>FR989935.1:12695725-13339040 GCA_905404155.3 Plebejus argus
CCTCCTCCATTTCTTTCCACCTGTCTCTGTCTTTAGCAGTTTGCATCCAGCTTTTCCCTGCTATTTTTGCGATGTCATCTGCCCATCTTTTCTTTGGCCTTCCTGTTTTCCTTTTGCCTTTTGGGCCCTGCCATTTAGTTGCAAGGTAAGTCCACCTATTATCACTGTATCTGGAAAGATGTCCAGCCCAAGTCCATTTCTGTTTTAAGCAGTAATTGAGAGCATCCTTTATCTTTGATTTCATTCGAATATCTGCGTTTCTAACTCTTTGTATCTTCCTCAGTCTCAGCATGCTACGTTCCATTGCATGTTGGCATGACTTTATTTTCTTTTTTACTTTCTCTGTGAAGACCCATGTTTGGCTAGCATAAGTAAGACTAGGAAGAATGCAAGAATCAATTATAGTCTTCTTTATGTTGAGGCTATAGTCTCCCTTTAAGATTTCTTTCTGTGCCCAGTATTTTTTCCATGCAATACTGATACGTCTTTCTACTTCACTTTCGTTGCTATTTTCGTTAAAAGATACAAGTTTTCCCAAGTATATGTATTCGTTTACGTATTCTATCATGCTGTTCTCTACTTTTATTGTCTTCTTGACACTGTTTGACATAATTTTCGTTTTGGACGCGTTCATCTCAAGGCCAACTTTTTTACTCTCAAAGTTCAATGTTTTTAGCATTGATTCTAAGTGTGCGGCTGATTCACTTAATAGAGCTATATCATCTGCAAATCTCAAGTGAGTTAATTTGTGGTTCAGTATCCATATGCCTTTATTATTCCAATGGATTTTTTTAAAGATATCTTCAAGTACAGCTATAAACAACTTTGGGGACAACGGGTCTCCTTGTCTTACTCCTCTTCCAATTACAAACTCTTCTCCTAGCTTTTCTAGTTTTACTCTGCTGACACTTTTAGAGTATATGTTTTTGATGATGTTAACATATTTTTTATTTATATTGATATTAGTTAGAGCAGTCCATATAGATGGATGGACTATGCTGTCAAACGCTTTGGAATAGTCCACAAAAGCTATGTACAGCGGTTTTTTGTACTCGTTAAACTTTTCTATTAGTTGTTCAAGGGTGTGAATGTGATCCATTGTTGAGTAGTGTGGCCGAAATCCCGCTTGTTCCATTGATTGATTCTTGTCAATATCTGGTGCTATGCGTCTAAGAATGATAGAAGAGAACAGTTTGTAAATAGTTGACAGAATGCTAATGGGTCTGTAGTTGCCTACGTCAAGTGGATTTCCCTTTTTGTAAATTAGTATTATGTTTGATTTACTCCATTGTGAAGGTATTTCCTCTTTTTCTAGTACTATGTTGAATAATGCTTTTAGATAGCTCACTAGAATCGGCGCTCCTATCTTTAGGGCTTCGTTTGTGATGTTGTCTTCTCCTGGGCTTTTTTCGAGTTTAAGTTGTTTGATTTGCATTAATAAAAATTTTGTTATATTATGTGGGGATAAGTGCCGGATGGGCTATCCATTACTTGACTTGACAGATAGAGAATGGAGAATCTGTCAAAAAAGTTGTGGATAGCCTATCCGGCATTTTATCAGGAAGTGGTGAAACAGTCCCTAAGCAAACTAGGTTTTGTTATAGGTAGCCTTAAAAGAAGGGTAAGTGCTAAGTAGGTATCTAAAGCAATATATTATATAGCTCTCATACAATGATCAGCAAATCACAATAAAGTTAATAAGAGAATAAAAAAAGGTGGTCAAAACATTTTTGCTTAAAAGATATTGAATTCCCTTCTTTCCTTGAGGAAGGAAGAACCTGTCTCTATCTTCTATAGCGTCAAAATTTTTGATTTTTGTCTTGTGTAATGGTCTTCTTATCTGTTATAACAAATAATAAACATACTTCTTGTTCTTTCGGATCCGTTTGTACGTGCGGTGTATTCATAATCTCAGTCGCTCGATGGAGCACGTACGGTCGACCTAAAACACTGAAAGTGGAAAAAACAGATCCGCGGATGCATCACGGAAATGTTCCACTAATGTGCGATTTCTCTGTCATTTACAAGCGGATTTTTAAAAGGGTCGTTGAGTGATAAATAGTTAACTAGAAAGACACGGTAGAAGCCTCAAAGGTTATTCCAAATTTGGAAAACGTTAGGGGCTTGTAACCTTAATGTTTCTGATAATTTGGAATATGTATAGTATGCTCTATTGTCGTGATAATATGGTAACTATGTATATTTACCTCTGAAAATTATAGAGGTTTTAGGTTACTTAATAATTAATTTACTTTTTGATACCTCGAACCGCAAAATGCACTCAAACTCAATGCACGAAAAAGTGGTTATGTGGCTAAGGGGAGGTGGATTTAGTAGGTGCCTTCATGCCATTTGCCGAAAACTTGATGATGGCTTGAACGCTAACATTGAATCTTCGGGAAAACGCTGAATGAACTGTATAATATGCAAAAATCTGATTAACCTCTAACTGTTATTAAAATTTCTACTTATAATATCTAACGGACAGCAAATCCGCAAAGGTCGTGTGAAATAAGAATCTAACCGAAGGTTGATTATGTCGCGACTTCGCGTCGCGTCGCGTCAGAAAGATTATTATTATCTCTGGCTAAATTACAAATGTCATTAGCACTTGCCGTCACTCTTGGCGCCTAACCTGACACCCATGACGCCAGAAAAAGAAAACTCGGCTTCGAATTTCGAACATCCTTTGAAATTCGAACTTTATAATTTTTATGGAGGGAAATAAGTTTTTACTTTTTTTGTCACATCTTCAATATATTATGTAAATTGTAATGCTAGCAGGAAAATCCAGAGTATTACATAGCTCCATTGAGCCAAGTATATTCCCAAATTGGCATTATGACCTCATGCTTATGAGTAAAGTCTGCCATTATCAATGGGAGGCTTTGGTTATTAACAAATTCCTTCGTTAAATTTCAATTTGCAGTAGCCTTGGCTACTCTAAATAGGCTGTTTTAAGGTTTCAGCTAGAGTTTGCTAATCATGCCTTAATTCTCGGCTTCTCGTTACTTCTTTTCCTGACGAATAACATCTAGTTAAGAAATGTCAATTTCAGAGAATAGTGAATACTGAATACCAATAATTTGTAGTTTGGAAACAGACTTGTTTGACAAGAAACAAAGTTCAATTAATATTGGATCGTTGCAGTACCAGCCATTTCTTTACTCCTGCTGTGGTATAAGGGTACAGTTTTACCCCACATAGCTACTCTATGATAGAGTAGATCTACAAAAATATGTCTCTATTTCAACTTCAAAACCGTTTTCGCGTCACAACATTCTGGAGAACATTGTCAACATGACCATTATGTGGCGAGCAATTATTTTGAGTATCATTTAAGTCTCGAGGATTTCAACTTAGTGGGTGAGCGGTTAGCGGCCGCGGAGCAGTCAGCCCGACGACTCGAACCGCGGCGCACTGCCGCTGCGCGCTCCTTGAGTCTCTGTGCGCCTGGTACTTTTAGTTCCTGCGACAAGTTTTTGGGGTTTTCTGGTGACAGTTTCCGGGGTTATAGTGACTGTTTCCTTGGTGCTGTGAAGTGATGTTCTGACTTATGGCTCTCCTGAAGCGAGCTACATGGGTGGACGTGGAATCGGGCGGCCGGCTGGGCTGCAACGGTGAAATATTTTGGAGCGAATGCAACGAGTGCGACTGCTCGTATTGCAACCCCAATTATATTTGCGTATGCAGTGACAAGGTAAATATTTTTCTAGGAAGTAAAAAACGTCGCTAAATTTCACTTTTCATTATGTGTAACATTATAAACCGGTATGGCGTAACTTTCGGACGATAAAAATATTATCTTTGTTGTCGTTTGTGTACACTTTACACTGGGTTCACGTCATGTTTTTCAAGTCTAAAAAGTCTGATAAGAAAAGCGTGAAATTTTGGTTTTACAAGTTCAAGTACAGTTATGAACAACAGTGTAATCACAAATTTTACGTGTTATAACTTTAAAATTATAAACATTAGAAATTAAAGGTGAAATAGGTTTTAATTCCCGTCTCAATCTCTAATACTTTACTTAATATATTTTCTTATTAATTTATGTCAGTAAACGAAATAAAAATTAACCAGTAAAGTTTGTGGATATCAAGCAAACACTAAAATTAGCGCACCAGTCACCACGAACAAAGAAACAAACAAGTTTGCTTGCTAATTGTGTAGAGTCAGTAAATATTCTACCCAAACAATCATCGTCAAAGCTAGCAGCTATAAATGCAAAAAAAAAGTTTGAAAGACAAATTGTTGCGAATCAGCTCGCAAAAAACCACATAATAATAACTTTCAATAAATAACGTGACCTAGAAATCGGCAGAAATCGCGATATTTTTTGTGGGAACCATTTAATTGTAATTTCCAATGATGGAGAAAGGCCAACACTAATGACATGAGTACTCGATGTTGACGGTTTTTAGATGGAATGATTTTTATCAATGACTGTACTTTCTTTGAGAGGGATTAACGGTGTACTATGAATGAGCAATTAAGAGCTTGAAAACACTTGAAAGAAATAAAAGATCTATATATAGTTGATTGCAAGTTGCAACTAAGTAATTGAAACTAAGCAAGTTTCGATTTTCAATTACACGGCAACATTTCAGATTGGTGCAAGTATTCTTATTTCTTTTCTTTTCAGATTCATTTGACTTGTTATGGTTTTTCAACGCCTCCGCGGTCTAGTGGTATAGAGCGCGGCTCTTGAGGTCGTGGGTTCGATTCCCGCGTTGGAAACATGTTATTTCCAAGTTTGGTTAGGACAATGCAGGCTGATCACCTGATTGTCTGACAAGTAAGATGATCCATGCGTCGGATGGGCATGTAAAAAGTCGGTCCTGCGCCCGATCTCTCGCCAGTCGTGTCGGTCTGCCGTCCCACTGGGTTATGAGAGTAAAGGAATAGAGAGTGCTCTTGTGTACTGCGCACACACTTGGGCTCTATAAAATTACTCCAGCGTAGTTGGCCTGGTTTCAATGAAACCGGCCACCGTCACCGAAACCGGTGTGGGAGCTATTATTATTATTATTATTGTGGTCTTTTAATGTAAGTTTATTCCTTTTATTGTCTTCTTTCTCTATTTTCTAGTTTTAAATATTAACTCTACTTTAGTATTTTGATATACATACAAAGGTGATACTAAGAATGTTTTTTAGAATCTTCTAGCACAAAATAATGCAAAAACCTGTCGGTGTTTTGATGACTTAATACAAAAAGTTCAAAGTTTTTCCTTGAGAACTCTATATATATTTATGTTGAATATGAATCGGCGTATAGATTTCATTAACATAGTCCTAAAATAGGAGATTATTGATAGTTCATTTGAATATTTATCGAATTATAACCTATACGGGTATACCTAATACCTATTTCTTAGATTAAGTCCAATGATTTCGTATGTCTATTCATACAAGTACCTATTAGATGTCTGCAACTGCGGTTAAATCGCGCAGTAACCGTACGTTTTACCGGAATAAAACTATCCTATGTCCCTTTGTGGGTCTTACAGTATCAAAATATTTTATCTTATTTGGTTAGGCGACGTAAAATGAAGAGAGACAGGCAGAGAGATAGGAACATTTTCGCATTTGTGATATTAGTATGGAAAAATACTTGAATTTTAATATTTTTATCTTGAATTGAAATTCAAGACCTACGGAATACGATAGAATACCTACCACGTACTAACTGGACGCTATTAACATTAAAACCATATTATATTTTATTTATACTGTCGCCTGCCAAGTGAACTATCATCTATGCAGTATGCTAAATTAATACCCACCAGAATTATTCCGATTGTAATATTTGGATGCAATATATTTATGCAGTTTCGTTCTTTATCCAGTTTTATTTATCGGACAGCAAAATAGTACTCAAACATGAAACAAACATTATAATTACTTATTTTCATAATTTTTAGTTTGATAGAAAACGGACGGAATCGAACAAGGGTTGAAACAATGCAGTTTCAACCCTTGTTCGATTCCGTCCGGTTTCCGGGTTGAAACTGCGTTAAAAGTGAATTGAGTTGTTATATTTGCCTTAGATGCTATATTTATTATGCTAAGTTTCATTTTGACCGATATAACTAGAATCTAACCTATTTAGAAACACTCTCTTTCATTTTAAACGGGAAACCCGACCTACTATCATTGTTGAAACGGAAAATAGTTTTAATGAGCGAGCTGTTACAGAATGCAGGTTAATGCTAGATACCTACGATTTACACTAGAGTTAGTACTAAATGCCATCGACATAAACTTAAGTTTAGTGGATACGCGAAAAATGTCTAAATTTCGACAAAATATGATTTACCCTCTACATTCGAGTTTTAAAAGAAATTTCTTTATTTTGTACTAGAATCACAATGCAAATGGTGGAAAACGAAGACTCGTTTTGTGTAGCGATAATCTACTAACTTTAATATAAACAAACACAGAAAACTACCCTTAAATCTGAATAAGAAGAGTAATACAGGCCCTTAATAAGTAAGTGGAGTAGTTAACGAGTAGCTAAGTGCTACAGAATGTACAAAGAGCACGTAGAGGCACTTAATATTAAGAAATTCTCTCCTAAAAAATCGTGCGTGAGGTCGCTCCATTTTGATGTTGAAATGTTTGATACTCTGTGAGGATTGTAATTCGTTTTGACAATTAAAAATATTTCATACACATTACTAGAGCTATTTAAGGTGGCCGTAGAGCATTACATAAAATTAGGTACTCAGTATTTTAGTTTAATTGAATTTAAAAACTTGGTATACTGTTAGACTTTACTTGCCAATTTGCCAATAGAATCTTTAATTTGAAATTTAACTTGACCGCCTCATTAAGCTTACCAAAGATTTAGTTAATCTTCGGTTAATTTATGGTTTAGTTTGGTAAAAGATAATTAGAATTACTCCAAAAGATTTATTATATGATGTCGTGAACATTGAGCTGCTAACTCAAAATAAATAGCAAACCAAGGCAGCCAACATAAAGCACATGACAAAATAAATCCCATGAAACCCTACACCCTCTGACATCCGCTGCGGCGACAAAAGCGGACTTAGGTATTTCTCGCCACTTTTGCCGTCTGAAAGCCTCAGGAGTGCCAACCTGCCCGCATCATTTCCTTTTGCCGCTCGTGTTATTATGAGAACCGGAAGTAGGTATATTTTTTTGAATAGATGGTGCCCGCAACTTGTAGTTTCTCGCGCCGGGACCGTACATTTTTCCGGATAAAACTATCTATATATTATAATATATTATATTATTATGCCAATAGATGAATAGAACTCAACGTATGGTACATACCGTACCTGGTAGTCATTTGTCAATTACTTAGTTTCCCAAAAATATTCGTAAAAAATTAATCCATAACCTCCAAAATTTTACGCAGATCACCAAAAATCTTTTCCGCAGATATAATACAGATTACAGAATATAAAAACAAACATGCCGGAGCATCCGCTATCCGAATTTCCGTTTTCTAATGACCGAATTAACATATTATATTCGGCCTTTCACGCTCAGTTGGGCAACTCGTTAGTATAACATCACTCGCTATATCACAAATGAAAAGGTCGCGAAGGGTGTAGGTGCGGAAGATTTGCCGAAAATACCAGAAAAAAGTTTTCGGAATTTTTGTTTTTCGGTTGGCTACCTGTATTTTTTTAAAAGCTTTTATTTAATTTATCCAAAGAATTTATCTAGTAAGTGGCGTAAGAGATTAGAAAATGTATTTTATTAATTTATACACAGTTGTAGCTATAATTATTGTATAATATTACATTATCGGAAATTAAAGTAAATATAACTGTTATTATTCTACTTTATAATAACTAGTCTAAAGAACAAAATATAATGTATTATGAATTATTGTTTTTAGGGTTCCGTAGCCAAAATGGCAAAAAAGGAACCCTTATAGATTCGTCATGTCTGTCTGTCTGTCCGTCCGTCCGTCCGTATGTCACAGCCACTTTTCACCGAAACTATTAGAGCTATACTATTGAAACTTGGTAAGTAGATGTAGTCTGTGAACCGCATTAAGATTTTGATGCAAAAATGGAAAAAATATTAAAAATTTTAGGGGTCCCCATAGGTACAACTGAAACAAAAAAAATTTTTTTTCATCTAACCTATGCGTGTGGGGTATCTATGGATAGGTCTCCAAAAATCATATGGAGGTTTCTCATATCATTTTTTTCTAACCTGAATAGTTTGCGAGAGAGACTCTTCCAAAGTGGAAAAATGTGTGTCCCCCCCCCTCTAATTTCTAAAGTAGACGCATGATAATTCTAAAAAAAATATATGATGTAGATTACTATAAAAACTACCAACGAAAATTGGTTTGAACGAGATCTAGCCAGTAGTTTTTTTTATACGTCATAAATAGTAAACCTTAATCTAAATTTCATTAAATCGACTGAAATATAAAAATAAGTCAAAAATATTTTAATTTCATAAAAATAAACCTTATTGCTGCTGCGGAACCCTCCATGGGCGAGTCCAACTCGCACTTGGCCGCTTTTTTTTTTACAAGTTAATATATACCTTACTTAATTTACTACTGCACTAGTAATTTTCAGCCTGCTTTAGGAAACAATTATCATTTTATTACCAACAATTATTTTTCTAAACTTGTAATTCCGACCGTGATGATAACCTTTATCATTATATTGTGTTAAAATTAATAATTTTAAGTTCCTTATTATTTTTCTTGTTCCTTATGAAAAAAAGTTACGAGGTAAATACTGGGATTTTCATGAGAAAATTTAAAATATTTAGCGGCCATAATATTTACTTTAGGAATCTCGTATCAAAAAATGCACTTTAATTGGTTGACAAATATATTGGCTTGGCCATAATTTGTATGCCAGTTATAAATTATGTCAAATTGATTTATGTTCAAAGCGTAAATTTTTTAGCTTCTCTCTCTCTCTCTCTACTTATCGAGAAAATCTTTCAAATAAGAGACTCATAAATCATAATAATTTAGATTCAGTTTATACTTCAACTAATTTTGACAGTATTTCTGCCAATAATTCAGGACCAAAATTGGCAGAAATACTGTACTAACTGTACTATATATGTATAACTGTATAACCTACGCCTGGACTTGATGATCTGACTTAACAATGCTCCAACTTTTTAATTAGCAGGTCGGATGTCAGTCAGTACGAATATCGACGTTAATGACATTAAAATAAGATTCATATTAGCGCGCCTTGTACAGTGGCGGTTACGACGCTCGCCGCGTTTTTGATATGGCGAAAATGTATGAAAAAATTTGAGAAATTTTCTTATTTTTCTTATAACTGGAAAAGTTGTGTATTTTTATATAAAATTTTTTGCGGACTTTATAGAGGACTAAATAAGCAACAATTTTTTTGTATATTTATTTTCCTCAGTTCAGTGTATTTAGATATTAAGGTACCTAATCAGACCCCATTTTTTTCATATTTTGCGATTATTGTGATGGTTAAAACGTATTTTATGTGAAAATTTTGTATGCGGCTATAGAATTTTTATGGTACAGTCGTAGAGATGAATATATTATCTTTCATTTGAAACCAAAATATCCTCGCAGTTTGACTCCTAATTCTTTAATAGGGTACCGGAAAATCGCTGATATTTGTAATAGCGTCCTTAAGGAACAATAAGTATGTAAATTGTGCACACACTATGGAACTGTAAGTTGTAACTTTTGCTGCATAGGAGAGTGAGAGATATTATATGACTATACAGATTAATGCAACAAAAGTCAAAACAAATTGATAATACTTTAGGGATTGCCTGCGTCTTTTAATTAAGTACAGAGTACCTATTGCAGCGCTGAAAGATCTATTTTATGGACAAACTAAGTGTGTTGGCGCATTTCTCATATTATAAAAACTTATAAAAACTTTTTTATATGATTCACTTTATATATTATATTATGTTACCGGCCAAACCCGATTTCAGGCCAAACTAGTTTTGCCTAGGCTAAACTAGTTCTTCCTATACACGATAGGATAAACTAGTATTATAGCCTAGTCCAAGCTAATTTGTCCTCAGCCCGATAGGATGAACCAGTTTAGCCTAGGCCAAACTAGTTGATCCTGATATAAATACGCACACTCTAGGAATTAAACTAGTACGGCCTAGTCCGTTAGCTCTTCAGTGTTCACGCTGCTCGCAAGCAGCGTAAACACAGAAGACTCTGAACTATTTGTTAGCATTTGTTGCTATTTGACTAATTTGATCCAATTTTAACCGACATTAAGTAAACACAGGATGTGTTATCGCAACTTATTACACTGAACTAAATGTAATATAGGTACTCGGTGCTGCCATTGTTATTAACTATTCAATTCAATTCAATTCATTTATTTGCTCTAAAAGTGGTAAACACAGTAGGTGGTGATAAAGATCTTATAGTCTTACACTTTTAGCTATGTCTAAAATAGCATGCAAATACATAAAAATTTAAATTTAAAAGTGTAAATAGTATTCTTATATAAGTCAACATATTTCGTCTAAGTAATTATATTAAAGTTAACAAATTGATACTATGATGAATCATTATTAATCGTAGATGTCATATAAGTACAATAATTATTATAAGTTAAAATTATTATCTTTAATTAGTAATTACATAGCGAGAAAAAAAAACAGAAAACAATATGATTATAAATTCGTATTTTAAATAATTAGATTAAAGGTATGTCATATCAGTAATAATTAAAATATAATAATATTGTCAATTAATTAAACTATATATAATCATTTACACTATATATAATAATTTACCTAAATTCAAAAAGTTAAAAATTAAAACTTAAAAAAATTATGTAGTGTACATAACAGTACCTACAGTTACATTCAATTAAATCCGATCATTAAAAATTCGAGTTTCTTTGAAAGTAATTAACGGTCTAGGCAATTAAATTAAATGGCTGCAATATATTTTATGAAGATAAGAAATCAAAATATTTTCTAGACTTTGTCTAGAGCCGTATTGTATTTAAATAACAATAATAATATTATGTGAAGACTTATTAAAATTACATATTATATTGAGTAAGATTACAACAAGTATGTACCTCTGTTGACGGCCTCTGTGGCTCAGTGGTGAGCGCGTTGGTAGCTCAAGCCGGGGGTCGCGGGTTCGAATCCAAAACAAAAGATTTTCAAAGTTCCTGGGTCATGGATGTGTATTAAATATGTGTATGATATAATAAAAATCTTAAATATGTGTATAGTATAAAAGTATTAAATATATTTCCGTTGTAACACAAGTCCTTCAGGTACTTACCACGGCCACGGGGCCAGACTGACGTGTGTGAAGCGTCCATAGATATTATAGATATTATTATTACACCTATTATAAGGATGAAAAACCTTTAACATTAAATAACCCCATTAGGTAAACAGTATACTTAGTATACTTTTAAGGAAAGTTCTATATTTAATTGATATTAATGTCAATTGTTAACAGTTCAGTTTTCCTTCAACTCGCGTCGGGAGTGCAGTTTTATTGTGAACTTAATATTCATTAACAATTAAGTGAAAAGTTACTGTGTTAAAATTGTGAATGTCCATTAGATAAATCACAGTGAATTATAATGTAGTAGATTATATGGTTTGATATTGCATTGTGATACTTAATATTATGTTAAGTCTTCCTTTAAATTGAAGCATTCTGGTAAAGTTTAAATTTATTCGTTGTATCCTTACTGATAAAAGTATTGATGCAGCTAATAACTACACAAGATCTTCTTGTCTTTGTCTAGCATACTGGAAAAGTCACATGACAAAGAAGGACAGCCAACCTCGAATTATTATTTACGCTGCTTATTGCTTAATAACCTTTATGAATAAGGGTGTATAATGTATATATCTTAATAGTTAAATTACATAATAACTTAAGTTAATAGCTTCATAAAAGCGTACCTTGTTACAAGAAGTCTCTGATTAAAATCTCTTTTACATAGAAATTCTTAAATGTCCTAAAACTGCCAGCACAAGAACACTAAAACAAAGATTGTGAAACTTTGTTCTATATATTTAGAAGCTTAGTTTTAAAATGCGTCACAAAACGTAGAAACTAGAAAGTGATTTACCGGGTAGAGGTTACATTACAACTTACAACTATTGTAGACATCCAGTCACAATATAAACATCATGTACAGTAGCGCTTGGATTAACCTAAGCCGTTATAAAGGAGGGTATTTGATTAGTGTTTCATTCGTTTTACACCGAATACCCCCACGACCTCATAAAGGAATCACCTTTAAGTTAGGAAGGAATATACATACTTACTGCAATATGAGACCGTAACCAAAGTCCCTTTCGTTAAAAACGATGACGAAATTCGTTATCACTTATCAAAATGTATGGGATTTGACATTAGTCTTCGCAAGCGAAATGTCATTTAGCGATGACTTATGTCAAACCGCATATATTTTAATAGCGAATTTCGTTATCATTTTTAACGAAATATACTTTGTGATTTGTCTAAGGGGTCTGAAGTGTTCCCCTTTCCCTCAATGCAGGAATTGGCTAAGGCCTATTAGCCCGAATCCTCTTTGTTGAGATATCTTCTTCCAGAGCAGAGGTTCCCAAACTTATATGTATCACGCCTCCCTAATGAACATGCTTAGTGCTTACGCCTCCCTTCGGCCCAGGGCCCAGCAAGTAGTAGCAAGTGGGCTCGCCAAGCTATTGTAAAATAAAATAATAAAGACCAAAAATACATTTTTAGATGTTTCATTATAAAAATATGTTTTTACATACTTACTTCTAACCCAAAATTGACGATTTTATAATTCTTTGTTATACTTGAAATCAAGCTCCGAATTGTTTCATTTTCTAAAACTAAATACTACATTATATTTCCAAGAATCCGATCTGAGCAAAAAAACAATATCATAAAATTTTTTCTATAGAAAAAATCGCAATTTTTCATACATTGCCATAACCGTGCATTAAACTCACTTAATATTTTAACACATTGTAAAAATTCTATCATTGAAAAACCGACCTAGCGGATTTTTAAAATGTTGTATATTATTTATCGAGTTATTGAGAAGGACAATGTTTGATTTTTTGGGTTAGTCGCCCTCTTCAGGAAGAATCAATGTGACGGATGAGCTTGCATGTTTTTGACAAGATTTCCAATTCGCGTACGTCGCGGGAATGCGCGGGCATCTGGACTCTGGAGTAAAACCGCCACCGGCGCCCGCGCCCCCCTCATCATGTCTTCGCGCCTCCCTAGTGGGGCGCGCCCCCTAGTTTGAAAATCAATGTTCCAGAGGCTAGTCAGGAGGCAAAGTAGCTATGTCTTGTTAAATCAAATTCAATAATCACAGAAACAAGCTTTACACGCGTGTAACGAGATACTACATTTTTGTGCTACTTATCTGTCCATTAAATGTCTCTAAGTACGGCCGTTAGACGGTCTAGACTCTAGTATGATATGGTCTACTGTATTTATACTGTGATGCAGTTATGCAAAGACAATGCATGACACCAAAGTCCTAAATTGTTTTCAAACACCTTCGCTACCAGTGACGTCACAATAACCGTCATTGGAGTTTACCGCAAATTCCTCAACCTCCTTATTTAATAACGAGCTTTTGCCCGCGGCTTCACACGCGTTAAGAAGTATTATCATAAGTATACAAACTTTTATCCCCTATTTAAACCCCTTGGGGTGAGAATTTATCAAAATCCTTTCTTAGCCAATGCCTACGTCATAACATTTACCTGTATTCCAAATTTCAGCCCGATCCGTCCAGTGGTTTGGGCTGTGCGTTGATAGATCACCATGCGACCATGCTCTATAGGGAAAGTGACGGGAGCTCTATATTTTCCTGGGATAAAGTAGCAAGGTTTAAGGTTAGGGTATAGAGGTAACTGGCAAAATATTATATTATGACATCGATTTTTAAATATTTTGTCACCTTTTCTTGTATTCCTTTTACATCTTTTTTATATAAAAATAATTTAAAAAGAGCGTTACACAATTGCAAAATATATTTACGTAAAGCGCAACTATATTATATTTTACATCTTTAATCCCTAGTTTAAAACGTTTTCAAAAGTTGTATTGACTTTATCAACATTTTCTTTCACATCCTTTGGGCATTTTACAAAAGTCTTAGTTGCTAATCACTTCTTAAATAATGACTACTCTTTCATAATTAATACTAAAAACGTTTAACTTTTTAACAACACTAGTATTGCTCGAATCTGTTTTAATACCACAATATTACGTATTTTACCAAAAATCATTACCTGGTAAAGAAATATTAACAGTGTCATTGTCAGTAAATTAATGACCAAATGTGACATCCATAATTCATAAACTTAACCAACCGAACAGTAAGTAGTAACTATTTACTACCGGTGTTCGTTTCTGGTGTTAACAGTTTACACTTTACAACAATTTGTGTAAATTACACTTTGAGTTAAGTATTTGTATACAAATACGGGTATTATGAAGATACTTTTTTTTTAGAAACAAAGAAATTTGTACCATCGAGGAAATTGATTTCTAGGCAGTTGATGGACCTACGTCGTTTTTTTTATGAAATAAGGGGGCAAACGAGCAAACGGGTCACCTGATGGAAAGCAACTTCCGTCGCCCATGAACACTCGCAGCATCAGAAGAGCTGCAGGTGCGTTGCCGGCCTTTTAAGAGGGAATAGGGTAGGGATGGGAAGGGAAGGGAATAGGGTAGGGGATTGGGCCTCCGGTAAACTCACTCACTCGGCGAAACACAGCGCAATCGATGTTTCACGCCGGTTTTCTGTGAGGACGTGGTATTTCTCCGGTCGAGCCGGCCCATTCGTGCCGAAGCATGGCTCTCCCACGTCATATCACGTCGTTTGGTTGCCTTATGTCAATTCAATTCTGTGATCGGTCGGACGGGTTTGACTTAACGCGGCCAAATTACTTATAGGTCCACCATCTGCCTAGAAATAAACTTCTCTGATAGTACAAGTCATAAAAGATAATATTTTTTAAGAACAGAACCATAATATTATATTGAAACCCCCAGGTTTAATTTTTAGACATAATCTTTTACCACTTAACACTCTGACCCTAAAATCGTTTATTTTCCAACTCTTTTTTATCTTTAGTTTTTCTTTGTTTAGTAGAGTTAAAAATCACAACTATACAAAAATTACCATACAAAAAAAATATTTAAACGCCCGAAGGTGTTAAACGTTTGTTTGGCGAACACCTTATTTCATATTTGTGTGAGGTAGCGAACAACACTACTGAAATACTCTATACTATGCCTTGTAGCAGTCAGTTGAACAAAGACTTATGGCCGGTTTCACCACTTCCTGATAAGTGCCGAATAGGCTATCCACCACTTAACTTGACAGATGAAGTATATAGAATCTGTCAAAAAAGTTGTGAATAGCCTATTCGACACTTTATCAGAAAGTGGTGAAACGGGCCCTAACTATAATGCTGCCAGTTTAAAACCCACAAATTAACCGGGTAATAAAGAAATGTAAGTACTTACTGATACTTTAATTTTGCAGAACAAAATGAATTCAAAAGCTTCAAAATTATAGAGGTGTTTTGAAATCAAACAATTTTAGGGTAAGGTTTTTGTTGTAAGGTTTGTACAATCTATAGTAATACTTGTTAAACTAATAATTATGTATTCAGTCATCTGTGGTAATAACAGTTTCTTTGTTTAGAAAAAAATGTTAAAAACTTTATATTATTATCCTAAAATAGTCATAAAAGTAAAACAATTTACATTTTCTAAGGGCTTTATTAAAATCTTATCCTGTTATAAGTGCAAGCTCAGCGTTGACTTAGATAAGCGGGGCCATTGACCCGGCCCTTGTGAGATCACTAATCTCTGACCTGAACTCGGTTAAGAACAGCTTAAGTGAGCTTAAATATGAGATTTCTTTAAAGCTATGTTTACAGTAGAGAATATTTTGTGATTCCGTATAAAAAACTTCTTTATCTTTCTTCTTATTATTTAATTTAAAGCATTGTAGAGATAATTAAATAGCTTTTAAATTCCTTCGTTTTTCTTCTTATCTCTTTTCCTAAAAATCGTTTTTAAATAATATTTGATTAAGTTACAGTTCATCTTAGGAAGCTACTGTACCTTTACTCATATCAGTTTTTATTTGATTTAAATTAAAGTTAAGTGCAGAGGGCTATAATGCTCCCAATTTGAATTTCATGTACGTAATAGGTACACGTATTCATAGCATTATAAAAAAAATACAAGGGCATTTTTGTTTGGTCGAAATTAGTATATTTTGCTATAACGAATATTACACTTTATTATTGACTACCTGATTTTTAGTACTAAGTTACCTTCAGGTATTATAGTCCCTATTATTTACCGATAAAGAAGCAATTACGTCACATAATCTAGATTACCTACTTTGAGTACTTTATTATCATTATCGACACTTTCCCATTTCTGGTTATTTGGTGATTTCACTTCCCCCTTTCTAGGGTCAACGTAATGTGATGATCGTTAAGACTTTTTTCAGCGTTAATACTATAACTAAGTAAAATGGAACTGATAGTTGACAGTCAATTTCTTGGAAAAGGTAGGTATAGCTTAGACTTTAGTGCATTTGCCTATGGATATCTATATATTAATACGCGAGCGAAAAACTTTGGATCCCTTTTGACGAAAAATGGGGAAACGTAAGGGAATGAAATTTTTACATTAAATTTTTTCACAGTTATAGTTTATCCATAGGAGTGCATCGAGCTAATATTCTAATGAAAAAGTCAATATTTTTTTACAAAATATAGGTAGTAGTCCTAATGTCGTTGAAACTAAAAGTTAAATCTAGCTAAATTGTTTTTCCCCACAAAATTTTATAATGCTTGCATCCGCTGCCAGAGATAGTTTTATTTCTTACCAAAAATTGTTAATGGTTATAGCTATCGTAAACATTAACAGTGCCGTGTACGGTACATAGAGAAATCTAAACTTAAAATGTAGAGCACACCGTAAGCAAATTAACTACCTCAGCGTATGTTATCCCCATGGGTTGTGGTGAAAGTATCCCACGCGAGGACTATTTAGTATTTACCATCGACTACTACAAGTAATGTATTTCTATGCTTTTCTTATGACCTGTCTATGGTAAATTGACTTCCCCAAAGTCTTTCATCACTTATAACTCCACCGTTGGCCAGCTGGCTTGTGGGCATCCGTCTCATTTTTTTCAAGGCCGGCATCGTCATTCGTCTTCTGACACTTTTTCTGTGGTGATCTTTGCTCAGCGGTCAGGATGCATGGGGATTGTATGACCCACCAAGTCTCACTTAAGCGTGGACACTTTCTGCGCTTAAAATAGAGAAAGAAGCAGGCTCACTGACTTGGCTAGCTTATTTGTCTCTATTATTTTTACTAATGTTTAAGTTTAAGTAATGTTTAAGTTTCTTTTAGATGACTCTTTCTAGTTAATACATATCTTGACTTTTACTAGGAAGTGGAATGGTGTTAGGGCTAGTGTCCATATAGATGTCCAAGAAAATAAACTTTAAAGTTTTCATTTATTCTTTCCCTCTTTCCCTCTAAATACGATAAAAGATAATATCATGATTGACATGCAGATACCGTTGTGGTAGTTGGTTTGTTGACGGGCAAATGTTTACAAAGTAGCACCAACACCACGGAAGCAAATACACTTGTCAGTTGTCAGGTTTATGACAGTAAATCTGTAGGGAGATGTCAGGGGTGGCGACAAGGTCAAATGCCGTGGGACTCGGGACTGAGTCATCGTGACTCATCGCTCTCATTGAAAGTTTATTGAGAAATGAGATGCATTCTGTATGATCCCACTTCCCTGTAAAGGATTTTATAGTTTTTATTGCCTTTTATCATAAACTTATGAAAAGTAACCACTATAATTATTATTATGCTTACTATTAGGACGTGTTTTGACGATATGCCCATCTATACATTCTTAACTGTCATAGTGCTGAAATACTTTAAAATGGATTAGAAAAGCTTGAAGAGTCCCATCATCTTTTTAACCGACTCCAAAAAAAGGAGGAGGTATATGGACGGAGGCTGTGGATATTTAATCAAAGCATTGACGCAGATTCGCCAAAATATCATGAGTTTCGAACGATTTTCTCCGTGTAACAAAAATCGTGCGCTGAAAATCGTTAAGATAGATAACGATTAACGCTTAATGTTTTCTACTTTTTTTTACCTTAGCGTAAGTTCTATGTCAAGGATCTCAGAACTTTTCCGGGCTGGTAGCGACTTCAAAAGCGTGAAGATTGAGTACAGAAATAACAGAGGTTTAGGCGAAGTCTGTAGACAGCACTATAATAATAAAATATAAGGAATAAGAATTATTTGATTCTTTTTAAATTATTTTTAAGATTTAATATTACTTTTGTTTTTACCTTGGAAGTCGGTTTTAATTTTTTGTTAAAAAATAATAATAGATATTATAGAATACTAGCTGTCCCGGTAAACTTCGTGTCACTTTAAAACCTTCCCTGGCAGCTGGACTTCCACGAATATTTTAAGACTAAAATCAGCTTAATCCGTTCAGCCGTTTTCGAGTTTAAGCGCGACTAACACATTTGAAAATCCATTTTTATATATAAGATGTAACATGTTTTCTTATTATAAAATAGTCTTCCCCTGATGGCTGAAGCTATGGCCTCTACTCTGCCCCAATAGACAAGTGTCAAAACGCTAACGCTAACTCTAACGTTACAAATTAATGTATGCGATTTGACATAAGTCATCGCTTCGCTAGCGAATACTAATGTCAAATCCCATACATTTTGTAACGTTAGAGTTAGCGTTAGCGTTAGCATTTTGACACTTGTCTACAGGCCCAGGTAGTGTTTTGCCAAAAGTGCGAAACATCTACATAACTTATGCCATTTTTGTTCTCCTTACTCAACTGAAAGTTAATCCAATAAGTCCTTTCCAAGAACGAGTTATACATAGTTCGAATAGGAAAGTTTTCAAAGGCCCGTCAATATGACAAGAGATATACGAGAAATGGCAACAAAGGCAGCCTCCCACGCGCTATTGTGAGCCTTTCTTGTGATAATATAGGAATGTCATGGCTATAATATACACCATAGGTGATGAAGACAACATAATACATTATACAACATACATATAATATGTATGTGTTTCCCATGTAAAATCCTTTATTGTATAATCGTCACACTTAATCCTGGCTTTATGAAATGTGGGTCAGAAACTCAGAACTGTCACAGGTGACAGGATGGTGTGTTTTTATATAATTATGGTAATTGAATTATGAGCATTTTAGTACGTTGGAACTTTTATATTATGATGTATAGATAAGCTGCATCCCATAGGAATACTCAGGGCCCCCGTAAGGGCTACTGGCGCCTGTGTGCAAAAAAGGATTTTGGCGCCCCTTTCTAAGGCAAATTTTTGGAACCTTGGATTTGGAGCCCCTAGAGGATGGCGCCCGTGTGCATTGCACACATTGCACATATGGTAGCGGGGGCCCTGGGAATACTGTGCTGATAAATGCGTTAATTCAGAGCCTTACAAAATTGTTTTTACAATAATTGTTAGGCTCTGTAAGTAGTAACAAACGTCAAATACACTTACAAATTTTCGCCTTCTATACATTAGTGCCACTACTTTACATTCTAAATCTGTATATTTTGGTGCCTTTAAGTCAAGTTAATATCCTACCTTAGTTATTACGGTTTAGTTCTAGAACGATTTCTGTCTAATTTAATTAATGATTAATAATTTTATTACTATTAATATATATTATCCTTTAGGTAAGTACTTGCCTCATTAGTTGTTAATATTATAATTTGTGTGAATCAAGAGTCGTCACGGGAAATGAATAATGCCGTGGCTGGCATATAATACTATCAAATTGGTGTTGTCATTTTCCTGCCAATAAGTAGAAAAGTCTAGTGCAACGCTTTTTGCACTAAACTTGCCAATATAAATATATACAGTAAGTATGTTAAGTACATACGAAAGTGTGTCTGTCTGTCTGTCTGGCTGTATACTCTTCACGCCCAAAACGCTTCACCGATTTCGCTGATATTCGGTATAGATAAACTTTGAGACCCGGCAAAGGTCATAGGATACTTTTTACCCCGGAACAGGACAAAGTATAGGTTGTCTTTGTTTAAACGATGCAGTAGACATTTAGAATTAACATATAATTTCAAAAATCGAATCCCATGTTTCTTCGTCTAGAACTCTATTAAAACGAATTTTGCACTAAAAGTTCATTAACCTTAATTACATGTAATTTTTATTTTAATGTTAGCATAATTATTATAACACGTCTCAGTTAACAAGAGAGCCACAATAATATGGTTATGTTGATAAGTATTGTAACTGTTAAATAATTTTAATTTTCGATGTAACTAGTTGGTAATTTTATTTTTGTATTTTCTTAAAGTAAAGGTTTTTGACTGCAATAGGAATCTAGTTTAATGCCCGGTTGCCACATAAAGTTAAAATCGTCTGTTGACTATAATAATATTATAATAACTTCCACACCGGTTTCGGTGACGGACGACGGTGGCCAGTTTCAGTGAAACCAGGCCAGTTACGCAGGAGTAATTTTATAGTGCCGAAGTATGTGTGCAGTACACAAGAGCACTCTCTATTCCTTTACCCTCATAACCCAGTGGGACGGATGACCGACACGACTGGCGAGAGACCAGGCGCAGGACCGACTTTTTACATGCATGGATCATCTTACTTGTCAGACAATAAGGTGATTAGCCTGCATTGTCCTAACCAAACTTAGAAATAACATGTTTCCAATGCGGGAATCGAACCCACGACCTCCGAGTCAAGAGCCAAGCTCTAAACCACTGAACCACGGAGGCGTACACTGTGACTATACGAAGATACATAATATATATTAATGTAATAGGTAATGAGATTTAAATATTTTACGAGACGAGCAGGTAGAGTCAACGGCCGAGTTAGTCTATTTAGCGGACCGTCTTTAGTACACGAAAAGGCAGAAATAACATACATAATATTATAGCGCAATAACGTAGTCTCAGATCTAGAATCTATCAGAAATAATAGCGTCACGATTGGCCAATATGGCGTCTAAATAGAAGAATCTTGACCCATAGATCTCCTTGGCCCCCGCCCACAAATAAGATTTCTCTACGTCACCTGATAGAGTATATTTTATGTAAAACAGTGTCAAAACCGGCTACCAAGTACCAACTAACATTCCTACTTCAGAGAAAGTTCCACTTCTAGAGGTCGGTAGTTCAATTCCGACAGTAATAAAATTATATAATAAGAGTATCATCATTGCGTTTAAGAATAAATTACTTTAAAAGTTTATAATGCTTTGAATCGTTTTGAATCGTATATCACTTGGAATAAATTAAGATTATGTCATAGGTTACTTGGTGAGATCCAAATTGTTTTTTTTTTTACTTTATGAAGAGATTGTAGCAAGTTTTTTTCAAAGACGTAGAGTTGTTAGGCTATAAAGTATATTTAGGAAATGGCGTATGTTCTTTACCTATACTCTATATCAAATATTATATGTATATATTTTACAACTTTTTTACATAAATAGAAATCATAATATACAGTGTGTGACATGCAGAGTGCTACAAAACAAAGTGATAATATTTTAGGGTGTATGTGATTGCCATGTATAGATAGAGTTCACTGTGAAAGTAGCAGCGCCTAAGGAGGAACTTTTTTAAATTCTTATGTGAGCATACTTATTGATGATGCTGGGACGATGGTCATGCGGAGCATACAAATCACAAAAAACTCTTTCAGCGCAATTTTTACAAAGAACTCTATCTATACATATTACATAGCAAGCACACACACCTTAAAGCAGGGGTGGCCAACCGGTCGATCGCGACTGTTAGTCCAGTCGATCGCGGCCAGGAAAAAAAAATTAATAATTAGACCAGACTGCGCAATGACCAATAAGCTACACTATGCTGTTTCATTTAAGATTTCAATAAGTATGTAATTAGGGTACTTGCCACTTGGTAGATCGTACAGGGTTTCGTTAGTAAACAGTAGATCTTAGGTCTAATCAAGTTGGCCACCCCTGCCCTAAAGTAAAGTATTATCACTGTCTGGTTTCACCCTGTATAGTTATGATACGATGTAAAATATAATTGCCAATGTTGCCAATATACCGGTGACTTGTTTTGATTACTATTTCGGAAGGCTGCTCGATGAGCGTGGGTTTCCACTGTCCCACTTCCGCAGGACCGGTTCAGTTTATAGGGTTAAATTGATAGGGCTACCTCCTTAACGATTTTCTCTCAATTTCAAATAAATCCAGCCTTACTGTACAATAGCCAAAAAGCGACGAATTACCGAAGAAATTTGCAATTTAGTCTCTCTAATCTTTTTCTAAGCCATCTAGTACCCACAGCCGTGACTACAGTACAAAATGAGAACTAAGTAAATGGGTATTTCTTGAAGCTACCGGTCAAACAGGGCTACCATCCTTACGTTTTCTCTTATTCATTGACAATTAACCTTATTGGTAACCCTGTTATCATCCAGGTCGGAACCTGCGATACGATCGTGATAGATGTATCGCTTTTTGCGTGGAAATTGATTAACATGCGTTATGGCTGTTATATGATAAGAGCTTGTAATACAAGGCTTGTATTACAACCTTTTTCCAGGGCCGTTCCGACCCCCCTCGGCGCCTGTGTGCGAAACCTATGAAGCGCCCCTTTTTTTCCTCGAATTTCTTTTTTATGAAATAAGGGGGTAAACGAGATAACGGACGTATGGATACTCGCAAGTCGCAGCATCAGAAGAGCTGCAGGTGCGTTGCCGGCCTTTTAAGAGGGAATAGGGTAGGGGAGAAGAGGGAAGGGAATAGGGGAGGATAGGGAAGGGTAGAGGATCGGGCCTCCGGCCTCCGGTAAACTCACTCACTCGGCGAATCACATCGCAAGCACTGTTTCAAGCCGGTTTTCTGTGAGCCGTGGTATTTCTCCGGTCGAGCCGGCCCAGTCGGGCCAAAGCATGGCTCTCTCACTTAAAAAAAAAAATTACGTGGGAGAGTTCACTTTCTTTTTATTTCTTATTTGTTAATAATTTTGACCGAAATAAAATCTATACTAATATTATAAGTTATAACGCGGAAGTGTTTGTTTGTTTGTTTGAACGCGCTAATCTCAAGAACTACTGGTCCGATTTGAAATATTCTTTCAGTGTTAGATAGCCCATCTATCGAGGAAGGCTATAGGCTATATAGCATCACGCTGTGACTTTTAGGAGCGAAGAAACATAGGAAAATGTGGAAAACAGCATGTGATTTTTCCTATTGAACTGCGTGCGCTGCATAAACGGTAAAATTTTCGCAAAAGTCATGTACGACAAAATTGTTCCCCTTTAAAAGCTCAAAACAAAAGTCCGCGAGGTTAGCTCACTATAACCTTTTTTATGCTAACCAAATTTGTTCTAAAATAATGTATTATTTGGGTAGTAGCTCGGTCAACAAAGTATATACAAATAACTAAGCTGGAAAACAAGAGTATGGTCTAAAAGTAGCCAAAGAAAATCCACCCCTCTACCGCCCACACTCTTATCTTCGTTACCCACCTTCTTTCTCAGCACGCTGCACGTACGTTCGGGCTTTCCCCGAAAAGCGGGACTGACCATGTCCCGCGCGGGACATTTAATTTTGATGAAATAATCGGGACGTCTGGCAATGCTGGCACTAGTATAAATTGACCCTAACAAAATTAATTTCGATAGCTGTGGTGCGGCGCCCCTATTGCCTTGGCGCCTGTGTGCGCCGCACACATCGCACACGGGGGCGGAACGGCCCTGGCTTTTCCTCCCCTTTCTTCAAAATTAGGCGTCAATTGAACCATTGTTAACGTCTAAATCTTGTGACAAAATAGTAGGTATGGATTTGAAATTTTTTACTCGCCTAATAGTGTAGATATTTAGACCAAAATATCTACTATAATATGGTTATTATGGGTATAAATGTTTGAGTATAATATCATTATCATGCACACGCCGACAGACCTACTCTAACACATCCAGCTATCTAAGCCATCCAGTAAGTAATAGGTACGTTTTAAAAGTGATAACTAATAAGCATTTGCTGTTCAATCTGTTCTCAAAAAGAAATTGTCAGAATGCTCTTTGATCTCATTAGTTACCCTCATTTATGGACAAAACATAATCTAATACAAACACTAATTTGAATGTATTATTATACTTTATTATAAACGTTACTTGGTCGAGTTATGCAGTCAATATTGATTGTAATTTGTAACATTCTCTAGATTGGGCTTGTCATAACTCAACCTAAATTACGCAGGTTAGCCTCTGCCTGTAAGTCAATTTATATAACAGTCTAATATTATGTGGTAGTGACAACTAATGTGGTGAAAATGAGCAATAAAAAGAAAGGAAAGCAGAAAGACTCAACAGACACAAAGAAGAATGAAGAAGTGTTAGTGAGGACAAAAGAGTGCTTACAAATACCAGTGACTGAAACAAAAAGAAAAAGTGCGCAAATGATATGGGCACAGGTGTATGAGGAATTGAAGTGGACTCTGCAAGCGAAATGTAAAGTAAGTATGTATAATATTGATAGTCAAAATTACCCTGTTGTTCCACTCCGACCAACTAAACGGATGTACTAGAAACTATACAACTATTTTTCTTCCGAACGACTCTATTTTCTGATAAACATACCATGTATATGCGTCTTTTATCTTCTAAGAGATGAGGACTAAGACAAATAAATATATAAATAAATTCACGCTATGTAGAGCTAGTACATTGAAGTTATGGTTGAAGTTATCCTCATTTGTATCAAAAATCAAGCGCGATGTGAAAAAGAATTGTGTGTATCGACGTCAGAAAGAATTTACAAAATCGGCAAAAAGATGCAGCATTTTATTACAAGCATGTAATTAAAGATTCTATCGAATGCTAGGTTATAGTATAGGTACTACTGATCTTATAACTACCATGCCTGATGATACATAGGGAAAATGCATATACCTAGGCGTTTATAGGCCTTTTGCCCATCTCTATGCAGAAAGTTAAAAAACAGTAACACACTTTTTACTTTTTAACTTTATTGACGATCTTCTAGTTCCGAAGCCGTTAAAGTTTTATGATGAGTGATATCGGGAAAGTATTTATCATTTCGTCACAGCACGTGACACGCATGATTTACATTCAACACGCATCTTCCAGTTTTGGGCTTGCAAGTCACTCGCATGTGAGCTTGCTTGCGAGGCAACATGCTATCATCACCAGCTGCTATCTCCTTTTATGGTGATCCTTTCAATCAAACAAGCATTATTTGGTAGAATTTTCAAGATGTGAGTATAGTTTTTTTTTTGTGGAAAAAGGTACCTTTTGGTTACATTTCGCTATTGTTAGTCAATATAGACTTATCTTTGTGCGTTGATCAACTCGTAGAAATGTTATCTCCTATTAGTTATTTACACGAGCCTTTAGGAAGGTTTTAACGGAATGTGGATGTTAAGATCTTTGCTTGACGATTCAAGTTACCTACATTAAAGACTGGCGGTGTCAGAGCCTTTATACCCAGTTGGTGTCAACTTCTTGAGCATAATGTATGATCATAAAATTAAATAACTGTACCTTATTAATTAAAAATAAATGCTTCTTAAACCTTCTCTCAACGAAAATAAATCTGCCTAGTAATCGTATCAATATCAAGATCTAAAAACTCTGATTCTCACGATTGCTTACCCTTAAAGCAATTTGCTATAGCACCATCGCCATTAGAGGCATTACTATAACGGCAGTAACGGCGGTACCGGTTGCGTAACTGTTACACGACCTTGCCAATTCAATCAGTTCATAGTTCATTACTGTTCATCAGGAAAATGCATTGTTTACTTGTTCACAGACATTAAGTAATGGAACGCTTTACATTATTTTACCGTCTTTCATATTCTGCTACTACCGTCTGCTCTAGTTTATACTATGACTTAGTTAAAGTCTGATTCCATTTTCCAAGGTGCGTACAATGAATCAACACGCTTTTAGTTAACTAACCAATAAAACTGTATTAATATTAATAGGCTTACTAAAAATAATAATATAATACATATTTATTATTAAATGCACTTTATGACCACTAGCATAGAATAGATATAATAATAGTACAAGTACCAATAGCAAAATTCAAATGTATCGCCAATAGACAGATTATGGACTTGGTTTGCTTAAGAACATTACCATTAAGGATTCTTTGAATCATATAGGTAATTAGGTACTTAGACAAAATATATTTAGGGTTTACTTACTTCGAAAATGAACAGAGTTTATTTAAAACTGTTAAATTAAATTACTTTTTGACCGACTTCCAAAAAAGAGGAGGTAATAAGTTTGGCTGTATGTATCTTTTTTTTAACATTGCAAACTCCTCTTTCATTGTCGCGCTTACCAAAATATCACTTTACATTCTACAAACATTAAAAAATGTAAACGCATTGCACACACATTATGAAACTGCACTGATGCAAAGGTTTTTTGTGTCGACTGTCGGTTCCCACATCTCTCTGGTTTCCTCACCAGCACGTGCTCTATCTCACGGCCTGAAGGCTGTGTGTATAGTGTGAACACGTTCCATGAAATATGTGACATCTTCCATGAAATATGTGAATCTAGTCAAAGGAGAAGACGTGCTATGATAATATAGAAATTATAGGTATGTGGTAGGTACATAAAGTTCGGCAATACGAGTCCTAAGTAACTATAATGTAAAGAACAGTAAAGAATCGGACGCATGATGATTTACTGTTATTTACAAAAAAAAATACAATATGGCTACTTTGGACTCGTATTGCTACGAACGTATGGGAACTGAAACTGCTGAAAAAATCGGAAAATTATGGTGAAAACATGCATGAGTGATGACCGGATTGTAAAGTCACTCATGCATATTACATACATACAGTCTGTCAAAAAAGTGAAGAAATTTAAAAGTGGCAAAATCGTAGTGTCATCCCTTTTTTCTTAGATTGTTTTTAAAGGGATGACACTACGAAGTTGCCACTTATTTAAATTTCTTCACTTTTTTGACAGACTATACAGTATACATAGATAACCGTCCGTTTTCGCCCCCAAATATTTCTTACAAGGGTGGCAAATTACTAGAAAGTAGTAGGTGTAGGGTCTTTCGGGTGGCACTTGAATATGCCCTGGGGAAATTTCGTATAGGATGCACGCTGCAGATTGTGACTATGAATACTTAATACGAATTAAATATTGACGTTAAATATTGACTGTCGTCGAATCTTCTCTATTCCAATTTCCAATCTACTCTATAAGGTAGTGTAGTGCATCTACAAATCTAAAACTATAATACCTGTGGGTTTCGGATGAAAAAGTTACTTACACATGAATTAAGAATCATAATTTTAATTTAATAAATAAAAAAATAATGAAGTATAAAATATTTAGAACTTCTTTTAACTATTTTAGCTCTACCTAAAAAGTCTAAAACATAGCAAACGGAAAAGTATGCAATGTCGTCATTAAAATTTCATAACAAGTTTCTTATGAGAGGCTCGACCCCAGTTTTTATAGCCAAAAGGGAAGTCACGTGTTGGGATGCTTTGAGCGGGAACTTCTCAGCAGGTGTGCTCCGTTTACATTCAAGACACACACGCACAAACTAAACACACACACAGGCATTAAGGCTCGGTGCAAACGAACTACCGACGACCGTTATCAGTCGCCAGTTTGTAATTCGCTAACTTTAATAACTCATATGATTTAGCTGTAGAGTTAACGAGATATCCTGTAGAATATTACAATACAAAATATTTTTATGTGCATACATCTACATGACATGTTTTGTATAGCAAATAGCAAAAGGCTGTCTTAACCCCTAAGACTGTCATGTCTCAAGTGAACGAGAGCCCTAGCAATTAGCATTATGTATTAACATTGTGATTGTAGTGTTCGTGTTTTGTCTTTTGTTGTAATACATAATTGTATTCGTCATTTGAACTGCCGAATCCACCTACACCGTGTAGGTACGTGATACGCTGCAACCGGTAGCTTATCTAAATTGTGAATTCGTAGCGACTAGCGACAGTAGACCGTCTGAGTGAAGCCTCATACGCACGTTTCTGTGTAACGGCCCGGCCGCACCTGCGTCTATCGTCCGAAGCTTCGTGCTATGAGACGATACTATTGGACGATACACGCAGATCGTCCAATAGTATCGGTTTTAGCGGGAAGCACCACGCATATATGCGGCCGCGGCATAATAAACACACGCACACACAATAACAAATAGTTTACCCCGCACGTACGCTACATATGCATGAGCCGCAGGATGCTCTACTTGAATCACTTGCTCTACTTCCCGCCTCGTCTCCGACACGTCTCGTTTTTTTAAAAGGAGTTATTATTATACTTTTTTCGTTTTTTATTATGAAGTTCAGTTCAGTTAAATTCAGTTTTGTTTTGACGACTATCAATCTGATTAAATTCTTTCAAAAGAACTCTACTTTTAGGGCAACCCATAATAGACTAAATTATAAATAATATGTATAGTTCAAAACTTTAAGATTTAATTAACTACTAAAGAAACGAAGCTTGCTTAAGATTCAAAGAAGTAAAATGAAAGATAAAAAGAAGTAAATAACAAAGATACGCGGTTTCTTAGACCATTTCCCCCATAGATCATTTCCCCCAAAAATCCCAAATTTACAAATTTTCATGAAAATACAGCCTATATGTATACTACTAGTTACATATATAGAAATGTACGTCTACAACATTATCTCGATGAGTATGTACGATTTTCAAAAGAAGTGTTGACTTAAGACCCGACTTACAGGTAGAGCATGTTTCACAGCTGCGGCTTTTTGTGTCACCCCTGCGCCTGCGCCCCTAGTCCTTATTCTTAAACAAACCGCTGACAAAACATGTGCTCCGTGTACGTTACATAAATAAATAGTTCATAGTTGAAAGTGTACAAAAAAACGAAACGAAACTGATCAAAAGCAAGACGTGTAAATCTTTAAAAAACTGGACGAAAGTGGTCTAAAGGCGACCTAAGAAATTTTGTGTTATGAGTTTTCGTGTGTGTATTACAATATGGATAAAATTAACGTAGTCCTTAAAACTGGATATAAAATTGTGAAGGAGTTGTCGGAGCCGCATAAAAATGTGAGTAACCCAGTATATAAGATAAAAAAAAGTTCAATAAATTTGTATTAAATGTGATTCAAATCCAGGATTTTAGTACAAATCTATCTATTTGAAGTCTATTTGTAGAAGTTGTAGACTGAATAAATAAAATAACAAAAATAATCGAAAACTATGTAATATTTTCTTAAATTCAAAATCTTTCATAAAAATGTCCTCTTATCAATGTGCACATGATAAGCACGTAACGATCTTTTTGAATTTTGACATTTGCGTTAATAGTTCGTTGGCCCTGAGCTTTTGACCTTTAACCTGATATTATAAATCACAATTAATGCGAAAGTGTGACTAGTGCAGCAGTGCAGACCTTTTCACGCCAAAATTGCTGAACCGGAAAGGGAATTTGGTGTGGAGACATCATAGGATGTCTCCACACCAAATTCCCTTTCCAGGAAAAAGGACATAAGATAGCTTTTTAAATAGAGTAATATGTCTATTTCTCTGCTTCTTATGCACACGTTATTTCATTTAGATAGAGTTAAGACATAATAGTTAGTTGTAATATTGTAATAATTACATAAATTACCACAGTCACATTAAAAGCATTATGCAATACATACATAGTTATTTAAAGCTGTGTGAAAAAATACATTACAAATACGGACTTCACACCTAACCTAACTTTTAACTACCGCACTCAGAAACATGTAATGCTTTCTTAACTTTGATTGCAGTCGAGTTTAACAGAAACTATATAGAGTTCATGTAGTTTAATCATAATTAAATATCTCTAAGTTCTCACTGCTCAGCAAGACATAACTTTACTTCACACCTACGGCTAAAAATAACCTAAAATTTAAGACAAGATGCAAAAACTTCTATTATAGGACTCTACACAATAGCCTTTCGCGGAAGTGTCTTTTGTATTTTTGCAGGGTTTCGTCGAAGAGCTTTCTACTATAACTCTTTTGTCTATTTCGGTCAGCTGGCCAAATTCGACTAAAGAGATTGAAATTGGAGTATGCTTTTTAATTTGTCATACAAAACATTATAAGGTTTTTTTACAGAAGATCTTTTTACTAGAGCTTGTGATTGACTGACGTTATAAGCTCAAGAACCGGCCTTGATGACTTTATAAACTTTTCTAGAGAAATCTCTGTTATTCTAGACCACCGAAAACCTAATAAGTAATAATTATCTACAATTTTAACCATGTTTAATTTCAATGTGGGAAATAAAAGGCCAACTTACAGGGATGCGTAAAAAAGTACCCCACACATTGCTGCACAAAAACTATCACTCAAAAATCGGTTAACCGCATGTCGCATTTAATTGTTATTACTTATATAATATATTTTAAACAATATTTCGTGTGAACATTGTTGACCCAGGCCGTATTGCGTATCAGGAAACCCGGCACAGATGTTTTCGACAATTTAACATGCTTGCTCAGGAAACTGATAGGTAAATTATAGATTATTATATAAAACCCATAGTGTGGCAATATGCGATTATTTTAATGCACTTCGTTTATTTAATCCGTTAATTTATTATGAAATTGAGTATAAGTTAATTACATTCAACCTACTGGCCCAGACACCCAGTCTAACTGACTACTTTTGCAATGTCAGTGTTAACCGTTACCGTCAAAATTTAAATATTTAAATTGGTTTTAATTATTATATTGTATAATATATATTAAGAAACACTTATTGAAGTTTATTTCAACTACTCCAACGTGCGTCTTACGTGCATTTTAGGTCCTGCAGCTAATTTCTACTTTCCGAGGAATTTCACAACGACCTTTACGATAACTCTATAAAAATTCCTTTAAAATTTGCACAACCACCATACAAAACTCTACCTTTCTTTGAACATAGAAATGTCCCAATCTTAAATTCTACCTTCCATTGAAGATAGTTATAAAGGACGGACCTTTAAGTCTTTTGGATCCTGACGGAAAAATCCTTACTTAACTCTCCTTATGGGGTTATCATAATTATACATAGTACATACTCATGTATAAAAACCTCTAAATAAATATAAAGATTAAAAAAAAAACCGTTTCCTATCATTGCAAATAAAAAAACTCTAAATCTTAAACCTTATCTTTGCAAATGGAATCATTCTCACATTAATCTCTCTATCTTTGCAGATGGAAACATCAGGGGGGTCGGAGAGCTCGGTTGGCGAGGACGCGGAGGCGCGGCGGTCGCGGCGCGGCCACGTGCTGGCCGAGCTACTGCAGACCGAGCGCGTCTACGTGCAGGAGCTCGGCTCCATACTTACAGTGAGTACCCACTACCCAGGGACCCGATTCTCTTCTTTTTGTATATAAAATAAGGAGGCAACGAGCAAACGGGTTACTTGATGGCAGTTGATGGAAAGCAACTACCGTCGCCCATGGACACTTGACTCATTAGAAGGGCTGCAGCTGCGTTGCCGGCTTTTTAGGAGAGAATACGCTCTCTTCTTGAAGGTTTGCAGGTCGTAGTGGTCTGGAAACACTGCGGGTGACAGTTCGTTCCAGAGTTTTACAGTGCGTGGCAGACTTCCACTCATTAAGGTGGAGAGGATTCAATATTCGAAAAAATACGATTCACAATCTATAACTGGTTTCAAGAGTTACAATCAAGCCACCCCGCTAGGAGTTTACGTCTCAATATATCCAATCTCTATGAAGCTGGACTCTAAGAATCTCGAAAGATAGCTTTTGAAATTTACAACTAAATATACCTATTTTGGCGATGTTAATCAATAAAACTTAGCAATAAAGTATAGTTACGTTTTATAGATTGTTCTGATAACTCACGACGTAGAAAATTTTTAAACTGCTGAAGGAAGTAACACTATGATTAGTGTCGTTAATATGCATGAAATAATACAAGAAAAGTGAGGAAGAGTAAATAGAACACTTGGACACAATAATAGCCGACTTGCTTTGTTCGTAACGAAAAAATTATTGGCCTGGAAAAGTTACCTAATATGTACTTGGACGACGACAGATGTTCTGCATGAATCGGTCTAGTTAGAATAACAAAGTAGTAACGCACCTATCAGTAAACAATAAATGTTTGTAGTGCAACAAAAATTATTAGACAAGTCGAAGACAAGCAATAACAAACGAGTTGAATGAATCTTTAATTTATTCCGTGTTTAAAACTACACAGGCCATTAACTCTATTATAAATCGATATCTCTCGAGAGTTACGCGCTCTGAAAATTATATATGCCAATATAAGTGAGACGGTGCTTACGCGCAGTCACGGACCATCTGACAGAAGACATCATGCATGCGCTGTGCTGCACGCCACCTCGCTCCCGCACCCGGCCAGCGGAACGAAATGCATTCTGCACACTCGAACGTTCGCCAGTGCACATCCTACGCCGCGCGCTGCACTTACCCTGCCCCACGATGAAGTACGGGAAATACAACCTCAATAAGTCCTCCGCGAATCTCAGCATCGGAACCTCCTATTCGTGGTACTACCGAAAGAGCGACCGCAAGGAGAAAAACTTGCTCCGAGCCACGTCAGACTCGACTCTGTTTAGTGATTACACGAACCAAATTGGACTGTTTGAGAAAGACGACAAGGCAAATAAGAAAAAGTGTAAAAAACAGCCGAGTGATGTCAGCAAATACCGTGTCAAGTGCTCCGCGCGGAACATCAAACCGGTGCGCATGGAACCGTTCATCGGGAACTTCTTTTACGGTAAATCCCTGCCTGGATATGATAATGCCGAAAAGACGGAGGAAAAAATAACATACTTACCGGACTCTGATGTAATTACTGTATCTGAGGACACGAATGGGTCAGTGACGTCTGCGCCGACGGTCATAGGAGGCGAAATGCCAGATTTAGTTAAGAATCCTATTTACGGTTGTCTGGAAACGGAGGTACGAATCGTGACGCCATCAGAACCTGATGATCGTCTGAGTGACTCTAGCGTGTCGAGAGACACACAGTTACAGAGTACCAGCTGCACTGAATTGCAGAAAACACTGGACAGTCGCACAGAATCCGAGGACATACTTGGTAACATACTGAACGATTACAAAAAGATAATGAAGGAGTGGAACAAGAGTATCGAGGAACATTTTTCTGACACGCGATCTACCAAAATCTCAACGGCTTGTAGAACGAGCAACGCAGATAGCTACGTTAAAAGTTTGCACTCAACGTTGTCGTGTAGAAAGAAAAAATATTTTAAATATAGAGGCAAATTGGACTACAAATTTATGAATGCCCAAAAAAGACGGAGGCAGGCCAGTGAAAGCAAATCACGGAGCAGCAAGAGTGAAGCAAGAAGAAGGGAAGTAAACAAATGGAAGTCGACGATAAATAATTTGAAGAGGAAATTAGACATCACCGCCAGTTTGTCTCCGTCCGAATGTGAATGTTTGGAGGCTGTGTATGAGGATTACGACAGAAGACTGCAACAATGGTGTGACACGATTAGTCAGTGCTCATCTAACGCGGTATTTAATGGCCTTTTAATTACTATATTTATGATATGCTATAAATTGTTGCAGTAGTTTTGTCTTGGGTCTTTTGTGATGCCATTTATCGATTTAACATCTGGTGATAAATTTCTGGAAAACCATATTTACTATAAATAGCGTGCTGTTTAGTAGTGTATCATAAAATCTTCAACAAATGTATGTCATTAGAACCTTGAGAATATTTTCTCAGTCGGTCAATACTTGTATTTATTTTATTACAAGCTTACAAAATGTCTCTAATACCAGGTTTAGAGTCGTCGTAGGTAATAAACACGTCGTAAAGGTTGTAATTTCCTCTCGCTCTCAACACTTATCATTAACCCACTGAGAATATGTGGCAGTAGGGAATGAAGGAAACCACTGTTTTTCCATGTTTTTAAGTCCGTGTATCCGTTACAACTTGTGACTGACTAGTTTATTGTGACAACCGGCGACCAGCTGCAGGCTAGATGTGATGTGTGAGTTGTTTAGATAAAGCGAAATCAGTGATGCCGTATAGCTCGATTTTGTCTTAGTGGAGAATCTATTTATTATTAGGTACGATGGTATCATATGAATAAGCATTTATTTAAAAAACGTGCTTTGATGTACACTGCACCACTCTCAGTTACGACCAAGACGATTGTAACAACAATTTACAAGACGTTCAGGCTCTCAAGTCCAGAGACCAGAACGTACCAAGGTTACCCTGTATTGAAATAACTAATAAGCGACTGCGCGAATAAGCGGTAGTATAATATTATAATTGCTTGTAATATCGTGGTAAAGCGGCCAAACCGCTCGTTCGCGCGGACGATAAATCGAGCCTTTGCAATACAAGACAATGAACCTTAACTCAAAAACACTATTCTTTTTTAGGGTTACAAAGAAGAAATCGAGAAACCAGAGAACCAGCATATCCTGCCGTCCGCGTTGGTTGGTCAAGCAGATGTGCTGTTCGGCAACCTGCACGAGCTCTTCACCTTCCACCAGGAGATATTCCTCAAGGACCTGGAGAGATCCATCTCCGCGACAGAACTTGTGGCCTTGTGTTTTGTTGAAAAGGTAAGATGCAGATAATTCAACATTTCGGATGAGGCGGTTGTTGTAAAATGTCATTGCGAATATCTTACATGGTAGTAGCTATTTATTATAGTTAGTAGTTACCTATACTAACTATTTTATGATCCGTGGTAGCAACTTTAAAAGGTATCAGTTTATAAATTAGTTTCTATAAAGTTAACAGCTGCACTCCGAGATAATAAGGGACTGTTTTATCACGTCTGGATAAAATATGTTGTATAGGCTATCCCACTATCCACAACATATCTGACTGATAGAGTATGGATTATCTGTCAGAAAAGTTAAGGATGTATCCAGCGCTTATCAGGAAGTGGTGAAATAGCCCCTCAATAATTTACCTACTTATTTCAGATATTATCAGAGATTTTGACAGCAAATATACGGTTTCTATGACAAAATCTTCACCTTTGAATATCGAGTTAGATTGATGCTTTTCTTACTCGGTCTTCGAGTTAGATTGATGTTTTTCTTATGAATGAATATAACCTCGAGCAACATTCAGAACAAATTGTCCATTGAACGAGATGACATTTCGATATGAATACGATCTTGATTCGCACGCTATCTCGGTCATGGGCGACCCATCCGAATTTTCTGTGTTTGGTGATGCTGCAAACTAGATCTAATCATAATAATGTTATGGACTTATGGATTGAGCTGAGCAAGTATTAATGGATATAATTAGTAGATGTTTATCAGATTGTTAATTGGGCAGTTATTAAATGGTAAATCGTCCAATTTATTGTTAAAGATCATAGAATAATAAAAACGGTAGTCTCGTCTTCTATTAAGTAAGAAAAATTTAAGGAGCTATCTATTCTATAGGTTTAAATTGATAACTCTGAATGCGGCGATTCAGAGTTATTCAATATACTTATTATTAACCCAAACCATGGAATCTTGATCATAATATTTAATCTTAACAACTACTTTATATCGAACATATTACACATTGATATAATATCATATAACACACAAAAAAGTAGAGCATAGCAGGAGATTCTAGCACGAAATATGATATTATAATTATAATATAATATGCTAACCATAAACTATAATTATTGGATGGACTAATGGACCAAAGGACTGGATGAATGTATAGGCAGTATAGGCTATACATTCATCCAGTCTTAGGGGGGGGGCTGCAGCCTGCAGCGTCCTATGATAGCGGCAGAGTTCGTACATAGGGGCGGCAAATGAAAGTGACCTATATTCATAAAAATATAAATCCGGCCCTGAGCTAACTATAAACCTAAAACTGGTATCTAAGTAACTTTCTCAATCAATACCTCTTCTTCCAGAGGGAGACGTTTTTCCGCCTATACAGCTACTACTGCCAGAACATACCGCGGTCGGAGCGACTGCGGGAGACGTTAGTGGACACCCACCTCTTCCTGCAGGCCTGCCAGCAACGATTGGGACACAAGCTGCCTCTAGCCGCGTACCTGCTTAAACCCGTGCAGAGGATCACCAAATACCAGTTGTTGTTAAAGGTAGGGTTTGTAATGAAAAGAATCCCAATTTCGATTCTCGGAGGAAGGTTGTTCCTTTGTCGCGAATGAAGATCGGAAATACGGAAAGTGAGCGAAAGATGGTTTTTGTATCAATCGTAAAAGATACAACATTTTTTTGGTCAACATTTTTTTGGTTAGGCTTTAAATAATTATACTATTTCATACTGGTTTTTATTGACGCCGCTAGTGTACCTGAGGTTAAAAATATAATGTATTTTGTAGAAATGCATGGCCCTACTATTCTCATCTCTCATATCACGAGGCTGAAAGCACCAACGATTTTCTGCGAGAGACCTTGGTCAGCTACAGTCTCTCCCACGATAAAAATATCGCAGTGACCCTAAATATTTTTCATAGCTGCACCTTTCGCCTCGTGTTTTAAACCTGTTAGTATTGCCAAACACCTGTTATTACTAAAGCTATATAATACAGAGGGTCAAATAAGTACTTAGTATCGAGACTTGAGACCTAAAGGGCAAGCGCGCGAACCGTTATCCTTTTTATTCAAGAGTTTTTGCAAAGCAAGTTACCATTTTTGGAAAGTGACTAAAACCAATTTCATGAACGCTCCAAGTGTCATTGTCTTCTTTAATTCGACTAAGGACCACTCTAAGGTGTGTAAGAAATACATTTATCGTCGCAAAAAAAAGCTTCCCACGGAATTTCTTACATGACGTTATAGTATTATGAAAATTAGTTTAATAGTGGTACAAACCTCACCCACCTTTTCCCTCTCTAAGGCTGCGTTTCCACCAAAGCTGAGCGGAGCTGTGTTGAGAGGAATGTGTTTTTGAGAACCAATAGCATCGCCGCGCTGAGCGATGTCATGGCAAAGTCATGTCAATGAAGCGATTCTATTGGTTTTCAAAAACACATTCCTCGCAACACAGAGCTCCGCTCAGCTCTAGTGGAAAGGCAGCCTGTGCTACAGATTCCTATCGTTCTGTCAAGTCACAAGTGACTTATTAAACAAAGACTGACGGACAACGTATTAAACAAATACGGTGATAAGCGATCCAGCTGCGTTTTAATGGCAAACTCATAAATCTTTTAATTTTCTACCCATTTTTATTTCCTCTCTTTCATTCATTTTGTAGTCTTTAAAAAGTTTATGCCTCTTTTCAGGATCTTCTAAGGTACAGCGAGTGTGGGTCCATGAGCACGGGTATCCAGGAGGCTCTGGATTGCATGCTTGTGGTGCTCAAATGGGTCAACGACTCCATGCACCAGATCGCCATCACGGGAGTACCGGTTAGTATACAGGTGTAACAAAACTAACACTTTTACATGGGAAAGTTATAATACACCCATAAAATCACAAAAGAAACGCTTTCAACTGCTTATCAAAATTAAGACTTGTCGGCGCTAAAAGTTATCTCTGAGACCGTGTATTTAAATTTTAAAGCGCCTCTTGTCAGAAACATTTATTGCATAGTTTTGCCCGCGTGAAAAATTGCAAGAGCAATTTAATTTGATTGATTTCTACAAAAGCTGAAAACGAAACGTGTTTGAAACATTTAAGTGAAAGTACATGACTTGAATTTGTGGAATTTCATATATTTTTTCTTATCTGTTGATAAAATTATCTATCAGTGCGTACGCGCAGGTATCTAGGGCATTCTCTGCGCAGATTTAATTAATCGTGATTATGTGATTTATCTCGTTAGTCGTGACTAACACGCAACTAGCTGGCTATCAGATTAAAATTAAAGTGTCTATCAATTTGTTTTTAATTAACGTAATTTTATGATCACTTACATCTATAAAGTTTTTACGGTAACCATTTAAGCAAACTTATAATTATAGTTAAGTATTATAGGTGTTCGACATCAAATAAAAATACTAAGTAAATAGGTATCTTGAAACCAACTAGTTATTTGAATTCTTCTTCTTCTTTATGCGAATATTACTTATTTATTATAATTTAAATACTAGAATAATATGTGATGTTTGTAAGAGTTTCAATTCCTTAACCGTAACACTAACTCGTAGATAAATTACGTTTTCGGTACGTTAAGACACAGGAGTTCTTAAATAATAATCAAATATTATCATTAGTTGTTCATCCATTTACACAAAACTTAAACCTTATTTCACGTGGATCTACACAAACATTTAGGTCACAGTTCTTTCTGAAGAAACATTTTCGTATATAAACTCCGAAGTTAAATAACTCTGTAGCTAGCAGACATACCATTAAGACCATAGAGTTATTATGTACTACGTAGTAGGTACTTATATTATGTCAGTGATCAAGACACATTTTCCCTCGTTAGCAAACCTGTCAATTTAGGCTTATCACTTGCAAGTCGGACGTCAAATAGATTAATCAATAACGTAACATTTCAGGTGGATCTCAGTCAACAAGGCGAGCTGCTACTCCAGAGCTCGTTCCTCGTGGTGTCAGAGAACAAGCGTGACCTGCGACTGCGGCTGCGTCCGCGACGCCGGCACGTGTTCCTCTATGAGAAGGCCATGCTGTTCTGCAAACCTGCAGCCAAGAACAGCCATAATAAGGCGACTTACCATTTTAAACATGATCTCCAGGTAGGCTGTCCCTTTCTAGCGCAAATACTTCAGACTGACAATACAGTAATCTAGTAAAGTTTTTTTCTATTCATATGTGTATTAAATCTGTTAAGTCTTGAAACGAAGTAAATATTTACCATGTACATGATTTTAACATCAAACTGCATTCCCTCAATTTTATTCATGTCGATATCCATACAATTCGAAATTCTATAATTTATACAGTACTTTTCATTCCAGATGTCACAAATCGGTCTCACAGAGTCTGTGAAAGGTGACGTTCGTAAATTCGAGGTGTGGCGTCAGGGGCGGAGCGAGGTGCACACGCTGACCGCCCCGAGCGCGGACGTCAAGCGCGCCTGGGTGGAGCGCATCAAGCGGGTGTTGCTCGACCAACTCAAAGAGCTGAAGGGCGAGCGGGTGCGACAGTACGCCGCTAACCACAAGTAAGAGGGTTTATGTCACGATATGTAACATCTATTGTAGCATTGTAGCAACGACTCCGTGGTCCAGTGGTTTAGAGTGTGCCTCTTAACTCGGAGGTCGTGGGTTCGATTCCCGCGTTGGTATCATGTTATTTCTAAGTTTGGTTAGGACAATGCAGGCTGATCCATGCGTCGGATGGGCATGTAAAAAGTCGGTCCTGCGCCTGATCTCTCGCCAGTCGTGTCGGTCTTCCGTCCCACTGGGTTATGAGAGTAACTCGAATAGAGAGTGCTCTTGTGGACTGCGCACACATTTGGGCACTATAAAATTACTCCTGCGTAACTGGCCTGCGTTTTTCTTAATTCAACTACATAAAAACATAACCCGCTTACAGAGCGCTCATCCAAGCCAACTCCTGGGACTCTAGCGGCGGGCCCCCCGTACCCCCTACCAAGATCCGCGCCGGTTCGTGTGACGCGCACGACGAGCCCTGCTGGTCTACTGATCCCAGCGATGATGATGATGAGGAGACCGACCACACGCCGGTAACGCACGCACACATAAACACAACACCACGCCAGTTACACACTTACATACACGCACGATGAGGAGCCCGACCACACGCCGCCGGTAACGCACACACACATACAACACCACGCCAGTTACACACTTACATACACGCACGATGAGGAGCCCGACCACACGCCGCCGGTAACGCACACACACATACAACATCACGCCAGTTACACACATACATACACGCATATAAGCGTACACGCACTCTTGCATACAGTTAACATCAAACGTATAAGGTTCAATTCAAACCGCAACGCGATGCGTAGATATATGCATTTCTAAATTTGTATGAATTTGACAGATTTGCAAGACGTCTCACGCAATTGAAATCTGTCCATTCAGTACAAATTTCGAAATGCATCTACGCGTCGCGTTGCAGTCTGAATTGACCCCTACACACACGCAAAAATACATACGCAGCAATGCGTAACTACACGCTCGCACACTTATACGCAACACATTATATACGCACGCAAAAATACCTACACGCACGAAAATCTACGCATCCACATACATGACTTTACTTACGTACTCACAAGTACTTATCAATATTATACACTCATATATCTACGTGTACGCAACACACTACACATAATATCAATATTATACGCAAATCACAAAAATTAATATTTACATAAAAATTTATTGCGTACATAAACGAACTTTCTTATCAAAAGTAGTTAAAGAATATATTATACCTCCCAAAGATCAGGAATGATAATTATTTTAGTTAATTTATGGTATTTTTTTCTTTTCAGTATAAATCTTAATAAAATATTTAGGCCCGTATAAATAGTCAGTACTTAAGATGCGACCCGGTCTCAAGACGCGGTTTGGCTCTGTGATTGGTCTAAATTTGACTGCCAACCAATCACAAAGCCTTGTCGTGAGAAAAGTGTCTTGAGACCGAGATGCATCTTGAGTACGGGCCTTAGACTGTATAATTTTCCTTTAAGGGCCCGGGTTACCCTCGAAATTTTCATACATTCTTAATACCAAAATCATTTTCTCATACGAAAATATGTAACATGTTTGAGTTATTTTTCAGCTTAAGATAGTAATTACCTAGGGTCCTGAACATATTTTTTTACAAAATATTTAAGTACTAAAAAAAAAATTTTTGTGTTTAAATATTTTTTAGTAAATTTACTACTAAATATTTAAACACCAAAAAATAGACAAAAACACTAAAAAATATATAAATAAATAGTAAATTTACTACAAAATATTTAAATAATAAAAAATATTTTTTAAAGTTTAAATATTTTGTAGTAAATTTACTATTTATATATTTTTTTGTGTTTTTGTCTATTTTTTGGTGTTTAAATATTTAGTAGTAAATTTACTAAAAAATATTTAAACACAAAATTTTTTTTTTTAGTATTTAAATATTTTGTAAAAAAAATTTGTTCAGGACCCTAGGTAATTACTATCTTAAGCTGAAAAATAACTCAAAAATGTTAAATATTTTCGCATGAGAAAATGATTTTGGTATTAAGAATGTATGAAAATTTCGAGGGTAACCCGGGCCCTTAACTGTTATTATACATCACACGTTGCAAAAAGATTGTAGTTTGTACATAAAAATAACTAAAGTCACTTTATTTTACAACAAAAGCAAAGTAGAAAATATGGGTTTAAGGTACTAACTATGGAGTTGCTTCACTGGGTATACACAACCATTAACGACTAATTTTGGGTTTTACAGTTGTGAGTGAAGTGAAAAACCACTCGATGTAAGTTTTAATGTGTATTATGGAATGGGCTAGGCACTAGGCACCAGATAGCGCATGTCGTTGCGCCTGCGCACCTAACGCTTCCCATGGAGGTGCTTGAACTAACGACGGGCCTAGGAAGACACTTAGTGAAAAGTCTAGCCGACCCCTAGATAGACATTACCGGATAAATAGAGTTAAAATCACCGCGCATCATATCACAACCATCGCTTAAATAGGCAACCACTCGCCGAAACCACATCCAATAATTCACAGCTTTCGTAACAGCGCCATTTTGTGTTAAAATGGCCGCCGTATTCGTCAGACACGTCATTAATTCATTGAAATGCTTGTGTAATGTCAGTTTGACAGCGCCGCCATTTTGTGAAGTGAACAAGATGGCCGCATGCTCTAAGTTGTGTTGTTCAACAGGTGGCGGAGGCCGGTCTGAACGGTACCATACACAGAATGGTCCAGTTCTTTTCAGTTTCGGGCTCGACACAGGCCAACTCCACGTTTTACGTATCGCAATACTAGCTTGCCCACCCGGCATTGTATATAAGACTGATTTATTTATTTAAACCAAAGCATCGACGTGGATATATCGGTTTACCGTTGTGTAAGTTTTGTTGTTTGTCACTCATTGTACGTGTGCTTATCGTTTAGTAATGCGCTTTGCTTCGATCGACTATTATGTGTATTTATGAGTGCATTTATACGATACAACTAGACCGTATGTATATACTCTATCCCTTCTGAAAAAGACTATGAGACTTCTCTATCGGCACAAAGCACATCCTATCGACTATCTCACTTGGCACCACTTTCTACAAGCGAATAGGCTACCTCCGTAGAAACAATGAAAACAATTGACGTAAATAGGAATTGTGTCTCTTTCGCCCTGAAACCCGCTCTTGAAAGGCTGGGATTACCTACAAATAGTATTATTTTCTAATCTGTAACATTCAGTTATATTATAGCATAATAAAATATTTGGGTATAAGTGATATATTTATTTATATAAGGCTAGGCATCTTCTTAAAGTAAAATATACATTTTTTATGGAATATCATATTAACAGCGCAACGCTTAATTTTAACATTTACAACTAATAAACCTGCCTGTGATTGCTAGATAATATTTGTAACTTAATTAATAAAAGTTTTCAAAAGAAAAAGTAGGCAAGTTATATACCTATGTAGTATTTACCTTCTTTATTAATTATATCTAGTATTACTCATATGTGTGAGTTAACCTAAAACTTACGGTCACTTAAAATATCTAGCAATTATAGTCAAGAAAGTTATGAACTAAATACTAACTGCGATGTTGCATGATGTCGGTCGATTAGGGATGCGACGATTCGACACGCATGTATCGATGCTCCATATCGATATCGACAATGTTTGCATGCCAATTGATGTTAGCGCTGCAAATAATAATCTTCAATCTGCTCAATAAGCGATAGCTTTATATGTGTAGCTTCAATTAATAACATTTTTGTGGGATTCAACTAACTCAAATGATATGAATCTTCAATCTATAGGAAAACTAAGATTTTCAATAAATTTTTGCAGCAGGTTTGAATAAAAAATAAACTCACAGCATCAATTTTTGTGTGACGAGTTACTGAAATTAATATCTAACAAAAACTTATACTTACTAGCCAATCTAACTTTACTGTTGGGTAGGCCCAGCATACATATTAAGTAGATATAAAACATTATGCGCTCTCTGTTACCCTACAAACACGTAGTATTTTTAGATAAAAACTGCGGTGGAGGAGTGCATTTTGAGTCGCATTTTGATAGTGTCAATATTTCATTCGAGCGCGTACTCAAATGAAATATTGACACTGTCCAATGCAAAGGAGCCACAAGTAAAAAGAAGAAGAAGACACTGTCCAATGACTGATACATTATCTACGTATAGACGGTGGGGTGCAGCCTGGTGGCGCTGGCGGAGTACACGGCGGTGGGGGGGAGCGAGGTGTCGCTGCGGGAGGGGCAACACGCCGAGCTGCTCAAGGTGGGCTGCGCCGGCTGGTGGTACGTGCGCATCGCGGGTGAGTAATAGTAATAATCCTTATTCTAATAGCCCGCCAAACTGCACAGCACTTCACAGCAGTTTGTGGGCGGGAATGTCGATATGGTGTGGCGCATCACTAGTGAGAGTGTTGCCAGTATACTTTAATTAATTTAATTGTATTTATTAGAACATTATCCTATGGTAGCATATTATTTTTGGGTTGTTTAGAAAGATTAATGAGCAATATGTTTTTGTTGTGAGACGCGGACAAGAGTCAAGACTTACTGCCATAAATTACTATAGACTGAAACGTTGCGGCCATGTTCGTTTGCCGTTTTAGACAATCAATTTTGCCGCATACATTGTTTCTTCATGTACCCTTACGTTACGTAACTAATAATTTTTAATAGTTCATAGTTGATACTAACTAGCATTGTTACACATACCCGTGTGAGTTTCTTATACCCATGCAACAACAACGACAATGGGTCATGGTAGTCATCAAATAGAAGCGTTTCGCGTACTGACAGTTTTGTTGGATCACCTTTTAACAAAAATACAATATTGACTTTCTGTACTAACTCTTTTTTCTTTTTTCTTCAGGAGGTCAGGGTGAAGGTTGGGCGCCGGCGGCGTACCTCGACCAGCGCAAGACCTCGCGCTCCTCCAGCCGCGACCATGGACGTCTGCACGACCACTGAACACCAACGTTGGCCACACATTGCCTGTCCAACTTGTGGACTACGAATTGTCTGTTAGACTGGACAGACTGACTGTCCAATAACTGGACTACGAACTAATTGTTAGACTTGTCTGATTGTCCAACAACTGGACTACGAACTGTCTGTTAGGCTTGTCTGACTGTGGGCAGACTGGTTGTGACTTGTGAATGTTAGACTGGTCAGACGGTCTCACATAATATGGCAAATAAATGAAATAAATCAGAATTGTCTCTGTCGGTAAAGACAAGTAAGAAGCTAAACTATGTAAATGAGTGGGTAACGCTAAAAAAAATTGATGAAAAGAAGATTAAATGAATACGTAGCTCATACTAGTTGAGAACAGGAATTTTGTTTTTAGCATGGCAAGAAGGGGCATTATTATGTGGCCAGTTGCTTTTTACCATCCGCCATGTTAAAAATAAGGCTTTGATTATTAGAATAAAGAACACTGACAGAGCTATCCAAAAATTGTATACATCAGTGATTTATCCTTTACTGGATGTCACTTGGAATGTTCTAGTAAAATATGATTGAGTCGTTTGAAAATTTAAATTCCATATCTGTTCGATGAACGCCAGTAGCTAAACTGAATCGCTATTGGTTGAAATTGAATTTCGAACAGATACTGAATTTGAATCGAATAGAATTTTAAAATTTAAATGCTTGTGAGGTAAACTACCCAATCGTTGGCACAACAATTGTAAAATTAGGTACTGCTTCTAATGGTTTCTGTGTTCAATATTTGGGTGGTTAACCATTTTGTCCGTAGATTGTTGTCGCGTAAATTTTCGTTTGCAAAGGTAAAGGTTTTGAAACAGTGCCTATTATTTTGAATATTATTCGATTTTGAATAGAACTAGTAGGCTACGTTTTCGTATGTAACTATTTAAAACGTTGAAAATTGTTTACCTTGTTATATTTTGGCGCGCAAACAGTTAAGTCCATGATGGATCGAAAATGTTTTGATTTGTGTAGCTTACAGCGACACTAGGCTGGTCAAATGTGTAGTTAGATTTCTTACATTTTCTTTTTGTTTAATAAAATACAAAAATACTTCTGTAAAAATGACACAGTTTATTATGGCACTTTTGAAATGTTAAGATGTTAGCCCGTTGCTTTTTTTCCAACAAACTGCGATAAAGAGACAATAATCTACATTTGAAAAACAATACACGAATCTACTAGTCATTTTTTCTCATTTTACTAATAAGATAGGTTTCAAAATAGGTTTTATTTTTAAAATTAAATAGATATGTATTATGTACTTATTTGTTAAGGCGAGTAATAACATATTATGTGACTTAAATCTATATCAGCCTAGTGTCGACTTTGAGGGACCTATTGAGTTTTATTTGAAGGCATTTAACAATAATCCAGAAGTAAAAACTGTTTTACCGATAGGGCGCATAGTTTAAGTTCGTCACTAGATGGCGCCCATTTTCACTATGGTAAAACAGTAGTAAAATGCTTTCAATTAAATCTCACTAGGTGGCGCGATCGTCGTATTATAGTGTTGTTATTGTAAATGATGATTAAAGCTTTATTGTAAAGTAGGATTAGATGTAGATCGTGCGTTACGATTATCCAAAGCTAAGTATAGGGGCGTAGAACGTTGTTAGAGCGGCCGAAGCCGGGAGGCGTTGTAAATATCGTTTTTTTAATAGTTTTAGTTATTTATTTTTATTCGTTGCATCCTCGACATGACAAAGGATTTTTTGTAAAAAAAACACAGACAGACCTCAAAAAGGTAATAGTGAATTTTACCAATTTCAGTATCCAATCATCATTATTACAATATTAATATCATAAAACAATTTCATGACTCAATCCTGTCCTGTATTTAGCGCTGGCGCTGTTAACGTAAAGGGATTTGTTGTACTTATCAAAATTAATTTATTTTTGATGAAATTCTTTCCTACAATGTAAAATTAAAAATTAAAAATTCGTTTAAACTGGGCGAGCGCCATCTGTTTATTTTTTGTGATAGAACTGCTTGACTCATTGTTTTTTTTTATGTGATACTGCATATTATCGTTATTCGAGTAGTTTTTTTATAAATTAAATATTTAGTAATGATTAAAACAATTGCAAATACAAAATATAATAAAAGAAGGTACTTAGTATATAAATAGTGATTAGTAAATCATAATATATTATAGTTCATGATATATGATTTACTAATCATACATTTTGTACGTAGTGCATGTAATAAAATTTTGTGTATCATTTTTCCGTATCAATTTGCACGATAATCTACTTATATAATTTGATTACATTATTTTGGTGCTTTCTATCTTTACTCATTGTGTGTGTTCATTCTTAATCATCATAGTAGAATTCAGACGATTTTTTTCAACTACTTTCTCGATTTACCAGTACTAATATTATAATGTTTTATTTAAAATTAAAATATCAAATTTATATAGCATTTTTATAAAACATAGAGCTTATAAAATATTATTAGCAAAATTCGTGTGATTGACCGTTATATAATAACTATATCACTTCATTGCATATCATTGATGATTTTGAAAACACGTACCTGCTCATGCCTCTCCAGAAACAGTATCCAGAAAATATCATCCAGATTCCAGAATATATCTGTATCGAACATTAAATCCAAATACATACATTTGTCTATTTCTTTGTTTTATTTTGATCACTTTTTTCATATTTGGTCATAATATTTTACTCTTTTCTCATCCTAGTTTGTCACCATGTAATCGTTAGATCGTGGTATTCTTATGAGCCCACACTACCTCAAACTACTCCAAAAACTGAGGGCACGTCGTCACCTACCTACGCCCTACCGGGCGAACATAACATAACTAAATTGAAAGTTAATACAGTTTTAGTAAAGAAAAACAGCTAACGAAACGCCATCTATTGACGAACTGGGAGGTGTTTTCTAAATTTATAGAAAAAATATATAAGAAAAACTTTAACACAATAAATTGTAAGTCAAGTTCAAATATGTAGGTAGGTATTTATTTATTTACAGGAGTAATTTACTTTTGATGTTAACGAAATGTAAATATTTTGAATAATAATATACCTACTAACAATTATTACGACACAAACCGATAACTTTATCAACAACTCGAAAATGTAAATATTTTTTTAGATAAAGTGGTGAGACTACTGCAGAATGTAAAAGAAAACTATAAAATTCTTCGTCCTAAATGCAACACAGTTTACTTTAACGTGTTGCAAATTTCGTCGTCGCACGTTATATTTAGCAGATTCTGTCACTAGACGCTTTTCTTTCATTGTTTATGTGTCGAATTAAAATATAAATATTATAATATATTAATATTAAAATATATTATATATTATAATTATACCCATTGGTATTCACCAAAAATATTATTATTAGTAACTGCATTGGCATTTTAACGCCCACATTACTATTATCCGCGTTTTTGTCTCTTATTCGGCTATGTTAACCTTCATAATAATATGCAGTTTCGTGAATACTTTACAAATTTATTGCTAGAGAAATAAGATCGAATATGGTATACCAAATAATATGTCGACAACTCACAACTACATACTCATGATCCGTTATTTTGAGTTCTTCATAAGGCGTTCGCCCACGCACTTAAAACAGACCATATTAAATCCATTTTTGGTGTGATTCCTTATAAGCACCTTGCCAAAAGTAGCAAACTTACGTCCAGCCCACCGCAGCTCGTGTCCTACAAGTAGTATTTCTTTTTCCATTTTTTTTATTTGTAATGTCTTATACCACATGTAACTGAAAGTACGGTCTTCTACTTTCAGATTTCAGTATAATAGGTAACCTTTAAAACATAAGAATGTACTGGCATGTTAGAGCCTTAAAAGTAATCCTCAAAGTTCAACTTATGTTAAAGGCTGTGAAATAAAGTGTTTTAAGAATTTTACTAGCGACCTCTTCCGACAGTAGAAAAACCAGTAATTGTAATTTAAAGATAGAAATAAGCAGTACAATCTTTAGGCCTAAGGAGCCAGAATTAAATGGAATATCTAATTGCTTACATAAAGAAAAGTACTGATACAAATTGAATATAACTAGAAATAGACTGTCAAATTAATATGAGTCTGTAGAAAGAGGTAGAAAGTAACAAAAGTAAACGCCAAGGCATTTTAGGTGTTTACGGGAATTTATCCTTCTATTTTAAATGGAAATAACCCCCTTTTTTGTCGGTTAAAAATGGAAATATGGTCAGGCAAAACGCCATTTATGAGCATTTGGCCACCTTCTGACTCATAAAACGTCATAATATTACATACATTGAGAAAGTTATAAGATATATACCAATTTTAAATTTTATCTTTAAATTACAATTGGAGAGAGTTTTTGTAGGTAATTTACAATGTTATATAAAATGTTTTAGAGCCTTAAATGTTCCATAATAAACTATTGAAAATAGCAGATAGACTTATTATAGGCAATAATTATAACTATATGCTCTGTTTTCGAATATACCAGCAATAAGCAATTTTAACGAAACAATAAGCCTTAACTGAGCTTCTATACCTAATACCTATGACTCTTCCGAGTTTTCTTCGATCTCTCTGATACTGATAACATTATACTATATTATTAAAGTTTTAAATCTACTGTGTTGTAACTTGTATCATTTCAATCCTTCATTAGATATAATCTTATTTTATTATTAATATTTTGTAAAAATACTCATTGGAGCAAAATATTAATTAGGAGGTGTAATTCCACTCTGGGCAGTTGGATTATAAAATTATAAAAAAGTCAATGTACTTTTTCCACTATATTTATACACAAAGTTTCAAAAATATCTAGATAAAATGTTTACCTGTATAACCGATAAACGACATGATAGTTCAACATAGACCGTATGTATAGTGATTTTGTACAAAAAACTTTCACTTAAAAATAAATCAATCAAAAATTGTACTCTTATTCCTATTGGCAATTCTTGTTTTGAAAATGTAGTCAATTCTACCGAAAACATGTTCCGCTGTCTTGGAAGCATCTACACGGTAGTGAAGGCCTTTCCTCATGTAGTAGTCCACAAGTGGTACCGTTTGCTGGTGGTACGTAGCCAGTCTCTTCTTGAGAGCATCTACATTATCATCTGAGCGACGTACCAGGGCTTCTCCAGTAATATCATCAGTCATGGGCTTCTTGGGTGGAGCGAATTCCTCGTGGTAGCTCCTCCCGCTTGAAGGATGAATCAGCCTTCCAGTGATCCTTCTCACGAGCAAACTGTCTTGGATACCAAACTCAATGACTGCGTCTAGAGCAGTTTTTCTCTTCGCAAGCAGATCATCCAGCTGTAATTACATGAAATATTTAATTACTAAATATTGGATGATAGGAATAATTTTGTTGGTTAAATACAATGCATGGGAATAAAGCAAACGAATGAAAGGTTGGTAATTTCTGCAACTAACATACATAATAATAATAATATGTAGTTATCTATGAATAATAAAAACTAAGGAAACATAGCTCCCATACTTCAACCGTTTTGAATTTGGTTCCTTTTTGCACTAGAAAAGGAACCAAATTCAAAACGGTAAATATGACAATATCTACAGTATATTATAAGTCTATGGCTACAAAATACTAACACTCAAATTTACGAAATAAAGCCGTTGACAATAATTGTCACTTCTATAAATACACATAATTGTGTACCGAAAACATGCATAAAGTATACATGTATTCGGGTCCCATTTTGTAGACTAGCGAAACAAATTTTTGACACAGTTACTCTTCCTTAGTTTTTATTATTCGTAAGTAGTTATGTAATTACTAGGAGCTTCTAGATATTTCCCACGACCTTTTTGTTCAGAAATCTGTTTTGTGCAATGACATTAAGGCCGGTATAAATAGTCAGTACTCAAGATGCATCTCGGTCACAAGATACGGTTCAGGCTCTGTGATTGGTTGGCTGTCAAAATTTGGACCAATCACAGAGCCGAACCGCGTCTTGAGACCGGGTCGCATCTTAAGTACTGACTATTTATATGGGCCTTAGACCACCTTGGATCCAAAACATCAGTGGTTTAATGGTAAAAAGGTAATAGAAATACAAACACTTTTGTATTCATAAATTCATAATATTAATATGGATTTCCTAGCAAATTTTTTTTTTAATATCAAAACTAAACACAACTTTCAAATGTCATAGGTATCTAATTTTTATTTTTAACATACCAAATCAACAATAGATAACAGAATGATTACATAAACTAATTGATAACAAAGCTGCTGCTGTGACTCTGAGAATTCTATTGTATTACAACACCTCAATATGGGACTAGAGGTCATAAAGAATCATGTTTGAAATACACTATTGTTACTCAGTTACATAAACAACAGGTGATGTTATGTTATTGTAACTGACAATAACATCCTATTTAAATAGGTATCTTTTTTCTACTTCTTGATATCTTCAAAATATTATGTTTTATCTACCCTTATTAGAAGAATGGATAAATCTTGTTCCTTGAATAAAATCATTGTTTTTATATTGAAGTTAAAAGCGTATATATTTGCAAGTACATTTCATTTGGTAAGTATTTAATATTTTAAATAAACAATCAGACACAAACCTTTTCAGCCTGAGGCACAGTTCTTGGGAAGCCATCAAGTAAGAATCCATTTTTACATTCCGGCTGGTCAAGATTTTTGTCAATCATGTCCACAACCATCTCGTCGGATACCAGTTTCCCTTCATCCATTACTTTTTTCAGCTTTTTCCCGAGCTCTGAGCCAGAAGAGACTTCTGCGCGTAACATATCTCCAGTTGAAAGGTGGCATACACAATATTTTTCCTTCAGTTTAGGAGCCTAAAAGAACAGGTAAGCTTAATTCCATCATTTTATGGTAGCCTTCAATAGCAATACAGCATTTTCTTGTTACTAACAAATGATTTACAGTGTTAATAGCAGGAGGAATTTTATTATTATAATTTATAACCATACTTTGGAACTTTACTCAGTAAATATTGAGTTTTATATAAGTAGAGTATATACTACTATCTACGGTGAAACTTACTTGGGTGCCTTTACCAGATCCTGGCGGTCCCAGTAATACTGCTCGGATCCCAATAGGATCATTATCCGGCTTTGGCTGCACGGCGGCGGCTGCTGGTGCCATTATTCTGAAGTTAAGGATGAAAAATACTGATTATAAGATGAACGTGCATAGGTTACATCCAACTTTACATAACGTTACGTACCTGGATTGGAAGATAGGTATATAAATGATAATTGACGTGTGGCAGCGATCCGTGAGTGAAGCGACAACGAATTCCAATGGAATAAAAATTAAAAGTCAAAAGCCAAAGGACAGCAGCGGCAACACGGCGTGCCAACGTTTGAAAACAGAATGACAGCTGACCTGACATTGACATTTGGGTATGTGACATCACAGGTGACATTGACACAGATTTTTTTTGTTTCATTACTGCAATGGCAAAGGTGCATTTAAAACTAACCACGGAAGAGATGAAAATTGATTAGTGCAAGTCCTTTATTTTCTCCTAATCGCTAATCACCTGCAGTCTGCACTAATCACTTGCACTCGCACTAATCAAAGTGTATACAGGCCCTTAAGCGAAACCGCAGTTAAAACTATTACAGTCCTTAACTAAAACGACTCGACATGAAGCGACACTTCACGGTCCAAAGAACTGAGTACTGATTAGGGGGCTATTACGAGCTCTTATATCCAGCCAGTTTACAGACCGTTGTCTAGACACCGGCCTGTAAACTGGCTGGATATAAGAGGTCGTAATATAGCCCCCCTGAGATTTGTAAAACGTCAGTTCTATGGAACGTGAAGTGTCACGTAGTTTGGTCTCACACATATTATAACTAAGGACTTTGAGAAAAAATTAAGTACCTACCTTTTGCCATTATTGATATAGAGCAAAAAAGGTAAAAAAATGACGTTTGTTGTATGGGAGCCCCCCTTATTTTGTTTTTACTTTTTAGTATGTTGTTATAGCAGCAACAGATATACATCTGTGAAAATTTCAACTCTCTAGCTATTACCGTTCTAGAGTTACAGCCTGGAGACAGACAGACGGACAGATGGACAGACGGACAGACGGACAGACATCGAAGTCTTAGTAATAGGGTCCCGTTTTTACCCTTTGGGTACGGAACCCTAAAAAGTAAAAACGTATGAAAGTGACAAAATAACGATTTATTAGTTATTACTTAAGTCTTAAAAATTATCATGCATTCACAATTCAGCTTGACAAATATAGAGGAACAAAATCGACATAAAATGGAAGTAATCTTCATCGTTATTAATCTGGACCTCTGTGAGTATAGAGTAGTCGGAGTCCTCTATCGCATAGTCATCGTCTTCGCGGGTCGTTTCGGCCCAGGAGACCCGTTTGGAGACTCGGGGGCCTTTCTTATCGGACGCGGGGGTTGAGTGTGACACCGGCGATGGGGGTTTGGTGGGGGTTTGTGCGCAGCGGTCGAGGTAGTGTTTGCGCAGAAGGAGTTCGCGCATGGACTCGTGCGCTCCGTGCGCGGCGCGCTTCGGCGGCGGCGGTGGCGTCGGCTCTGCTAGCTCGTCTTGACGAACCTAAAAGAAATGAAGCTTTAAAGTTTCGACTATAAATAAAACCGGTATACTGAATACCGTAAAACTTAGATTCCTCAAAATAAGAAGTAAAATAAACTTGTCACTTAGAGCACTCCTTTCTTTTTCTAATTTTATATTTTAGTTTAATATTGTCTCTTCTCAGTTCTGACTGTTTTATTCTCGACTAGATGACGCGCGCAACTCCGTTGTGCCAAAATTAGTTTGGAACCGTACATTTTTCCGGGATAAAAAGTATCATATGTCCTTTCCCGGGACTCAAGGTATCTCCATGCCAAATTTCAGCATAATCGGTTCAGCGGTTGGGACGTGAAGAGGTAACAGACAGACAGACAGACGCACTTTCGCATTTATAATATTAGTATGGAGGTATGGATGTTTTATACATATTAAATAATGCAGCAGAGCGCCTATGATTTCAGGCTAAAACTATCTTCACAAACTAGGCTTCACAATATCATGTACGTCGCGCGTTGCGTCGCGCCTTTAACCACTACATTATATCCTTACCACAGACATAGATGAAGATAGATACCGCATATGTATGTACTTCGCGTGCCATATCGCGTTCTCAAACGACGAGCAATGCTCGTCTTTCGAAAGTCTGTTCTTTAGTCTGTTATCGGAATCGGACGTCAATCGGAATTTTAAAAATGCCTAGATGCCTAATTGTGTCGTATTGAGCTGTAGAAACTCGAATAGAAACTTTGGCCTGGATAATGGACACGTTTCTTATCATCCGAACGTCACAGTAATTAGGAAAAAAGTAGCACGCTCGTTTTCATACAAATGGAGACACATGCGGTGTCTATCTTGATCTATGTCTATGATCCTTACACTGAGAGCGAACATACCATCTGCAACGCCTGTAACTCAGCGAGGTTCGCACGCAGCGGCACGGGCGTATGTTTGTGTCGGGCGAGGTACGGGCGAGCGTGCGCCGTACACACGATGCGGCGCCGCACGAACTCGTGATACACGGGCAGTTCGGACGCGAGTTCGCGCCGGGCGAGTTGCTTGTGTCGAGCCGGGACGGACGCGTCGCGGATAACTAGCAGGGCCTGGGAGAAGCAAGAATTAATAAGATATACGTAGATAAACTTGAACTTAGTTGAAATAACTTACGCAAAACATTAAATTTGTAGTCCAACAATATAAAAACCGAGTATTATGTGTATACTAGATAAAGATAAAATATAAATATTTGAAGTAAAGCATATTTTACAATGATCATTTATTTTATTCTTTGCACGCCAAATTTTGCATCAAGAAAAAATGACTAATAAGTCGCAAAAGCGGACGAATACTTTCATTCATGTCAGCTAAGTAAAATAATATGTCTCTGCGTAAGAATTGTACTTCAAATATTTACTCTATTTTATTTTTAGTATTAATTGTCTATGTAAGCCAGCAATTATTAGCATCATTTTCAATTCACAAATGGTGTATTTTAATTGTTCCTGTGATAGATATTTGGAAAGTCTATCAAAGCTAATAATTTACAGGCCTTCAGCCTGATAACAGATATAATGAAGGTAGTAAGTACCTGCTGCGCCAGTAGCGTAGTGGCGGCGTGCACGGCGGCGGCGAGCAGACGCGGGTTCGGCGCCGGCAGCGACGCCGCTGACGACACGCTGCCCACTGACTCCCGACCACCTGACGTATCAGACAAAGACACACGGATTCAGTATGGAAAGATTTGCAATTCTCCAGTCGGTTTTCGATTGCAAGATGCGGTCAGTCTATTATCTTTTGCCGGCCTTATTATCTTTTTGTGATATCGAGACCTCTTTAAACAATGCAAAATTACCTGGCGTGCCCACAGACTCTCTGCCGGTGCCGGACACCGGTGTGCCGGGGGAGCCGCAGGAGCAGGCCCGCCGGCGGCGCGGGGACCTCCCCCCGCTACCGGATACCACCCCCGCTGACACCTCCTCCGTGTGGTACGTCTGAAATTATGATACGGAAGATGAGGCAAAAGTAAACAAAAAAAAACTTGAGGAGGTGACACCCGGATGGAACGAAGTTATTTCTTATGTACAAAAAACCTGTATACACTCAACAAAAAGAGAGAGAGAGAGAGAGACAAAGACCGAAACGCGATACCGCACGGCTTACAACTATAGCATTTTGCTCTAGTTGTAATATACCGCCGTCCGGCTAGACGGAAATTTTTTTTTAATTGTTAAAACTGTTTATTAATTTGTATGTATATTTGTTTGTACTCTCTCTGTATTGTGTGCACAATAAAGAATATTTGTATTGTATTGTATTGTAAAAAGTTGTACCGATAACCGACGTCGTTACAACTTTTTCCGTCTAGCCCCTTTCCGCAACGCGCGATAAGGAACTTCGTTTCAAAAGATTAATGAGAGTTTTTAAATTCGTGACATTAGTATCATGACATCTATTTAACACGAAAGACCCTATACATGGCTCCACCTGGTGATTCGTATTGACAGTTTAAAATACACAGTTTAAACATGGACCAATTGTATGATTGGTCCATGGTTTAAACGAATTAAATATCGAAATCCCGCACACAAGGACTACAGGGGCAGCACTTGTGTATTAAAAAAAACAATTTTAAGTGTTGGATTTGCGACACAAATTCGCAGTATCTACTAAACTTTATAATGACACACAAAGTTTTGCAAAGAAAATAGTGCAATAGATAATATTGCGATTATGGCGTAGTTCGCATTCTAGTGCGCGTAGAGAGCAAAATTCAGACACATCAAATACGTTTCGTTTCGTTGCGACAGTTACGAAAGGCTACTTACATGATTAAGCGACTTGATGAGCAGACAAATAGCCGACAGAATCGTGCCGAATGTGAGCTGCGGGAACGGCTCGTACGATAGTTTTGGTGCTCCAAAATGCAGCTCTATAATTGGCTGCCAGCGTTCTAAGTCAAGCGCTGGGTCCGCCAGTAGAGATAGTAGGTCTGGGCCAAACTTCAACAGACATAGTAGAGCCATGTGGAGGATTTCTAGTAATCTGAAAATAACATAAGTTTTTTCAAAAGCTATTTGGGATCATAATATTATATGAGCATTGAGCGTCCATGTTTGCTATAAGTAGCCAAAGATAAAATAACAATTTTCTTTATCATCTTCATCAGACCATTGTCAATCACTACTAAACTGATTCACACAGTTAATCCGTCGATCGTGGATTTCTTGGAAATCTATTGTCTATCTATTGTTATCGCGGCCTACTTGGGCCGTTCGGGGGTTAATGGGATGATAACCCTTTTTTTACGTTTATACCTGTTTTGTGATCGAACTGTGCAGTTTCATAGTTACATTTAAGATTAACCGCTGCACTCAGAAATATTTATGATTAATCTAACGAAGATTTTGACATATTAAGCTTTAAACATTTTCGTCAAACTCTTTGATAAATTAAAGTAATAATTAAATGTCTGAGTGAGATAGCGGTTAGTCACCTGTGTACCGCTGCAGGCTCTTCGGTGGCGCCCGGCTCGGGGCGGCGCGACCGCAGCAGTTGCGTCACGCACTGGTACGCGCTCGCACTTACACTGCGCTGTAATACAATAATAACTTAAATTACTCATGTTGTATTAGTTTCATTAAAGTTGCTGACAACTTGTAACTAATGTAATTAATTTTTAACCCCCGACAAAAAAGAGTATGTATATTTAATATGGCGGCGTAGGGCCCTCACGACTTAACGGTAGTCAGGTAAAAATGTGCTCTATTATAGGTCTTTTGAGATGGAAGAGGGCGTAGTTGGGTACCGAAGATCTTTAAAACTCTGCCTTATAAGTAGTTTTTATGATATTAGATGATGTCTTTATGATAATCGTTCGTTCTAATTAACTTAATTATGCTCCTCGAAACTTGAAGATCGAGAAGGCGAAACCTTGCCACGTAAAAACGATTATCAAATTTTAAGAACGAACGATTATTATTCGATGATGTCTTTATGATAATCGTTCGTTCTAATTAACTTAATTATGCTCCTCGAAACTTGAAGAAGGCGAAACCTTGCCACGTAAAAACGATTATCAAAATTTAAGAACGAACGATTATTATTCGATGATGTCTTTATGATAATCGTTCGTTCTTAAATTTTGATAGTCATTACTAGCGATCTTCAAGTTGCGAGGAGCCTATATTAAATGATTTTAAAAAGAGCGCATGTTTGTCTTTTACTTGTATACCATGTTGCCTGTACTACACATACCATAACAATATGCACGCACTGCATATTACCGGCCCGCCAGCGCGGTTCGTACCGCAGCAGTTGCACGCACAACGCGAGCGCCGCGCCGCACGCGTCCAGCGCCGCGCCCGCACTAGCGCCGCCCCGTACCGATAACACTGCCTCTGAGATCTGATAACAACAATAATTAAGAGAATCACATCATTATTGATTCTTTTATTTTAGTTGTAGCTTGTTTATTTTTTACTATAGATGTCCCGGTGAACATAGTAATACCAATATAATAATAGTGATACTTCCTAAAATAAACCTTCTCTGGACTTCTATGTACATTTCAAAACTAAGGCCTCAGTAAGATAAGGCTTACTTGCGCCAGTGTGGTTTAAACTTAATACATATCATATTTCTACGCCCTGACTGGCGCCTAAGACACATAAGAGAGCTTTAACTCACCTGCTCAACATGTACACCCATGAAAGTGATAGCGGTATCGGCGAAGAAATCTCCATGTTTAATCATCATCATCGTTATAAAGTCGAGCGCGTGCGAATACACTTTCCACCACTCCTGCTGTTTCCAACGAAGCTCATTCGAATTGTTTGTCTCAAACTTTGGAGGCAGCAGTTGCAGCCATAGAAACTGGTCTACATCACACATTAGCAGATCTCGAGAGAAAGGCCCACGGGCATACGCTGTTAAACAACGTAAGGCAGCCAAAGAAGTCTCCATATGAGCTCTATTCTGCAAACACATTTGGAGACAACACAGCAACTTATTAGCGAACTTAGTAGATTGAAACCACTGCGCTAGACCCGCAAACATTACGTCGTACAACTCCAAACACTGCTCGAGCATAGCTAGAGACAAAACTATAGCGGTCATCTCGCTCTTTCCGTTCGGTTTCTTATCTACCTTCTTTACTTCCTTTACGCTGTCCAATAGTTTTTCGAGCTCTAAGCTATTGATGTTGGTAACTGAGCGTATAATGCTCTGGGACAGCTCAGCGTTAGCTTTGATTTCGTAGTCCAAGCTACTGATTGCAACTGTGCATATGGATAGTATAGCATGTATGGCTCTCGGGTGTAAGTCTTCGTACACTATAGCAGTGTTGGTAAGTAAATTGTCGATTTGTTTCGCGCTCGCCTTGCGGTTATCGAAGCAGTCGTCTTTCCAGTTAGCCAGCATGATCACATAAAGCTCTGCGAGAATAACGACCAGTCGTCCATCCTTTAACTCGTCCAACTCAGTCAAAAGTGCTGACATGCACGGTGCCACCATTTTAGATTTGTGCGCTATGTTCAAACTTATGGGGAGACATTTGCATGATATGGTAGTGAAATCCTTCCAAGACGTTAAAAGGGCCAGCCAAGAGGGTACTTGGTCTATAGCCTCCTCGTTATTTCTGCCTTCGAACGAGAATACATACTGGATCCAATTGTCTAGGTGCTTCTTATTAACATCAAACAGTTGTTCGAGCATTGTTTGTAGACTAGCATCCAGTTTCCCTCTCGAGACAAACATCTCTATGCCGAGGACGTTGAATATCTGTCCATAAGTGCGAAGTCCAGGTTGGATTTCACTAAACAACGGGCTGGTCATGTACTCCCAGAACTTTGGGTGCTCCCTTAACTTCTTGACTAGTATCTGCATGTTATTCTTCCATAGTGCATGGAACAACGCCATTATACTGCCCAATATTGAACTGTGTAATAGTTTTGCGTCCTAAAAACAAAAAAAATGTTTATGAAACATCAGAGCGTAAATAAAGTGCCTTCCAAAATGTTTACGTAATTTCTTTAACATACGCAAGATGGAGACTGATTCAAAAGGAAGGTTGGTGTTGCACTCGTGCGAAACTTTTCTTTCTATATACACCATGATTTATTCTTATATTTTACATAACATTAAAGAACTTACAGTCTTAACAAATCCAAGATAATCCGCCATGTACCCAAGAATACCCTCAAAAGTATCATCCTCAGATTTTTCTTTTTTCTCACTATTTTTTTCATCGGCTTTAGCTTTCTCATGATTCATCATGAAAAATGCCTCGGTGAGTCCCGGCTGCTTCCCAATGCAGGTAGTAACAAACTCGAGTATGGCGTTTTTGAGTGCTACAGTTTCGTTTTCATCGCGCAAACGTTCTAGAAACATCATCCGTACTTGGTACGCCGTCATATCGAGAGAGGAGAATAGAGACATTTGGAAACCCTGAAAGTGATATTCTTATTACTTAGATCTTATTTTGCCGTCTTTAATATTTATAATGCATCTTCAGGATAATATATTAATTCAAGTAATTCAATATAATATTTATTTGGTATCTTTTAATAAAAGCTTCTAAAAATTTTTTGGTGTAAATGTTTAAAAGTGAAAGGAGCGTTATAAGGTTTAGCGCGACATAGTTTTACCGACGACGCTTTTCGTGAGCTTACATTTACGTGAGCACGCTCGAAAAAGAGGTAACATATTATAACATTATTGTTAAAATTTAACAATGAATGAACAATGAACCTCACTATTTTTTACGCCTGTAAAAGGAAATTAGATAACTTACATCAGCAAACTTCTTCAGCAATCTACAGCTGAGAACCGACAAACTTTTGCTAAACGCATTATTGATATAACTAGTCACTCTCGGAACCACTCGAAGCGTGTCTTTCTGCTTGTTTTGAGCAAAAACTAGCATTTCCAATGGCGTCATCTCCTCTGGATCTCCCGTTTGGCCTTTCTGCTTGAGTATAAACATGACTATCGCGATGCAATGTTGGATGTTAGTGCAATAGTAGTTTGAGCCTGACAACCAGTCACTTTCGTCTTGTATTAGTTTTTCCAAGCCTTCTTTACCTAAAATAATATGTAAGTGTATTAACTGGTGGTAGGCACCAGTATAGTCCCGACGTTCAGAGAACATTTGAAAAAAAAAATTGAGTTTGAGTTGAGTCAATATTTTGTGAATTTGATAATTATAAGAAAATGAGATTGAATACAGTAGAATCATTAACTGGCTATTAGTTTTAGGCAATAATTGTTCTTATATGCCTGTAATTTACACTATAAAATACAAAAATTGCCGTGCATCATTAGCAATTTACTTTTATTTTATAACGCTATTCTGACCTTATGACTTTAAAAACTCACCAATAGCCGTTATTTTCAATAGTTCCAATGCATTTTCAGTATGAAGCAGATTGTATACACAAGTTTTTCTTAGCAGTACAGTATGTTCTTTCTTCCTATTCTCTTCTAGAATAAGCGTGAGGAACTTGGTACAGCGCTGTATGAGGTTTTTCCGTTCTGTTATATTGTTGTACCTCCAACTGCTTACGTTCGGGAATACTTCCCTTAGTAGTAAAATGAGGCCTGGTAAAAGTATTTCCAATGTGATTCGCTCATCATCAGAGGCCTGTGAAAATTAAATTATTTAGAGGTAATCGCGGAATTTTTGGTCCATGAGTCTGTAAGTTTGTGTGATTAATTTACTTAAATGAAATTTGCATTAAGTAGATATATTGTATCAACAAAACTTGTTACTTTGTGTATTTCAACAAATATACTTTAATTCCAGACAAACAAAATAGAATAATTAATAGGGTATTTTAGTGTATCTTATGAGAAAAAAATAAAAAATGTATTATTATGATAGTTTAGAGGAAAAGCAATCGGAAAATGTTAGTTTGACTTCATAAGATAGCTTATTATATTTTTAAATGTAGTTTAAAGATTTCAGGATTTTTTATCTGTCTTTGAACGCTCCGAAATCTTTCCGCCATGCTAATGACGTCATTGGGATAGTAAACAAAAAAATGACAACTGCGTCAACTGTCAGTGCCGAATATCTTATGTCAATTGATGCTGTGTTTACTCACCCAATGACGTCATGACTATAGAGCAATACAGAGTAAATATGGCGTCCACTAGCGGAAGCGTTTTTGCGAAATACGCGTGAAATTTTAAATGTAAATAATGTTTTTTTTTTTCATACTTATCGTGAGAAAAAAAATATTATTTTATTTTTTACCGTCACATTAATACTATAGAATTGTTTTGGGATACATTTCAAAAATTCGTGTAATACCCTATTATTTATTTGCAGCTATTACTGCTTTAAGATACAAAAAAATACTTATTATCATTTCCAAAATGTAAGTTGTTTTACATCACGTTTATGTAACTACGTTATCGTAATATAGTCGGGCGCAAAAGACAAGTAGTGATGATACCGTGCTCTGTAAGGCCACTTAGATGTTGAATATGTTTTCAATTATTACCTGGTAGAAAGCACACAGCATATCTATATAGGCGGCTAGGAAGCTATAAGTTCCCTGCGTCTGCTCTATAGTGACTAGATACGAGCCAACCGTAGCGGAGTCCAAAGAAGCGCCATTGGCGTACTCCACATGGGATAGATGGCGGTTGATTAGACGAGGTAGCAACCCTGTGTTTATTAGTCTGAAAATAAATAAAGAGATTAATCCATCTAAATCATATTATGACCATTACAACTTACTGTGATTTATACTGTGACATTTTAGCCTAACAAAACTTTTTCCAAACTTATGAAAGGTAAAATAAGCAAGAACTGACGTTGGAACCAGATAATTATAACCAGATAATAGATGGCGCAAAAAACATAATATATTTCCCGGGATAAACTTAATAAAATCCTATCTAATTCTAAGTTATTTTGAGACTCCTAAGTCCTAAGACACAATACGATAAAAATCAGTTCAGCTGTTTCAACAGCCTATTGAGCTTCAGCTTATTTATAATTTCAGTATGGACTATGACTTACCTCAAATGTATCTCCTTTGCGAACAAAGGTATGAGAGCTGTGCAGACATTCAGGCATTCAACAAGCAGTAATAGCGGGGGAGACTCGGCCCGCATGAATCTAATCAACACATCGAAAACGCCTTCACTAGGGGCCACCAGCGTCTTAGGAATCTCACTCTTATTATTCTCGACTAAACTCATCAAAACCGCCTTTAAAACTTTACTGCCTTCATATACTCGTTGGACAGTCGCATGCAAATGCTGGTACACTTGTCGTCTATCCAAAGTCTTTTCAATCTCACTATTCAGTACGGTCCAATATGAGTATGGAGTCCGGAAATGTATCATTGTGCCTTCCTTTCTCTCCATGACAGTTGCTTTGGAGCCCGCTTCGATTTTATATGCCGGTATAGGAGAATATTCGCGGCCGATTATGGCGTCGTCACCTCTTAGTGTCATAAGTGGCACCGCGTTTGGATTGTATATCTCTGTGTATACTGGTAGGTTCTTTAGTTCGCCTAGTAGCTGAAATGAGAATGGTATGAAAAAATGGATTAACTTTAGTACAAACACATTTGTTACAAATTGTATCTAATAGATTATACAAAATTAAGGATACACCCCCAACTTTTACTCCTAGAAAATTATGTAACATGTAACATAATTTTGTGCAATGTTTAGTAAGTTTTAAAATAAATTCTTACATTTCTCACACTGCTCGCTCCTGCTTGGGCTAAACCAGCAGCCAACACGGATAGAGCATTGAAGTTATACGGAAAGAATTCTAGAGCAGTATTCCATAGTGACACCACACCATAATTCTCCTCCTTTTGTTGTAGCACCCAGAACTGGGAGGCGATAGCTTCGTCTTGGAGCAATTCGGAACAAAGCTGCATGATGCCCGGCTGATGACTTATAGTACCATCTCCGTCAAACTTGTCACACAGGTCATTAAGTAGACCAAATATTCTCTGTCTAACGATTTTGGAACACTGTGATTTGTCCTAAAAAAAATTGATTAGAATCTGGAGCAAAATTATTTGAGTGCCTAAAACTTTGGTTCTGTTGTCCATCGATATAAATCGGGTTTTGTTTTCACACCTATAATTATGTCCACATGTATTTAAAACTAAAATTCAAGATCCGAGATTGGTCCCAGGCCAGCTATATGATACACATTCGATTTGGATTTGGAATAAACTAGTAGATGTGTGGCAGTGTGGTTATTGATATAATGCTTAGAGCGTCGACCATTTTGGCAGTCGCGTCCACGTCATTTAACTAAAGGTAAATCAGATCTTAACACTTAAGTCATAGCATACATACATGGCTTATTACCTTGTATGTAGACTATGAAAACAGTTAGAAATGCATGGAAAAAATGAAAATGTATAAAATTTTTAACTTACAGAAAATACAGTGCTTGTTATCATCTGGTTTGTGAATTCAAACACTCTTAGCCTCAATGCAGTTGCTCCATAATGTTGGTATTGACTTTCAAACAGTCTAGAATGTGTCACACTCTGAAAAAAATATATCATTCATCTCCCCTTAAATATTTCTTCTATTTTTTAACATGTTTTTATCAAGTTTCACCATACTAAATAATTTCAACTGTTACTTTTGTTTCAACTACTTTTCATGTCATAATTATAATGTAGTGGGTCACAACTCACTATAAACTATGCTAAATAGAAAAACAAAATGGCAGTGCCGGTTTTAGCATTACCAGCGCCCTGGGCGAGTTTTCTTCGTCGCCTATGGTTCTGGTAAAGCTAAACAATCTTTGCCTGCCTTCGGCGCCCTTTTTTATCCGGCGCGCTGGGCGGTCTCCTAGCGTCGCCCCCCCTTACGCCGCTACTGTACAATGCCACATTAATTTTGGTAACATTTTTTGCTAATATATTATTAGTTATTAGACTAAATTTAAATGAATTAAATAATGTCAATCACCTGCAAAGTCAACATCATCCAAGCCAACAACAGAACACTGCAATCTGAATTTGGCTCCAGTCTGGTCAGCTCAAACTCCACAATCTCCTTGGTGTTGTTAATCCAAGATGATAAATCATTTCTGCAAATAAAAATAAATGTACTTTGAGTTTTCTTGATATATAACTCGGTCAAATTAACTTGACGCAACACTGAAATGGAATAACACAACGCAATGCTGAAATGCAATAACCATAATGACGTCAAATAAGATTAAACCATGCTTCAAGTTAATGTGACCATGTTATAGTAATTGTTGAAAATGTGAGAAAAACATTTATTGCTCAGCAAAATTAAAACCTTTGCTCTTATAAATAGAAACTTACATTTTATTCCTATCTAGAATAGTTAACATCAGTCCCAGCTCCATATACATAATTCTGTGACACATCCCCTTATGTCTTTCTTCCAGCATTTCACTGTAACTTTGATTTTTCCCGAAATTATGTTTCCGGAACAACTTGAAGAGGCTATTGAAATCTGTTCCTGGACATGGCTCCTCATCACTTATCAAAATAAGTATTTGAAGTATAGCTAACTGCTCCCTCATGTTGGACTCTGCCCACTCCTGTCTGATAGCATCATCGCCAAAGTCTGTCTGTATCCTACGTGACGGAGGAGCTAACGACAATACCTTCTCAAATTGTGCAATGAGAGATATTCTCAAATTCTTCATCTGTATGTCTGATATGATTTTCCTGAAACACTCGCTGTATTTGTGAGTGGTATCTGATTTAAATTGTATGATATACTGCAGTAGTTTCAGCAGGAATAATCTTTCCGAGTAGTAAAAGTTCCATGTATTGGGTAAGAGGAATGATGGTCTTGTGTCCACAAATGCAATATTTTTTAAAGCGTTATCTGGTGTGCCATAGTAAATGTCACATAGATGATGTTTGAGAATATCCCAAACTTGAAAACTATCCACATCCTGAAATTGTAGTTTATATAAATTATTTTATCTTTTATTTTAATTTTTAACTATCTACAACAGAGGGCCTAGACAAGCGGCAAGCGATTATCGTAAACGCTAACGCTAACGCCACAAAATGTATGGGATTTGACATTAGTATTCGCTAGCGAAGCGATGACTTATGTCAAATCCCATACATTTTGTGGCGTTAGCGTTAGCGTTTGCGATAATCGCTTGCCACTTGTCTACTAGGGCAGTTATTAAGGCTCAATTTCTCTTTGGAATCGTAAAAAACTATAATTCACTTACAATATAGTTTTGTAATATTTGTACAACACTCAAAAGCCTCGTTTGATCTGGATACTTAGACTGGAGTTGGGAGTACAACTCCGGCTTGAGAGACTTATAGCTGTTGAGCCCTTGACGCAAGGACTCCACTACATTCTTGTCTAAGACTTTTGTTATCTCCTGCTCAGTCAGGCTCTGGGAAGTTATCCAGCGCCACAGGCATTTCCAATAACTGTAATAGAAATAGAAGTAGTAAAGTAATAATTATCTTGAACTGTTAAATATCGACTATAAATTGGTGTAGACAACTTTAATATAGAAAGTTTATTAGTGTCTGTTACCTCATCAGACTTAAATCCTGAATAATTAACAATAGCAGATAACAAACTTACCAGGCACTGGATGCCGCCATTCCTAAATTTATAATAAATCACCTAGAAATTGAACTAAGCACTAGTTAAAACTATAGTTAAAACCTTTTCACAAAGTGCCGCCTTTACATTTTAGAGGTTAGATCTCATTGAACTGATTTCTATTTTTATTATTTCTTTTGAAGCTTATCTAGATTCCCCTAGTTATTTTAATCATACTTAAGTAACATTTTTGCCTTGATTTGTTATAAGATTAAACAGGAATTTACTGAAAGTATAGGTAAATTCCATGTAAATTCAAAACTGTTCAAAACCATGTCAAAACCAAACAGACAACAAAAACGTCTTTTGACAAATGACAGACCACAGATTAGAGTATTATAGACAGACCCACGACCACTGATACCTATCACTGGATTGCTGATAGCCTTTGAAATGACAGCTATTTTTTGTGCCTATTTGAAGCGGAATCAGCGCCCCAAATAATCGGGTAGAGAACTAAATCTGACGTAAAAATGACGTTTGAAAGCCGCCATATTGGCGCTGATAGCAGTAGTGAGAGTATTTGGAACTAATACTAGAGATGACAACTGTTGTTATTGGTTGTGGTTACGTCAAATTTAGTTCTCTACCCGAATAATGGGGGCGCTGATTTCGCTTCAAATAGGCACAAGAAGCAGGTCTGTATCAGCAATCCAGCGTACTTGTATTATAGAGATCAGTGGGCCGCGGCATTAGCGTTAGCGTTTTGACACTTGTCTAGGGGGGCAGTTAAGTATTATTACCTCAATGGGGGCAGTGCCCACGACAGATTACAGAAGTCAGTACATAGGTAGACTTCTTCATCTCCTTTTATTTGCTAACTAGCAAGTTTGCTATTTTTGTCAAAAGTTTGCCAAAAAAAGGAATTATAAGCTACAATTCCTTTTTGTTTTTACTCGCTTATCGCTTTACTTTCCCGATGCTATCAATACGTCATAATTATAGCTTTCTATATACTTTTTTTAAAGTCCACTGCCCAAGTAGATTATTAAAAATGGCAACGTTGCAAATGTAAAATCTTTAAAAATGTCAGCGCTGGCAACCACAGAACACAAATTACTCCTAGCGGAGCTGGCAAGTGGCAACATTCATTAACATGGCCGCATGTTGAACGAAACGATTTTCTTTACTGTTAGCCCAAAATATTTGTATTTGCATGATTTGTGAGCGGATATAAGTCGATCGTGTAGCCGGAAAAGTTAATTAATTTGTGGAACAAATTAACGGTAATGTAAAAAACGTCCATATTCACATACTGCACCCGTCCTACTTTGTGTTTGGGGGAATGATAATGATAGAAATTGTTTCTTGTCAGGCTGCGATCACGAGAATGATGCATCACCCGAACATGCATCATCAGCCGATGTCCGGGCATCCTCAGCACCTGCCGGGCCACCAAGGAATGCCCGGCCATCACCAAATGCCGCCGCAGATGCACAGAGAGAACAGGCACGTAACTCTAACTAGGTAATGTCCGGCTTTTTATTATTACATTGCTATTATTTACTTATTACTCTTTATTTATTCATACAACTGGGTAAAATTCATTATCATCTGTAGAACTGCTTTCATATTTTATGCTTACAAAATGTACCATCTTTAGGTGGTAAGGTATATTATGAGTAGGGTTGCCATCTCTAGAATTTGGAAAACAGGACAAGACGCGTGAAAACCCCGGATTTTGGAGACAAAGAACAAGATCTTTTAAACATATTCAATGTAATAAAAAACAGTTGAGAATGTCATGATCGTGGTGTGCGAGCATAGTGCCGCGTGTATCGCGGGCGGCCCAAAATTTTTTTTATTTAAGTATTTATAACTCGGTCTACAAATGAAACCTCAGACCTCGAACCTCCCCAGACGCTCCCCGGATGCCCTCTAAACTAGGACAAATCCAGGGAAACCCGGACGGATGGCAACCCTAATTATGAGTAGAATACTTTTGGTGTCCTTAACGCCTAGGTGTCCTTTTGCTACACGTCCAACTCTTTTAAGAACTTAAAATTTTATGTACTATCAGAGAAGTTAATTCCTAGGCAGATGGTGGACCTAACAAATTTGGTTGTGGTCAAAGTCATCCGATCAATGCTAACATTGAATTGACATAAGCCGACCAAATGATGTAGATCTGTAAACTGCCTAGGAATCAATTTCCTCGGATATACATAAGGTAAAGGTTTCAGTACACAATCTCATAAGTACACATACCTCACATACCTCACATACACATTTTTAAGGTTTTATTGTTTTCCCATACATTTCTTAAAAATATGAAACAATAATTATACTAAAATACAACACTTTCATCAAGTTTGCCATATACGATCACTTTCCAGAAATGATTCCTTGCCAGCAACACTATAAATTGATGCAATAATACAGGGTGATTTTTTGTGATTTTTTCTTACCATCTACCCTCATTAACTTTTTTCTCCCATGTTTTAGAGAATTTTCGTAATACAATAAAATGTTCAACTTTTCAAGCCCTTTCATTTGGTATATGTCTCAAACTGCTACATTAGTGGGTACGAAATGCCCCTCCTTCTTTCATGACGTGTTGTATTTTGGAGTCTTACTCATAATTTTGAATCTAATTTTACTGTACTCATTTGTGGCATAAAGCCAACTTCAAAGTTGCCAAATTTGTTTTTGATAAAGCCCTTCATTTTGGAAGCAGTTTTTAATAAGTATAAAACTTTTTTTTTGTAGAAATAACCTTTCCCATTAATTACATGATGGCAAAAATAAAAGGTTTCCCTCTACAGAAAAAAACTGTTATGACTGTAAAATAAACACATTACCCTCCGTAGTCGCGCAAAAATAATTTTTTTGCACAGTACTAAGTAGTTATTACAATTTAGCTACATAAATATTCTTTCTTAGTTGCTTACACAATGGTTCTTATCATTTATCTGCTGTAGGTCCTGAGTCCTGACATTAGACTTTAGATCAGAGGTATTCAACCTTTTTTTCATACGGGCCACAAACATGTTTTGGTCCTGGTGTCGTGAGCCGCAACAAAAAATTTTAGGGTTAAAAATAACGTTCTTCAAAATTAATTAACGATTTAAAAGTGAAAAAAAAAATTCACGACTTCCACGACAACTTTACATTATTTTGCCGGTGGGCGTGAATTTCAAAATGGTTTAACATCAAGGGGCCAGATAAAGTCTCGGCCGGTGGGCCGCGGGTTGAGGTTAGCTGCTCTATGTGAAACCCATGTCATACTATATATTTTGTTTGCTATTTCTTGTTATGGTCAGTTTTCATAGTCTCTTTACTAATCAAGATGTTTACACAGTGACCAGAGGATATACTCTGGTTACTGTTCTTTTCAAGGTTTACTGTCTTTCTCTGCTATGTGACTTTTACAATATATGAGACAAAGACTTTGTGCAGTTACTAACTCTTATTATATATTTTTATTAGAAAGAGTTTATGTAGAACTAGCTGTTGCCCGCGACTCCGTCCGCGTAGACTTCAGCTTATAGCGCGCGGTAGTTCCCGTTTCAATGTAGGCTACATTACTGCAAATTGCAAAATTTCCACGACTATGTTGCTTCCGCGGTACACTTACTTCAAACAGACAGACAGACACGTCACACTTAAAACGCCCCTCCTTTGGCGTCGGGGGTTAAAAACTGGGGTCGTACATCAACTCTTCTTAAAAATTAAAAAAAAAGCGGCCAAGTGCGAGTTGGACTCGCCCATGAAGGGTTCCGCAGCAGCAATAGGGTTTATTTTTATGAAATTAAAAGGTTTTTGATTTATTTTTATATTTCAGTCGATTTAATGAAATTTTGATTAAGGTTTACCATTTTTATGACGTAAAAAAAACTACTGGCTAGATCTCGTTCAAACCAATTTTCGTTGGTAGTTTTTATAGTAATCTACATCATATATTTTTTTAGAATTATCATGCCCCTACTTTAGAAATTAGATGTGTGTGAGTCTCTCTCGCAAACTATTCAGGTTAGAAAAAAATGATATGAGAAACCTCAATATGATTTTTGGAGACCTATCCATAGATACCCTACACGCATAGGTTAGATGAAAAATTTTTTTTTTGTTTCAGTTGTACCTATAGGGACCCCTAAAATTTTTTCCATTTTTGCATCAAAATCTTAATGCGGTTCACAGATTACATCTACTTACCAAGTTTCAATAGTATAGCTCTAATAGTTTCGGAGAAAAGTGGCTGTGACATACGGACGGACGGACAGACAGACAGACAGACAGACAGATAGACAGACAGACAGACAGACAGACAGACAGACAGACAGACAGACATGACGAATCTATAAGGGTTCCTTTTTTGCCATTTTGGCTACGGAACCCTAAAAACGTGAAAAGATTCCTTATCCTTACCACCTCTTATAGAAACACGTTTGAGTTAGTGCTTGTGCGATGTAGGTGACGTACAGCGCCATCTAATATCAATTTTTGGAAGTAACTTAATATGAACCAATTAACGCATAAACACCCCCTTACAACCCCTTTTCCAGTTAAAAAGTAGCCTATATCCTTTCTCAGGCTTTAGACTATTTGTGTACAAAATTTCGTTACAGTCGGTTCAGTAGTTTTGGCGTGAAAGCATACTTTCGCATTTATAATATTATTGTTTTAAATTAGTATAGATATTTTGTGGCAATATTATTATTTATTATTGTGTGGCGACACGAATGGAGCGATCGAGCAATTAGTGGAGCAATATGGAGCAATAAGTCTTATAACCACTGCAGACAGCATAACAATGGAAGTGTGCATAATATCAAGAAAAGGGATTAAAATTTTAAAAGGTTTCGAAAGAAATCGAAAAGTGAAATGGACAGACTTTAAAAATAGAATTAAAAAGTTGCTTTTTTCTTTACATTTCGAAGTGCACAAGAGTCTCAAGGAAAGTAACACTTTTGTTATAATAATAAGGTCCGGATTATGGTCATTCAAACATTGACACCATTAAATAAAAAAGTCTATGTTTCACTCGCGATGTATGGGCAGAGACGCTTTTATATGCTAATATTGTGTAATTTGTTGATACGTCGAGGGTCCTTTGCGGCTCTCTTTGTCCCGAACTGGTCCTGAATGGACCATATGACGGGTCCTTTGATTCGAGGCAATCTAGTAATGAATATGATGTCTTTTTTCGACCAGACCGATACATCACGGACCTTTGAATGAGGCGCAGTTGAAATAACAGTCTAGCTAGTAACCGCCTGCCAGACGGTCAGAAAGTCTTTAGAAGTTCTCACGAAAGTTGATGTATTCTCTAGATATACTAGAGATTTATCTTGTGTTGTCAAGAAATGTAGTTGATTGTGTGAGAAAAATTATGTGCGTCTTCTGTTTCGGGTGTTAGTGTTACAGGTAAGATAAGTTTATAAGTTCTTGTCCTAAATAGTTTTTTTTGCATTTTACCCGTTATTTATGTTATTAATTATTATCATTATAAAATCAATAGCAAGATCGATACTGAGTTTTATTTATATATTTAGATCAATAAATTGAAACATCGTGTAGCGACAAAACCACGTTTTTGCAGTAAGCACAATATACTCTCAAATCAAGTGTTTATACAATACACATAGTATAGGAGCAACTATTATTATTCGTATATTCTTATATGTATAATATAATTAATGTAATCTTTTTACCCGACTGCCAGGAGGGTTATTAAATACTTTAGTTTATTATTTGTGTCACTTTTATATTTGCTGCAAAGCACATATAAAATCCCAAGTCGTGCATGCGTATAACAGAAGTTTTCAGAAAATTTGCGCGCGCACTTCTCTTTTCGCCTCACCCGATCACACATTTCGTAACACTTTCGTCACGCATTTGCCAGCTTACTCCCCAAGTCAAGCGTGCGTTTAAAAAAAACAATGTATTAACTGTACATTTTACGTTGCAGAGTGCCGCTGGGCGGGTCCGGGGCGGGCGGCATGGGCGGGCACGCGCTCGGCATGAACATGGTGCACCCCGCCCGCCCGCCGCACCCCGTGCGCGCGATGCACCACCCGCCGCAGCAGCACCACAATGTGCCGGTGAGTAGCTGTAGCGCGGTCGCGGTATATGTACAAGTTGCGATATACGTAGAAATAGACAATATTAGAAAATTAACGGGTGAAATCACACACATAGATCAATATAGATACCGCATGTCCCTCCATTTGTATGAAAACGAGCGTGCCATTTTTTCAAGCCTGGGAGTCGTAGGATCGAATCCCGCCGACGGAACAAAAATTTTTCATTGTTCCTGGGTCTAGGATGTGTATTAAATATATTATTATGACGTATAATATAAATAAAAATCTCAAATATATCTATAGTAAGTATAAAATTTAAAATTATTTAGTATATTTCCGTTGTCTGGTACCCGTAACACAAGTCCTTCAGGTACTTAGCACGTGGCCGGACTGACGTGGTGTCAAGCCTCCATAGATTAAAAAGATTAAAAGAAATAAAGTTAACTTGTTCCGCAGCAACAGCAGCGCCTACGCCGGCCGTATTCTGTGGGCGGGGGCTACGCGGCGGGCGTGATGCCGCCGCCGTACGCGCCGCCCCCACCCCTCCCGCCGCCACCCGCGCACCAGACACACACAGGTTAGCACACACTATTACGTATCTTCAGTCAGTCAGACTTTCGGTCAGTGTAACTTTGTGCTCTCTCCCGCTTTGTATGGGGAGGGAATCTGGAATTCTTCCTACTCCTCCTATTCTTCTTCTGATTAATTTCGTTGCGAGTCCAAAGACAGTTTTAGCATGTCCCTCGGGCTCCCTGAGATCATATCAAAGGGCTTTCGTGGTTGGATACCGCTGTCGATCCTGGCGACACAGGAGATACAGTGGTGGGAATGTGATGTGGGCCAAAGCCCGTTCAAAAAAAATCTCGAGAGGGAAACATAATATTTTAATTGGGACGCATTGCGGTCGTCCGTGTGAAGTTTTAGCGGGCCCCTAGACGATCAATTTTGTTGCGCAATATCACGCACAATCAATTTTATTGAACAACTTAATTTAAAGGCGGGCGCGTTCAATATTAACCCTAGACGGTCAATAATATTGCACAATACGTGATATTGCACAATAAAATTTATCGTCCAGGGGCGCGCTTTCATAAAGTGATTAGTTACATGAAAAGCAGAGTGCATAGTGAATGGTTCAGGGTAACAAAATGGATCAAATGAGTAACATGTGAAGCGGATCTACCATCAACTACATTATCCAATAGCTATGCCCACACTGTGCCTTTTTTGTTGCACGTGAGGCATGCCCGCGTCGCATGCCCTCTGACCGTATCCAAAACTTTCACTTTGTTCTTTAATGACAATGTTGGCGTTGCGTTCGTTGACGCAATCAATTATTGAATGCGCCAATATGAAAGTTGAATGTCAAAAGATGATGGAAATTGAAGATGAAAGTGCCCAGTGTGGACATAGCTAATAAATAATGTATTTTTACACAGCAAAAAAGATTCCTGTCTTTGTCAGTAAAATTACTTTTCAGGCAGCAACCTATCCGCAGTATGTTTTTATAAAATAGATATGTTTCTTTCGATATTAATAATAATGTCAACTATTTTTATTAGGTCTGGGCAGGCCTTCATCACCAAAAATAACAACTCAAGTTAAACTCAATACTGAGTTCGGTCAGTATGTTGTTAATTTTTTTTTAATTGTAGCTAGTGCATTGGCATTGTTGTGTCGACTATGTATAATAATAATTGGTGTTGTTTTTAGTTGGTGTTAGTGTTGTTAGATAGTCAATAAGTGTAGATTATAGAATAAAGAAATATGTTTTCTTCTTCTAGTCAATAATTTGTGTATCATTAATTTTTGTAGCTATTTTAGTTGTTGATAGCAGAAGTCTAAAATAGCAGTCTAGTTGTTCATGTTATGACGATAAGAAATTATTGTAGTTTATTTATGTTCATAGAATAGGCTCACATTAGAAAAATAGATGCACAAGATGTTTGACTTCATATTGAATCCATATTTCTCTCTAAGGGCTCCCACACATAACTGCGAATTCGCACCGCAAATATCTAAATATATAAAATAAAAACAAATATATAAAATAGCAAAATTCATAATAAAAATGACATTACGATGCGATGCGAACTCGCAGTTTTGTTGGGAGCCCTTAATTGAGTTAGTTATCTTTACTTACTAATGTTTTTTACAGGTGTAACGACAGCGCAACCTAACACCGCACCGACCACAGACACCAAGGAGGAGGGCGGAGCGGCGGGGGCGGTGGGCGGGACTGGCGCGCCCGGGGCGGAGGGCGGGGGGACGGGCGACGAGGCGGCGCGCCCCCCCGCGGCCAACAGTAAAGAGAAGACACCCATGTGCCTGGTCAATGAGTTGGCCAGGTACAATAAGGTGAGATTTAAATGAGGATTTAGAGTTCGCTGTGAAAGTGGAAGCTCTGAAAGTGTAAGTTTTTTATTCACCTTTGTATGGAAAATTTATGACGCGGGGCGCTTGCCCATACAAATCACAAAAAAATTTGCTTTCAGCGCTGCTACTTTCACAGTGAACTCTATGTCAGGAACCCAATATACACCCCTTAAAGTACACACACTGGCAAAATTAGCGGAACATAGTCAAAAAGGGGCACAACTTGAACTCAAGTGGGTCGGGCTGTCTGAAATCCTTTTATATAGTTTCTAAGCTCATTTAAGAAATAAAATATTGAACAAAACTGGCAATTTGAGAGATTTTTATTGCAATTATGCCATAATAAATGTTTTTCGATGATTGACGTTGTAAGTGTTTCTGATAAGAATGGCGATTTTAGCGGGGTTCAAGGTATGCCAGCTCATTTGATTGTTTGGTTTTTGGAAGAACACATTGCTTAGATATAAAATTAGTGATTTCCCAGCATCTACGACAGCTAGAGCTGTAACCACGATAGAGAAAGGTCACACCTACCGTTCGGTCAGTCAGGCCTTAGGTGGGTCAGCTTCCGTGGTCCATCGTAACTTTCAACGCTACAGAGAGACTGGATCTTACGTCTGGAGACGAGAACAAGGCAGATATCGGGTGACATTGGTTCAGGATGACCGTTTTGTTAGGGTACAACCCTTAAGAAATCGACCTCAAACTGCATTGCATACACGAAACCTGTCGAAACAGATCCGAGATGTACGTGTGAGCGATTGTACAGTAAGAAGAAGACTCAAAGAAGTTAAATTAAACTCAAAAGTGCCAGCAAGGGCACCAGAACTTGAGACAGGACACCAAAGAGCTAGGCTAAGATATGCGCGTGAACATCAAAATTTGACAAGTGTATGAAATCGTATGCTGTACAGTGATGGGAGCAAATTCTGTGTAAATTTTGTTGACAGGCGATAAAGAATGTGGATAAATCGTAAGGAACGCTATAGACCATCAAACTTAACGGAAACAGTGGCCTATCATGCAGGCTTCGAAATGGTTTGGGGTGGCATATGACTTGGAGCCCGCACGGAGCTGATGATTGTTAATGATGGTACTTTGACAGTACACGGCTAAAGCACAGATGTCCTAGAACTGCATGTTGTGCCTTTTACACAAGTTTAGGCAGTAGCTTCAATTTTATGCGCGTCCATAGAGTAAAAAAATCAGGCATTATTACCTAAATTATGCTGGCGTAGCCTAGGTGGAGAGGCCAGCACGGTCTACGGATATGGATCCGATTGAGGACGTGTGGCACATCAATGGGTGAACGGTACGAGTTAAGCCTCCAGCTCCAAAATCTGTTCAGGAGCTCGAGTTGGCGCTACTGGAGGAGTAGAAGAATATTCCACAGGAAATGATTGACAATCAAAATGCAAGCATGGAATGGCGTATCCAGGCCCTCTTGAGATCCATAGAAGGCATTAAACGCTTTTAACATGGCATTTCTTAAGTAAAAATGGAGAATTTAACTTAAAAAATTACTGCTGTAATTTCAAAGATTTTCTTAATTTTTGATTTTTGCTGATTTTTTTTCTTTTTACACGATTTCATGCCCTAAATTTATATAAGTTTTATTTTTTAATCATCAATTATTGAATTAATATGGAAACATATACAAATAAGCGAATAATTTACAAAAAAACTGAAAATTTTGTTATGTTCCGCTAATTTTGCCGGTGTGTATATTATCACTTAGTTTTGTTACACCCTGTATAGTAGCTCGCTTTTTTATATACTTAGATTTTAGTATTCAAACCAAAATCAAAAATCAAATCATCTTTATTGTCTATTGTATTAGTCAATAGTATTGTCTATTGTCTATAAATTATAAAGAAAAACTTGTAAATTTTATTTCTTTTACCTATATTTCAGATTAAACACCAATATCGCCTCACATCAGAAACGGGGCCCGCTCACAAAAAAGTATTTACGGTCACACTTCGCTTAGGTGATACCGAGGAATATACAGCTGAGGTTAGTACATAATTTAAATCTTTTAAGTTCTTCTTAGGCTTCGAGTACATAAAAAACTGAGAACAGAAGCAGTTGTGAATAGGCTACTTGACCTATATTCAATTTCATTGAACAAATGCATATTTCTAGTAGAACTTGGCGTAGGAAACCGTATTTCACCCTTATCATCAAATAAAAGCTTATGATTGATAAATAAAGTCGATTTGAAAATATGATTTTATGAAAATATGATTTGTACTGACTAAAACGCTTTTGCGGTACTTCCGATTTGGATGTGACGTCATCATGTTCGTAATTTAATATCTTTTATTTATCGCGCTCGTTATGTGTAAGTTTATTTGTACATAAATAATAAGAATAAGCCTAGAAAGATTTGCAAAATATATTTTCTTGAGTAATTCAAATAAAACACCAGTTTTATATATTATCTCCATTTATTGTAGACGGGAAATGAAATGGTCAAAACTTTTCTCCAAAAGTTTTCAACATTACAAATGATTTCTAATTTCTTATTTAATTCTTTTATAATTTTTTGGCACCTTAAGACTTGTACATTTAGCACATAAAAAAATGTTAAATAAAGAGACTCTAAAATACAAACAGTGTGACGTCACACTATGGCGGACAGTGTTTTCGGCGCCATTTATAAGGCGTATTTTTCAATCAACATTTTTATGGGTTTTTACTGTGTAAAATAATAAAATATTAGTTTATTTCGTGAAAATTAATGATTAAGGGCCCGGGTTACCCTCGAAATTTTCATACATTCTTAATACCAAAACCATTTTCTCATACGAAAATATTTAACATGTTTGAGTTATTTTTCAGCTTAAGATAGTAATTACCTAGGGTCCTGAGCAAATTTTTTTTACAAAATATTTAAATACTAAAAAAAAAAATTTTTGTGTTAAAATATTTTTTCGTAAATTTACTACTAAATATTTTAACACCAAAAAATAGACAAAAACCCTAAAAAATATATAAATAAATAGTAAATTTACTACAAAATATTTAAACTTTAAAAAATATTTTTTATTATTTAAATATTTTGTAGTAAATTTACTATTTATTTATACATTTTTTAGTGGTTTTGTCTATTTTTTGGTGTTTAAATATTTAGTAGTAAATTTACTAAAAAATATTTAAACACAAATTTTTTTTTTTTTAGTATTTAAATATTTTGTAAAAAAAATTTGCTCAGGACCCTAGGTAATTACTATCTTAAGCTGAAAAATAACTCAAACATGTTAAATATTTTCGTATGAGAAAATGGTTTTGGTATTAAGAATGTATGAAAATTTCGAGGGTAACCCGGGCCCTTAAGAAGCGATTAGCATGAAGAAAAAAATTAGGTCAAGTAGCCTATTGTGATACCACGAAACCCTGCATTTTATTTTTTGTCAGGTTTGCTTATGACAGTCAAAATGTACGTTGCAGGGGTCATCGATAAAGCGAGCGCAGCACGCGGCGGCGTCTGCGGCGCTGACGGGCACGAGCTTCCCGCCGCCGCCGCCGCGTGCGCCCGCACACTCCAACCACCAACACCATAGACACGCCGGTACGTACACGCGCTGCGTACGCGACCCAACATGTACGTACATCCGCTGCTTGCCGGGTATAAATCAAAATACGTCACACGTCATTTGACAAACCTGAAACCACCACCACTATCGACACGCTATAATTATTTTTTTCATTTATATATTTTTCAGGTGCCGTAATGCCAACGGTAGAACTCAACGCGCTGGCCATGAAGCTGTGTCAGCCGGCGGTGTATACGTCCGTGCCGGCGGTGACGCGCCCGCGGCCGCGCATGTACCGCCTGCCCGCGCCCTTCGCCCCGCCCTACCCGCACCCCGCCCACCCCCGCCTGATGGAGCCCGGGCCCGCGCTGCTGTACAGGTTTGACGTCACACTTGTTTGTTATTGGAACTATCGAAAATGTGCATTGGCACTGCTTTCTAGGGTGCTTAAGCTGATCGCACGCTGTCGGCACCGTACGCGCTGAGCGCACCGCATAGTTCACGGAATGCGGCGCGTACGGTGCGGACGAATGTGCGAGTGAATGTAATAATATGACATAAGGCATTGTAATCTTATTGACGCATTATTCAAATACCATTGCAAGAGATCTGTCTCAAAGTCTGCCTAGTTACAGCTATTTCATCTCATTTGATGAACTAACTTGTTGTAAAATAATATTTTGTTATATTATTATGACACCAGTATTGCGTAGTGAAGTGTTGCGTTAAGTACTGTAAGGTGCTTTATAAAAGTCGGTCCTACTGTCAGGGTCCGCGTGTGTGTGGGCGGTCAGTCGTGGGTGGGCGAGGGCAACACGCCGCAGGCGGCGCGGCACGACGCGGCGGCGCGCGCGCTCCACGACCTGCGACCGCCGCACGCTGACAACGAGCCCGGGGACCAACAACAGATTGGTAATTATTACAATTTCCAATAGTCTTAGGGCCATTCTGAGACATTAATGGCCTGTTTCACCACTTACTGATAAGCGCCGTATAGGCTATCCACAACTTATCTGACAGATATTCCATACCCTATCTGTTAGATAAGTTGTGGATAGCCTGTGTGTGTGATAAAAAGACCATTGTAAATCGTATGAGGCATGGAAGCAATTACGAAAGGTAAATTATGGTGGGCAGCCAACGTGTTTTAATCAATACGATATTATTTTACAGGTGGAGATGCAAACTCTGATATACTGAACAGTGAGGTGAAGTCGCCGGTGTCGTTGGTTCACGAGTTGGCGCTGAAGAGGAATCTCTCCGTGCAGTTCACTGTCAAGTCTGAACGAGGACCACCACATATGAGGGTAAGCATTTAGATTTAATTTATAGGCTTTGAAATATGAAGACGTGAGTAGATGAACACAATAAGTAACAGTAAAAAATGCAGTTTTTTGCATAAATTTAAGGCCGAAAAATTATTTGAGAAAAAAACTGTGCATTTCATGTGTAGCCAGATGTATTAGCTACGTGTTGAAGTAGATAAGTTACAAGGTTTGTTCAAATTATAAGGGAAAAAATGAGTAAACGTCCGTATGTTACGAAATGTTTTTACGAATTTATTTACGAAATGTTTCATATTATATTATGATATTTTAACGATGTTAGTGGCGGTCGAAAAGAAAGATCTTCCGACCGAGCGAGATAGCATGCTCGGTCAGGCCGAGGCCCACTGACGTTTCAGACGTTGTATATAAATATCTTGCCGTTCTCAGAAACTTCGATAGCGCGATGCAGGATTGTGAAGCTAATTGTGGGTACCGCCACAGGTTAAATGCTTTGACATAAGGTAAATGACTAGTCATTGGACAGTACAAGCTGTGGTACTAGTAATTGGACAGAGTACAAAAACACAATATTTATTATGGTTGCTTTAAAAACTACCTGTTTTTCTTTAAAATCAGGCGTTCTATTACTTTAAAAATAGGCAGTTTTTGAAGCAACCTTAATAAATATTTTGTGTTTTTCTGCTTTGTCCAATGACTGGTACTGTCCAAGTTACTAGTCATTTACCCTAATATTATATGACTTAACACCAGAGATCTGAGAGGCTACAGCCTAAACTACTAGAGCCTAGGAGTTATTCCTGATCTTTCAAATCAAAATGTCTTTGGTTTCATAAATACAATGTAATGGTAAAATATTATTGTTATCCACAATTTACTTATTGATTGCTGGACTTAAGTAAGTTTAACCATCTGAAAAAAATTTGCCCTATTTCGACGCAGTCATGACTCATGCATGACTTATGAGTAAAGACTTAGGCCTTAGGTTAATGATTCATGTATCGATGTATGTTTCATCGTAGCATCCAAATTACTGAGTACTGATCCGATTTTAATGAATGAACTGTTAATAGATTTGTTATATTAACTGTGCGCGTGTAACATTGACAGTATTATTTGACTTATGGGTCAAAAATGTTAACTTTATTCATGTGCGTGTTTCAGGTATTCGTGACACTATGCACGGTGGGCGACATGGAGACGGAGGGTGAGGGTAACGGCAAGAAGGTGTCGAAGCGGCGCGCGGCGGAGCATATGCTGGAGGAGATGCGGCGACGCTGGCCGCCCGCGCTGCTGCGGCCGCGCCCGGACAAGCGCCGTCCGCAGCCCGCCAAGAAGAAACCGAGGAATCTCATCAAGGTACAGCTATTCAAATCAAATCAAAATAATATTTTATTCACATAGATTACACAGTAACACTTATGAACGTTAATTTTTTAAAATATTAAAAAATAAACATCTCATTCTTGGATACATAATATTATCACAATTTGACTTGCTGATATTACTTACATGTGTAAAAATATTACTATGTGTGTTTTTTATATTGTAGGTCACAGCTCACAAAACTGCAATAATTTACAGTACTTTGTGCGGTGAACGAAAATGTTAACAATTATTATTTGGTCGGATTATGTGACGCTGAGCCGACAAATTTACCATAAACCTTAACTTTATATGTATAACACGACCAAATTAGGTTTGCCATAACACGACTTAATAATGTAGGTCTTATTCCTATAAATCGAATATATATCTAATGGTACGTATTTTTTTATAGGAGGGTCTAGCGGGAGCAGCAGCGAGCGGCGAAGGTGGAGCGGACAACCCCATCTCGCGTCTCGCGGTCGCCCGTCACGCGGCGCGCGCCCGCTCGCCGCAGTACCGCGTGCTCGAGGAGCGCGGCGCGGCGCGACGACGCGAGTTCCTCGTGCAATGCGACGCCCCGCCTCACTCCGCTACCGGCCTCGGACCTAACAAGAAGACGGCCAAGCGCCGCGCCGCACACAGTACGTTGTATATACACGCGGACACCGTTAGGGCTCCCACAAATAACTGCGAATTCGCATCGCAGTAAAAATGACATTACGATGCGATGCGAATTCGCAGTTTTGTGCGGGAGCCCTAAATCGCGATAAAGTTGTAAAATCGGAATCAATTTTAAAGCGTAATGTTTTCATGTGTGGGTTGTGAGTTAGGAGCTTCAATTTGCAGTTTTGCAGAGTAACAACGAAAAAAAATTCTTAGACGGATATATTGCCATATTCGTATTAATTGTTAGGCCACGTCGGTACCGAGCAAGTTAATTTTGGTAATAAACAATGCCTCCCAGTTACAGTAACAACTAACAGCTGTCCTATAAAACAATATTTAATTAATAGTGTTTTATGGGCCAGCGTTTGGCATATCATGCCATAGGTTAGTTAAAATGCTGAAGTCGTATATTTTATGCGGGTAATTTTTTTATTGAGTACGCTAAATGTTCTATCGTCTAATTTCAGATGTGCTTCTAGCGATGGAGATGAGTAGCAACGGTGAAGTGCCACCCGCCGCCGCCGCAGAGCCGACCACAAATGGTACAATAGAACCGAAGACTACCAACGGAGATATCAAACGGAAGGTAAACTTGAATCCTATATTATGCATGAGAATGTTTGTATCTCGCGCCTAAAGCCAAAGCATTAGCTTAATTCTTAGTTGCCATTAATATATAAAGCAAGCATTAGCTTTATTCTTAGGTTCAATTCAGACCGCAACGCGACGAGGCGAGGCGCGGCGCGGCATAAATTTGTATGGATTTGACAGATTTCAATTGTGCGAGGCGCCATGGCAATCTGTCAATTCAGTACTTTAGAAAACAATCTCATCCCTTAGTTGCCACAGTCAATTTGAGAGTAAGCCTGCAAAAACCGGCAGGTCTGTAGGATAATGTTTTTAAAACCACAGTCTTCTATAAAGTACGAAGGGCGTCGCACCGCGTGTATGATTTATAGCTTGCGTTGTTCTTGAAGCACATTTGAAGATTTATGTGACTAATTAAAAGAACATAGCACGTAAACTAGATCTGAAAAGCTAAAATAAATATTGACATGACCCGACACCTGTAGGGCGAGTATTATCCAATCGACTCGGATTCAGAAACTTTACAGTGCGGTCATTGGTCAGCTGCGTACGTTTATTGGATGTCGGGTGACGAAATTACCAAATCCGAGTCGAATTGCGCATTGTAAACCGGGGACCACCCGCAATATATGAAACAATGGTAGTGACATTATATCTTCATTTTATTGATTGTATGACGTAAACTTACAGGAGGAGAGCACTACCGGCGGCGCGAGCTCGGAGGTGCGGCAGCCGGTCCCCGGGGTGCTCATGATGGACTACCAGCAGCGCTCCGGACAGCCGCCGCAGCAGAATGGTAAATAGCAGTACTTATATTCAGCTTAGAACTTCTATGTAAGTACGTTCTTCTTAGTTAAAACGTACTTGCATAGAAACAAATGGCTATGAGTCATAATATGTTGAGCTCGTACTCGACATAGACTGTCGTCTCTGACGTGCCGCCGTAAATTCCGCCGCGTTACGTTACGTAAACGCATACAAAATACGGGCGGAACGCGAGACGCGACACATCTTTCGGTGTGTCGCGTCTCGCGTTCCGACACTAAGATAGCAATATAGCTATCTTGTTTACACGGTTACGCGATAGATCTGTCTCTTTTTACTCTCGCATAAAATATTGTTTTCTTTTATGCGTACGTAAAAAGAGATGAAGAGAAAGCTACTAGCTATAATAGCTGGGTAGGCTAGGCTGGGTAGACTATAGGTAAATTTACAAATTTGTACGTGCTTATGCGTTTGCTATTTTGTCTAGAAATATTTTACTTACTGTGTAGGTGAGCGGGCAAGCGAGGCGAGCGCGACCGGCGGCGGCGGCGGCAACTCGCCCGGCGCGAAGGACCAACTCATGTACCTTTCACAGCTGCTCGGTTTCACTGTACAGTTCTCCGATTTTCCCAAGGTAATTGTTTTCATTTAATACAAAAATAATGCTCGAATTACTAAGCTACGCGTAATACGAAAGGAGCTAACTCGATTATAGAAAAAGGGGTAAAGTATTATCCCACACCCTAAAGTATTATCACTTAGTTTTGTTACACCTTGTATATTTTTAAGCAGTATAATTTTCGTAATCGGCTTATAAAATTGTCATATTTTTAGCGCAACCACGGCGAGTACCTGTCCCTGGTGTCGCTGAGCACGGAGCCGCCGGTGATGTGTCACGGGGGCGGCGCTTCCACCGCGCATTCGCACGAGCAGTGCGCGCGCGCCGCGCTCCGGGCGCTCGCGCTCATGGGGCTGGACGCGCCCGCGCCGGGGTTAGTAACTTCCTCAAATTTTGCGAGAAGCGGGTCGGGAGCGGTGGCCGAGCGGCAGCGGCGCGTTTGAATGTATAGGTTTATATGGAATGGCCTTGGAAGCAGCGGCGCGGCGAGCGGCGCGCTTCATACTAGACGGCTTCGCGCCGCTACCGCTCCCGCCCCGCTGCCTGCTGATTTCGAGGCTGAGGCCTCAGAGTTATTGCTATAATCATATATCTGTAGCGGATCAAATAGTGCACAATCCTAAGTCGCAATATCGAAGTTTCTGAGATCGGCAAGACATATACAAAGTCTAAAACGGCGTCAGTGGGCCTAACAGCATATTATAAACTCGCTCGGTCGCGTTACATTTTCCTTTGTGACTTCCAAGCATTTATTACACAACATTATCATAAAGATCTAATATTAAAGTCGACCGTCTCAAGAGCTATCTGTCTCACGAAACGTCACAATATAAGAGTGAAAGAGAAATACATTACATTAGTGCACTTTATCCCGGAGTCCGAACTCCAATTTCATTGTATGTTGAAAAAATTTGCTGTGATATACATTTAGATCAAACTTACAAAAATTTGTACGGAACGTAACGTAAAAATATTGCCCTTTAGTCTAGCATTAGGCGTCTCCCAGACAGACGCGGCCTGCGGTGGCGGTAGCGTTGGCGGTCAGTTGGATGACTTGAGAGTTCTAGGAACGACACAGACACACGCGGCCAAGTCATCCAACTGACCGCCACCGCTAACGCCACCGCAGGCCGCGTCTGTCTGGGAGACGCCTTATTCATTTTTTGTGTCAAAAATATGGCGTCTTATACGTTGACGTCATAGTTGTAAATTTGATATTATGTTCTATTTACGTTATTTTTTACGATTTACAAAAATAAGTTTTTGACTACATGCAATGAAGTTATGGGTGTATTTTACTAATGTTTAACGTATGTTATGCAGGATGCAATCTGTACCCGGTGGCGGCGTGAAGTCGGCGGCCATCAGCAATGGGATAAGCGAGTGAGGCCGCAGCTGCAATACACGAGTGAATATCTCACGGCGCGAAATAAATTGTTCGGGACCTCACACACAAAGTTTATTTCGTCACTTCAGAGCTATGACGTATTCACAAAACTATGATCTCGGCTCCCGCGACAACTTTTAGTCTATTTGTTCAAAACTTTCTTTATTTTTTTTAAATAGAAATGTATATTTTTTTGTTATATCGATCTGTATTTATATTAAAACTGTTTTTTGTTTCATCGATAATTCGCGCAGCTTTTGTCTAACGAAACGACTATCTCGACTTGTAGTGTTACGTTTTCTTCGAAGTAAGATTGTAAACGAGTAGGTGAAACGAAAAGGCTGTGAAGCCAAACCAAATCATTGGGGCCGCGCGGACCTAACTTTCCGGCGCGCTTATTTTCGTAATCTCGATAATGTTGTAGTGCAGCGAGCATTTACTTCGGTTCTGTCAAGTTTTTTAGTTTCACTTGACATTTCTTGCGAAAAAATCTGGTTAAGTAAAACTACTGTTTTGTACTGTCTAGTAATTGTCACGGTTACATCCAGCCTCCAGGTAAAGGACGGACAGGCACCGAAGTCTCAGTAATATGGCTCCGTTTTTACCCTTTGGGTACGGGATCCTAAATAGACATTGTATCGGAGGATTTTAAATTCCCGTATGGCAGTCACCTTGTATTTCGCGGTGGACAAGATGCGTAAATGATAAAAGTACTTTTGAATGTGTTTCTTAAATGATAAGCTGAGTGGTGATTGTCTTTTAAGGTAAAAAAAAATTATCGTTAAAAATGAGATGCTATGGTCGCCGATATGATTTTAATAAAAATAATTTTAATATAATAGCGAAGATTATTTAGCAGGTAAAAGAAGACAATCAACTAGAGCCTAGTTAATTGTGTCTAGTTAATAGACAGTTACATCTTATTATTATTAAATTAAAGCTGAGAACTTGATCGAGTCTGATTGTTTTACTCGCAGCGCTATAAATGTTGATAGATCTCTTTGATGTTTCAGAAAATCAGAAATCATTTTAATCATGGATTCCTCGCATGTGGCAATATTTAAATATTATTAACGTTTTAAAACGTTGAAATCAATTAAAGAGAACTATTGCGTGCGCGTCGGAAACCGTTCGCCGCCCCAATGCGAGCTAAAGTTACATCATGCGGCCATGGTGTCACTTAGGTTTAGCCGCGCAACTCGCTTCAATGGGGAAAGGGATTGAGGCAAACAAGTACGCCAACTGACATGTAGACTTGTCTCAGTCCCCGTCTTTGTGTCGGGTTGCGCGCGGTAACCGCCGCAGGCCGCGCGCGCCGCCCGCCGCCCGCGCGGCTTGCGGCGATTATATTGGCCTCGATTTTTAAGCTCCCTCGAGCGTACGTTTACGATTTTCGGTGACCCTGAGCTATGAAATGTGTAATTTTAGATTTATCCCCGCGTCTATTCATACGATTTATACATACCCGCTTAGGATAGGTGCGCTTGTCTAGCCTGTAACCTGTGTACTCGTAGATGTAACTTTTCCCCGTATTCGATGTTTATTGTAATGTGGTCGGTCGCGAGCCGCACTCTGTGCGACGATTGTACGTTTCATTGTAATGGGTCCGACGTATTTATTCGATTACTTAGCGGTAATAGTATCACGGACTTTACTCGTAGGAAGTAAAGTCGATTGCTCTTACTATTAAGTAAATAGAAGTAGTGTTTGAATTGTGCAAATCAGCGTAAATCGGAGGTTACGAATTTTGTCATATTTATTAAAAACTTATCTAATCGCCGTATTTATAATAAATCTTATATCGATGCCTATAAGTGTTGAACTAAGTATAAATACGTGGGATAGATGTTTGCATGCCCGAGGAAAATCGAATCGGTATATTTTGCATGTTGTAAGGATGGGAGAGAAAGAAAAATGAAGTATTATTTTATCAGGACTGGAATTTTTTTAATATCTGACTCGTTTTAGGTGTATTTGAGCACATAATGTGTATTGATACGCTGGTTTGCATGAGTTAGCGTTATTTACCCCTAAGGTAGGTAAGGCACAATTATTAAACGATTTTAAATCGAGGCCATTGGTAGAATTTCTCGATGTTGTTGCACAGTAGCACACGTGTTGAGAAATCGATCAATTTATAGCCACAATGGCGTTAAGAAGTGTTCTATTTATTTTGTTCTAAGTAATCAATATTTTATATTATTATATGGGTACAGGTCCCATTCGAACTTAGTGCTGTTAGAGTTGTGCAAGAATAAAAGATTAAAAACTTAACTGTTGGTTTTATTTTAGTTGTTATTAGTAGCTGTTGTCCGCGACGACCGTAGGTACAAAATATTAATAATGTTCGTAAGTTGTCGAATGAAACAGTTTGTTGATAATAAAAACAATTTTTTATTTTATAAAAATGGTAGTAATGCGTAACAATATCACCAGCCTCCATACGGAGGCAAGAGGTAATCGGCTCTGCTTATTTACATAATACTATTCATGATTTCATTGTTAATACTTATTCGAATGTATAAAATATGGCAGTTTACTTCACGTATTCAAGTCCGAGCGCCTGCGCCATGAAACACAGGATGTCTGTGTGTTCTTCAATCTGGAAAACGGAAATTATTTATTTACAAATGATGAGATCGGAAAAGAAAATAAGTAATATGTATGTATTTAAAATTAATCTTGGACTCTAGAGTCGAGGGATTAGATATCTTTGTAACAGTACAATGATAACAATAAATAGAAGCAACAGACAAAGTGACAGCAGTCTGTTGCTTCCATAAAGTTAATATACCTAGGTTGCTTCATATCAGTGTCACATTCCTTTTATATTGTTTTACTAATCTAAACATCTTCTAATATATAAAATTCTCGTATCACAGTGTTTGTGAGCGAACTGCACCAAAACGGCTCAACCGATTTTAATGAAATTTTGTACGTACATTTGTTAGGCCTGAGAATTGGTTTTTATCTACTTTTTATATTTTTAGCGAACAACGTCTGCTGGGTCAGCTAGTTTTAATATAATACTTACAATCTTAGCGGTTGGTTTGCCGCCTCCGTGTCCCGCCTTAGTATCGACGCGGGCGAGGAGCGGGCGACGCTGCGGCGTGCCGGCGGCCGCGTGCTGTAGCGCCGCGATGAACTTGAGCGAGTGGAGCGGGACCACGCGGTCGTCGTGGTCGGCGGTTAGGACTAGCGTCGCTGGGTATTCCGCGCGACTCACTGTGGACGAAAAACTAGGTTGTTAGGCCGGCCAGTCCGCACGGCGCGTTGCGTCAGCGTTGCGTCGACGCATAGTACTGGATATGCATGTTTTCGTACGAATCCATTATAATTCATTAACATTAGTAGGATCAAAGTAACAAACAACTTTCCATTTCACACTCAAATAACGAAAACTTTTCTAATGTTAACTACGAGAAGGCCCAACTTTAGATTTATTACCATTATCGGGCGGTTGTATGTTGTGGAGCGGCGAGTATTTGAGCAGGTACCGGAACTGCGCGGGGTCGTCGGAGCTACCGTAGTCGGACACCCACGCGTGGCCGATCGTGAACTTCTGGAATCGCAGCATGTCCAGCACACTGCGAAATATAGGAAAGGCTCGTTCAAAATACGTCCGGTAAAGTGTCACAAAAATCGATTAATTCCTTCTTGTCTTATAAAATATATAAGATAAGATACAGCGAATACCTAAGGCCGGTATAAATAGTCAGCACTCAAGATGCATCTCGGTCTCAAGACACGGTTCAGGCTCTGTGATTGGTTGGCTGTCAAAATTTGAACCAATCACAGAGCCGAACCGCGTCTTGAGTACTGACTATTTATACCGGCCTAAGTCCTGGTTCAAGACATAGCGTAAACTGTGTTTGAGGTTCATTAACCACTCACAACTTATAAAGATGTTAGTAACAAGCCGCGCGTTATAAGTACGGGGAACTCGCAGTTTCTACTGTCTGAACTCTGAACTAAACTAGCTATTATTACACCTGATAAGGACCTGTTTTACCACTTGCTGATAAGTGCCGGATAGGCTATCAACTTGTCTGACAGATAGAGTACCTGGCGGTAAGTTGTATCCGGCACTTATCAGTTATCAGTAAGTTGTGAAACAGGCCATAAGACTAAATGCTACGTACCCAACTTGCACAATAGCGGCCCCGAACAAGTCAGGCCGCTGGTTGATGCAGGCCGCGACCAGCAGCCCGCCGTTGGATCCACCCTGGATGGTGATGAGCGCGGGCTTCGTGTACTTCTCCTGGATGAGGTATTCCGCCGCCGCTTGGAAGTCGTCGAACACGTTCTGTTTGTTGAGCAGTCGGCCCGCGTTGTGCCATTTCTCACCGTATTCACTGGAAAATAGGGAAGACAAAAAATGTTTCACATTTTACTTCCTGTTAAGTGATAACATACGCTAAAACCAAGAAAGGGTTCGATTTTCAGCATGTTATATTATATTATCTATTCTATTCTTCTAGATTTCTTTAAAATGTGAAAAAAAAAAATACAACACTGCTTCACTTTGCCATACACGATCACTTGGAAGAAATTGTTGCTTGCTAGCAACTTTATCAAACGGTGTAGTAATATAGGATGATTTTTATACGCTTTTTATTAGCTTCACCTGTATATACTTGTTTGTAACATGTTTGTAACCGACTCCTTTGGGCGCGATTCTGACCCACTTTAAACGGACAGATTTCGTTCAAACTTTGTAGATTTATCGAGGACCGATGACAATACACTAATTTGATATAATTATTCCATTTGTTTGTTTGTAACCCTTTATATAAAAAGCGTGTTTTTAGTTTTTTTAACTATTACTTTTTGTAATTAATTTTTACCTTCTACCCTCGTTAACTTTTTTCTCCCATGGTTTAGAGATTTTTCGTCATACAATAAAATGTTCAACTTGTCAAGCCCTTTCATTTGGTGTATGTCTCAACTCTCAAAGTGCCTATAATAGCGCTGGGTACGATGTGCCCCTCCTTTGGAATGGGCAGGTTCAAACTCACCCGCCCCCGCGTATGTTGGGCACGGCGACGACGCCGTTAAAGTGTTGCATGAACACGAGCCGCGACACGCTGAAACTCGGCTGGATGTTGATGTTGAACCCGCCGTAACCGTACAGCAGCACCGGGGAATTACTCTCGCGCGGGAGGTCCTGTAATTACACATTGTTAAAAAACTATTAGGGAGGGTGATAGCGTATCTAGCGACATAGTACATTATAAATAATTTTAATCGCGCCGCAATCGTTGAGCTAGAATTCAGACTTTGGATTCGCTTCGATAGATTAGATTCGTCTTTTGCGACACCGTATTAGCATGTATTAGTGACAAGTCAATATTCAATACCGTTTAAATTGGTGCGTTACACCCATCGCGGCGACAATGATGGACGTTTACATACGCACATTTGCGGCAGTGTCACTATAGAAGCTTGCTTCGAGAATATATATCCTTGGGTCTATTAATTGATCCTTTGTTTTTTTATTTCTAAGCGTTTGTTAGAATATAATGTTATCTTTTTTAATAATACATCATTATCCACAAGACGTATTAAGTTAATCCAGACTACTAAAAATACTTAAAGTTTTGAATAATCACTTACTTTTTTCGAAATAATAAACATAGGAACTTGTGTGCCATCTTTGCTAGAGTAGAACACTTGCTTGGCTTCGTACTGCGACGCGTCGAACCCTTTTACTTTGGTTTCTCTAAATATCTGCAATATATTATCACAATGTAAACAACAAAACACAATGTAAACTTTTTTTTTATTTTAAATCAATTGGGTATTCCAAAAATAATTAGAGTTTATCTAAACGTAATAGCATACTATTAAGGTAATCGCACATTTTTCAACGGTACTGACTAATTTGAGACCACATATACACAGATGAAGACAATGCTTTTAAAGAATAAGATAATATTGTAGCTTAATAATAAAAAATTTGCACATACAAAAAGGAAAAGATAAAAACACATACAATTTAAGACAAAAACAAAAGAAATTATTGCAAAATAGCGTTCTTACTGCTTTAATCGGTTTCTTCCAGACAACCAATAGCTGAATAAGTTATCAAATGAAATTAGGTACTCACAGTAGGCGTATAAGGTTTCTCGTTAAAGTCCACCCTGTATATGATGCCGGGTGAGAGAAATGAGACGAAGTGGTAGAATATCTCAGATTGGTTGCGTTTGCCGGAGAACCCGCCGACCGAGCCGACGCCGATATCAAACGTTTGAATATGTTCGCCCGAGTTCAGCTCGTGCAGTTGGAGGACACTCTGAAATACATAAGTTAGAGTTGAAAGTTTTGCAATTTATTCTATAAAAAGATGAATTAATGTACCATCGAGGAAATTGATTCCTAGGCAGCTGACAGACCAACGTCATTTGGTAGGATCATGTCAATTTAATGTTAATTATTGTGATCTGTCGGTTGGGTTTGACGTAATGCGACCAAACTACGTAGGTCCCCCATCTGCCTAGGAATCAACTTCTCTGATAGTACTATCAGAGAAGTTGATTCCTAGGCAGTTGACAGACCAACTTCATTTGGTCGGAGCATGTCAATTCAATGTTGAATCTGATCTGTTTGCTGGGTTTGACGTAATGCGACCAAACTACGTAGGTCCACCATCTGCCTAGGAATCAACTTCTCTGATAGTACAATAAACGCCTCTAAGGCCCACTTGCGCAGATCTGAGTTAAAGTTAACTCTGAGTTAAGCATCATGTCAATATATCTGTCACTTACTTTAAAGAGTGATAGAAATTACATGATATTTAACTCAGACTTAACTTTAACTCGGGTTTGCGCAAGTGGGCCTTAATAACTGAAGAGTCAAGAAAGACACTGGCAAAGAAGTCCAGAAATCAGATAAAATTATAGCTCATAGGTAACATAATAGTATCCTTACCTTAACATCTCTAACATAGTGTATGACTAGTTTATCATTGTCGACCGCGGTGGCCCAATCTAAAACGTCTTTGGGATGCTCCTGAAACGAGAAGAAATATAGTTAAGCGACTGTTCAAATAACAACAAATAAAGTATATAAAATACACACCATTTTCTGCATTAAAATTTGGTATTTTAATTTTAAAACATAAAAAGATTTGCAAGCCTTTGAACCAAAAGCAAAAAAACTCTTATGCGTCTACATAAATTACACAATACCACTTGGTCCATTATTTTCAACCATCTAATCGCTTCGCACAACGAAGCGCAAAAGTAGGATTCGGTCGATAAAAAGTATTTATTTATTTGAAAAAGGCTTAATATCTTGATATAGTATAGTATTTTAACGTTGTGAATGGCGGCCGAAAAGGAAGATCTTCTGACCGAGATAGCATGCTCGGTCAGGCCGAAGCCCACTGACGTAATTTCAGACGCTGTATTATATTATTATGTATATCTTGCCGTTCTCAGAAACTTCGATAGCGCGATGCAGGATTGTGAAGCTAATTGTGGGTATCGCCACAGTAATAATAAATAATATCTATGGACGCTTTACACCACGTCAGTCTGGACTCTGGCCCCGTGCTAAGTACCTGATGGACTTGTGTTACAGGTACCAGACAACGGAAATATAATATTTAATACTACTATACATATTATATTTAAGACTTTTATTATATCATACACATAATATTTAATACAGTACATCCATGAACCAGGAACATTGAAAACTTTTTGTTCCGTCGGCGGGATTCGAACCCACCTTGCCCCGCCGCTTGAGCTACCAACCCGCTCACCCACTGAGCCCCAGAGGTCGTCAACAGTATTTAAATCATAACTCACCGGTATGAGAGTCTCCCAGTTCTCCTCGGCGGGGTTGAGCAGGTCGATCTTGATGAGTCTGTAGTTGGGCGCGTTCTTGTTCGTGCGGAATATACACACAGATCCGTCGTTCGTTATGTACTGGAAATTACAATTATTAATTTGGTTAAACATTTGTTTTTTTTCACAAATCTCTTTAAAATTTTACGATTCTTTAAGATACAATACTATCCTTAAGTTTGACATAATATACAATATTTGCAAGAAATTGTTCCAGCAACTCTATAACATGCATAAAACAGGGTAGATTTTTATATATTATGTTTTCACTTTATACTTGCCCTCATTATTTTTTGTGCCGTTCATACATCTTTGTAGAACCCACCTCATAGTCCGCCTCGAATTTATGCACGATCTGCGTGAGCGGCAGGCGGCCCGTGATCTCGGGGTGCTTGGACAGGTCCGCGAAGTACAGCAGGTTGTCGCGGCAGTCGCGCACCGGCGCCACCAGCAGCCAGCGACCGTCCCATGACACTTCGGCGCCACTGAGAAAAGAGAAAATTGACTATTTAAAGTTTTCACACCAGTTCTGTCGCTTTCTATAACGTTTCGATATATACAGTGACATTAGTTGTCATAGTACGTTCAACGCACATTTTATTAGAATTAAGCAGATGTTGTGATCGCCAGAGGTTTCAAATTGTTTCAAAATGAGGCCGCCGGCCGCAACCCGACGGGTTATGCCGCCGGGCCGGCGGCTTTGGTGTGTAGACAGCTTTAGCAAAGCACGCGCGTACCCGTTCTATCTTGATTTATTTCTGTGGTAACAGTACTCACATCCTCCACAACGGCTCCTCGGGGAACTCTACCGCTATGACGTCCTCCGACTGCGGCGTGTCGAGGCGGTGGTAGCACAGCTTCTGGTCGCGGTTCACCTCCGTCTCCGAACCGTCAGTCTTGCCCTCCTGCTCCGGGTAGCGCTACAACGACAAATGAGTCACAATATAGATGCTAAGTCTGACGAGTTTAAACAAAATCAATTATTGAAATGGCAACACTATCACGTTAAATATAATATAGGTGTAACAAAACTAAGTGATTAACTTAGGTAATTCTTGGGTTATCCAAAAAACAGTACTAAATATTTGTACGCGATCCAATTTTGGAGAAAAACGCATTTGAAATCTTTGAATTTTTTTTTTGAGTTACAGCCCTGTCCACTACAGACTGTACTACTCCACGTGGACTTTCATTCATAGACTCAGATTCAAACGTATCGATTGGGCTAACGCGACCCAATCGATACGTTTGAATCTGCGGCGGCGGATCGCGTGAGCGCATGAACCAATTAATGTATCGAAAAAAAATTCATTCAAGGATGTCTAGCTCCGCCCAATTTTTAATTTTGTGGTTCCGCAAAATTTACTTAAGGAAAAAAGAGATTCTAAGTTTATTTTAATGTTCTATTTTCTTCATGAAATAGATAAACCAAATTATTCCAGCAATGAGTGGGCTGACGATGTTGAACTATTGCTAGTTATCCTCTCGATCATGCCCGCTTTGCTATTCAAAGGGATTCAATAAGAAATCGTGATGATCTTTAGTTCTTTGACTCATTGGTCACTACAACTCTATCTGTCCCCCGTTTTGCTTCGGAAGGGAAATATTTTCGATGATAGTCTAAAGTCAGTTCAAACTTATTCCTGAACTCATTGAGATAATATCAAAGGGTTAAATAATAATTAGCAAAATACGTACCATATAATGCATTGTCATTGCATTTTATGTAATTTATTACCCAAAAAAAAATATTATCTCGAAGGACATTTCTTGAAATAATGAAGTATTAGATCATAGGGTATTATTAGCAATCCTATAACATGTTACATAATTATTAATATTTATATTTCTTATAATATGTAATAAACGTCTACAATAAATTGTTACTTATGCACCGGATTTTATAGTTTTTAGGGTTCCGTACCCAAAGGGTAAAAACGGGACTCTATTACTAAGACTTCGATGTCTGTCTGTCTGTCTGTCTGTCTCCAGGCTGTATCTCAAGAACCGCTATAGCTAGACTTCTGAAATTTTCACAGATTATGTATATCTGTTGCTGCTATAGCAACAAATTATAAAAACGAAGCAAAGTTAATATTTAAGGGGGGCTCCCATACAACAAACGTAATTTTTTTGGCTTTTTTTGCTCGTAATCCATAATGGCAACAGGTACGCACTTGAAATATTCACAAAATCCATAACTATATTCGTACTTTAATATTTAATAATAAAATTTAAATTAAATACTTATGGGGGGCTCCCATACAAAAAACACAATTACTAAGACTTCGTTGTCTGTCCGTCTGTCTGTCTGTCTGTCGTCGGGCTGTAATTATCTGTGTATCAAGAACCCGCTATAGCTAGACTTCTGAAATTTTCACAGATTGTGTATATTTATTCTATTGCCGCTATAACAACAAAAACTAAAAACAAAATAATATTAATATATTTTAAGAGGGGCTGCCACACAACAAACGTAATTTTTTTTGCCATTTTTGCTCGATACCAATAATGGCAACAGGTAGGCACTTGAAATTTTCACAAAGGCCTTAAATATATTCTGTGTACTCTAATAAATAATAATAATATTTAAATAAAATAAAAATTTAAGGGGGGCTACCATACAAAGAACACAATTTTGGCCTATTTTTTCCATAACGGTACGGAACCCTTTGTGCGCGAGTCCGACTCGCACTTGACCGATTTTTATTTACATTAAGGCTATAAAACTAATGGAAAAGGTAATGGATATTTAAAGTTTTTACTTACAGAATAGAACAATCCCTTGTTATCTTTGGTCCAGGCCATAGACGCGAACTTGACTTTTTTTAATACCTCCGGGTAGTCTTGGCCTGTAAAAAAAATTAACGGCATTTAGTACTTAAATCTAGTCGTAAAGTAAGCGAATACGTTGACCCACATCGACTTCTCTTTTACGTGAATTTGTTAACATGCGCGACTGAAAGAGACAAACAGCTATAAGTAAAAAAAATCAGCCAAGTGCGAGTTGGACTCGCGCATGAAGGGTTCCGTACCATTATAGAGCAAAAATAGGTAAAAATGTTTTTTTTGTATGGGAGCCCCCCTTATTTGTTTATTTTATTTAAATTTTATTATAAGTTATTAAAGTATAAATTAAGGGTCCACTGCAATAATGATGAATGTCCTAAGTTGTTAGTTTTAAGATAATTGGGTTTTAAAATTTAGAATGGTTTAAAAAAACTTGGAATTAAAGCTTATTTTGAAGGAAACACCTGTGACGTTGAGCGTTTTAGCTGTGTAGCTGAAATATAAAAAAACATATTATTCATCGCCCATCGGGAAACTATAAGCGATATTGCTAATTTTGTAAATACATTTTTAAGATATTATTTCAACTTTCAAGTGACCTAATAGCATTACTCGTTAAGATTTTAATTTTTTGGACGTCCATCATTATTGCAGTGGACCCTTCAAATATAACTGGAGTGTTTTGTGAAAATTTCAAGTGCCTATCTACTGCCATTATTAATATTGAGCAAAAAATAGCAAAAAAAAAAAATGTTTGTTGTATGGGATTGGGAACCCCCCTTAAATATTTAATTTATTTTGTTTTTAGTATATTTTGTTGTTATAGCGGCCACAGATATTATACACATTACACAATCTGTAAAAATTTCAGAAATGTAGCTATAGCGGTTCTTGAGATACAGCCTGGACTCTGGAGACAGACAGACGGACAGACAGACATCGAAGTCTTAGTAATACGGTCCCGTTTTTACCCTTTGGGTACGGAACCCTAAAAAAGAATTTCTTAATGTTTATTACTTCGCACATACATCTATGATTACAAATTACAATTAATTCTTAGTACTTCGCACATCTATAGAATTACAATGTTACGTTAACAATTTATTATAATTAGAAGATGTTGCATGCCTCACTTGTAAAATGTAAACCTATAAAGTGTTAGCAGATAGCTCACGTAATAGACATTCGCAAGCGATGATCACGTAGTTTAAGTACCGGTATAATATAACGACAATGGCATTGCATGCTTATTTTTAAGAATTTTAAGTAGGGAACGGTATTTGCGCTTACTGTACTTCGGTACCTTTCCCCTTCTCAAGAATGCCGGAATACCCACATATTATATACCATAAATAAACCACAAAATAATGACGCCATCGGCAGGCCTGTCTCACTCCGCGCGTAGGTATCGAAAATATACCTACGCGCGGCTGCCCTTGCGCAGGGTATAATTCAGTGGGGCTGCGCGAGCGAGCAGCGACGGACATACTTTTTAAGTTTTGACCTGTTTTTATTAAAATGGAAAATAAAAAGAAACACCCTAAAAAGTATGGTGCTGTATTCAATTGTTTAAAAACTGATTGCGATACAAATTTATCTTTTTAGGGTTCCGTAGCCAAAATGGCAAAAAAGGAACCCTTATAGATTCGTCATGTCTGTCTGTCTGTCTGTCTGTCTGTCTGTCTGTCCGTCCGTCCGTCCGTATGTCACAGCCACTTTTCTCCGAAACTATTAGAGCTATACTATTGAAACTTGGTAAGTAGATGTAGTCTGTGAACCGCATTAAGATTTTGATGCAAAAATGGAAAAAATATTAAAAATTTTAGGGGTCCCCGATCCCCATAGGTACAACTGAAACAAAAAAAAAATTTTTCATCTAACCTATGCGTGTGGAGTATCTATGGATAGGTCTCCAAAAATCATATTGAGGTTTCTCAAATCATTTTTTTCTTACCTGAATAGTTTGCGAGAGAGACTCTTCCAAAGTGGAAAAATGTGTGTCCCCCCCCCCTCTAATTTCTAAAGTAGAGGCATGATAATTCTAAAAAATATATATGATGTAGATTACTATAAAAACTACCAACGAAAATTGGTTTGAACGAGATCTAGCCAGTAGTTTTTTTTATACGTCATAAATAGTAAACCTTAATCTAAATTTCATTAAATCGACTGAAATATAAAAATAAATCAAAAATATTATAATTTCATAAAAATAAACCTTATTGCTGCTGCGGAACCCTCCATGGGCGAGTCCAACTCGCACTTGGCCGCTTTTTTTGGTTACCTAAAGACGCTGAAAAGTAAGTAATATAATATGACTCATGCAAAGTATTATTTGTACTTTGAATAGGTACCTTTCACTACATTATGTAGGTAATACACATAAATCTTATTAATATAATACTTATTAAGTATACTAGCACTGCTGTCCCGTTGTTTTGCCGTATACGCGATGGACGTTGCCATGGTGACATACTTATTTGGTCACTTCCATAAAATAATAATACTTAAATGCCAATAAAGTATTTCGCCCGTATCTTTTTGGTTGCTCTATTGGCACGTCATGGGCACGTCTGTTACGCCATTTTCGTTTTTTTTTACTTAATTACTCTCATTATACTGAATATAATAAGTATTTAAAGAAAGTTCCATTAATCATCACAAAAAGTTGTTTATGGTTTATAATTAAATGCGCGCAGGTATTTTTTTGGTACATTCAGCCCTAGCTGCCCTAGCGGCACAATAGTACATTCGAGCGGGCCGCTCAATGTATAGGTTCAGTGTAATATGGATCGTTATCCGTAGGCATAAGAATGAAATTGGCTTGTAATAAATTTTTGTAGGTAAATAAACGAACAGGCGCTGAACTCTGAGTCATTCTAAATGGTACCATATGTTTATAGATTTAAAGAAGACATTTCGTTGGATACATTTTCTAAGATAAACTTCTGTACGGAGTACTATTATTTATTCTGTGCCATCGGGAAAATAAGGTTCTGGATCTGATAAGCACCAGTGTGCCGAGTGTGAGTTTTTGTTTTCACATTCGATCGTGAATGCGTTTCAGCTCCCATACAAAATCTTAGTAAACACCAAACGCGTTCACGATCGAATGTCAAACAAAAACTCACAGTAATATATACTATACTATATTATATTTATATAGGATCTCGGCACTCGGCACACTGTGCTTATTATATGTGCTAGATAACGTCCGCTACTCCGTTGCGCCAACATTCATTAATCGCGCGAAAACCGTTCTTTTTTCGGAATCAAAAGTATCCATGTCTTTTCCCGGGACACAAAGTATCTCTGCCAAATTTCATTAAAAACGGTTCAGCGGTTTGGGCGTCAGAAAGTAGCAGACAGACACACTTCCGCATTTTTAATATTAGTATGAATGTGGGTATTCCAAAATGCGCAAATCGATTCGGAAACTTCATTGGGCGACACCCAAATCCCAATAAACGCTCGCCGCAATAGACATTCAAAGGCCACAATCTCGAAATCTACGGGCAGCAGGGCGGGAACGGGGCGGCACGTGACAATGTATAGATTTATATGGATAAGCCGTCTCGGCGAACGGCACGCGGCGTACTAGATGGCTTATCCATATAAAGCCTATCAAGTATCAACCAACAAAGAAATCATGAATCTAGCCTCAAGATAGCCTCGTCCGACTAGAAATATATGTATAGCATACCTGTAGCAACATCCTTCAAGTGTATAGTGATCCAATCAGACCCACTGGCGGAGAGTCCATACGCGAAGGTGGAGCCGTCCTCCGTGAAGCGTGTGCCGGATAACGCGACCGTGCCGTCAGCTGACAGGGTGTTGGGGTCGATGAATACGCGCGGCTCGGATGTGAGACTGTCTTGTACGTACAGGACACTGGAAAAGAACAGAAGTTTGACTTTGTGTTCAACGGCTCAACGCAAACTCGCTATTTATAATGTATACAGTGAAAAGACGGCTCTGAGGTCTACAGTTTTATATGTCAAAAACGGTTTATGTTTAATTTCGCCGTATCGCTATTATTACTCGTGGCATCGGTGTACTAACAGCGTTGCGTTAGGCAGAAAATAATAGTTGTAATCTAAAAAAAAATATCTTCAATTCTATTACACCAAACATCTTTAATTAGTAATAATCACTACGGCACTAGACAATAGACATAGAGGCTACTTATTGTGAAAGAGGCGACATCTTGTAACAATAGACAATATTTGAATTGAGCCTTTTAAGGGTGGTTTCCAGTCACCTATTTATTTCATACCCACGAATCACGATAAACATCTTGTAGTGTATTGATACATAAAGATGGCCTCCTACCCAATCAGGATGGGGCTGTGAAAATATGGCCGCCAGACGTGAGAGCTGTCGTCCACTTAATATCTGATCTGTGGTCCACTTCTTCACCAGCCGCCGCCGAGAGTAGAGTGTTCAGTGATACAGTATTCTGTGTTTAATTTACTCCTCCTACAAGAATGTACAAATTGTACACATCTCATAACCTATTATTACTTTTCCGTTATAACAAAAATACTCACTTCTGATTCTGCAACCCCGTATTCTTATAGAAGAAGTATCTGTCGCCCCGTTTGAAGGGGCACGAGTATTTGGGGTAGTTCCACAGCTCCGTCAGCCGGTCGCTGACGTCAGACCTGACCGGGCAGGCTTCGAGGTAGGGGCGGGTGATGTTGTTCTGGGCTTCTATGAAAGCCGCTGTTTCCTCTGAGTCAGGGTCTTCGAGCCAACGGTATGGGTCTGCTATCTGTGAAGTAAAACGTCATAGTGATCTTAACTATTTCCAGAACTGCCCAGTTGTTGTATATTATGTTAGTCTATATCAGCGTCTGAACAAGTGTAACTTTCAAAAGTGTATACTGTATGTATGTTACATGGTTACATGTATGTTTTCATGTTTGTGTTCGCATATCTTCGGAACTACAATGAGACCTATAGTGCGTCAAGAAAGTGAAGAAATTAAAAAGTGGCAACATCGTAATGTCATCCCTTTTTTCTTAGATTGATTTGAAAGGGATGACACTACGATGTTGCCACTTGCCACTTTTTAATTTCTTCACTTTCTTGACGCACTATAGGTTGTTGTGAGAGTTTTTCCTGATATCATATAGAGACATTTTACCCTGTGTTAGTTATCTGCTTGTGTTTTTATTAGTGAGGAGGCAAAGTTAATAAAAAATCGAATGTCAATGACTATTTAGTACACATATAAAATGTGTATCTAATTCTAAACTCTAAACTAACTGGCACAATGTTTGTATGGAACGCAACGGTTTATGCTACTCTATCTGCATTCTAATGACCAAAAAATCGTGATTCGGTATGTATTAAAAAACAAGAGGTCGAAAGAAGACAGCTTTTCATACAAACACCACTTAAATGTCTGACAAATTATTATTTATCGCAAGTTTTATCGGCTGGCAAACAAACTCTCATTGGTATTCTGTATACGAACTTGTTTTGTTGCCATTATTGTAACCAACTGTTTGACCTTGGCACCTGATATAAAACACAATATGAAAATCTGTTTTTTGTCTATAAACGTGGTCCGTGACCGCGTATAGAAAAAGTTTGAACAGTAATTTTTAGTAAAACTCGATTAGAACAAGTTTTCATTTATTTTTAACCGACTTCAAAAAAAGAGGTTATCAATTTGACGCGTATGTATGTAATATTTCCAGAACTGCCCAGTTTTTGCATATGTTAATCTATAACAGCTTCTGAACAAATGTATCAAATTTCTAAAAGTGTATGTATGTATGTTTTTATGTTTGTTCACGCATATCTCCGGAACTACAAGTCCGATTTGAGAGATTCTTTTTTTATTGTACTACGTATTGTTCAACTTAGGGAATAGTGCAAGTTTCATCAAAATCGGTTCAGTAGTTTTGGAGATAGGAAGTTTTAACTCTCAATTACGTACAATTTTGAAGTCGGTTTTATCTTTTTAAAATACAGTTATTTATTGTACACTTTAAAATAACACTGTGATATCTCTAATCTCTATCTGTACTAAACTTTTTAACTATTTCGATGAGGCTTTTCCAGTTGGATGATGATGGCCGAAACTCTGTTCCGCCATAATTCCTTTATCGTGCGCCGTGCGGGAACCGTGAATTTTTCCGGCATAAGAAAGTATTCTTAGATGTCTTTTCCCGGGACCCAAAGTATTATCGGTTCAGCAGTTTGGGCGTATAATAATAGCTCCGTCACCGGTTTCGGTGACGGTGGCCGGTTTCATTGAAACCAAGCCAGCTACGCAGGAGTAATTTTTATAGTGCCCAAGTGTGTGCGCACGACACATGAGCACTCTCTATTCCTTTACTCTCATAACCCAGTGGGACGGCAGACCGACAAGACCGGCGAGAGATCATGCGCAAGACCGACTTTTTACATGCCCATCCGACGCATGGATCATCTTACTTGTCAGACAATCAGATGATCAGCCTGCATTGTCCTAACCAAACTTGGAAATATCATGTTTCCAACGCGGGTCAGTCAAGAGCCACGCTCTATACCACTAGACCACGGAGGCGTTCAGTTTGGGCGTGAAGAGGTAACAGACAGACACACTTTCGCATTTATAATTACACTGTGATATTAGTGTGGACCTTAAAAGTGTAGGAGACCCTGTATGCTGCTGTAGAGTAGTATTGTAGTCGGTAATCAGTGCTTAACGCTACGCTTCAATGCCCACTGTTTAACCCCACTACTATTCAGTACTAAGTATCTACAAATAGCCCTTATGTCGTTGGTATAAGGTTATTTTGAAGGCAAAACAATCTGGACGTCTAGTCACATAATCAGATCATTATCTAACACTACGAATCTGAAAATCGCACGTTCTTCGATAATAACCTGAGTTATGACGAAAACACGTCCAAACGATACTTATCTATTTTGAGATGAGAATTATAACTTAGGTTTTGGAGAATCTCATGATAACTATAACTTTAGTGAGCCGTTTTTTCAGCGACAAAAACAAGGAAAAAAAGCGGCCAAGTGCGAGTTGGACTCGCCCATGGAGGGTTCCGCAGCAGCAATAAGGTTAATTTTTATGAAATTATATTATTTTTGATTCATTTTTATATTTCAGTCGATTTAATGAAATTTAGATTAAGGTTTACTATTTATGACGTATAAAAAAAACTACTAGCTAGATCTCGTTCAAACCAATTTTCGTTGGTAGTTTTTATAGTAATATACATCATATATTTTTTTTAGAATTATCATGCCTCTACTTTAGAAATTAGAGGGGGGGGGGACACACATTTTTCCACTTTGGAAGAGTCTCTCTCGCAAACTATTTAGGTTAGAAAAAAATGATATGAGAAACCTCAATATGATTTTTGGAGACCTATCCATAGATACCACACACGCATAGGTTAGATGAAAAAAAATTTTTTTTGTTTCATTAAGGTTTACTATTTATGACGTATAAAAAAAAACTACTGGCTAGATCTCGTTCAAACCAATTTTCGTTGGTAGTTTTTATAGTAATATACATCATATATTTTTTTTAGAATTATCATGCCTCTACTTTAGAAATTAGAGGGGGGGGGGACACACATTTTTCCACTTTGGAAGAGTCTCTCTCGCAAACTATTCAGGTTAGAAAAAAATGATATGAGAAACCTCAATATGATTTTTGGAGACCTATCCATAGATACCACACACGCATAGGTTAGATGAAAAAAAATTTTTTTTGTTTCAGTTGTACCTATGGGGACCCCTAAAATTTTTAATATTTTTTCCATTTTTGCATCAAAATCTTAATGCGGTTCACAGACTACATCTACTTACTAAGTTTCAATAGTATAGCTCTAATAGTTTCGGAGAAAAGTGGCTGTGACATACGGACGGACGGACAGACAGACAGACAGACAGACAGACAGACATGACGAATCTATAAGGGTTCCTTTTTTGCCATTTTGGCTACGGAACCCTAAAAATAGGTTAGAATTCATACTGATAAGTGATAACTGACAACACTATATAATATACTGAGCTAGATGTCACCTGCAACTCCGTTGCGCCAAAACTCGTTTATCGCGCGGGAACCGCATATTTTTCCAGGATAAAAAATATCCTACGTCCTTTCACGGGACTGCAAGTATATTTCCAACCAAAAGCAAAATCTGTTCAGCGGTTTGGACGTGAAGAGGTAATAGATAGACAGACATACACACTTTCGAATTTATAATATTAGTATGGAAGTATAGAATATGGATACCTTTTAGATAAACCTAGAAAATATATAAGCCTGAAGGTAATATTGGGATGGCATCGATACGTTGAATTTTTACCTGCTTTCTCTAGCGCATAAATAATATATTTTTTACTTTTGTGAACGCAACGCAATATTACATCCGTGTGCGAGTGAAGCAATGGATATTTGAAAATTGTCTACATCTGAGTACATTAATTACTATAGAGTGCAAGGCTTCCCAAACTTATTTGTACTGTGACGCCCTTGGGACTTTACCATTTCTTTACGACGCCCCCCAACCCAGCCCCCAATAATGCTTTCTATTTTTAATAGGCTATCATAAAAACACTATATTTTGGACTTTTATATTTTAAATTTTAATTAGGAAATAATGACCAAATCAAAATATAAGCATAAAAATTAATAGTCAGGGTGCCCTAGAACCAATTTTTTTGTGATTACTAACAAGCTAATTTTTTGTGAGTAGCTACATTTTGATAAGACGAACAACATTTTTATTAACCGACTTCCAAAAACGAGGAGGTTATACGTTCGTCTGTGGATATATTTTTTTTTTTTATGTATGTTCAACGATTACTCCGCCGTTTATGAACCGATTTTCAAAATTTTTCTTTTGTTATATTAGGTTTCACTCCAATTTGGTCCCATTTTGACAAAGTGGTGATCTGATGATGGATCCATGAGTAATCGAGGGAACTCCTCAAAATTCAAATGGAAACATATGTTTTTTTGGTTTCATATGAAGTATTCCAGGCATATGTTACCAAAAAGTAAGATTTTGCACCAGGATTTACCATGGTTCGAAGGTGGTGAACAGAACTCCTTACTCCTTATAGATACATGTTTGGGGGTTTCGGCGTTGTCTTAAGAACTGAAAGCATATACTACTATGCAAATTTAATTAATCATCATCATCATTACCACCATTCCACCATACATCCGTGAGTAATCGAGGGAACTCCTCCAAATTTATATGGAAACTTATAATGATTTCGATTTTATGAGAAGTACCCTAAGCATATGCTACCAAAAAGCAATGTTCAGAAAAGTGGTAACCTGATGATGGGATCCATGAGTAACCGAAGGGAACTCCTCAAAATTCAAATGGACATATGTTTTTTTTGGTTTCATATGAAGTATTCCAGGCATATGTTACCAAAACTAAAAAGTAAGATTTTGCACCAGGATATACCATGGTTCGAAGTTGGTGAACAGAACTCCTTACTCCTTATAGATACATGTTTGGGGGTTTCGGCGTTGTCTTAAGAACTGAAAGCATATACTACTATGCAAATTTAATTTATCATCATCACCATCACCACCATTCCACTATACATCCGTGAGTAATCGAGGGAACTCCTCCAAATTTATATGGATTTCGATTTTATATCTAATTATGACCCTATTATTGTTACTTTTAATCGTCTTTAAGAACAAAGCCCGAATTTGTCGAACGATTTAAAAAATTATAATGTTGTTTCAATGTAAATGACTCGACCTTGGTGTTTAGGTTACCAAGTTAGCAATTTGATCATAAGATCTATGAGGTAAGTTATTCTTAAAATTTATAAGGACGATTTCAGTTATATTATTTGAGCATCCATACTAATATTATAAATGCGAAAGTGTGTCTGTCTGTCTATCGACTATCAGTCTGTCTGTTTGTTACCTCTTCACGCTCGAACCGCTGAACCGATTTTGCTGAAATTCGGCATGGAGATACTTTGAGTTCCGAGAAAGGACATAGGATAGTTTTTATCCCGGAAAAATTTAAAGGTTCCGCGCGACGAACGAATTTTGGCGCAACGAAGTTGCAGGCGTCATCTAGTAATGTTGAGTTGTTTTCATGAGTGATGAGTGTAATAATGATAGAAAGAAAGTCACTGAACAGAACTTTAGAGCCTTTAAAGACAGGCGTATGAACATTAATTTTATCATTGCTTGATTAACGCCAAGCAATAAGCATATACATTAGGTATACAGTGGTATATGCTTGGAGTTGCTTAAGCAATTCTGAAGTAGTCACATCAGACAATGAGTTCTCATAATATCAAGAAAGTGTATCCTGGATCCAAAGTCACTAAGCATAAAACATTAGTCTGTGCAGAAAACCAGCTTATAAATCACTTAAAAGAATGAAATTATTATTTTTAACAAAAAATTAAAACCGACTTCCAGGATAAAAATAATAATAATTTGTAATGAACAAAAAAGTGTTAAATAATTCTTACTCTTTAAAGTGCCTTATGCATAATTCTCCTAAACCTCAACTATTTCTGTACACAATCTTCATTACTTTGAAGACGGTACCAGATAAGAATGCTGAGTTCGAAAAATCTCGAACGTGGTAGCTAACAGAGATAGAAAGGATTTCATACTTTGACTTGATGGTCCTAAAATATGGATTGTTTTATTTGTAGGACAAGGTTACTCTTAAATAATATAACCATAATATAACTATTAACCTACCAATATACAAAAAATCAGCTGGTTAGGGTTCCGTTTTAGGATTCTGTAATCAACAAAACTTGGTAATAAAATACTATAAATACGGAAGGACGAATATTCGGAAACATGAAAGTCGGTAATAACTAATAAGTTATATTAGCATTATTGGAATAGACTTACTATAAGTAATTAAGATAAACGATTATACACACTAAGTAATAAAATAGGCCAGCGTCATACTGTGATTCTTCTGGTGTTAGGTCCACAGCCTATTTTGTGCTTTGTTAAAATATCAGATAGCAACACTAGTCACTAAGTTTATTCGTTTGGCAGGTTATTGGCTCAGGAGTTAGGATGTTTACTTTTTATAGACTTCCAAAACAAAATTCAATATTATTAATCTTTGTCAATAGCACCTATAATGCAATTACATATTGGCGAATATCTGTAACTCTCATAACTCTTAAAATAATGAAGTTTTCGATGCCGAGTTTAAATTACGGAACTTTAAAGCTAGAAATGAACCTAAACAGAGTCTAAAACAGTGTTAAGTTCAAAAAGTGAGGTCAAGTGCCTCCTTCAGAGCTGAAATGCTTTTTGCTGTAGGCCTTTTCGTAGCACATTGTCTAGGATTCTTGAAAACGTATTATCTACTATAGGCCGCGCAATTCTTTAAGATCGGCGGAACGAAAAAGAAGAGCGTGCGCGAAGTTTTTTGGGTCTACTAGACGTCCACCACTCCGTTGCATCAAAATTAGTTTGTGGCGCGGGAAACGTACATTTTTCCGGGATAAAAACTATTATATATGCCCTTTCCCGGGACCCCGAGTATCTCCACAGTCCACACCATAAAATATTTCAGCAAAATCGGTTCAGTGGTTTCGGAGCGAAGAGGACAGACAGAGACACTTTCGCATTTATAATATTAGTATGGATTTGGTAATTTGGTGGGGCGACAAGAGGGCCTAAGAGGCAAACGCGATTATCGTAAACGCTAACGCCACAAAATGTATGGGATTTGACATTGGTACCTATTCACTAGCGAAGCGATGATTTATGTCAAATCGCATACTTTTGTGGCGTTAGCGGTTTACGAAATTACGATAATTATTGCTTGCCACTAAAGGCTGCGGTGATCGGATAGATGAAGAACGGAAGAACTAGATGAAACTGGCAAAAAAGTATCTGAATGTAGATCTCGTGTAGAACATCGCAAAAACTTTAAACTGTTTTCGCTTTATCATGTCCTAATTAAAACATTATTGTAAACAAGTATTTTATCAGGTTTATTGCATAATTTAACTAGTATGCAGGATCTTTTATGTAGGTGTGCCTTGGAGATTGAAGTAAGGCACCTGAGAAGTTACAAGTGAAACTTCGCTAAGATCCGTCTGCAGATTTCCAGTGGCTCAATTCTAATCCCCCGAATTTGAGATCGAATATGGCTGTCCCAATATCGTGAAAGCACGAACGAAGACCGGAGGGATAGTCGATAGAGCAGGGTATAAATTCTGATATTATAGAATGAAATTCCATATCTACTAATATAAAAGTCCGAAACTGCGTCTGTCTTTCTGTTTGTCGATTATCTCTTTACGCTTAAAAATACCGCCGCGCTGATCAGATTTGCATGAAGTTCTATATTATGTGAAACATTAAGTTCTGGGAAAAGACATCGGGTAAATCCAGACTAGATATTTTATATTTGTCTGGACTTACGGTAAGTGACTTACTTACCCCATTTCCTGCACGAATTTTTGCGCAACTAAGTTACAGTAACAGCCGTTACAGGTTCCGTCTAGACCAGTGGCCCCCAACCTTTTTCATAGGGCCACAAACATATTTTGGTCTTGGTCTCGACTCTCGAGGGCCGCAATAAAAAATTTGTAGGGTTAAAAATAACGTTCTTCAAAATTAACGATTTAAAAGTGGATGAAAATTCGCGACTTTCACGAAGAATTTACATTATTTTGCCGTTGGGTGTGAATTTCAAGATGGTTTAACATCACGCGGGCCACTGATAAAGTCCCGGCGGGCCGCGGGTTCGGGATTGCTGGTGTAGACTCTAGTATGTAACGAAATGTCTTACCTTGGTCCCATGGTAATCGTCAACCACAGTTTCGTCCCTCCTAGCGTCGGGGTACACGAAGCTCATGTTAGGCGACGCGGACGCGACGACGCTCTGCAACACACAAACAACCAGCATATAGTGGAACATTATCATCGCAGCGCCGCGAGAATACTAACCGCGCCGCGTCGATCAGAGCCTTTATATGCAACATCGTAGACACATCTCACGCTGTTATCGCCCTTATTGTGTCGATGATAAAGTCCAAAAGTGGCGCGTGAGAACCATAAAATCATGGAGGACAGGTTTTTTGAGAAAAATGTTATTTTTAAAACTAGACTAGCCTTCTGGTATATTTTAGCCTGAAGTTGTTTTACAGTAATACACACTTTTCCATGCACTTATTCCACATTTATGAAGTTGTTTTATTTTATATTGAGCTGCACTATTGAATTTGTAGTTAAGGATTAGAAAAGGAGATAATATTTAAATGTAAGTACAATTTGTAATATAATGTATTTATAATCTGATAAATTGATACATAATAATGTAACCTAATGGTATAAGTTGTATTTAAAATATGTATAGTTGTATTATGTATACTATAATATCAAGTATGTATTATTGTATGTATGCAATTGATTTGTGAGAAAGAAAATATTATTCACCAGACATGGCTCAGTTTAATGGAATTTAATGTAAGACCTCAAAATATGTGCTTTAAATGTGTTAAAGCTTTTCCCACCCACCCAGAAATAAATAATCTAACACTTCAATGGATTAAAAAATTAATGTGGCATAATTTAAATACTTTTTTTGTCATAAAAGGTCACAAGCAATTGTTAATTTAGAATGGGTCATAAAACAAACAAGTAATAAATATAAAAAGGAATGATACATACAGTATTCATGTGTAGAAATAATGGCAGAGGTGACTTTTGTGGTCTATAAGCATTTCAAGTTCATTGCAACAAACAATAGCAATTGTCACAATACATTAACTTGTTTCATTTAATAGCCTAAACATTTCTCGAAAAACAATAAAGTGAATGATGTCCCTATCTCTCCCACCTGACTAAGGCCCGTATAAATAGTCAGTACTCAAGATGCATCTCGGTCTCAAGACACGGTTCAGGCTCTGTCTTATCTTAAGAACTGACTATTTAAATACAGGCCTAAGACTTATCTTAATAACACCTTTCATACTCACCTCGAAAGTTTTATATTAACATATTTAAAGTAATTTTTATGAACTTTTCAGGACTCGGGAGATACAAAAACTAACTTATTTTGATAATAACATGACATATGGTTACCTACATTTTGTACTTTACAAAAAAACAGTTCAACTATTTCTGAAGTTACAAAATGTAACTCACATCATGTCTCCAAATAAATTATAATAGTTGATTTATAGTTTCTCCTGCAAAGTTCCTAAAACTATTTATTTGGTTATATAGGGTGTAACAATACTAAGTGAAAAAAATTGGTATTTCAGTGCTGATACTTTTACAGTGAACTCTCTACAAGCAAGAAATACACACCCTAAAGTGTTATCACTTAGATTTGTTACACCCCATAGAACTTGGAAAACATAATATATCAGTTTATGCACATTGTACCATTATTGAAATTGATTCATAGGCAAACAGCAGACCTAAGTAATTTGGTCAGCTTATGTCAAGTCAATGTTTTAGTCGATAGTCATAAGCAGATCACGGCTTTCACAAAACTGAATCAAATACCTTAGTATTGTTAATTGCCTGAAAATCAATTTCTCAGACAATATATTTATATGTGTTACGCTCAAAGACCGAAAACACTTAGTGAGCGGAAAAATAGCTCACAACGCGTTGTAGTCACAGTGAAATAGCCACGACGCGAAATTCGCTTTGTGGCTCTAATGAAAACGGCCACGACGCGTTCTGGCAATCTAAAAAAGACCAAAAAGCGAAATTCATGTCGTGGCTGATATGGCTTAATGGCTTCTAATGGCTTTTTTCTTAATTGATTTGACAACCTCTGTGGCTCAGTAGGTGGGCTGTTGGAAGCTCAAGCCGGGGGTCGCGGGTTCGAATCCCACCAACAGAACAAAAAGTTTTCAATGTTCCCGGGTCTGGATGTGTATTGTATTAAATATGTGTATGATATAATAAAAATCTTAAATATAAGTATAGTATAAAAGTATTAAATATATTTCCGTTGTCTGGTACCTGTAACACAAGTCCTTCAGGTACTTAGCACAGGGCCAGACTGACATGGTGTAAAGCGTCCATAGGTATATTATATTATTAAATTATTATTATGAGATCAAATGATATGCTTTCACTATTTTTTATGAGTTTAATGAGTATGTTTTGACCTATGTATAACTTTCAAAATTGTGTATTGTAATAAATTAACTGAAATCTTTAAGTTGCTACTAATGTAACTTACAGTCAAAATAATTTGGTAATGGTTTTCCATGATAATATTCATGTTTATTGATATCAAAAACATTTCAATAATACACCCTGACATAATATTATTTTATGTGTACCTACAATAAGAGATCTGTAACTCTCTGATAAATCTTATCACAAGAATCCTGAGTGTTTGTTTATAGTAATTGATAAGAAACCCTCTGCAATGTACAACTACTTATTTTACAAGTTATAAGCCAATTTTACACAATATAAAAACAAATACATTGGGATATCAGTTATCCAACAGTAGTTGTCAATATTGGTTAGGAACTTAGGACTTAGGTTATACCTATGGTTATTGATCACCTAATAACAGTGATATTTTAAGTTATACGTTGCCACATTATTCAAATAATTTTAATGAAGAAGGCGATCAGTAATTTAAAAAGCGGTGGTTATTGTAAGCGTGTCAAACATTTATCTGCAGAAAATGATTATTTCTCTTACCAATTTATGTTCTGGTAATGAAAATGTTGATATAACTTGTTGCTTACAGAGTATTGTACGTGGTTTATTTATTAAAGCCACGAAATTTGCAGAAAATCGGCAATGATTGGCAAAAAAGCGACGCACAAACGGACGCAGCAAAACGTACTTTGACATTTCAACTTTTTTACGTTCAATCAATGATAATATTGACGTCTACTTTTTTTCTTTGGTACTAAGAAAACGAAGAAAACACCTTGCAAAACAGCCACAAGGCCACAATTTTGTTTATTTACTCATAAATGCTTGCAGCTACTTATAATAATTACGACCACATCACAACACGAGCACAATCGAACAAATCAAGCACAATTTTCAACGCGCAGTGCGAACTCCGAACACATATTTTATCTTTGGCAAACATTATAGTACTTGTATAATAGAGATCAGTGATATACATATAATATATACAATTATCCTGGCCGCACATTGTACGACAGTTATCAGAAACAGTTGAACGTCCGCGCTGTTTTTTACATTTTTTACTGAGCCGAGTGAGCTAGAACTCGCCGGAAGGATATTTCGGATAATGTGCGGGGTGGCGGTCCGGCGAAATTCAACTGTTTCTGATCAGAATTCGGACAATGTGCGGCCGGGCTTATACCTCTACAATGCCTCGAAGTTATTGAACAATGCTTCAAGTAGTTACTTTGTGATAAATCCATTTTGCTGAATCATTAACAAGCACTTATCAAGTGATGGGACCTGCAGGGCAATCGCGTTATTTTTAAACGTTTCAATTCAGTTTCACATCTGCTTCGGTTGTGGTCCAGTTAAGGTTTGGTTGCGCTTCGTCTGACCAAATTTTAGTATCGTGTTAAGGGCCCGGGGTACCCTCGAAATTTTCATACATTCTTAATACCAAAATCATTTTCTCATACGAAAATATTTAACATGTTTGAGTTATATTACCTAGGGTCCTGAACAAATTTTTTTTACAAAATATTTAAATACTAAAAAAAAAAATTGTGTTTATATATTTTTTAGTAAATTTACTACTAAATATTTAAACACCAAAAAATAGACAAAAACACTAAAAATATATATAAATAAATAGTAAATTTGCTACAAAATATTTAAACTTTAAAAATTATTTTTTATTATTTAAATATTTTGTAGTAAATTTACTATTATATATTTACATATTTTTTAGTGTCTTTGTCCATTTTTTGGTGTTTAAATATTTAGTAGTAAATTTAATAAAAATTATTATTATTATTATTATAAGCAGCCTACAAAAGGTGGCGCGACGAACTGGATGCGTTCGATAAAGAGTGGCCAGCAACATCACAGGATCGCGAACTTTGGAAAAAAAGAGGGGAGGCCTTTGCCCAGCAGTGGGACACTGTAGGCTGCTTACTAAAAATATTTAAACAATTTTTTTTTTAGTATTTAAATATTTTGTAAAAAAAATTTGTTCAGGACCCTAGGTAATTACTATCTTAAGCTGAAAAATAACTCAAACATGTTAAATATTTTCGTATGAGAAAATGATTTTGGTATTAAGAATGTATGAAAATTTCGAGGGTACCCCGGGCCCTTAACATCGCGCGCCTTCAATTTCATTGTAAAAAACAGTTCAATAAGATTAATAATAATAATAATAATACGTTTATTGACATCCCAAAAACATTACAATATTTATCTACAGGCGATGAATATTATTGTACAAATATTAGGATTTATAAAATCAGATGGCACAGGTTGGTTGATCTCTGACTTCGAAACTATTATTAATGTGATATCGGAGTCAGTGATTCTCACAGTTGAGGCGGTTGTTAAAGAAAAGTACAATATCATGTTATTTATTATAAAAATTAGTCTATCATGTTTTTGGGTTTAGTAAAAGTAAAGTAGTTTTGGTGTGTGTTTGTGTGTGTGTGTGTGTGTGTGTGTGTGTGTGTGTGTGTGTGTGTGTGTGCGTGCGTGTGTGTACTGTGTGTATGCATGTTCGTGTGGGAAGCGTACGATATTGCACAATACAATTGATCGTCTAGGGGCCGGCTTACATAATATGGGATAGAAGCATAAAAATAAAACAAGAAAATATAAGAGCCTAAACAATATAATATTGCAACTATTAACAAAAAAATATTCACACAAATATGAATTTACAATCAACTAAATCCAGAAATAAATTACATAAGTAAGGTTTCAATATTATGCAATTTTGGAAATGTTTCAAAGCTTTGACCAGTCTCTTTCTAATAAGATCACTGTTCAACTTCAACTACAATATTTCTCATGCCGCGGCCGCATATGCGTGGTGCTTCACGCTAAAGCCGATACTATTGGACGATCTGTGTGTATCGTCCAATAGTATCGTCTCATAGCACGAAGCTTCGGACGATAGACGCAGATATGCGGCCGGGCTGTCATACAATGGAGGTGGGTATATCATAATTCATATACGAGGGTATTATATTGAGTGTCGCAAAGCGTGCCCACCAGGCAAGTGCGCCATATAGCTATAATTCAATGCTGCTGATTGGAAATCCCTAATCAGCAGTATAATATTATGGAATTATAGCTATATGTCGCACTTAACGGGTAGGCGCGCTTTGCCACAATAACTAATAGTAGGGGAGGGGAGGGTGCTATTTGTGTAGTCATTCGAGCGTCATGGAGACTTAGTAGGTATTTTATATTAGGTAAAAGTGATAAAAAAATAATAAGAGCGTTTTTTTATTTTAGCGGTGGGTTCAGAAACTACAGCCATTTAAAATTTTTGAAAGAGAAAATACATTTAGAAAATTGCTTATTTAGGTAAATCTATACATATAATAAAACTGTAGAAATGAGAATTCTGTACATTAAAGATATTCAAAAAATAATAAGCGGGGGGGTGTCACTACATCGCTACAGAAGCCAAAAATGTGGTTAGTTTTTTGTCTGTCTGTCTGTATGTTTGTTCCACTATCACAGTACTGATCCGATTTGAATGCGGTTTTCGCAGATATATTTGTCTTCTACCAACTTAACATCTGGTGTATAAAAAAATTTCCCCCCACCCCTCTAAGGGGACGAAAGAGGGTGTCAGATTTTGTATCAAACTTTTTCTTTAACACGAAAACTACTGATCCGATTTGCATACGGTTTTCGCAGATATTATATTTGTCTTCTTCCAACTTGACATATGGTGTATAAACCCCCCCCACCCCTAAGGGGACCAATTTTCTTTAATGGACTTTAACTGTGTTTTCCAATTTAACATTTGGTGTAAGTATACAATTTTTCCCCCCACCCCTCTTGGGGACAAAAGAGGGGGTAAGATTTTGAATCAACTGATGAAGTAGAAATACTTTAAATGGCAAAACAACTTTGCCGGGACAGCTAGTTATAAATATAATTTAGACAACAAGGACTAAATAATTTAGTTTAATGCAAAATAAAATATATATTTGCGAAGTTTAGTTAGGAAAATATGAATGTTTATGTTTTATATTTTAAAATGTCCCTACATGCTTACCTTACCTTTGAATCGTCAGTGCTAAACATCCCCTATCTTAATCTGACAGATCGGATGACAATGCAATATGAAAAAAAAAAATTAACCCACCACATGAGAAATCTCATTTCTATACCATGTTAACTAGACACATTTATGGGAAGCCTATACAAGCTTAATCTGACACGCTCGAGCTACTCCCGAAATCCCCTCTTCGCCTCCCCTACTATAAATACAAGGTGTAACAAAACTAAAGTGATAATATTTTAGGATGTGTATAGAGTTCGTATGTAGAGAGTAGAGTTTGTATGGACAAGCGCCGCTGGGGCCAGCGTCATGCTTTTTTCCATACAAGTGAAAACGTTACTCCTTCAGCGCTGCTACTTTCACAGCGAACTCTGAATAGGTGACCCGCAAATCCCCTAAAGTATTACTACTTAGTTCTGTTACGACTCTGTATATTATATTATTCAAGTCACAATACAGTCTCTAGTACAACCTTTAGTTGTTTTATTAAATTTCACTCACCAGAACGCATTCATTTAATTAAAACAATCACAAACATAATTTTGAACTTCGATATTGTAATAAGATAATGGTAGGTAATCTTACAAATATTTTATAATTTAAGGCCTCGGTGCTGACTACTTTAAGCATGACTAATTTTGTCTTACTCTCTCTTTCTCACTTGAGTTATTGTTATTTTAAATTAGTTATTTAGTTTTTTATATTGAACATCTCACTCCTGAATTACATAAAAAAATTCAAGGAATTTAAAATAGAAATCCATTATAAATAAATCAGACTTGTATAATATGTAATATACCAACCAATTAAGGAACATTTTGTTGACAAAAATAGTACAAGCTTGAATTTTATGACATACTATTTTCCCTAGTAAATATTTCTTTGACTTGAACCCAATATAGATATGTTATAAATTGTCGATGATATCATTATAATTATTATGTAAATTAATCACTAGTTACATTTTGTTTATGCAAGACTCAATCAGGATAGAATACGGCTCAATCAAAGAGCCATATTATCCTACATCACTGGCAAACGACAAAGTTCTCTTTTTTCATGACAATAAGTGTGAGGGAGACAAAAACATTGAATTAATTTTTAATTCTGACATTACTTATCGGTATTGGTGTCTCATACACACTCATTGAGCAAAAGAGATGCCTAGTGCGATAATTTGGAAAAAGGATTCACGAGTAATGTAGTGAAATTAAACATGGAGTAGAAATGTGATCATAATTATAATGCTTCTAGCTTTTAAAAGTTACATCTAGATACAGACAAAATTGGTACCATAATATTTTTTTAAAGTTTTAAGTAACTGTCACGATAATGGTTACAAGCGAAAATTCTTAAGTCCTATAATATTCAGGCGGAATTAAACATATCACAATTTTAACGGAATATACTTAAAACGTCTTCAACAGTTTTATTTTGAAAAACCTAATCGTGGCTGTAATTCTTATTTTAGTTTAGCTTTATAAGAGTTCAATAATGTTGATTGAAATTACCAGAGAATATTTCAAATGCTAATTTTATTAGATCAACTTCATCCCTTTACTTAAATATTTACACAGCGAATATATTATAATAACGTTTCTTGTCCGTTCCTGGCTCATTGGAAAAACAACATCATTGACAAAAACAGTGAACCTTGCGTAGATATCTAAACAAGTAAATGGGATCTCTAATTCAACTATCAAAAGCATTTACCATTCAGTTCAATTCCATTTTCACGCCAACACTTGACTAGCTACAAAGATTTAAATGGCTTTTAATACTGATTTAGGGTTTCCTCGAATTCTACTGCAGACGATAAAAAAATATAATTTACGCACCTACTTATTAAAAATCTACATTGGTCATTATGTTTCTCTAACTAATGATATAAAGGCTACTACTACTGAGGGTATATCTGCCATATTTGTTGACTTTATACTTAAAATGTAGTTAATTTGGACAATAACTATAATTTGTATGCTATAAAAACCGGCCAAGTGCGTGTCGGGCCACGCGCAATATAGGGTTCCGTAGTACCGCTAGTTTTTGTAAATTTTTGTATGGTCAATGAATGTATATTTATTTATAACATGTTTTACACTACTAACAACATCATCTCAGTTACTTTCGAAGGAATTTGAACGAAAAGTTCCTTTATACTTCGCCGAATACATTTTTTTAGTTGATAGACTATTATTACTCAATAACTTATGAAGTCTTCTTAGCCGTGATAGTTTTCCTTTTAAATTCAGCATATTTCCTACTCCCGTGAATTTTTTCACATTTCCAGAAGCAACTGTTTAGCTGGTAGAAGGGGGGGGGGGGACACTGGACTCTAACGATTTTTTCCACTTTAAAACTTAATATTTCACAATTAATGGATCCCTAAATCGAAAAATGATCTATGAATACTCATAATATTTTTAAAAAACCTATCCAACGACACCCCACACGATGGGGTGGGCGCGAAAAAAAAAATTCAACCCCGCTTGATGTGTAGGGGAGGTACCATAAAAAAAATATTTTTTAAATATTTTATGTACCATTTTGTTGGCATTATTAATATGTGTATTCATGCCAAATTACAGCTTTGTAGGTCCTATGGTCTCTGAGAAAAACCGCGGACAGACAGACGGACAGACGGACGGACAGACCGAAACTATAAGGGTTCCTTGTTGACTACGGAACCCTAAAAAAGCGCCCCTAATGGCAAACAATAGTAACTAATTCGACAGCATAAAAATTCTAGTTAACTGAATTGCTCAGTATACTAAAATGATAGTGCGTTTAACTTATCCTTATTTCATAGTCGAAACACATGTTAAGCCTTTGAGTCTCTTTATCTGTTTAAGTTATGACTTATGCCCATTAATACATTAAGGACCACAATATTATTAGTACGATAAGGATTACTTAAACGATTAAGGATCTTATTTAAGCACACCAGTAAAAAGCCAACAAGTATGACAAATGACATAAATGTTCACTATGATAGAAGTGATTTTGAATGTGATTTTACGAAACTTTCAAGGCGTATTAGCCTTATTTGGGCTCTAAGCGTAATTATTAAGTTTTTTTGACAGCCATTAAATTCCTCAGTATCCTACACTTGTTACAAACTATTTCCAATTTACAGTTTTTTCTTTACTTTTCTTTTCACATCATTCGCGCTGAAGTGTAAAGTAACACTTAAAGCCAAATTCTAAAGATCATATTGTGTAACATTAAACTATTGTATCTAAATTAGACTTCTCTAAAAACTATAATATCTAAGACATAATAATTATTCTATTACTCTAAATTGGCAAGTACATTTTCATAAGAATTCCCATATTTTCATTCCAACTACTAACGCGACGAATTTTTTGCAATCAAATTCTAGATTGGCAAATATTTATTGAGATCATTGTTGCAATGCAATATCACTTGAATATTACAACTTTTTATATTTATGCTATAAATATAACAATTGATATTTATTCAGTTGAATGCAGTTTTTTGTTGATTTACATTTTACAGCAATTTACTTGAAGAAGAATTTAGTTTTCGATCTTCTTTATTATTGCCTCGCTATACTTATAATTGTAAAGCGGGTAGTTACGAAAAGTTTTTACTATCAAGGAGTTTTGCTGGCCCGCTTGCACTTGCGATTACAAGAAGCTGTCCTGCTAGTTACATATTTTATGTTACATGCGGAAATAGAGTAGCGAAATAGTTGTTAATGATAGATATTTTCTAAATAGTTATGCTATCTCGCTCACACTTGTGGGTAGTTACGAGCTATCTTGCTCGCACTCGTCCCATCTAGTCAGAGTTCAAAATTATTTTGTCGCATGCGACTTGGACGGTAGCGTCCTAGTTGTTAATAGGTATTTTGTAAATAGTAATTTTGCTATCTCGCTCGCACTCGCAAGTAGTTACGATAAGCTGTCCTGCTCGCACTTGTCTCAGCTAGTCAGGGTTCAATATAATAATTATATCGCATGCGACTTGGGCGGTAGCGTCCTAGTTGTTAATAATAATAGGTATTTTGTAAATAGAGACAAATAGTAATTAATAATTATGTTGTCTTGCTCGCACTCGCAAGTAGTTACGAGAAGCTGTCCTGCTCGCACTCATCCCAGCTATCACAATCGTAGGGCTCGGCGTCATAGTCTATGTCGCAGGCGGCGTGGCCGGTCGCATCCGAACTTATGTCTGTTAACGCCGCCTCTGATACTGGTTTTGATGAGATATCTAGGATCTGAAATATGAGATTCGTTTTACAATGCTTAATAGTCCAGAAATTATTTAGAGTTACAGTTACCAAACTGGACCAAGCAAGTCAATGGGAGAAAAAATCTTTAAATGGGACATTTAAAATAGTTTACTTGTCTTAATTATTTGGGGTATTACACAACATTGTAAGTACAACTCACATCTTGTCAGTTTCTTAGTAAGTAATTATTCCATTAAATTATAGTCTGTCAAAAAAGTGAAGAAATTAAAAAGTGGCAACATCGTAGCGTCATCCCTTTTTTCTTAGACTGATTTGAAAGGGCTGACACTACGATGTTGCCACTTTTTAATTTCCTCACTTTTTTGACAGACTATACATTCAGTTAAGACCTCAATTCAGTCTCCTTTCAATGTCCAATAAGCTATCAGAGAAGTTGATTCATAGGCAGATGGCGGACCTACGTAAATTGGTAGCGTTATGTCAAACCCAGCCGACAGCTGATGACGACTTGAAATAACCATAATGTTAATATACCTAGCGGAATAGAGAAACAAAGGCCCGAGCAAGCGGGATATCACTATCAGTAACACTGCGTGGTAAAAAGAGACGTGTGATACATGACAGCAGAACTCTTTTTTTGACGTCCAGTCGGCACGTATCGGCACGTTGACAGTTTAATTTCAGAGACTTTATGTTCAATCATGCCTGTGTAAGTGTATACTTTGTGTACATGTCTGATTTAATTGTTGTTTGTATATTTTAAGTTTTAATGTATTTTGTGTGCACAATAAAGTATATAATTTGTATTGTATTGTATATTTTTACACACAGAGATGAAACCAATTTCGGTTTCGTTTGACATCTCGAGATTGTTGCTCTATTCCGCTAGGTATATTAACTTTATGAATATAACTCAACAAAATGACGTAAGTCCGTCAATTGTCTATGAATTAATGTTTTCGATGGTACTTACATCAGCAGAAGAGCGCAGACTGCAGTTATCCGAAGGCGGGGCGCGACGCAGCTCCGACCGCGACGCCGCCTTGCCGTCAGACCGCACTGCCTCGGAGGCGTTCCAACGCTCTGAAAATACAAACAAATAAAGTAAATAAGACGAGGAACAAAAAAAAATTAAATTGGATTACTTTTCAATTATGCTAACAAATAGTAAGTGGGACAATTCGTTACTCGTTTGAAAGTTTAAGAATAAAAACGCACCGCAGTTTTCGCGTTATTAATTTGTATCAAATGCGGCGCAGCAAGAGATGCTTTAAGACGTTTTTACAATATTTAATAATTTCACTTCAATGACAACACTGACTTATTACCTATTTATATATCTGAAGGGGATAAAAGTAGCCTCAGTTTTAGTTCAGAGCCTAAACTGCTAACACAAAAAAAATACAAAAAAAAAACCACAAAACTTACCTTTAGCCATAGGGTCAGCGGTCGAGACGGGCGACCCGCTGCGAGGCGAGAGGCTGCCGCTGTAATACATCTCCGGGTTCGCCTCGTGACGGTCTACAACAAGCGATCTACTTAGCCTACACACTCTCTTTAACTGATAAAAATATCTACTCTTACATACCTTTTTTTTTTTTTTTTTTTTTTTTTTTTTTTGTTGAGGGGGGGAAATACGTTACGTATCCCCCACCCCTTCGGGGAAAGGGGCGGGGGTATGTGGGACTCCCTACAAGAGGTGTACCCACTAAAACCCCCCCATGCCCTCCTTCCAGCCGTGGGATACGGGAACTCTGTTGTTAAACTCCGCGTCCTCACGGCGCTTGCCACGTCCGGCACATCTCCATTGCGGCGGCTGGTGTTCTGCCGCCGCTTTCTTCACCGAGAGCTCCCCGGGCATCTAGGGAGCTTTCTTCTCGGGGCCCTTCGTGCGGGCTGTGATCCCCCGATCGACAGCCCACGGGCCTATTGCTCCACCTCCATGGCGGGCTGGGGCTGACTAACCCCGGCACCACCAGCTCCAGGCTCACGCGGCCGAGCCTTGTCAGAGGGAGCTCCTCTCCTGCGGCGCTTCGTGGTGGGAGGCGGCTTTTTAGCTGTTGGACAGCCGCCGCTTCCAAGGACGTGCCCGCTCTCCTTGCCGAGTGCCTCGCAGAAGAAGCAGTTGGGTTGTTTCTCCTGGCACTCGGCTGCCTTGTGCCCCAGTTTCCCACAGCGGAAACAATTCCGACTGCGGTCCACCGGGCACTGGCACGACGTCGCAAGGTGTCCGGTATCAAGGCACCGGTAACACCGCATGGGCCTCGCGGCCAGCAGCGTTACCTTAGCCGACACCCAGCCCACATGAAGCCGCTTCAAGCTAATAAGCTTTTTGGCGGCCGCAACCGGGACGCTCAGCCAGACGGAGCCGTCGCCCCATCTTCCCACCTTTACTGGGCCCGACCTGATGGAGTTGGCCGGGCATCCTCCTTCTCTCGACACCGCCTCAACAACATCGGCAGCCGTTGCTGAGTCGTCCAACCCGGCGATGCGCATTTCCACGCATTTCGTCGGACGGCCGACTTTTACCACGTCCGGGTCCAGGACTTCCCTCATTTTGGCAGCGAGGGTGTCCGCCTTCTCTTGGGCGCCCTCACCAGGGATGGTGAGGACGCGCGCGCCGGTCTGGGCCAGACGGAAGCGGAGCTTCAGATTATGGATGTCCATATCCGAAAGTCCGCTCGTCTTCACCGCTTCCTTAGCCTTTAGAAGGACGTCATGATAAGTGACGCCCTTTTCCGCGGCGCTCGCCCCCAACGTGAGGGTGATTGCCGCGGTGGCCGGGGCGCGGAGTTTGGCCTTCTTCTTTCTTTTAGGGGCGGCTTTAGGTGAAGTAGTCGCCCCTTTCTTCTTACTCTTGCCCTTTGGGCCCACTGTGGTCCATTGGGCCTCCGTGCGGGGGGAGCTAGTGTTCGCTCCCCCTTGTGCCGCCTCCTGAGCGGCCATTGAAGGCCGCTTCTTCTTCTTACGGGCCTTTTTGGCCTTTGGCGCCGTAGGTGCGGCAGGGGTCTCTTGCGGGGCCGCTGCGGCAACTGGCTGCCGCGTCTTCGGGGCCGGTTTCCCCTTGGCTTTTGGCCTCGGGGGTCCCAGCGTCTCGTCCGGTAGTGCCTCAACGCTCTCAGCGGCGGCCGAAGTAACACTCCGGGCTCTGTCCGCCGCGAGAGGAGGTCGGAGTCGTGGCTCCGGTAAGAGCCGACTCTCTAATCCGGCCAGCCGAGCGTTCAGCATGTTGCTGAAAGTCTCCACGTTAGAACGAGAGACTTCAGACAACAGCTGGCGTATGTCTTGCTCAGCCGGCTTCGACATCTGTCGACGTAGGCCCTCGACTTCTCTGCGCAAGGACTCCACTTCCTGTTGGAGCCGCGCATTTTGAGCTTCGAGGGCTCTTATTTCGTCCGTCGCTCCGCGGTTCTTTATTTCGGCGACGGTCGCGCGTATGTCACCGACCGCCTCCTTGAGAAGACATTGGAACGTCCCCTTCAAATTTCTGGACTTCGTTGCGACCATAATGATCGAATCCAACGAAGCCTCGACGCATTGAGCCAGAGCGTTGGTTGTCTGCTCCGGCTTGTCACTCTCCATAGGCGCAGAGCTTGCGAGGAGCGAAGAGCGCGTCTCTCGGGCAGCCCTGGCCGCCTCGGCTACCTCCTCCTCCACCCGAGGTCGAAGGGCCTCCTCCTTCTGCCGGTTGTAATCGGCCTGCGCCTTCGCCAGACCGACGTACTGTCCAGTCGTTGGCGGGCGGCCGCGTCCTCTTTTGGATTTCGGCATCGCTCCCTTACCAAGGGGCGGTGCCATGTCCTCGTCTGATCGCCTCTTTCGGCGTGTCCTGTCCAGGAATGCGGGCAGGCCCCCGGAGTCCAGCGACATGCCGGACATCTCACTGGAGTCCGAGAGCCAGTCCTCGCTGTCACGTCCATGTGCGCCATAGCCGTGCTGGGAGACTCGACCGCGAGGGGAGTCTCTACCAGTAAAGTTGCCTCGTCCGGAATTTGGGGGTGGCATGATCACATCGCGGGTCAAAAGAACCCGCGGAAGATTCTTGTCCCCCCTGTCTCTCATCTTTTGCAGGAGCTTCAGCTTCCGCTCCACCCCGTTGGGCTGCGGTTGGCTGAAGTCCACATCCTCATCAGTAAGCAGCTCCTTCGCCGGCGCGGTAATGGGCGCCGGCTTCGGGCTGTCGGTCTTCTTAATTCCGCCATCGCCGCTCAATGCGGCTAAAATGGCCCTCTGCCTGGCCGCCTTAGCGGCCTCCTCTTCCTTCTTCGCCGCCTTAGCGGCCCCCTCGTCCTTCCTCGCAATAAGTGGCCCCTCCGTATACGAGGGCCGGCCACCGTCCGAAGACGGCGCATGGGATTCTCCGGCTCCTGAGGAGCCGGGACCCACCCGGAGAATACTTGGCTTATTACGATCTTCCATCATTACTCACTCCGACACCCCGGGTCGCGGGCCCGTTCGTCACACTGCGGGCGCAGCCAAACACACACACAAACACTCGCCCATACCGGCGTTCAGCCACCCCTCCCGTGTCACCGTGAAAAATACTCTTACATACCTACCTAATGTCAGTCAGGCTATGTATGAGCGTTTATGGTCATTTTGCCTATTTTTCGTCACTTCAAGTCGGTTCCAATTTACAATAATTTTCAATTGAAGACACGAGTGTATGAACCGGGTAAGTAACATGTTACAACATAAGAGCAATTACTCATTTTTTGCCTTATAATTTGAACAAACCCTGTAACATATCTGCTTCATCCACTCGGCTTAAATTCCTTTAACATGTAAAATGTATTAATGGCAAATGGTCATCATTCAGCGTAAAGTAGCATTGTGTATGCTAAGTGATGAGTAAAATAATAGCCCTTAAATCACACAGTGACCTTACTACATTGTATTCTAGCATTAAATCAATCATCAAGCAATATTGCCTATTATTTCAAGGACAATAGGGTCTATATTAAGGTGCCTTTTTACAATGGTCCATGCTGGCTCACTACAAGCCATCGCCATTGTGTAGACGGGGTATAAATGGTCTGATAGCGGACGATGGCCAGTGAATTGCCAGGCAGTAATGAGCCATGCGCCATTGTGTTTGACACCAAGTGATCGTGGTCTACAGTTCACGATGGCCTGCAGTGGGCAAGAATAATAATAGCTCCCACACCGGTTTCGGTGACGGTGGCCGGTTTCATTGAAACCAGGCCAACTACGCAGGAGTAATTTTATAGTGCCCAAGTGTACTCTCTATTCCTTTACTCTCATAACCAAGTGAGACGGCCGACGGCAGACCGACACGACGGGCGAGAGATCAGGCGCAGGACCGACTTTTTACATGCCCATCCGACGCATGGATCATCTTACTTGTCAGACAATCAGGTGATCAGCCTGCATCGTCCTAACCAAACTTGGAAATAACATATCTCCAACGCGGGAATCGAACCCACGACCTCCGAGTCAAAAACCGCGCTCTATACCACTAGACCACGGAGGCGGTCTTCGCAATGGGCAATCGTGGGCCATTGTGTAATGGACTTTAGCATGTACCACAGTCAACGATATCCTGGAACGCGTAGTTGGCAATGGCGACGGGCTGCCGTATCCAGGGGTGCTGCATCAGCTGTGACACGGTGCAGCGCTGCGTCGGGTCCTTGCAAAGCATCCAACGTAACAGTTGCTCTAGGTCTGAAAATATTTGGTATTAAAATCTTTAGTCCTTAAAGATTGCTTTTGATACACACAACTTATTCATTGCATAACTTGTTTCTATCTAAACCAGGCCATCATTTTATATTGCCTTTGTGTGTGCACAATGTACAGCACTTTCTATTCCTTTGCTCTCGTACCCATGGAAAATCCGTCATGACTGACGATAAATCAGGCGAACCGCGAAGAAAAACCAAACTAAGTTGTTTCTAACATAATTTTTTTCGCTAGAATTAAACCCAGAACCTCCGAGTCCCTTCAGCATTTTATTCGATTGATTTAGCAGTTTAAGCGAGAAGAGGTTATAACACTATCAGAGAAGTTGATTCCTAGGCAGATTGCAGACCTAAGTAATTTGGTTGCTTGCGACCCATTCAACCGATCACAGCTAACATATTGAATTGACATGATACGACCAAATGACGTAGGTCCGTCAACTGCCTAGGAATCAATTTCCTTGATGGTACAAATTTTCACAGGATGGATAAAAAGACTGTATTGATCTGTAGTGCATATAATAATTGATAATTCTCAGTAATCGTAGAATGTAAAGTCAGCACAATGTATGCTATGTGGTAATAAATAACTCCTGCGAGAGTTAGTCGTCTGCCCATAGTCAACTTAACTGGTTGTCAAATAAAGTAATTCAGCGCATCAGATATTTCATTTGAAGACCACATGGAATAAAAAAAATACATACCTTCAGAGACAACTTGGGGTAAACTCAGTGGCCCCTGTATGGTGTCTTCGATATCGGAGAAGGGATTGACAAAGAACGTCAACACGTATAGCGTTATGCCCATAGACCACATCTCTAGTTCAGGACCTGCGTATCTGAAACACAAAATTTTATATGGTCAGCAGATAAAATACACAAGACTAGGTAAAATTTATAGCCTATAAGGTGTTGTCGGATAATTTGATTTTAGCACGAGAACCATAAATTTTCTGCTATGCAAATCTATTTAGTTTTCTCGTCTGAGAATATTCAATTTGTTTCCGACTTAACTTCTTAACATAGAAGCAGCAAATAGTGACAAAAGTATCTAAAATTTATTTTACCAGATATTGTATTATTAAATATTATACCTCATTGAGTTGTGATTTTAGCAAAATAGCCAGAACGCGAAATTTGTAAGATTTTGCTACGGCCTACGACACGAATTTCGCTATTACTGAAACAAACAACCTAAAAAGGATAAAGCATCCTTTTTAGGGTTCCGTACCCAAAGGGTAAAAACGCCCCATTACTATAATACTGCGATGTCTGTCTGTCTGTCTGTCTGTGTCCAGGTTGTTTTTGCTTTATGTGCTATTAGTGATTTTTTAAAATTATTTATCATCAATTCATCACAAAGACATCCAAACGTATTCATACTTATTCCCCGCCAACACTTCCGGACTACAGTACTCGGTGGTCCCGTAGAAAGTCGAGAACAGCGTGTCCTTGCTCATGAAAGTCGCCGAGCCGAAGTCGATCAGTTTCACGTGGAACTTGTTGTCTATTATCACGTTCTCGTCCTTGATGTCACGGTGCAGGATATTGAGGGAGTGCAGGTATTCGACTGCTTGGCCGATCTGAAAATTGTTAGGAATCAAATAAGCTTTTAAGTAACACTCTATACTATTTTTCAATTTAAGGCGCAGTGATCGTTGCAACTACGTAAAATGGGTTTTTTATATACTGTTTTTTCCTAAGGAAATGTCATTATTTCAGTATGAAAAAAATACCGTTTTATAATTGAGAAAATTTACTACACGAATTGATATATCAGTACACAATTTGTAAAATTCGGCTCGATAGAAAAAAATCTCAAAGATGACTCTTTTATCGCTGTTTTTCATAAATTAAATCATTTTATGGCTAAATTACACACTTTCTAGAAAAAACAAAAAATGTAGTACATTTGTCATAACATAACCTAAACTATTTGATATATTTGATTTATGTAATACTAAAAACAAAAACACAGGAAAATTAATACTAAAAAAATGAACTCGAGTCCGCGACGCTCAGCCGATCAGTCGCGCTGCGGTGCTCTTTGAGGTTGGACCTGTGCCAAAGTTTGCGCTGCGCGATCGTTTCGAACATCTCGAAGTATTTTGTAAATATAGGTACTTTATTTGTGAAGTTGACTTATAAGTTTGTAAATTTAGTGAACGTATTTTGTAAATATATTTTTGTAAAGATAACTTTGTGGTGTAGTGTTAGTAATAAGTATAATAAGTGTATAATGGGAAATAAAAGAAAAAAGAAACTGTCAAAGTTCGCGAGACGAGAACTATACAAAAAATTTTCTGAAAATATCAAACAGTAAGTACTAAATAATTTTCTTCTATTTTGCTACAAAAATAGGAATTTATTCTACAAAACTTACAAACCTATAGGTACTCAAAGAGCGAACTAAAAGTCAGTATATTATAATACAAAGTTTTTTTTCGTTTCTTTTTTTTTCAGGCAAAAATCTTCTGGTACTGGAAATTTATTGCAAGAAGTAAATACAGCGTCACCAGAATCGTACGTAAAACTTACATATTTTATTACTGTTGTAAACATAGACTTATATATTACTATATTGAATCCTTATAAAACACATAGATTTATAACGCGTGTCTCATTATTACGGTTATCGAAATTTATAAATAACCCCTATCCTTACTTCTCGTATTATGTTGGATCAAAGTATATATTATATAATAATAATTAGTAAATAATAATAAAGATTTCCTGCAAAAGATTCCCGGGATTTTCAGTACCGGAGTTTCCCGGCTCTTCACCCTAACAGCTAACCGAAACTTTGAGAAGTTCGAACCACGATTCCAAAGAATTACTTCTTATTTTCGTTTTTTTTTCAATCCCGGGATTTCGGGACGAAAATCCCGGAATTGACAAAAAGTCCGGGATTATATTATTCCGTAGTAATAAGCAATTCTTTGGAATCGTGGTTTGAACTCCTTCTCAAATACGCTATTACATATCTTGCAAAACTTTATAGTGTTAAGTTTTTTTTTTCAATCCCGGGATTTCGGGACGAAAATCCCGGAATTGACAAAAAGTCCGGGATTATATTCCGTAGTAAGAAGCAATTCTTTGGAATCGTGGTTTGAACTCCTTCTCAAATACGCTATTACATATCTTGCAAAACTTTATAGTGTTAAATCAGCAGTTATAATATGATTTTCTTTCAGGTTCAGAGAAAACGAAAATTCTCCAGAAAATACGAACACTTTTATAGAACTACGTCCAGTTTTGGCAGATTTCGCAGAATTTGGCAGAAAGAAAAAATGGAAGAAAAGCTGATAAGTTTTTACAAAAAACATATGATACCCGAATTAGTGGATTCCCGAAATGCTCGCGGTATGCCTTTACGCGACTCTTAGCCATTTATATCAATTTTTTTAATTTTATGTTAAAAGATAGAAGTTTTTATGTTAAAAAGGATTATTTTATGTAACCAAATAAATGCTAAAACCTACTAGTATTTTATTTTATACAAAAAACGGTCGGTTGTAGGCAGTCCAGGAGCGGTCGGCAGGATGACTAGAACCCTTTTTCACTTTCAAAATATCTGCATTGAAAAAATTTCGGGGATTTCCGTATACTTTAAAAGCTTTTTGAATATAATTATATTCAAAAAGCCTTTAATTATATTCAAAAAGCATTTTTTCAATGCAGATATGTTGAAAGCGAAAAAGGGTTCTAACATTTTTGTATAGAGTCTGGCATACTTACTACTACGGGAGGCCTAGAACAATTTTTTTTATTACTAACAAGCTAATTTTTTGTGAGTAGCTTCATTTTGATGAGACTAACAACATTTTTATTTGCGAAAAATTTCGAAAGTGGTAGCTAACAGAGATAGATATATTTTCATACTTTGAATTGATGGTCCTAAAATATGGACTGTTTTATTTGTAGGACAATGTTACTCTTAAATTATATGATTATTAATCTATCAATACACAAAAAATCAGCTCGTTAGGGTTCCGTCTTAGGGTTCTGTAATCAACAAAATATCTTGGTTGACTACGGTACTCTAAAACGGAACCCTAACCAGCTGATTTTTGTATATTGGTAGGTTAATAGTTATATAATTTAAGAGTAACATTGTCCTACAAATAGAACAATCATATTTTAGGACCAAAAATTTGATCTAGGGCTCCCTGACTATCATTCTGTACTTGTTCAAAAAATATATGGATTTTTATGCTACTCCAGAGTCCAGTTATAGTGAACATTTTAAATTATTTTGTGTCAAAATATGACATTATGTCATAAAACAGGCACATAAAAATGAGAAAATTGTTTTTTTTGAACACATGGGACTATACGATACCCCCAACAAATTTTGTCACTAGATATTTTTTGTTTAAATTTACTCTATCGATTAGCATATTTTCCATCAGTGGTTTCAAAATATTTATGATACTAATCTTATTTTATATCATAAGATATAACATCAGTAATTTCATAAAGCTTTAAAAATCCCGGGACTTCCGGGACTGTAATATTTTTCCAATCAGAATAGGGACGTCACCAGAATAAGGATGCGTGAAGACGCGGCGCGCGGGCGGCCCCGCGCGCCGCTGCTATCGCGCCCCTCACCTCACCCCCTCAAAAGCGGCGTGGTGCTGAACTCACAGCGCCTTAATAAAAAATAGTTCATTATGGAAGCTATCGATGAACTCGAACAGGTTTATGCCGGCGCCGTGGTGCTCCATCATTATTTGTTACACCCTGTATAGCTAACCTGTCGGAATATATAGCTGAGCAGCGGCTCGTCGAGTCTGGGCCGTCGCTCGATGAACTCGAACAGGTCCATGCCGGCGCCGTGCTTCTCCATCACCATTTGGAAGTATTTTTCGTTCTCGAATACGTCTATCACTGACACCTGAAGTTTACATTATTATTAATTTTTCCACTGCAAATAAGAGCGTGCCATTAAAATGTTGCCTTTGTTTTGGGCTACACTGACAGATATACAGACTGACAAACATACACTTCAAACTTAAATCCACCTCTTTTTTGTCGAGGGTTTAAAAGTAACCTTTCTGCTTTTTTTCACAGTTTTTCACACAAGCGACACATATACACATTCAAAAGTATAACTTTTACTTCTTTTACGGCCGTTCCCAATATTAAATCTATCTCTGGTTTGACATACGACCGATCGCAGCTGACATTGAATTGACATAAAATATATGTCTCTAATGTCTAATGAGAGCTATTCCTATCTCTAGTAGGGCAAAACCAGAGATAGATCAAATATTGGGAACGGCCGTAAGTAAATTCCCGTGGAAATATATCTAAGCTCCTAGTACTCACAATATTAGGATGGCTGAGCGTCATAAGCAGCGACAGTTCGAGCGGCAACCTCCTGCCATCGGGCGCATCCACCCAGAAGTGAGCGCCGACTTTCTCTTTCAGCACGAATTTGGCGACGCAGAGCAGTCTGTCCGAGCGACGGTACGCCATTTTCACGCATCCGTACGCGCCTTTACCTGTGTGAGAGAGACAGATATAATTATTATAAGCCGGAGTGATAATAATCGTGCAACTTTAAGGGCAATTTATTCCTTATAACATTTCTGTGCATTATTTTATTTTGCATAGAAAAGAAATACATCAATTGAATGATAAAAAATTATTGTGAATGGTAAAAAATAAAATTACATTAGACATACAAGCACGTGTGAGGTACGACCCGCTATGCTCATAATAACGATGAATATAAATGGCTATTATTTCAAAAAGTCATAAATAAAATGATGTATTATACATCATTTTATTTATATATTATAATATCATGTATAATGGTAACAATGTATGGAGTGTAGATGGAGGAGAACTATCTCTGTATGTAAAAAGTGTCCGCTGAAATGCGTTAAATTAGGGTGGCGCTACAGTAGCAACAGGGTAAATTTTAAATCATTTAGCAGCTTTTATTTCAGCTGTTTTAGGTTAAATTTTTAAAATATATTGGTATTATTTATTTTGTTATTTATTTATTAAGTATTTTGTCACCAACGGCTACATTCATTCCATACCCTTTGCTGCAGCTAGCGCCACTTTCAACTGTTATTTACTGCGTACAGCTGGACACGTCTTTTTCAAATATCCCCCATATAAGATAGTTCTCCTCCATCTACCCTCCATATAACAATGGTTTTATCTTATTGTTTTGTTATTTAACTTGAAATTCTTATGAGAAGTACCGACATATTTCAATAATTCATGTGAGTTCAACTAATTATTATTAATAATTAGTTACACACACGCATAGTGTATCTCAGTACTACGTAGGGATACGTATTTGTATGTCGCAATTTTTTTGGTAGCCAAAAGTAACTTGATTAAGCAAAGTGTAGTTATAGTCATCTGACATGGACCTTTAAAATCGGAGTAGTCTAGGCGCAATAGTGAAACACACATACTGTCAAAATCATTACTCTTCCTTCTGACGTCTTTGTAGTCAGGTAAAAATGTGAGAAGCTATCTAGGCTCTAGACCAATTCCTTACCAATCTGTTTGAGTGTGACGTAGTGCTTGTTGTACTCGCCGCAAATCTGCTCCTCCCCGCACTGGCTCATCAGAGACATGGATTGCGGTCTGCTACTTGTTGATTTGTTACCCTGTAATTATTAAGCGTTTGGGTAGAAGTTTAATTTATGTTGTTCACGTCACTAAATGAATGAACATTTTAAGTAATTTTCGATCAACCTCTGTCACTGAAGTCTATTCATCTCGTCTATGACTCACCAGCACCAGCGAGTTGTCGGCGGTGGAGGCGAGGCTGGAGGCCAGCGTGGCGTGTCGCGGCGCGTCCTCGAGCCGCACGCCGAGCCACACGCACCGCACGGACCGCCCGCGCGCCAGCTGCATGCTCGACACCGTGTACACTACGTCTGTTCACACAAGCGTGTTAAAATTAGACGAAAAAACTCAGTAAAAGATTACATAATTTCGATACGGTAAATGTGGGACCGCACTCGGCGACAATCTTTGTATGAAATCATATGAGGCATGCCACGCCGGCATCAACGTCCTTGGCAACGTGCGCTTACAATAGCATGTTTTAAAGAAAATAAAGTTTTATTTATTATTCATTTATAGCAACAGTAACAGCGGTAATATACTCACTGAGCTCTGTGCCGTCATTATGCACGACGACGCCGCGGTACGTCCCGTCACGTACACGCACGTCGTCCGTGCGCCGTGCCGGTGTCGACGTACTGAGCAGCGTGCGCGCACGCAGCGCCGCTGCCTCCTCTGTTGAAATTTAAGAAGAAATTAAGGAGATGTTTTTTCGTGTTGAAAGTAAAGCAAATACAAACGAGTAAAAAAATATTTATGTGCAATACAATCGTACTTTATCAGTTAAACTTACCATCATATTTCCTTCTCGGCGCCGACTCAGTTTGCGTCTCCAAGTCGATATCATTACTGAGGCTCTCGATGCTCTCGTTTCCGTTGTGATGCGGCAGATCTTCTATCTCACATCCAGGGGGTGGCATCTCATTGATTGGCGTCAGGAAATCTGCACTTGTCTCGTTAGAATCACAATAATCCAAAGATAGGCTACTTCTGTCCTCTTTGCCTTTGAACGACTTGTATTTACCGGAGTCAAAGGATAGCCTAAGAGACTGATCGTTTAGTCTGACTCTAGCTGAGCTACCAGTCGGAGTCACTTCTTGGGAATGTTGAGACGTGTAGTATATGGAATCAGATTTCTCCACCTTTGGTGTCACTTGCTTCACAGGATTGCTGTGTTCCGATCTGAGTATATTCTCCGAACGCGATTTCGATATGCTGCTCGGAAAGTTTTCATCGTCTATGGATATTCCTGACATACCAGATGTAATGTCTGGTAGTGCAGATGTATCGTTTCTCTGCTCCGTAGTACTAATACTAGAGACCATGTCTTGGGTCGGAGTAGGTGTATGGGTGACCAGGCTGCATGATTTATCGAGACATAGCGCACTGGAAGACTTCTCTCTGGTAGCAGATAGCAGGGACTGTTGCACGTTGAGAGACATGCACGCTGATTTTTGGCTACCGTTGAACGCACCACACGAGTCTTCGTCTGTTTCTGAAGCTGGAACATGGTCAGTTTGAAACTAAACTGTCCAAGTTATTATATGGTTTGTAAACCATAAAACTCGGACGAAATATCTGTAGAGTGTAGAGTGCAGACAGGTCTGATATGTAAATATAAATTATAAAGCCGCGCCACAATAACTTCATTAAAATTAGGTCTTGGTCGTAACATTGCTTTAGCTAGTTTTGACAGCGAAGTAAGTTATCAAAAATGTATGGGATTTGACATAACGCATCGCTAGTTATCACTTGCGAAGCGTTATGTCAAATCCCATACATTTATATGACTAAACACTCTGGTCTACCTGAATTTTACCTGAATCATTCTCATCATTGTGCACAGGCGACAGTGTCATATGACGGTTTTCCGGCATTTTTACTCTATCGGCTTCTCGACAGAAGTTCTGTATGACATCTTCTATGTGATGACCGATTACTTCCGACTGCGGTTTGCCGAAAGTCAACATGGCGAAGTGTTGATTGCAAGCGGTGATTATACCATTCTCGTCGACAACTAGAAGACCGCTTACGTTGAAGGTAACCTGTAAAGTAACTTTATTTTTATTTTGAGTTGACTTCAAAAAATTTCAACCTTCAAGTAAATATAGCTATTTTTAAGCTTGAAAACTGAGGGAATCTGTTGTCGAATCGTAATTTAAAAGACTAAGAAAGTAGTGAAAAAAGCACTCAATGCAGTGTTATTTTTATAAATTGCACTATCATGTTTATATTCGGGTTAAAGTAAGCTCTAAGTTAAATATTATCATGTAAGTAATCTTATTCATAAATCATCAACAATTAATGATAAATATGATTTGATATTAACCCAGGCTCAACTTTACCCAGATCTGCGAAAGTGACCTTTGTTCACTTCTTAATGGTAAATAGTGGCAATCAGTCGCACAAAGTATAAGCAAGTTTTAAACGCAATAACGAACTTACCCTAACATTAACAATGTATACAGGTTTCTCTTTGTTAGCTATGACTGTAGCCCGCGGAGAATGCTCCACGTTTGTAGGTTTGGAGATCCAGAGGCACAGAGGAAATGAACCACCGTCTAATGTTCTACCTGTTAAAGAAAAAAAATTAAGTATTAACATTAATGACAAAGGAAAATATGTAATAATATCCATAATGGTTTTGAAAAAATAATACCTGTAGCCTTCTGCTTAGACAAGCTCTTAGGTATAGAAGCATCATACGGCGGCAGCTGTATCGACGGTATGAGGGACGCGATAGGTAGCCCCACTAGTTTGTCAGCCGACTCCGCTTGAAAGAGCAGAGCGGCATCGCTCCCTTCGCATGAGATAACTAGACCACTTTCGGCGTCCACTGTTAGCTGGAAAGATATGCAATTTTTTTTTTAATAGAATAAGAGGTCAAACGAGCAAACGGGTCACCTGATGGAAAGCAACTTCCGTCGTCCATGGACACTTGCAGCATCAGAAGAACTACAGGTGCGTTACCGGCCTTTTAAGAGGGAATAGGGTAATAGGGTAGGGGAGGGTAGGGAAGGGAATAGGGGAGGTTAGGGAAGGGATTTAGGGGAGGGTAGGGAAGGAAATAGGGGAAGGGAAAAGGGTAAGGGATTGGGCCTCCCGTAAACTCACTCACGCGGCGAAATACAGCGCAAGGGCTGTTTCACGCTGGTTTTCTGTGAGCCCGCGGTATTTCTCCGGTCGAGTCGGCCCATTCGTGCCGAAGCATGGCTCTCCCACGGAAGAAAATTTATTATAGAGACTAGCTCTGTAGTCTGTAACTAAATAAGATTTTGTCTTTGTCTAATTTGTTGGAAAAAGCTCTCAGTAGCGGACAAAACCGCACACAATCCTGCATCGCGACACAAAGTTTCCGAGACAAGACATATGCAATGTCTGAAGTAAAGCTTTGCCCTGACTGAATACACAACCTTGCTCATAAGGAAGATACATATTTCTTTGCAGCCTCCAATGGATGCATGGCCTTTACAATTCTTAACTATTTTATTGTGAGGAGCTAATGAGACTATGGGCCTGTTTCACCACTTCCTGATAGATGCCGGATAGGCTATCCACCACTTAACTTGACAAAATATAGAGTATGGAGAATCTGTCAAATATGTGGTGGATAGTCTATCTGGCACTTTAACGGGAAGTGGTGAAATAGGCCCTATGTCCAAAATCCAAATTGAGTTAGTCAGAAATACTAACCACAACATTCTTGCAGCTCACAGGTTCAGCCACCACCAAGCATGGCCCATCTGAGTCCAGCTGTCTTATCCAGAGGGACACTTGGACTAATCCTCCCTCCTTGGTTATCAGTTCTACAACCTGCAAATTTTAAAAAAACATTCAGATAAGCATTAGGTCATATTATTAGTAGGACTTGATTGACAGGTTTTTATTTATGTAAGGAATTCTTTGATTATTTGGTTCTCCTGAGTTGTGTTTTAGTTTGGACGAACTATGAAAAGATTTAAAACTACAGTAGTAGCCAAGTTAGAGCTTAAAAAAACTTTCTGCTGATAAATAGATCAAAATAGCTATGTGTTATGACTACTTATGACTTATGAGTTATGACAAATGTTCTTTAATATTTTAAATATTCTGGCCCAGGTTTGAGCCCATAAAGCACATCAGCCTAGCTGCATTCATGCCTAAGGCCGGGCGCGCACTAGCGGTCAAGCCGCAGCGGCCAGGCCGCGGTGGACATCGAGATAGATACCTAAGTATAAAACCGCCAAAGACCACGCGCACCTGGCCGCAACGCGGCCAGCGACCACACCATACTTTCGATGGCCGCCGCGACCTAGCCGCTAGTGCGCTATTGGGCTAAGGCTGCGTTTCCACCAGAGATGTGTTGCGAGGAATGTGTTTTTGAGAAGACTTAATTGACGTGACCATGCTCAGCACAGCGATTCTATTGAATCTTAAAAACACATTCCACGCAACACATTTCTGGTGGAAGCGCAGCCTAAGCCCCCTATACCAACATACCTTTTGTTTACTTTAAGTTATCTCTTACAAATAAATTATTATCAAATACCTTCCCACTGAGTAGCACCACAGTTCCATCCTCTGAGGCTTCACAGTCTTCAGGTTCGTTAAGATTGAATAGTTTCCGGTTCCTATTGCGGATGATCTCCGAGAACCTCATATCACAGAGCTCACCTGAAGAATAGCCGAGCAGCGAACATGCCTTATTGTTGACTATTAAAATCTGAAAATACAAAATAAAATATTTTTTTTTTTGTTAGTCTATAGTGCTGGGCAAAGGCCCAGCACTTTGAAGTGTTTTAAATGTGCATCTTAGTTGTGCAGCTGGGTTGATATCTATAATTTATTTTTTATTACAAGACAAAATATTCAAGAAATATAAAAAAATCCTTGCCACCTATTTGACTGTTACCTGAGAGGTGTTACTCTAACTGCTGAAACCTCTATTATAATCAGAGTAGCATTTTAAGCACTTTGGCAAAAGCAACAATCAGACATGTAACATAACATAATCATTAGATTTTGTCATTTTTTTTTACCTTGGAGGTATTTGGCTCAATAGTGAACACAGCCTTGCTAGGGTTGATGGCCTGTTGCAAGCGGTCAGACTGGGATTGAGCCGGAGAACCCGGTATTTCTCCTGTTGCCAGCGAAGTGTTGAAACGAAGGCCATTCGGTCCGTCCACTGAAAATACAGAAAATGGTCTTTACAGAAACAGATAGATAGGTTAATTTGATTACATATTATTTCTAAGACATAGTTAAATCAGTTAGAACTATGGACTATACATATATATATGTGTTAGTTCAACTATGTGACAAAATTATAAGTATTCTTTGACTCTGATTAAATGACTCTTTACATTTTTAAAGTTTACTTGAATAAAGATGGAAGTTTGAAACTTCCTTTGTTAAAAATACAAAAAAAAAATCCCTTAGCAGTTACGGCTTAATTCATAAAATTAGGCCAGGTTAGTTGTATTACCTATAAATTAGCTTACCTCTAACTAAATCTGTAGGTGGTTTTGTTTTAGAAGGTGTTTCCAGCTCCATTTTGATTGGTCTAACTCTACGAGTCAGCCGGGGAAAACTCTGGTTGCCTTCGAATGAACAGTTACCCCAGACATTTTGAAATTTATGTGCTTTCACTGTCCTGTGGATTGCATTTTTAGAATGTATAGTTTTACTATTAATATGTAACTGTAATTTGAATATTTGTCATGACTTTGATGTAGATCTTTACCTGCACTTATTGGTTTCATCAAAACATGGCTCAGGTGTAAGTTGCAGGCGTTTTTCATTTGATAATTCATACAAATTATTTTTAGGTCTCTGTAAAATTGAAAACATTAGTTATTTCGGTTGAGGTGTAGCCTTAGGCGCGCTATGAAAAAAAAGACTAAGAAAAATTTTAGATTTTTTTTGTGGTAAGTACTATTATAATAAACCATATATTTTTTTCACCAAAATACACTTATGGACGAAAAATACAAATCAACTTACCGGTTTTGGTGTCAAATTAAGGTGCTCTGGAGAGTAAACATCGAAAAACTTGCCCAAACGAGGTTTAATTGGAGTAAACCCTGAAGTATCGGCTATGTCACCTCTGTTGTAAAAGAAAACTATAAATAACCGCGATATGTCAACATAAGGGTCATATTTACAGAAAATGTATAACGAAAGAAAGGTTAAGTGCTAGCTTTATGATTTATTTACATTCTACTGAGTTATTTTTAAGAAAAATCAATAAATTACCGCGCGCAAGTTCAAACCATGCAAGAAGAGTTTGAAAGCATGTTTTTTAACTATATTCCATATCGTACCTGTTAAGATTTAGTAACTTTGCCGTTTCCATTGTAGTTAATTAGGTTTTATATTATATTTGTCCCTGATTTATATAATAAAATAAAATCAAATCTTCGTTTTTGCCGTTATTTCAATTTTTAAACAATTGATGTCAAATCAACAAACGTCAAATCATGTCAAATGTTACAGATGTTTTTTTTCTTATTATGGCACTTCGGCTATAAAACCATGGCCAGTGTCAAGTAATGGCGGGAAAACACTGATCTCTATTATGTAACACACTTGTACTGCAGAGATCAGTGCGGGAAAACAATATTCTTGTTATGTGTATAATAATTTTTGGCGTCGTTTTTCTATTTCGTCAGGTCCAAAGTCTAGTCAAAGTCTAAGTAAAATTCAATACAGTCAGAGTCAAGTCGGTCGATTCCAATGGTCGATTCAGTAAAGTGGTAGACGCTTTACTGAAACTTTCGATGGAGTTTTGGAGGGAACACAAAATAGCACGTTTCTGGATATTGCATCACTTTCCTACACTTGTGCACGATATCGAATATCTAATGGTTAATATTCTACCAATATTACACATTTAAAAACCCAGTTAACACAATTTTAAGAAAATAATAAGTTAATAACAAAAACACAACATTAACACTCTTTCACTTTCCCGACAAAACTCTAAAGATGTTTGTCAATGACAGCTGCAAAGCTCCGAATAATATACAATTATTTGCCGGTTGCATTGGCAAATATTCTTTGTATTATTTATAATTTTTTTAGACGTCCCTAATTTTTGTTTATTGCTCAATTTTCTTTTGTTATTTATTAATTATTGCAAAATATGAAACTTCTAGAGATATCCTCATCACGACGTTTTAGCTACGCCTCGCGGCGCGCGAGTCGTCGGGCGGCCTTACCCATTGCGAAGCCCCGGGCAGAAGGTCTTTGCGAGGCGCTGGACGGCAGGTCTTTGCCCTTGCTTGCAAGAGCGAGGCCCCGGGCCATTGCCATGTTCGCCACCGCTTAGGGCCGCCACTGGTTATGAAGTACCGTACTACATTTGAACAAAGTATTCTGTGCTAGATAGGTACCTAATTAGATAAAGGTCTACTCAAAGACAGGTCGATACATAGTTATTCCGGTTAATGTAAAGTTCAGGCGCCAAGGTCTCTCCTTTCGTTCTCCACCCAGTTATGTGGCTAATTACGCTATTGTTACCTACAATCTTTTGTCCTAATGTTTTGTAAACGTATTGTTTTGTCTTTTTCTTTTCGTTTAGGGTGAAGCCAAATGAGCGTGTGATTGTGAGTCGTGAGCCTCAGAATTTCTGCCGGGCAGAATGCTGCTGCATTCAGTTAAATCAGATTCATACAAAAGTCCTGTTTGATTCACACGAGCGTAATAATTTTGTGAGTTGTCATATTTTGTATGAAAAGAAATTCTGCCCGGCAGAAATTACGCTCGTTTGGCTTCTACCTTAAGTATCTAATAATTATTGTACTGTCAATTGTCAAATACCTACAATGTAACACGATCGAAACGAGTTCAATAGGACAGAGTGAAAAAGTGGCTAACTTACAAAACATGGAAACGTGGGGCAAAATGGTAATGGGGCGTAAGGACCTTCGTGCGCGAGTCCGACTCGCACTTGGCCGATTATTTCCCTCATGTCCATTTGTTCCCTTTTATCTTTAAAACTACGCAACAGATTTTGATGATTCTTTCAGTGTTAGATAACCCATTTAATATTTATCGAGGAAGGCTATAGGCTATATTTTATCACGCTAAGACTAATTAATAGGGGCGAAGAAATAGAGGAAAATGTGGAAAAAACGGGGAAAATTATTTGAAAGAGCTAACCTAAACGCGCTAATCTCAGGAACTACTGGTCCGATTTGAAAAATTATTTCAGTGTTAGATAGCCAATTTATTGAGGAAGGCTATGGCTATATTTCATCACGCTTAGACTAATAGGAGAATGAGGAAAAAACGTGGCGAACTACTGGAGCAGTTTTTATGTTATTTGGCACAGATAAGAAGTAGACCACGTGAAGGATCAAAGGCTATCGATTTTAATATTTTTTTCAGTGGCTATATATTTTATACCCGTGCGACGCCGGGGCGGGTCGCTAGTAATATTAGCGTTCGCTTCAAGTTTTTATTACATAATAAAATTAAAGGTTCTCCTTATAATTTCAATGCTGTGCTTGTTTTTGCTCGCACCATAAATCATCGTTAAACTTGACAAATAAATAATAGCCCAGTATTACTTTACTGGTTCAAGTTTTTGTCATTATTTGCCAGTCCTGCGGTGAACGGTAACCTTTGGTTTGACATTACATTCACTCTTTATAGACCAACAGTAAATTAGAGATTTTATGTCCTTAGAACCTTGTCACTTTACACTGAAACCCCTTACTAATAATGGATAATTAAATTTAAGTAGCAATAATTATTATTTACACAGCTTATAGGTAAATAAGTCCACTGTATTTTATCAATTTGCCAGAAGACAAACAGACGTTTTATTAGTACCTATCCAAGGGGATAAAAGTAGGTACCCACTGTATACTATAAAGTAAGCGACGGCAAAACTTCGGGGTAAGGTATTAGTTACGTACAACGTTGTGAAACAATCCAAAGTTTTACAATATTTTTCTAGTAGATAAACTTTGTTCTGCACAAATCTTAGAGTGAGTTGCACCAACCTATTTTAACTATAACTTTAAAAAAGTCAAATGAACTGTCAAATTATAGTAAAAGTCCGTTATGGACGCCATATTTGACGATAACCTTAACTTTAACTTTAACTACGCCTCTGGTGCAATTCACCCCTTGACACAGTAATTTGGCTAAACAACAAAATATACCTACATTGTTTAAGGCAAGGCTTATAATTTTTTATTTTATTCATTTTTAAAGGGAGTGTTATTTTGCAAAGAATTAACCGCTCCACTAACCTCACTAATTATTGTCTTTTGTTGCGTTCGACTCCATCGGTTTATTTGCGAAAGAAAATGTTATATAATTATTAATTACTCGTTTAGTAGGCTGGTGGTAGGTACTTTTACTGCCAGATGCAAAATTTGCGTAACGTAGCAAAATCTAGATTCCAGATCGTTAAATTAGGTCTTTATAGTGCCCTGCCCATAACAGACACGTTGAACACGACTCATGAGTTACATTTTTCGCTATTAATTTTAAATTTAGCTACCTATAAAAGTGGCTAAAGTGCCAAAGAACTCAAGTTAGTTACGCTTATCACAGAATTCCACACTGAAGTGGAAGTTGGCTGACCATGTCTGCATTAGGACAGACGGTCGATGGAGTAGGTAGACAAGTATTAGAGTGGAGCCCACGGCAAACGCGGCGTAGGTCGCTCTGCTGCTCGATGGACCCATAATTTCAAGAAGGTGGCGGGCAGCGAATGGATGAGGGCTCCCCAAGATCGGGATGGTTGGCGCTTGGGAGAAGCCTACGTACAGCAGTGGTGGGCGATAGGCGATGATGATGAACATTATGCCATCATCATTATTGGGCGGGCGCCATTTAACATTTTCCGTTCTGTTTGGTCGGAACTCGGATCATGTCAATTCAATGTTAATTATTGTGATCTGTCTACTGGATTTGACGCGCATCTAACCTACGTATAGGTCCTCCATCTGCCTAGGAATCAACTTCTCTGATAGTACATTGTACGTGCGGCCTGATTGTTACTACCATAAGGCTAATGTTTCATATAAAACACAGTATCTTACACAATATCAACGATTGTGTACTTAGTTAAATAACAGCTCGTAAGTCATATAATCAGATCGTTGCTGCCGTGACATTATTATTGTCCATTAGAAAGTATAACGCCTGTTGGACATGACAATTAAATACAGACATATAAGTATAATATTATGTATAAATAGGCGTTGTTATAATCTTCAAATGTCCTAACCTGTGGTCCTAACAGTCTTCAAGTGACTTTCCGGTATTATAAAGCGGAAGAGTTTGTTTGTTTGTTTGAACGCGCTAATCTTAGGAACTACTTGGTCAGATTTTCCAATTATAAGAATGTACTCTGTGGGACAGATTTGAAAAATTATTTCAGTTTTAGATAGCCCGTTTATCGAGGAAGGCTATAGGCTATATTATAACATCACGTAGTGACTTTTAGGAGCGAAGAAATAGAGGAAAATGTGGAAAAAAGCGGGAAAAATTATTCATCTTTGAGACTCTGATCTTCTGTTGCGTGCGCTGCAAAAACGGTCCATTAAGATACCCTTATAATATGTATGGAAGAATTATTATTCCTCTTTAAATGATCTAAAAAAAAATCCGTGATAATAAATGTCTATCTTTTAAGATTGACTCACAATAATCGTTTTTATATGGTCTAAGAATCTTTGGTCGACTAATAATCGGTGTGGTTTATTAAAAAGCTGAGGAAGTTATTCGCCAAAATAAATATGATGCCCATAATAACTATTCCACGCGAACGAAGTCGCGGACACAGCTAGTCAGAAATAATCACCATTCACCAAGACTTTGTGGGGGGAGCCGGGAAGGCTTCATGTCCCCTGTAGGCTGTAAGTTGTAACACTCCTTCTGTAGGCAAGCAAGCCTGCAGGGATAACCGAGGCTTAAAAGTCTGTTGCAAGGCATTTGGTATCGTTATATTGTCGTAGGTATGTTTTGAAACCTATAACTATTGAGAGTAGATTAGTTAATATAAGTCGGGTTTGTTAGAACATAATTAAGGTTGTATCACACCGTGTCGGATAATGATTTCAATTAGGAAATAAAATTAATAGTTGTAGATAATTATCGAGATAGCAGTTACTCAAATCTGGGTCATTATCGTACGCCTTTGTGTAAAAATATATTTCATAATCTCGTAGAATTTATATGTCACTTTTTGCGAGTGCATTTTTTGTAAATAAAAACTTGAGAGGTCAAAGGAACCGAATGGAACGGAGTTATTTCATAAGTTAAAAAAATCTTTACTATACTCAAAAAAAATATTTAAAAAACGCCATCTATTGACGCACAGGAATACTATCAACGCGCAGCGCCCTCTGCCCCTACCATCAGGTACTAATAAAAAAGTGTCGAGGTCAAGTGTCGTTTTTTCGGCCTAGCCCCCTATCGCAACGCGCGAAAAGGAACTTCGTCGTCGTTGGTGAATGTATAATTCATAAAATTCTTTATTGATCACCAAACACGAATTCTCTAAAAAACAACAACGCTCAGTAGCAGGTTGCCACGATATTATAATAGTATTATGTAAAAATATTTAACTAGTTACTTAAAATGTGCTCATAATAAAATTGTGATTAATCCATACTATCTGTCTCTCTCTATCTGTCTCTCTGTTACCTCTTCACACCCGAACCGCTGAACCGATTTTGCTGAAATTTTGTATGGAGACTTTGAGTCCCGGGAAAGGACATAGGATACTTTTTATCCCGGAAAAATGTACGGTGATGAACGTGATAAACGAATTTTGGCGCAACGGAGTTGCGGGCATCATCTAGTTAAATACGCAAAGTGTGTGTTTGTATTTTGTGTCCTCTTCGCGCTAAACCAATTTCGACGAAATCTGGTTTGCAGATAAACGAAATTTTGGCGCAGCTAAGTTGCCAGTACCACAGCATATTATAATATAATAGTACTACCAGTACCCAATGCTCATCTGTAGGACGGTACCGCTTTAACCCTGTAGCACTAGCTCTAGCCAGCGTTTTTTTGGTTCTTTGAGAATTTCTAAAAGAGAGAGATCTGATACACTTTTACACAATACACATACCTAGATAAGATTCGATCTACATACGTGGTAAACGCGTGTTCAGTAATTAGTAGGTTGACCTCAGCACCAGAGGTCACTTTCTGACCTCGGCCAGTATGTTGCACGTCAGAAGAGTGATGGGGGTCACTCGGGCGTGTCGATTGTTGATAAGCTATTGTTACTGACCCTTTGTTTTATCACCTAAATGGACCTCTGATCTTGACGGCAATCATCATCATCAGACAACAAGGTTCCAGCTTAATGTAGGAGCGCTTTTCCACTAGGTGCGATTCGAACCCGTGTGGCGGTACCCACAATTAGCGCTACATTCATGCATCGCGCTATCGAAGTTTTCTGTGTGCCTGACCGAGCATACCACCTCGCTCGGTCGAAAGATCTTCCTTTGCGGCTTCCACTCACAATATTTCTCACACGTCCCGATTTAAGGAATGAAGAAGAGAAGTGAGGTACCTGAAGCCAGAAATCAGAATAACTGCGTAAGCTACCATAGATGCGATTATCGTGGGCTAGACAAAATATATGCCTCTCTACATGTTCGAAATTAGTCCAATAAGGGCCATATGGAGACAACGTTAAGAGGATACACTAAGAGCCGTTTTTCCATACAAACGTTGTCCCCTGTTTCCTCCCTGGATAATGCCGGTAGAGTTATAATTTTTTTCCTGAATATCTATTGCCCTTTATTAGCATATCCCTATGTTTTCTTTTTTTTTTTCATAATTTAATTATTAAAAAAGATATTATGAACGTTCAAAAACCCAAAAAATGGCCAGATTTTCCGTTGTGTTCAAATATCCAGCAAACAAATTTGGCTAGATTATATAAAAAAAAAACATAGGAACACAGCTCAAGCCTTGCTTTAAGAGCGCACCTGACCCTAACTTAACTACATTCTTAAACCTAGATCTCAAAATCTGTAAGGTCTAGAAAGCTGATTTTTTTACACAAGTAACTTCAGTTCATGAAGATTAAATGCTCAAGACGAAAACACGATTACTGAAAAAATGCTCGATAGTTTCTTTTTTACAAAAAACCTTGTTTTAGACACATTTTTGCTTGGATCTTCGAAGTTCGCTTTCTTTTCTTTAATATTTTTTAACATCTAAAAAGGCATTGATAAAACCTAAATTTGCTCAAAACACTTTTTTCATAATCATTATAGTTCGTCTTTTATTCAAGTAAAACTAACTTGGCGATAATTCCGCGTCGTCCTTTTTCACCTGGCATATGAAAGTCGTGCGTGAGTGTGAAGAGAGAAGGACTATGTTTTATTTTTAGGGTCAGTATCCCTCTTAATTTTTAAAAGGAAAAAGTACTTAAATCCGTTAAGTTTTGGAGAAGAAATCAGGGGACAACGAATCGTTGATTTTCTGCAGTTGTCTCTATCGCGCTCTGCGGGGGGAGGCTTGAGGTAAAGGAGACAGCAATAGATATCACAAACTGTACTTTTTTCATTTCTCTAGCCCTTAGTGTATCCTCTTGAAGAGGCCTTATAAGGCGCAGAAGCCTAGAGAAAATTAATATTGATCCAATGCGAATGACACAGATCTTATACGCATCAAAACGTTAAGTCCATACCATGTCCATTGTCCATACATGATTTCCTTAAGCACACACAGTCGCAAGCAACGTTATTACCGACTTTTAAAAAGTTGGAGATACTATGTAGGTACGCGGTACGGCTGTACCTTAGGATGTATTTTTAGGGTTCCGTACCCAAAGGGTATAAACGGGACCCTATTACTAAGACTTCGTTGTCTGTCCGTCTGTCTGTCTGTCTCCAGGCTGTAACTCAAGAACGGTAATAGCTAGAGATTTGATATTTTCACAGATTATGTATATCTGTTGCTCCCATACAACAAACGTGATTATTTTGGCCTTTTTTGCTCTATATCAAAAATGGCAACAGGTAGGTACCTGAATTTTTCACAAAATATTTAGTTATATGTGTACTTCAATATTTAATAATAATATTAAAATAAAATAAAAAATAAGGGGGCTCCCATACAAAAAAACACAATTTATGGCCTAATTTTGCTCTATGATGGTACGGAACCCTTCGTGCGCGATTCCGACTCGCACTTGGCCGATTATTTATTTTTTACCCTGCAACATTCAGCCGACATTAGCGGTGGTCGGAAATTTTTAATGGCTTATTGTATATTTTGGCGGCGTGTAATTATGAAATTAACTGTGTTATGTAGACAATAATTAAGTACGTAACTCCATGGCTGTTAAGTAAGAGATCAAGCGTTTACCCACAGTATTTGTAGTCCGAGATCCTGTAAACATTAATAAAACTTAAAAACAAACAAACAAAAAACAAACCTCAAATAAAACTTTAATAATTTTCTAAAAAATGTTGACATTATAATCTTTATACTTTTTTACAATTAAAACTGGAGAAAACCAAAAGGAACATTGTGAAAACGTGGTACTGAAATGACATGAAACAAACACAATGGTTCATGTAAGATAGAATTTTCTGCCGTAGCGACAGGCCCAGTGAGCTTTCTATTCCATTTGGTTCTTGCCAAGAATTGTTTGAAGAATTTCTTCGTATTTAACTTTACATCAAGTTATTCCAAAACTTAATAATATTAATAGTTAAAAAAACTAGAAACACGCTTTTTATATAAAACCAAACTAAACTGGCCGTTTAAAGTGGCTCAAAATCGCGCCCAAAGAAGTCGGTTACAAACATACAGGTGAAGCTAATAAAAAGCGTATGAAAATAATGCTCCTCACATAGCCACGGACTCCTATACTATGCCACAATGACATTGCATCAAACAATTAAACGTTCTAAATGTTCTAATGAACTTATTTCGCCGATTGCCGACAGTCGCCGACAGTGGCCGACATGGACTATAGAGTGGCCTTGGAATTCAATTTGCGAATGCGGGCCGTTCATAAATTACGAGAGAGTTTTTTGAGATGTTTCTGAGCCACCCTTGGCTGCGCGACTTGCAGAATAGGATTTGATTTTACTTCATTTAGAGCCTGTTTCACCACTTTCTGATAAAGTGGCGAATAGGCTATTCACAACTTTTTTGACAGATTCTCCATAGACCATACTTCATCTGTCAAGTTAAGTGGTGGATGGCCTATTCGGCACTTATCAGGAAGTGGTGAAACAGGCCCTTAACATAATATTAACTTTATTAATTTCGTACATTTAGAGAGTCAATAGTCATATTTTTGTTCGAACAAAATTACGCGACATGATATGCTGAGACTCTCCTGCTCCAGCCTCCAACTTCCAAGTGACAATATTATCTAATTAAAATTTAAATATTATTGTGATACAGGATAACATTCCTTCACAAGCCTTACGTCGTAATTTATAAATATTAAATGCACTTAAAAGCCCGCTATAGCTGTGTCTATCTAAGGCTATAAAATATTGCTTACTTATAATGAACTATTGGTTGGTGGTAGATATCCCGGTGAACTTCGTGTCACCTTAAATTTTAAAACATTCCCTGGGACTTCTACGAATATTTTTAGACTAAAATCAGCCCAATCCGTTCAGCCGTTTTCGAGTTTTAGCGCGACTAACACACTTGAAAATACATTTTTATATATAAGAAGAAGATTCTTGATTAAATCTCATGCCGCCTTAAAATCGATTCAATACATCGATATCGAATTCTCACTCGCCTAAACTCGTCCTAAACAGCGAATCGATTTCGAACATGAATGTGACCGAATAATAATAATAATGTCGTGACGCTAATGACATTGCCATTGTCTCTGGTCATGTTGCACCGGATTTGAATTTCGAACTAATTTCTCAGTTGGTTAAGAAAAAATTCCAAGGTCTATGGTATAAGTCACGACAACGTTGCTATAATAATTGTATATTGTTATTGTAATAACAAGTGTTTTATTAAGGCAAAAAATATCAAGTTTAAAATATTTAAAGCTTATTTTCTCAAATTCTCTCAAGTGCCGCTTATTAGTTATTACATAACGCCGTCCAATTTATATATTAAACCTTTATATTCCTGAATCCTCCCATACAAAACGCCAATGTCAAATGTAAGGACCTAATACTATAAGGCCCACTTGCGCCAATCTGGGTTAAAGTTAACTCTGAGTTAAACATCATGATTCATGTCATCTCTATCACTGACTTGGTGAGTGACAGATATGACATGATATTTAACTCAGAGTTAACTTTAACCCAGATTGGCGCAAGTGGGCCTAATAGTTTTAACTAACCTGTAACCTTGCCTGTAACAATCAGTGGCGTAAAAGCTACAAGTACAATCTGGGGCCTGTACCAAATTAATAAAGCTCCATTAGTAACAATTGTCACTTTAGTAATACAGGTACAATCAATCCATTCGGTCTAGGTGTAATAATTATGTAGGCATTCAAAGCAGCAACACTCCCTTCCAAAATATAAGCTTTCATTTATTTGGCTGTTGTAAAACAGACCCTTAAAATATATAAATTACCAATTATGACCACAACAACGTCCGTGCAATATGACAAGATATTTCTTCATTTCGAGTACCCCAATTTCATGTTACAACTCCTACACAATGTCACACTTACTTTTCGTCATAAATAACTCTACTTTCATAATAATATTATGAAAATTGGAGTTATTTTAAGACGTAATTTACGGTCTTACTACAAAAGACCACACCTGTTGAACAGTTGATTAGAAAAAATCTGTATGTATAGCTTCCTAATAACAAAAGAAAGTGATATTATACTTTAGGGGTACGTATCTGTCGCAGTCATCTAGTTCAATCTGCGGTTCGATTGAATGACTAGCGCATTCATTGAATGACTCCATTCAATTGAATGACTCGGCCGAACGTTGATTGAACAATCGTCACTCAACGTTCAACTAGTTAGCGATTTTTAACATAGCCCTTTGAAGAGAGCGGATATGAAATCAGTCAGGTAATTGAATGTATTTATTTTTAACGGAATAGGAAATTATAAGAACAGCATATAATTTTTAGGTAATTAATAGCAATGTATTTATTACTCCGTCTGTCCAATACGATTGGATTTGGTTAGGTTAGATGGCAAGGCGGCATGCATTTCCCCCTCCGGAAAAAAAAAAAAAAAAAAAAAAAAAAAAAAAAAAGATGGCAAGGCGGGAGCGTAGCGCAGCGAAGCTCCCGCCTTAGCCATCGTGGTTATTTTTTTGTAAAACACCCAGAAGTAGCCGTCGCCTCATAATTGAAGTCAGTTTTTAGATTAACCTATTATTACGCCACCAACAAATACTTAAAAAAATCATAGCATTCTATTTAACGACTTCACTATGATGACGTTTAGTCAAGACGTTAAACGTTACAGTCAGCGTCTTGACTAGTTGTCCTTCAGTCATTCGATAGAACGGAGTCATTCAATGAATACGCTAGTCATTCAATCGAATCACAGATTGAACCAGATGACTGCGACATATCCACATACACATATAAAATATTACGACGTGTGTCCTATAAATAAAGTTAACTGCGAAAGTAACAGTACTGAAGGATATTTTTTTGTGATTTGTATAGCCCAGCGTAGTGAAGTTGCCCAAATAAAAGTAAAAAAAAACAAGTATCTCTTTTAGTTCTGCTACTTTCACATCGAACTCTATATAGGGGGTCCATACACACCCTAAAGTATTATCACTAATTAGTTTTGTTACACCTTCTATAGAGTTAACTTTTGACGTTCACTTGCCAACGTAATGCAATACTAACTTATCCGACTTCCATCTAAACGTACGTAAAGTATCTACACTTTTAGGTACGCTTTTGTAGTGTTGACCGGTCGTTTGGTTGAATGGATTGAAGCAAGAAATACACGGTCGTCAACGGCAGTTGACGACCACGCAAAATCTATAATGAAAAACTGGTTGACAACACGACAACCGTGTGGCTGGCAACGCGCATACTATTTCTTGCTGTTGACGACCGCCATTGACAACCGTGTATTCGGTGTTTTACCGTTGATGCACATGACACATCCAAATAGCTTTGTCCACATTGTGCCTTTTTCTGTTCATCAAGGGCATGCCTTATAGCGCTGTCAACAGCGAACGTGAGGCATGCCCGTAACGCGCGTTGAAATCGTAGCGCGCGCTATGACACTTTTCTTTCAACGCGGGTGGATTTTGACGCGCGTCACGGGCATGCTACACCCTCGCCGTTGACTGCGCTATAACGCATGCCCCTGTTGAACAAAAAAAAGGCACAATGTGGACAAAGCTAAAGGTCACAGGTCGAGGTCATAGAAATTAGAGGTACAGTGACAAAGTCAGGGGTGCGAATGTTTTGCAATCAACCTTATGTTGGATAATTTGTTTAGAGTGTATTACGAGTGTTATGTGTCTCCAATAATTGACCTGACCTCTGTACAAGATCACGTTTGTTTTTAGACCTAGACCTATAATTGCAATGTTGTGATAGAATTGTTACATGGAAACTTTTCAGTGTTAATTTACGATGAACTAACGAATTCACCTTACTAATAAACATTACGCAGTGTTAATTCTAAGTCCGCTGTCTTTATCTGTTAAGTGTTATGTGACGTTTCTAACATGTTCTACAAAGACAAGAACACTTTGTATAGTTTTTCGCGTGTAATTTTATTAGTATAAGGCAATAAGTTTTTCTTGACACATTCAAACTAATACAAGAGTCAAGAATGAAGAACCCATGCAGCTCATAGCTGAAATGATGAAATAGAAATAAAATTTTAAATGACAGCTATGCATCTATTACCTAAGCTGCCAACTTGAGAGAGAGATAAAAACCATACAGCACCATCCGCATGTCGGCTGGTTTTTGTGATATCGATACTTTTAGAATTTCTTACCAAATAATTGGGAAACAATATTTTTTATGTTCGCAATGTAACGGCTGTTTTGGTAAACACCTCGGCTATTGCGACGTACAGGACGTGTTTTACGCAAATATGTTTTACAAGTTACAGGTTGGTGCTTTATTACGTTTTAACCCGAAAATATACTAGATTAAAATAGCCTCATAAGTCATAACTCATAATATTCATACTATAAACTAGTAAAATATGTAATTACGTGCTTGTTAATTCTTAATGCTTAAAGTGCTTAACATAAACAATATTTTTAATTTGATTTGATTGATTTGGTGATAAGATTTTGATAAAGTTTGGTTATTGGTATGTAGATAGTCTGATCTCCGGAAAAACTTTTTTTTAATTCTACATTTATAACTTTTTTTTAATTCTACTAATAATTTCGTGCAATATGTTACCACTATCTTGTGTCCGTATTGTACGAAATGGCATATAATGGCATATTTATTTAGGCACATGAATTATTTTTCAAAGTAACATTTAATTATTGTGATTGATATTTACAGAGGTAATAACTCACTACTTCTGATAATCAACGGCGGAAGTTAAGCGTCCATAAATTGCGTCCAATTAAATCAACTCAATTCGATTTTCAAATTTCAATCAGTTACGAGGACACACTGCAACTGTAGTTTTTAAAAATTGTTTTTAAAAATTTGATAGATTAATTTTTTTATTGGAATTAAACATTGTAAGAACATATTGCGATATTCCGTTTAGAATATTATCTAATGTAGAGAACAATATCACGCTGCAAATTATTAAAAATGTGTTTCTTACTTACGGTGCAATAAAGTATGTGTAACAATGTATTAATTATTAATTAGTAAGTTATTGAGAGACTCGCCGCTGGATAGCCTCCCCAAGTCCCACCCTTATCATACTTGAAATTTTCATATTATCTGAAAATTTTGAAAACAGCTCAATAAATTTTTGTACAACGAAATAGTCAACATAAGTGCCCAGCATGTGACTTACAATTATGTACTCAAATACTAGTTTGATATTTGAAACCTTATTTCTGTGTTTGAAACGTGCCATACCGGATACGAATACCACTTTTCGCCTACAAGACCTACCTAATAGTGCCCACTAATTGTATGACTTATAAAAGTTCCCTATCGTATGGACATTTAGCGAAATGCCAAGGCGATTAATCTATGTTTTAAAATTAATTGTTATCTTAACACGTTTAACGCCTGCCGACATTGAGCTTTTAGTTTTTATCTAAAGTGATAATAATAGTACTAATACTACTTATCAGTCAGCAGTGGAAAATTACAGAGTTACAGACTTTATGTAGTGCATAGCCATACATCCATACTAATATTATAAATGTGAAAGTGAGTCTGGCTATAATCGCTGAACTGATTTTTCTGAAATTTAGTATTGGTGATACTTTGGGTCCCGGGAGAGGACATAGGATACTTTATATCCTGGAAAAAACCCGCGGTTAACACCGTGGGGCACAGCTAGTACGTATGGTATATTATAATTTATATTGCCCAAACACTTTTTTATGCCCCTCTTAAATAATAATTCTTTATTGCATTAAGGGCTGATTTTTCAATCGTCAGATAAACTTTACCATTGGAATAAATTTGTCGTTTTGACAGATTTTATAATATGAAAAAAATGTCAAAGTGTCATATTAATTCTTTAGGTAAAAGTTATCCGACGATTGAAAAATCGGCCCTAAATATTACAAAGCTGTATAACTTATTACTAGTGGACTCCACACTAGGTCTGGTCTGTCTCATGGAGTCCCAAAGTACTGTACTGTAAGTACAAAGTAAGTATATTCTGTAATATAGAATATATTTTATTTGTAACAAATTATTATGCTATCGAATCTACATTTCAATTGGCACCTTTAAAAGTTTAAATTTGTATCTAATTTTGATTTTGACAACTGTTTTACCACAAGTTTTACTAATTGCAATGTTTCGGTTTAAAAATATCGCTACTGCCTCGTGCTCTGGGGCCGTGTTTTGAAGGCAATTTGATGAGTAACACAACACACCCAATTTTTAACTAAACTTCTGACATACTTATTGGTTTAATATTGTTATAGTTTTTCCTCGTTTAGTAAAATAAGGCGTAAATCACATTCTTTAAGTTAAAAGACTGAAGGCTAGTCTAAACGTTTTATCAAAATAGTTTCTCTAGGCCAAGATTGAAATTTACATTTAGGTGTATAATGTATTATACTATTAAGGTACCTACATTGAGTATTATATTATTATACCATATTATACATTATCTTGTGGGAAAAATAGTTACGTTATACATCTATTAAGTATAGTCTGCAGGAAACATTAGACAGGCAATATACAAATTTTTATTGTGTCAACAGGCATATGTATTGTAAGAAATCTCTCTCAGCATGTTTAGCATAGAAAGAGTTGTTTTCCTATAGAATAGACAAAGTGACAGATTGACAAAGAAAATCTGTTTCGTTTTCCCTAAAAGCTGTCAAATTTTTGTATTATTTCGCTATGACTTCGCTAAGGGTGAGCAATGGCGGTACGCGTACGTCCCATACTACAATTTTTGACATTTCGACTGACATCGTTGATGGTGATCACTCCATGATCACTGATGCACCAGCCTCTTCATCAAAACTTCATCATCATATAAGCTCACTGATTGTTTTAATATCTCGAGAGCTGCCAATTTTAATTCCGTCTTTAGTAGTCGGTGGTAGATAGAGAAGTGTAGAGTCATTGTTGTACTAGCTATAACTTGGTAATTTACATACTTTTAAAATTATAAAATATTGCTAATTTACTATAATATTATTATTTTATATTCTGAAATAAATTATTATAATCATAACTTCAAACACTTTAGTGACTAACTCTACGAGCGGATAGATTTCAATGCAGCCTAATCTTGAATTGCCAATTCAAATGTAACCTGCCTTTCTAGAAGGTTCCAACTTGGCCACAGGTCTACATTATCTGGTCGTGCTAACACCGGCTGTTCCCACAGTCCATATTAAAATAACTACACCCACGGAGGTCATTCGTTGCAATTGGGGTTGCCATTTCCTAAAAGTCCTTTGATTTGAGGACTTCTTTAGAACAGTTTTTAGTAAGATAAACTCAATCCTTGAATACTAATCCATTAAAACTTAAATAAATGGGAGATTAATAAGGATAAGCTTTTCATTGTAAGGATTTCACCGACACCGGTGTCCGATCCTTTAATGATGTGATGTATGGCATATTTCATCGACAAATTGGCTCTCACATTTGTTCTCCCTTTCACGGTAGTAAAATGGCTGCCATTTTAGTTCTTTTCGGGCTTCCACACTAATCTGACCAGTACTTACTTCTCATGTAATTATCATATGAAGACAAAAAAGGTCTCATTAGATAACTAAACTTGTGGACTACGCTTTTACACAGACAATAATATTATGTTATAAATTTCAAGTAATAAAACATTGAAAAACCAAAATTGAAGGATTTTTTTGTGTATTTTTTAATTAATAATGGCTTTTTGTGAAAAATGTAGTACACTAAACTGGTTCTTTTTTATTTTAAAAATGTTAAATTAAAGGATCGGATGCCGGTGTTGGGACACGTTGTATATTTTATTTTACCGCACATTATCTATTACCTGGCAACCCCAGTTCCAATTGCTTCTAGAAATAACTAGGAGTGATTTATTTAATATCAATTATATTCATCATTCATGACGTTGGAATAAGATTAAGAACCAAGGAGTTGAGATAAGCTGGACTACATTATATAACCTTTATAACTACGTATTGCTATTTGCTAGTAAACGGATTAAATTCTCCCACCGGATCTTCGCTACCCCGAAGTTTATTGCGAGCAAAGACATTTTTCAGGGATATAAACTTCGACTACTTATATCGTTTTTAAAGGTTTTACTGTATTAAAAGTACAAAAAGATTGTTATCGATATTTTATACTATAAAAACTCTACACCAAATATCATCTAAACCGACTACCGAGATAGACAAACAGACGGACATAATATAATATGACACAACATAGAATTAATTAAATTATATTATTGTTTATATTTATGTGTATCTAAAACGTAGTAGACCTATTATAATAGAATACACGATTAACCTTATCAGTAAGCTTAAAATGAATTGCAAAAATTTATATAGGTCAAATATATTTTGACGAAATCAATAATGCATAATTTTTAGCTATTAAGAGATATATGATTTACATTTATAATTTCCGTTTAGGTTTAACCATAACTTTGTAGGCGAGTTAATGAATCATTTCATATTCAATATTAATTAATTAAACTTGTTATACAAGTACAGTAATCCACAAGGACACTAGATATAAGAGTCAGAGTGCGTAGTGCGAGTTTTATTCGATCATACTCATCGAGAACATTAACGCAAATTTGTATGGGATCAAAGCGGTATCCACGTAAGCGCTGTGGCGCTGCTTTGATCCCGTACAAATTCGCGTTAACGTGTTCGATGCGTATGATCGAATAAGACTCGCACTACACCCCATGATCACACCAAGACACGGCGCGGCCTTTTATAAAAGCCGGCCTAGCCTAAAACGAGCGATTTTTTATTTTAAGATGCGACGAAAGGATTTCTTATCGCATAATATTATTCACAAATTAAAATAATTAGCATTTGTAACCTCGGCGTCATTTGATCATTACAAAATTATTACAAAATAAAAATAAAAATTATAACGGAACGCATATTGTCCTCATAGTATATTGTCTTTATTATTATAGTATAATTATTATACTGTACTCGGCGAAACATGCCGGTTGCGGTCATTGACTCCCTGTCAAAAACTTGTCATTTTCTATACAAAGCCACGATTGACAACATCTGACACTTCATTGTCAATCGTGGCTTTGTATAGAAAATGACAAGTTTTTGATAGGAAGTCAATGACCGCAACCGCCATGTTTCGCAGAGTACAGTATAGATGACGTCAAAATTCGTTAATTGCGCGGTAATCGCACATTTTTCGGGCACAAAAACTATCCTATGTTAAGGACACTCGGGACACCAACTATCTTCATAAGGCGTCTCCCAGACAGACGCGGGCAGCGGTGGCGGTCGCGGCGGCGGTCAGTTGTTTGTACTGCCACCGCCGCGCCGCCGCGTGTGTCTGTGTCGTTCCTAGAACTTTCAAGTCATCCAACTGACCGCCACCGCCACCGCCACCGCTGCCCGCGTCTGTCTGGGAGACGCCTAACAAAGTGCATCCAAATCGGTTTAGCGGTTAACGCATGAAGTGGTAACAAACAGATAGACAGACTTTCGCATTATAATATTGGTATGGATATTCAGAATTGTTTTTTTTTCTGTGACCTTTTGATATTTTGACTAGTTAATTAAAACATAGTGTACACAAAACATGTCAAGCAGAAGACAATATGTGTAATATGCTCATTACAGCGCGGTCCGTACTTGTATAATTAATTACGTACGCAGTGTATTGTTACTGTGCATTTCATAAGGGCATTATCATAATGAGTAAGGCCCGTAACATAGATAAGCGAAAAATACGCTCTTATTTTTTAATGGATTTTCGATAAATAAATTAAAATATGTAAATTCTTTATTGCATTAAATATTACAAAATATTATAACTTAATAGATAAGTGAATCAACTATTCTTTGCACGCGATCAAGTTTTTTTTTAATTCAAACATGTTCTTTTTAAGCGCTTATTCCATTTGACTAAATTTAGAAATCTAAATGATTTAGTAACTAAATTTAGTGAAGTGAAATAACATTTAGAAAGCTAGGATCCTAATTAGTATACTAAATCGGCAAAAATGTGGCTTCTAACTGACTAAATCAGTGTTGCCAGATGGTTTCAACCTTTTATTGCATTAAAGTCAATATATATTATGATGTTATACGATCTGGAATCCATTTGTAGGTAATTTCTAAGGTCTGCTGGTTCCAATTAGTTCAGAAAGTTCATGATTCATAATTTTTCGTGGAGCAAAAATTCTTTCAACCATCTTTTTCGCCTTTTATTTATTTTGATTTTCATTGAGCCAACAGCTAAGCCTATGAGAAGACCAATTTTTGTTGCTTTTACAGAACTGGAGCCATTAAGAAGACGTCTGGCCAAAATCGCCGCGTCGTCACAACAGATTTAGTTGCTAAATAGGACAAGTGGAATAAGAAGCTTCTAATTAGTCTTCTTTTTAGGATTCTAATTAGATTTCTAAATTTAGTGAAATGGAATAACAACTTTACTGATCACTATTAAGGGAATCATCTTAATATTATACATTTAATTTATCACCGATTTTCGTTGAATGTTTGAGCGTAAACATGTCACGATTAATTAGGTGGATTTAACTTAAATATGATCAAAGGTATTGATAGATTAAAATAATTACTTTATTCATAGACAAAGTCGTAATGAAACATAAATGATTTTCCAAAATGGTATAAAAGGTGAGATCAATATAGTTTTCATGTTTCTCTAAAAGCCTGCCAACCTCGATGCTCGAATATGGTTCGATGTCTTCGAATCTATTATCTTACTCGTTTCAGCTTAGCTGTAGCGTTTCAAAACCGCTGCGCGGCTGATTGTGCGCACCCCACTCGTAGACCCCTGTTACGCGGGTGTTGATTGATTGCGAACGCCTTCCGATTTGTTTTTCCTCTATTGTCTGGTATGTTGTAATATTATGTATTGTTTTATCACTTTTAACGCACTGTGTGCTGCAATGCCTAAGGTCAGCTCACACCGAAACCATTTATAGCACAATTATAGCAGAAAGCTATAAAAGCTAAGCTTTATTTTGCTAAGATAATAATATAATAATTGTAGTTATTACTTTTATGCTGGAATAAAAATATGTGCTTGTCCTTTGTAAATGTGTATTATAATATGTACAATTAAATTATAATACTATATTTTATTGTGTGTTTTTATGTTTAGGAAAAAACTCTACATCATCATAATGAAGCATACAGAATGTAGAGAATGATATCAAATTGCAAATTATTATGTCTTCGTATATAAATGAAAGGTATGCAAATAAAGGTCGAAATTTTGCAAAAAAACGTCATGCATGAAAAAGTTAAATAACCGTAATAGTTTTGTAATAATTAAGCATTAATTATTGCGGTATTTATTACAAAACTTTTACTTACTTAGTTAATATTAAGAAATATTGGTTCTAAAAATCTTAAAAGGAAAGATTCTATTTTTTTCATTATCGTTATCGTATAATTTTCGAAACAATGGTTCCGTTTTTGATTATAAGTATCTGGCTATACTCCCTTGACCCTTACTAATAAAATAGTTACTATGTGGAAACAAAAATGTTTTTTGATTATGACGTATATCTATGTCTAGCGAAATTTTAAATGTAGACGATAATGACAAAATATGATCCCACCAAAAACATTTCTTGTAAAATGTTACCTCGACGACCACATACGGTTTAACCTGTGAAAAAGATATGAGACTTCATGTAGAGCCAAGCTTCTGAATCTACACGGCCTAACTCTACTGACACTAATTTAAACAAATTCTGCATACTTAGCGGTAAATAATATGTATAGCTTTGCCATTTCGCTACCGTCGCGAGGTGATGCGAATGTTTAGTTTCTGATCTGAAGTTAGTAACGAAACAGCCGAGCCATACATATTTACAGGGTCAATAGAGTTAGGCCGTATAGATTCAGATTTCAGAAGACGTAGCTACTTTTTTACTATTATTAATAACGTCAATGTTCCACTGCTGGGTAAAGGCTTCTTCTCTTTCAGTAGGTGACCAAGCCCTCTCCTTACACAGGCATCAAGCATTTTTATATTTAGAAAAAAATGTACGGTTTCTTCGTTATATGTTATTTACAAGCGTACGAACTACGAAGGCACGAAAAGCGTCTAGTTATAATAATAATTATTATTTTGATGAGGTTCTGAGGTCAATGTTGTGTCAGAAGTCATTATCCGGATGACCAAAACCAGTTGTTTGCTCGTAAAATTATTATTACTCGAATAATTAATTGATATTAACATTAATATTGATAATTTGTAATTTAGCTTCCGTAAATTTTCAAAGCTCTATTTTGCTTTTAAAAATGAGATTTTGTTACATATTTTAAGCACGCTTCTTAATAATGTTTTTTTGTAGATTATAATTGACAATTTTTTAGACGCTATAAAAGCTCGATTTAAACGCACACGCGCGAACGAGCGGCTTAGCCGCTACAACGCGAGATCACAAGCATTGTATGTATAAATCGTTAAGCATACATTCGCTTGGGCTCTCTCGATGTAGCGGCCAAACCGCTCATTCGCGCGGACGCATATAAATCGAGCCTAAACGATACCTAAATGCTAAGATCTTCTTCCTAACCTATACCTCTGTGGCTCTGTTGGTGGACTGTTGGTAGCTCAAGCCGGGGGTCGCGGGTTCGAATCCCGCCGACGGAATAAAAAGTTTTCTAAGTTCCTGGGTCATGGATGTGTATAAATACATGTATCATATAATAAAAATCTTAAATATAATATGTCTAATATGAAAAGTATTAAATACATCTCCGTTGTCTGGTACCTGTAACACAAGTCCTTTAGGTACTTAGCACGGGGCCAGATTGACGTGGTGTGAAGCGTCCATAGATATTATTATTATTATTATTATATTATTATACCTAAATATCTGTAATCTAGCAAAAAAAAGCTAGTTTTTCACAAGATTCAAGTAACCCGGACCTGACATTTCTTTAGTTAATCTTGACGTTAAATCTGGTATATAAGTCACTAAACACTAACATTATGAACATTATGACTTTAATGTAACTTTGCATGATACTTAACCTTTAAATGATTATGAATAACGTAATAATTATAATAATTTAATTAAGGAATAATGATTGCGGTCTTAAAATTTGAAAATTAATTTTCACTCTTATATGTTGTTTGCTATATTTGTGCCATGTATAAAACTAACGATTTATTTGCTAAATTAGCATAAAAACTTTCTTTTTTGAACCATAAGTTAATTAAATAGAAAATATATGTGGTTTACTTTTTAACTTGAAGTTGTATTTTGATTGGAGCTGTATTTTTGAAAATTAAATGGCTTTAATTAAGGCTTTTATACGACTTCTATCTTATGTCGACCTATATTTGTCTACGAACCTAAATTTATCCGTCTATGATTGCCTATAGACAGCTATAATTAACAACCAAGATGACCATCATCGTGGCCCAACATGTAGGCAGACCTTAAAAATGCAGGCCAAAATGCAGCTTTTCCGATATCACATCGAATTTCCTGAAATGAATTATTAATCTATGTGCGAATCTGTCGCAATTCGATCGTGGAAAATAATGTTTCCGATTGTTCTAGTTAGGGACATTTATTGAGGAATACAAGGCCTTTATGCTATGAATTTACCTATTAATTTAAAAGACTTAAAATAGTGGTACCTACACTTTTAAAATGTTACAAGTAAACGAGACATAATGATGATGGTAAATCGGCTTAGGGTTAATTCAGACCGCAACACGACGCGTAGATGCTTTTCTAAATTTGTATGGATTTGACAGATTCGCAAGACGTCTCAGTTCTCACGCAATTTAAATTATTATTATCACTTAGGGACATTCCACACGACGTTTTTTAAACTTTAGATATCTGAAAAAACTCGATGAAAACGCGCAGAAGACGAGCGCATCAAAAACGCGCTTCGTCAGTGCGCAAACAATACGTCGTGTTAAAGCGCCCATTTTGTGACACCCCGTATACGGCGACTCAATTTTCACTAGCATCCAGTGTAGTGATGATGATGATGTCCACCTCTCTCCGCGCAACGTATCCAGCTAATTCAAGGCGACTGTACATAATACGTATTGTGTTGAAACGCGGTTTTTATCACGTTGTCGTTCCGGTCGTCATGAACGTGGAAATTGAGACTGATGTGTATTTGGCTGTGTCATAATACATACTAGATGTTTCCCATGACTTTGTGCGTAGAGTTCCGCGGAAACTGTTTTTTTTACATGATAATGGAGCCTTTCTTAAGTTGCCGATCTTTAAGTTTGCCAAGATAATGCAAAATTCTATGCATCATCATAATTATTGGTCCACTAGTATGGAAGGCTATTCAATGAAAAGAACCAAATCTTTTGCTCTATATCTTGGAATGTGTGTGTGATTTTATCATATTCTGTTTACGCGTCTGTCACAAGTAACTATTAAGTATAATGGACATGCAGTTATTTCAATTTCACCTAGTTTTACAAGGCTGACATTTTGTCACAGTCGACATTCGACAAGCGTATTGCCTAACTTCCCCCATTACGATCTAGTAATTAAGGAAATACCTAGGCTTTGTCAAGTGTAGAAGGTGCCTTTTGTCATTATAGTTCCTTTTCTCGTTATGTTTAAGTTTAACAATGCCATTATTTTGTAGGATATCCGTAAGGCTTTAAGTGATTTGTGGATGAACAAATTGCATAAATTTTTAACATCCTTAGATTCATAAAAAGGTACACACTGCACTGTAAAGCTGTAATAATTATTTATTAAACAATGCTTTGTCCGTGTCTGATAGTTCAAAAGTCCCTTGACAGATAAGGACAAAACTTAGTGGGAACTGTATGACTTTGCATAATTATTATATTACAATAGTGTCTAGCCCGTAAAAACGCTTTTTTTTAGTTACAGGGTAATTTTTTAATTTTTTTCATCGTTTAAAAAACTGTCACAGTGCAGCCGAGTAAAATTTTCAGTTTGATTCAATCACTCCATTAAATTAAAAAATAAAACCATTTCTGGCTGTTACTATTAGAGTTTAGACTGTATTAAAGAAGCTTAGAATTTCTATTTAGAAAGCCCTCAAGAGCTTCAGCAGAGCTAAAGTGAAAAATGGTTCGACTGCTACAAATTATGCGTACAAAATCGATTTTCGAAAAGAACCATTTATCTATCCCGAGATATATTTTGATGTCAATATCACAAAGATTCGCGTTCGATGTGGTTGCACAACGCGAAATATGAAGGCGCGTATGACAAGCGCGAAATTATTTTATTAATGCATATATCAGAATTATCCTTATTATTTTCTATTTCTGCGATGATTTTCGACGCAATTTGCTTTGAACTAAGCTATAACTAACTAACCAATGGCTAGAATATAACAAAAACCTTAGACTGACTTATTATTGTGCTATTATGTTACCTTAGTACAATTCGATTCTCTAAAATGTTCAGAGACTAGAGGCCATGAAAGCTCATAATAATGTAAACATACATACATATTTTTGGTGAAAAAATCCTACTTCCTTATTATTTTTTATTTTATTTATTTATTTGAATCAGGCATCTCGGTCCAGAGTGCTATGAAGAAATCATTGACAGTAATACAAATTAAATTGGTAGAAGTATCTATAAATTTTTATCTATCAGATTATTGATTCCTTTGTTTATATGTATTATATTTTCTAGTTACTCTAAATTTTGTACCTACTTAGAGTTCTACCTTTAATTATTGTCGGTAGCCGGTTATAGGTAAGTACTAAGTGTAATAAGTATTTAAAAGATTACGCACATTTATGTTCACAATTCACATCCTAAAATAATGTTTTTTGGAAATGTCAATTACTTTTTAGTGGGAAGTGAGTGGGCAGCAAATAGTTTTATCTGTGGCATTATAAAATATTGTAATGGCGACAAAATGGCCGAAAGTAGACGCGATAATTGGCGCCAATTGAAAATTCCAAGGCTGTAATTTTTTTTGTAATATAATTAAAAAGTATAGAGCACTTGATTTATGGCCATAATAACAAGTAACATTTAGCCATAAATTAATTACAGTGAAAGTTAAGAGGATAATATGCTAACACCTAACACTTTTTTCCATACAAACGTATTCCCCAAGTTCCTCCCTGGATAATGCGTCTAGACAAAATATGATTTTTTATACAATATTGGGATCAGTGAAAGCTATGCCTCTACGTTCAACTTTTCTTAAATTTTACTAATAATTAATAAAAAAAATATTACCCTTCAAAATTCGCAAAAAAATGAATGTATCGTACCCCGCCAATCAACCGACCATAAAACAAATTTGAAAGATCTTTAAGGTAAAATAAAAACGTATAGGCATAGACTCACTCTTTCTGTTAAAAAAAATAATTAGATAGGCTCTATTTTGAAGGAGGAATCAGAGGAATATGTTGCCTCGATTTACTGTATCAGTCTCTATCACAATACACGTGTCAGCGCAGGGTGAAGCGTAATGGCAATAGTTTCTTCGTTCAAATTTTACTGCATTAGCGTTTCCTCTTAAGGTGACGCCTTGATAATTTGGCTGTAGCGATGTCCATTTTTCTCAGCAATGACTAAAGCTAAGAAATTAAAGTTCACTGTCAGTATTCATCATGTCTTTGTCTTTGAATTACCCATAGCATAACACGATTGGTCACCTTTTATAACACAGAATAATCAATCAAAAAGATCTCTGTAAAAAAAGGGATTCCTATTTTGCCAACAGAGGAGAGTGATATAAGCTTCCAAAATTTGTACATAAATTAGTTCTAGTATACACTTTAATTTGTCCATAGCTTATATGAAATATATTTATGGTTTTTAAATTACGCGACAAAAACCATTTTGTCGCTACGCCCTTTCAATTTTTTGCTGTTCCATCGCTTGTTTTCTATGAGAGGCCGGGCCAACCTCGCATAGAAAACAAGCAATCTCAAACACACTCAACACGGTTTTTTACTTTAACATGGCGTCACCTTAAGCGTGTCGTACAGTTGTACTGCCTACATGTAGAGGCTTGATCACACCGAGCGAGTAGAGATGTAAAACAGTGCTCTCCGACAAACACTTAGTATGTTTTGTATGGATGTGCTCGGCCAAAGACACTATCTCGTACTCTACTTTGTAGGTGTAATCAGGCCTTATAACAGGCGCATGATCGAAATCAGAAATAAGGGTACCATATAATTGCAAAGTCTCACTTAAAAGGCAGCTTTTCCACACCGACGCCATCTATTAAAGTAAAAAACCGTGTTGGATATTATGTTTGTTGTTTGTTGATTAGATTGCTTGTTGTCTGGAAACAAGAAATGGAACAGCAAGAAATAGAAAGGGCGTAAGCGACAAAATGGTTTTTGTCGCGTAATTTAAAAACCATATTAAATATATTTCATATACATAAGCTATGTACAAATTAAAGTGTATGCTTGAACCAATCTAAGTACAAATTTTGGAAGCTTAAATCACTCTCCTCTGTTGGCAAAATTAGAATCCCTTTTTTACAGAGGTCTTTTTGATTAATTATTCTGTGTTATGAAAGTTGACCAATCGTGTTATGCTATGGGCAATTAAAAGGCAAAGACATGATGAATACTGACAATGAATTTTAATTTCTTAGCTTTAGTCATTGCTGAGAAAAACCGACATCACTACAGCCAAATTATCAAGGCGTCGTATATCATCTTATAAATTGAAGTTTAAGAATATTATTATCGTAGCGCATCAGTAATATCTTTTATATTTCGCTTTCTTAGCGCAAACAGCCTCTAGGCAAATTCTTGAGAAAATCTCAGTTGTAATGAGCAAACAAAACAGGACATTAGCGAATACAAGAACAAGCAAAATGTCTCATTACATTTTCCTCTCGTGAGAACACCCCAATAAAAGCACGCAATTTACAAACGAATTTCCATCTCCATCACATTTAAGTGTTGTCCGCGGTAATTTTACCTGTTATATGACCTTAATGGCTAAAACAAAGAGTTCACTTTTATATAAACTTCGGGGTAGAATAATTCTGAACAGTCTGTACATTTAAGTAGCAATTACATTTAACAAAGCCGTCGGTTCCCAAACCGCAGCACCTTGTAAGGCGCCTTGGAGATTAGAAAACGGTTTAAGGCTACATTCAGCTAATTTTGTTGCTAGATTAGAATTCTGTGGTTGCTGCTTTGGGCTTTTTTGATTGAAGGTATGGCTATGTTAATTATACATAATTAAAATTATATTTTCAGCTCTAAGCTTTAACCAACAATCGCAACAATCTTGATTAAGAGGAAAGATTTTTATTGTAGCTTTATTTTTGAACATTTGTAGATTCTTCTATTTATTGCAATACAATAGACAGTTTTCGTGGAATTTCTTTCTGCGACGTCTAGTTCACCTCGATAGCATTGACGAGAGAGTAATTAGTAATCTTTTAAAACAAATCTTTGAATTGTTACCGCCACTAATCTAATTAAAATAGTACCCTGGATAAGCTGATTATATGTTTAGTTGATCACATCCGTATTTCACTTAGCGGTTCAGTTGAAAACCGGTGTCATGTATCCAACATACATGACCTAAGCCGAACTGAACCTTTTTTTGGCCACATCCAGGCACAATTTGTTAAATAAAGTCTGTCTGCTCTTGTACTGCTTAATATATTGTAATTGTGTCTCGTGTGTACTAAAAATAAATTTTTTCTTTCTTTCTTTCTTTCTTTAATCGAGATAGACTAAAAAAATAAATATTTTATTCATACTTTTTCAGCTACATGACAGCAATCTGTGGTATCCTTAAAAGTTTTAATACAGCCATATAATTTAAGTATATAAAATGTTGCCTAAGCGTTCCCTTACCTTGGTGGAAGTCCGGTCCCTTTTGAGGTAGACCGGCCGGTCGTGGAGGGAGTCCCGTGTTAGATAGATCCGGGATATCCCTCCTTTATACGGCTGAAGGCGAACCGCAGGTGGTTTTAGTGAGTAGGAGTCTCACATACCCCCGGGGTGCTGAGCACATACCCGACCCGGGGGACCCATGATGGGTTTCCCCTGCGCATCAAAAAAAAAAAAGTAGGTATATAAAATGTAAACATCCAACTTATCACAGGCGAAAAAATATTGACTTGTAAGTTGTATCCAACTTCGAGAGCAGAAACTTTGCTATAAAACTGACAGCTTGACATCAGGTAAACGCCATAAGTCCGACAGATCTTGACGGTGTACTGTAATTTGTAAAGGCTTGAGACGCTCTTAAATTCCGAAATAATAGGCACATAAAGGCAATTTAAAGGTCACAAGGAACATCGTAAAGAATTACTTTATGGAGCAATCATAAGCTAAATATTATAAGTACTGACAACCGTTTAATCTGCAGGAAGCTATCTCAACAATTATGGATGACATTTTAAATTATTATAAGATCACAAGTGCAATGAACTGAAGTCGTTACATATTATTTTTAGTGTTTTAATGACTTCAAGTGAAAAGTAATTAGTCGGTATAATATTTTTAGTCATAAAATACGTGAATACAATTTATTTTTAAATAATAGACAATAATGCTGTGATAGGCTTGAAGCCCAAACTGAATCAAGGCACAACATTTCATTCCTCAGTCATCATGTCATTCTTGCTATGTTCTTATAATAAAAAAATTAAGAGACTGGATGTTTGATTTGACGAGATGATGCATCATCTCGTCAAGCAAGCTTACAGAACAAAATCGTTCCGCGTATGGTAGAAAACGTTTGAGTTCAGCGATTCTTATTGCAAGGCTCTTCAGCTCGTGTATGGTTTTCAAACCAACAGCATAATATTAATTTATTTTGGGTGATTATCTCCACAAATATAGATCAAGATAAATACCGCATGTATACATGTGGCATGTACCTACTTCGCGTGCCATATCGCGTTCCCAAACGACGAGCAATGCTCGTCTTTCAGAAGTCTGTTCTTTAGTCTGCTATCGGAATCGGACTTCAATCGGAATTTTATAAATGCCTAAATTCCTAAAAGTGCCGTATTGAGCTGTAGAAATTCAAATAATAATCAGCCAAGTGTGAGTCGGACTCGCGCACGAATGGTTCCGTACCATTATAGAGCAAAATTAGACCAAAAATTGTGTTTTTTGTATGGGAGCCCCTCTTAATTTTTTATTTTATTTTAATATTATTATTAAAAATAAAGTACAAGTAAAACTAAGGATTTTGTGGAAAATTCAAGGGCCTACCTGTTGCTATTATTGATATAGAGCAAAAAATGCCAAAAAAATCACGTTTGTTGTATGGGAGCCCCCCTTAAGTATTAATTTTATTTTGCTTTTAGTATTTGTTGTTATAGCGGCAACGGATATACACAATCTGTGAAAATTTCAACTCTCTAGCTATTACCGTTCTTGAGTTACAGCCTGGAGACAGACAGACGGACAGACATCGAAGTCTCATGAATAGGGTCCCGTTTTCACCCTTTGGGTACGGAACCCTAAAAAACGATGGTCGATGGCCTAGATAGTGGACACGTTTCTTATCATCGGTACGTCACAGTAGATAGGAAAAAAGTGGTACGCTCGTTTTCATACAAATGGAGGGACATGCGGTATCTATCTTGATCTATGTCTGTGATCATCTCCTTCTTACATAAAGATGTTAGGGCAAAAAAATTATTGTCATACTCATAGTAAAACATATTTTGTTTCATGTATGACTCTGCGATCTTTCGCTCTAGAAATAGTCCTATTTATCCAAGATAAACCGTTTTAATTTTTCATTGCGGAACCCTAAATTATAAAACATTATCACAAAAAATTCCTACCTAGAAATGACGGTATAATTTCCTTTATTAAACAGGACATGCAGAAGGAATTGTGTCGCGGAAGTGGTTGTATGTTGTATGAGTTGTATGTAGCTGATTGTATGTTGTATGGTATGTACGATACGGTCTACATTCGTGTATGAACTACTTCGGCGGTGATAGTAGGTTCAACGGTTCGCGCGGAGGCCGTTCGCAAGGCCGCGCTTAGAGCCGCCAGTTGGGGTTCCTTAGGAAAATGATCGCTGGACCTGTCTAGATTATCGATTTTATTACATACTGTATAATGCTCGTTATTTTTTAAAGAGACGACATAAATTATTATTAGTCGATCTCGATCGTGGAAAACGTGACACAATTGATTTATAAGTATTGTTATCGCGGTCGCCGGTGACCGCTTGGGGCCTAAAACATTATCTAAGATTACCCTAGATTGTTGATTAAATTGTTAATTGTTATACCGTAATTTCGTGCTCTTTCGTTAATAAATACAGGAACGAAAGAGGCAACATAAATTATTATTAATCAAAAATTAGGTTAATCCTGCAACCTAAGGAACAATTAGCACAGAATAACCTATAGTGAATACTTATAGTATATTGTGTAGCATATTATTTTTCTTTTAAAAGTTCAAGTAATTTTATTCATATAATAGGTCTCGAAGAAGCCTAAACTATACGTGAATGCATTTTAGTTTTATGCACTGTAGAGTTGTATACTGATGACGGGCCGCCCTGAACGCCTTGAACGCCTCCGTGGTCTAGTGGTACAGAGCGCGGCTCTTGACTCGGAGGTCGTGGGTTCGATTCCCGCGTTGGAAACATGTTATTTCCAAGTTTGGTTAGGACAATGCAGGCTGATCACCTGACTGTCTGACAAGTAAGATGATCCATGCGTCGGATGGGCATGTAAAAAGTCGGTCCTGCGCCTGATCTCTCGCCGGTCGTGTCGGTCTGCCGTCCCACTGGGTTATGAGAGTAAAGGAATAGAGAGTGCTCTTGTGTACTGCGCACACACTTGGGCACTATAAAAATACTCCTGCGTAGCTGGCCTGGTTTCAATGAAACCGGCCACCGTCACCGAAACCGGTGTGGGAGCTATTATTATATTATACGGGCCGCCCGTGATCGCGGCCACTGGAAAGTACATAGTTGAAACGTCGGTAGAAAAGTGTTCTACTGTCTACACGACAAATTGCGTTCTACTAAAACTATAAGCAACTAGTTGATTCTGGCAACTCCGTTGCACCAAAATTCGTTTATCGCACGGGAACATATTCTTTGCGGGATAAAAAGTATCCTATGAGATCCCGAGACTCCAAATGTACTTCCAAAGTCCAAACCGAATTTCAACAAAATCGGTTGAGTGTTTGGGCTTGAAGAGGTTATAGACATACAGACAGACGGACAGACTTTCGTATTTATAATATTAGTACAGTAATTAGTATGTATATGTGCGTAAACTTAAGAAAACCTAAATTATAAGATAAACAATCTTTTATCTCAGGTTTTAGTAGTTTATAACATGCTCTGAATAGAAATTAAGGCATAGGCTATATAACCTATTAGAATCAAAACTTTTTTTTTTATTAAATAAGGGGGCAAACGAGCAAACAGGTCACCTGATGGTAAGCAACTACCGTCGCCCATGGACACTCGCAACATCCGAAGAGCTGCAGGTGCGTTGCCGGCCTTTTAAGAGGGAATACGCTTTTTCTTGAAGGTTTGTAGGTCATATAGGTCCGGAAATACTGCTTTTTATTGTACGGAACTCAATTTAGTAGTATATTTTCACATTTCCTTCTTCCATGTAAGATTAGTAAAGAGGCGTAAGGTGTACAGGTTTTTAAAGTTTCGTTCTTGATACCAAGCATACGGAAATCATGTACCATGATAGTCATAGCTATTTTCAAAGCTATTAAATGTGAAGGCTTGCTTTAGGCTACACTCAAAATAATGTAAGGCTCTTAAGGTCTCTAGACTTAGCAGATGCTACGATTCTAAGGTCTTAAGGTTTACTAGATACTTTGAATCGAAGTGAAGTCCCTACAACTAACGATGAAATTGCACAGTTTCGACCTATGAATGTTGAACGAATTTTCGACGTTGAATCTTCAATCTTCGTAATGTTGACCTGTAAATTGTAAGTACGGTAAATTGTAAAAATCCTAGGCAATCGAATAAGACTGTGTTTTAGTAGTTTTAAATTGATTTTACAAGGAATATTTAAATTTGAATGTAAACTGCGCAGTTTTATCTATAGCTTCATTATAGAAGGTGATCATAATACTGACAATAGTATTTTGAATGTGAAGGCGTTCGCCTTCAGCTATTTAGCGAAATGACTGACTATTCTAGACTTTAGAATGTAGCTTTCAATACACGATGTCTTTTGATACGGCATGTTATATAACAGAGTAAATTGGTTGATTGAAGTTTTGATACTTGTTGATTGGCCATTGTTAGATACTTTGCCAAAAATGTTGGATTTCTAGGCCATGCAAATTAAAACAGTAATGGAAAAAATATTATTTTTCAGATTGGGTATAATTATTTTTCTTATCATTTCTACGTATAATTAATAATAATTATTTATTATTATATACTTACCTCCCCATACTAAAACTGAATCAAGTTTGATGAAAGGTATGGAGATTGGAGATATTTCGGGTCCCGAGAAATATAGTTTTATCACGGAAAGTGATACGGATCCGTTTCAATAATTTCGGAAATTCGGACCAACTGTGAACATAGTGCTAATTTTAAAATAATATTTTAATAATGTAGTAAGGACCCCTTCATACCAGTTCAGTCCTCTTTCACAAGTGTAGTATGTAGTATATTATGTAGTAGAACAGTTAAATTCACGATAACACTACAGTTAAGACATTATTCATGTTATTATAATCTAGATCAGTCATCCTCAACCTGAGGCTCATCAGACACTTTTATGAATCTAAGTCAAAGATGTGCTCTAAAATTAGTATTTAGATCATTCATTCATTCTGCTTTAATTTTTGAAGAAGTTTTAAATCTTTACTTTACACTAAGGTTCAGTTAACATTGAAACTTTACATGGCAATACGATGCAGTTTTAATGAGCCATTTAAAATTGGAATCGCCAGTCCAACACCGCAAGCGGCAAGTCAAATTCCTTCTGTTTCTTCATATGTGTTGTTAAAAAAGGTTAACCCCCTTACTAAAAACGCTGTATAAGCTTTGAATAGTTATACAATGTTTTGTCTTCTTCAATCCAATTAAAAATGTCACTTGTGTGACAGGAACAAAACACTGTATAACTACAGTGTAAAGTATAACTATTCAAAGACACAATTAAAAATGTCACTTGTGTGACAGGAACAAAACACTGTATAACCACAGTGTAAAGTATAACTATTCAAAGCTTAAACAACGTTTATTAGTAAGGGGAACTCTGTGTTGAATGGCTCATTTCATGCGACGCATCAACTGGTCACGATGCAACTTGCAATGTAAACTCGAGTAAGAAAACTTATTTTTTTAATGTTTAGCACATTTGATATATTATGGTTGTGCACACCTGATCATATGAAGCGTGGATATAGCGATGAAATCGCGCGTCACGATGGTTCGTGAGCCCTGAGGTTCCGCATAGCTGTCCCATTGTTTTCGGCACCGACCGGTATTTGCATGACGAACATAATATTATTCGCAACGTGAATGTCAAGAAAAATATGGAATTTGGTTCGGAAGACTTGGCCTTAGGTGGGAATGATCCGGAATCCTGTACCAAGTTCAAAAGAATGAAGATTGAGTACAGAAATAGTTGAGGTTTAAGGCCGTCACAGACTTAGCTATAATATATATTAATATGTTTATAGCTAGGCATATTACTATATATTTTCTATACAATTTTCGCATGACCACACACTCAGCTATAATATATATTTCTGGTCTCAGTGTGTTTAGTACGGTATATATATATATATATATATATACTAGGCGAATTCTTAAAAAGACCATATTAAAGAAAAATAATTATTTTAATATTTTTCTTTCATCCTTAAGAAAATTATTTTTTACCTTGGAAGTTGGGTTTAATTTTTTGTAAAAAAAATATATAATTCTTTTCCTAAGTTAATTTATTTATCAGGGATTTTAGCCAAAACTTTTTCTTTAAAGTTTTTTGTAGAATCGTCGTTATGTCAATTCCATACATTTCTATCGGCGATTCTATAAATAAGTGATAAAAAAAACGTCTTGGCTAAAGGTTCAGTTTATACTTTTCGTTTTGCACTTACGAAATAAAATTATGTTGTCATTAAAATAAAACAACAGTATTTCAGCTGCAAAAACTAGCACGATGCAAACAATACATAATATTATGTTAACATAATATTATATGCAATAATATTATCTAAGTGGTTTGTAAACAAAAGTGTTTGAGGCGGTAACCTGGTCACTCTGACCTTCTATGTCGTTCCCACGGCAATAGTTAATTGAAAAGGTTTCTCGTTCACTTTGAATTCGGACGTTATGACTCAAATATATCTTTGTCTAGACTCTACCAGTCAGAGACATTTTAATAATTAGTTAAGTAAGTATGTAGTTTATTAATGAAGACTTGGACGGAAAAATTATTAATGAGTTTATAATAAAACCTTTATTCATTAGTAGGTGCCATCACTAGGTGGAAGACTTAAAATATTATAATACTAGATGTCCCGTGCGGCTTCGCCCGCGTAAATTAGGAATTTTACGAAAACCGTACATTTTCCCGCAAAAAGTTCTGTCCCTTCACGTGGTCTATTCTATATCTGTGAGTTGTGACAAATAATATCAAAAATGCTCTAGTACTTCGTGAGATAAACCCTTTCTAGTTTCTAATATTTTTCCCGGGTTTTTCCACATTTTATTCTGATTCTTCGGTCATATATATTTTAGTCTTAGCGTAAGTAATAATAAATAGCCTTCCTCGATAAATAAGCTATTTAACACTGAATTTTTTTTTAAATCGGACCAGAAAGTACTTCCTGAGATAAGCGTGTTCGAGTAAACAAACAAACTCTTCAGGTTTTAAATAATATTAGTAGATATACATTTTTTTAAATCGATTGACAAACTCGAGTCTCGATCTAAAAGACTATGAAACGTATCATGGGACGATACCGTGGGAGAGCCATGCTTCGGCACGAATGGGCCGGCTCGACCGGAGAAATACCACGGGCTCACAGAAAAAAGGCGTGAAACAGCGCTTGCGCTGTGTTTCGCCGAGTGGTGAGTTGACCGGAGGTTCGCGTAGTGTATATTTTCTTTACCGGAGGCCCAATCTCCTACCCTTTTCCCTTCCCTACCCTCCTTTATTTCCTTCCCTACCCTCCCCTATTCCCTTCCCTATCCTCCCCTACCCTATTACGCTATTCCCTCGTAAAAGGCCGGCAACGCACCTGCAGCTCTTCTAAAGCTGCGAGTGTCCATGGGCGACGGAAGTTGCTTTTCATCAGGTGACCCGTTTGCTCGTTTGCCTCCTTTTTTCATAAAAAAAATGGTACTTGGTAGTGATGATGATGATGATGACGAATGTAATTTGCATAGTAGAATCTGCTTTCCGATCTTAAATCAACACCGAAACTCTCAAACGTATATCTATGAAGAGTCAGGAGTTCTCTCAGCAGCTCCCGAACCATGGGTGGGTGTTGCTGGGTCCAAAATCTTACTTGTTGTTAGCAGATACTCGGAATACTTCTCATGAAACCAAAGTCACCACATGTTTCCATATAAATTTTGAGAAGTTCCCTCGATTACCCATGGATTCCTTCATCAGATCACCATTTTTGTGAACATAATATTAAATTGGGATAATGCCCTATACACCAAAAGAAAAATTTTGAAAATCGGTTCACAAACGGCGGAGTAATCGTTGAGCATAAAAAAACGAACATAACACCTCCTCCATTTTGAAAGTTGGTTAAAATTATAGCCTATGTGTTATTCTGATGCATAAGCTATATTGTTGTAAAGTTTCATTAAAATCCGTTCAGTAGTTTTTGCGTGAAAGAGTAACAAACATCCATACATCCATACATCCATACATCTATACATCCAAACTTTCGCCTTTATAATATTAGTAGGATAAAATCCGTTCAGTAGTTTTTGCGTGAAAGAGTAACAAACATCCATACATCCATACATCCATACATCCATACATCTATACATCCAAACTTTCGCCTTTATAATATTAGTAGGATGTTCCAATGATCTGAATTCTATAGTTTTGACTTTTGTCTCGTCACTATAAGGCGTCTCCCAGACAGACGCGGCCTGCGGTGGCGGTAGCGGTGGCGGTAGCAGTGGCGGTCAGTTGGATGACTTGAGAGTTCTAACGAACGACACAGCCACACGCGGCCAAGTCATCCAACTGACCGCCACCGCTACCGCCACCGCAGGCCGCGTCTGTCTGGGAGACGCCTAAGGGCGCGTTCAGACGCGCGTTATCTACGCGCGTGTTTCTGTTCGCGTGTTTTCCCAAACGCGAAAGCAGAAGTCGCGCACATCTGAACGAGCCGTAAAACGAGGCCCTCAAAATAGCCCATCAAAGAACTCCACAGCCAAGCATAGAATCACCTCCTATTTGGGAAGTCAGTTAAAAAGCAAGAAATTGTAAACATTTTTTAAAAAATCCATTAATTAGACACTACGTATTCGTAAAAAAGGTATTCTAAACCTTTTTTCAGCTAATTAAATAAACACATTCCACTAGGCGCAATGTTGTGCATCTCTCCGCCTACGCACTGAGTAAGTAATGCGTGCAGAGACTAATAAATTGGCTCGACTCTACCTGTACATCGACGTGCAAATATATTAAACATTTATAGGCTGAGCGCTGGAAGAGAGATTTGTATTTAGAGATATAATTATTTAAAACTTTCATTAAGAGTAATATTTTTGTACTGTTTAATACAGATTTGTTCATTTTGTTGTGTAGTTGTGTTTATTGTCGTCAAAGCGTACAATTTGAAAGTACAAAACTACCCCGTGGTTTAAATCTCCATATTAAACTATTATCAAACATATTAAACTATACTCACTATAATCAGTTTAGCTATGAAGAATCAAGTGTTAACAGACGGACACGCTTTCGTATTTAAAATATTAGTATCTAGGACAATAAATAGTTCTGTCATATATTTGGAGTATAATATAGTCCACTTTGCGACAGGAATGAGTAAGTACACCTACTTTAAAGTAATGAGTGCTAAAATAAGTTGCGCAAGCGCACACCATGGCTTGAATATTAAAAAAGTCTAGCGCGATTTGAGGAAAACTACATAAGGCTGATGTAATGGATACGACCGGCAACCCGCGACTTGACATAGCCTAGTATTTTTTACTCGTTTATTTAGTTTGATTGAGAACCATGTTCTTTTGTTTATACCAAATAATAAAATTATGCGTGTAACTAGTTACTGTATGCAGTATGTTTACAATGCGTTTTTCAATAAGTCAATATCTTTTAGAAACCTCAGCTTTATTGTTTACAGGTAGACTGTTAGTTTATTGGTAGAGAAATAATTATTAAATAAAAATATTATGTTATCTTGTACCTTAGCAATCAGATTAATTTATTAAAATAAAAATAACACTATTAATATTAATTACATCTTACAATCATCTCCTGGCCTATATCTTTAACAGATTTATCAAACGCCTACGGCAACAACTTTGTAAAAATGATTTAGTTTGGAATGTTTTTACACTGCACTTGTTTAAGTGGACACCTACGCGGCTTGTCACCAACTTATAATGGTCAGTTTGACCCATGGGTCCATTTTTTCGCATTTCTGCAACATTATGTTTTGGCGCGTTGAAATATGGGACCGTGATTCGTAAATGCAATCTTGAAATTACTTTAAAGATTCTTCAAAGTAAATTCAAGATTCAAAGTAAATTAAATTCAAGACTTGAATTTACTCTGAAGATTCTTCAAAGTAAATTCAAGATTCATATCTAAGCCGATTTGTCAAAATTTATTGACAATTCGGCTGAGTTGCATTGCATTCACAAATCATGGTCCCATAATAATGTCGATGCGCCAAAACATCCCATTTTTTGTAGACTGTAGAGCGTGTTTTGTCGAATGTGTTTTGTTTGATATTCGCCAGTGTGGCTGCGTTATGGCGCAATTTCACTGGTCGATAGGGACCGCATGCGGGGTGCGGGAAATTTCTGAAATGCATGCCACGACGTTATCTCGACTGCAGGGACTCCCCGTATGCTGTATACCGTACGAGTTAACGACTAATGAAAATGCGCCCTTAGTTCTGATTTTCGGTCTATTGAGGTGATCGCACACTTATCAGCACGCGGCACGCGTCGAACGCGCCATATTTTAGAATTCGTATTTCGTTGTATGAAATAATGTAAAACCTCACACATTCGTCCGCACTGTACGCGCCACATTTCAGTATTCGCCGTATGCGGTGCGTTCTACAGCAGACAAATGTGCAAATGAGCTTTGGTGATCCGTCCGCTATAACGTTTTTTTACACAGAATAAAAAATAACTAAATGAGATTTCACGCTCGACTCAACAGAAAATTGAAATTACTTAACTATTACAATTTCAGTCGATTTTGTAACTCTATCCACTTTAATTTTGATTACAAAAGGTGAAATGTAAATTAGACACAGTATAGAAATGTACAACTTATAGTAAGAAGTATTCAAAAATGAGCTCTATCTCTCAGGGTTAAAGTACTTACACGAATATCCTGCATATCGTGCAATGTAAGAGAGCCTTAAGATAATGAACAAGATGGTACTGTTCGATAAGAAATTGCTTAATTGTTAGTACAATAGTAATGTTTTAGCTAATGCCTGTATAGATTAAACCAAATAGCCTTTGTTGTTTTTAATTGAATCGTGTTACGACTCTGCTTCATTATTAATCTCTGTTTGTATTTGAGTGACTTAGAATAATTTGTAGTTGTCTTCAAATTAAATATACATACTACCATAAATACGATAGTGTGTCTGTTGGTCTTAGACTTCTTCACGCTTAAGGCGAGGCCAGTTCGAAAAGACTGATGTTTAAGCTTCCAGACTGAAGAAATTGTGGAATTCTCTTACACCAAAATTGATGTAGACTCAAAAAGGAAAAAAGTAACCGAGCAGAATATTGAAAAATGGCATGGTAATTCTGTAAAAAAATCTTGAATATGACCATAAAAATACACTTCAAATTCGAACATCTCGTAATTTTCAATGACAATGATATGACTTTTTTTTACAAAAAGGGGAGCTTTTTTATAGTTCTAACGAAATAACCGTATGGATTTTTAAAAAATTATTCGATCATTAAAAAAGTAAAAGAAAATTTATAATTTTCTCCTTTTTCGCCCTATCAAGAACGCGGCGAGCGTCGTAACCGCCACTGTACAAGGCGCGCTGATATGAATGTTATTTTAATATTCTTAACGTCGATATTCGTACTGACAGACATCGACCTGCTAATTTTCGGGAAGCCTTGCCTTAAGCTGATTTAGAAGACAAAAAAGTGTGCTGTGTGAAGATACTTTGAGTCCCCGATAAAAATGCATTATTATTCATATATTTTATAAAAGTGTACGTTCCTCGTGCGATAAATTTCTACAGAAACTTGCGAAAATGTAGTTAATATTGCATCTTAAATAATATAAATTATCTGTGGGAAAACTGCAAAACTACAAAAATAGACCCGTAGTTTTTGTTTCGTAGAATACTTTGAGCTGGGTCTTCGATCAATGTCAAGTTATTTATATACGATTATAAAATAAAAACCAATAACGGATTCAAAAAATGTAATTAAAACATGACATCAGTGTTAGTGTGTTTACTATTTGTATACTTAACATATTATATTTTGTACCTAAAACATAATAAATATCTTAAATAGCAATATTATTATTATTATAAATTATTAGAATGAAATAAATATAATTTATGCACAGTGTGAATAAATTATATTGAGTGGGTAGAAAAAAGAGAGAAGAATTTAATTAACATAATAACTTACAATGAAATGGGTAACACATTCTCCTTACGAATTTAAGGATTTCCCGGTCTTTAGTACAGGGAAACCCTGGTGCTTAAACCATTTCATTAATCTTAATAACGGCGGTCGTATTAATAACATATCGAACATAGTATAGATAGTTTTATACATTTACCACAGAATACATAATATTAGTACAAGTACATTCACTTAAAATATGTTTAAAGAGTTTTGATATGCTATATTAAGTAGTTTTGTTAAAATATTTTAAAAACTTAGAAAAACTATATAAAAGTTACTATAATAATATAAAAGTATTTATTTTGATTAAATTGATGCAGACAAATTCTTAGAGTACCTTTGGCAACGAGATATTCGATTATAGAATATTTATTGCGGATGCGATTCTCGGGTTACTTTTGCATAAAGTTTTGGACAAAAATCTAGATTGCAGTTGCTGCAACTGTCTAGATCCAAATTGTATAAGAACGGCCTAATTAAATTGTTTTAGGTGAGTAATTTCGGCCAAGTGTACTGTGGAGCAAGTAATACAATATTAAAGCTTAAACTCGCGTAGTCTTGCACCATACAAGGCCGTAATATTTATATAATGTATTTTATATCGTAACTAATGCAATATGTTATATCAAGTGTATTGTAAGTAATGTATTGTATTAAAATTAATGTTATTGTAACAATAGCTATTTAGAAGTTATTTTGTGTGTAAGACCTGGTGGTTTTAAATAGTCAAAATCGAATAAAATTTGAGAATTTTTGTCCGAAGTTTAATGAGAAATACTTTTTTGCCCACACCTAATTATATTGACTTTTACCATTTAGTAATCCGTGCTTTAACGCCGTCTGTGAGTACAGTATACAATTCAGTTATTTTTTTTTACAAACTGTTCTGTTAAAATAGATTCGTTTTTTGCAGACTTAGTAATAATAATAGCTCCCACACCGGTTTCGGTGACGGTGGCCGGTTTCATTGAAACCAGGCCAGCTACGCAGGAGTATTTTTATAGTGCCCAAGTGTGTGCGCAGTACACAAGAGCACTCTCTATTCCTTTACTCTCATAACCCAGTGGGACGGCAGACCGACACGACCGGCGAGAGATCAGGCGCAGGACCGACGTTTTACATGCCCATCCGACGCATGGATCATCTTACTTGTCAGACAATCAGGTGATCAGCCTGCATTGTCCTAACCAAACTTGGAAATAACATGTTTCCAACGCGGGAATCGAACCCACGACCTCCGAGTCAAGAGCCGCGCTCTGTACCACTAGACCACGGAGGCGTCGACGGAGGCAGACTTAGTAGAACTTTTCTGTCGACCGTACTTCTAATAGCAGTAGGCGCACTGTCAGACCACACGTCGTTATCGTGAGCAGTGTCTTAATTTTGGCCAACCGAAGCGGCACTGCTTTCACTACTCTTACATAACAAAACAAACAATTACTGTAACATGTGGGTCAATTATTGGATTATAAAGTGTCAGCAATGCGGCCACTTGGCCGAATACGAATGTAATGGATATGCGGTAGCCGCATGTTTATTGTGACCCGATTTCATAAACGAAAAACGAGTGGATTTAATAATTAAAATCAAATTAAGATTATTGACAATAATCAGGCACTTTAAAATTGACAGGCGATATAAAAAACTGTTGACTGTTTATTATGCGTTAGGGTCAATTCAGACCGCAACGCGACGCGTAGATGCATTTCTAAATTTGTACTGAATTGACAGATTTCAATTTCGCGAGACGTCTTGCAATTCTATCAAATCCATATAAATTTAGAAATGCATCTACGCGTCACGTTGCGGTCTGAATTGACCCTTAGACTATAATCAAAACCACGAAGCCTTGCACAAAAGTTTATATTATAAAATTTTAATGTAAAGGTTAAATAAATAATAAAATAATATGCGGTATAGCCGAATAAATATTTGGTACATTTCACATCTCTAGTTTCGAGTATTATACAACAGTGCATGAGCATGGATGCGCCCGCCGTGGCGAAATTTTAATATGCAGCAAATCACATTTACTGACGCGACCCTTTTGAGGATTTCAGGTCAAAATCCTTTGAATTATTAAAGGATTTTTAACGAATTAAGGTTTGCTGTTGAGAAATGTTAACTAAATGTATAAGATTTGCTTTAAAACACCAGTTTTATATCAATTTCTCGATTAGCAAAAAATAGAGCTCTTTTGTTAATAAAAGCCTTAGCATCTTACATAACTAGATGGTTAAATTAAACTTTTACCATACTTGAAAGTTCGAAAGCCAGCAAAGTTATTATAATTACTCAAATCGTAATAACAAAAAAGTTAGAAAGCTCATGCAGGTCATACTAAATTACTAATAAAGCCTATACCTATTTCAAGATAATATTTTTACGGCTTAAGCGGCGGCGACGGCTATTTCAGCAGCCAATGAGTCAAGTAAGGCTAAGGGCCTGTATTTCACCACTTTCTGATAAAGTTTTACAACTTTTTTGATGGATTCTCCATACTTGATCTGTCAACTTAATTGGTGGATATAGCCTATTCGTCGCTTATCAGGAAGTGGTGAAACAGGCCCTAAGGGTCTTATTTTTAAATGGGCTGTTCGAAATTGGAACAGGAAGCTCGACTCCGCGAACGGCAAGTCTGTCAATTCAACGTGTAGTAAACAAAGATCAGTTTTGAATGGCGTACTTGAAAATGTATCGCATTGCTTCGATCCTTCACGTTGAAATGTGAACTGGCCCATAGATTATGCCACAGCATTGCATACAGAGGCTTATCAGATTTCTGATAGAGCAAACAAAATTGTTATCTGATAAATACGACAAAACAAAACCTAGTATATTATGATATATGAACCGCTAGTGTACAATCAAATAGATAGAGTACATAACAATGAAGATGTTAGGTTATCTATAACGAGTATGTATGTATGTATATGTATTGTGTTATACAGATAAATCACATAACAATACCACAATTATACATTTAAATCTCTATTGGTGAATAGTTCTAATTTATTGGGTATTTGTATTTGTTTAGTAGACCTAAACAATGGAGTTTTGTTATCTTATTCAAGAAGTAGTCATAAAGGTGGTTTTAAAATTATATAACATAATACATGATATCTATGATGTATCAATAATTATTGTCCTTTGTCCACGGATAAGTCAGTATAAGAAACTAAAACTCGCATCTTAACTTAGCTAATTTGATCTTGTCAGTTAAAAGGTATAAAGTGTAAGAAATTGGACAAAATTGCTATGGAAATAATTATCATGAACGGTAAATACCTACTTTTTTTAAATTTTAATATTTGTTGCGACATCCACGAGTGTCGGGACATATACCTATATTCTGTAGTCGGGAGTGATTTTAATATAAAATGAATATATTTTTATATAATGTTATTGATGATGAAAATGATATTGTTTATATTTAAAATTATTAGAATATGCTCGGACAATGCAAACTTGTACTTAGATATCGCTCACAGAAAGAAATAGTTGTCGACCTTCAATACATTTCTTACTGGCCGACGCAAACGCCCTCTGGTATTGCGAAATTTTATATCGCACAAATATTTTTAATGTATATTACTTAATTCAAAAGAATTTTATGACTTTTTTATCGTTTATATGATTATTAGAAAAAAAGTAAGAAGTTTTATATGATGTACAGTGTTACTCTTACTAAGACTAATCCGATACTTATTGTACATCTAAAGCTTAAGTACGACTTGCCTTTTATCTCTCTAGCATGCTAAAATAATATACCTTTATCCATAAACTCAAAAATATAACACCTTTTCATGTACGTACTTGTGTAATAATACAAGTTATAAGTACAAATTGAATTGGCGATATAAAAGACATCAACGGGTTCGCGTTTTTCGTAGAGGTGCTACGAAGTTTTTGTTCCAGTTACAATATCATGATAGAAATTATATTGATCAAACTATTTTTAATACGAAAGTATGTCTGTCTGTTTGTTATCTTTTCACGCAATTTTGAATCGATTTGCATTTTTTTTATGAAAAAAGGCGGCAAACGAGCAAACGGGTCACTTGATGGAAAGCAAGCCTACAAGGGTAGGGGATTGGGCCTCCGGTCAACTCACTCACTCGGCGAAACACAGCGCAAGCGCTGTTTCACGCCGATTTTCTGTGAGCCCGTGGTATTTCTCCGGTCGAGCCGGCCCATTCGTGCCGAAGCATGGCTCTCCCACGGCAAAGAAGAATTATTAGAATTTGCAAAGAAGAGCTTTGATTTCCAAAATAAGGACATAATTTGACATAGCTAAGCGAAATACTTTGAATTCACATAAAATCACACATTAGTTTGCAGTTTTAAAAATAAATAAAAATAAATGAGCCAAAATATATCTACCTTGTGACAAGTGATTAACGATGCACCTAAAAGGGCATTCTTGCCTAAATTTTAATCGTCGTGGGTTTTTAGAAAAGCTTAAACATTAATGTTTTATGCAGAAACTTATTGGGGTATTTAAGACACTTTATGGATGTTTACAACTTAATTAATTTATTGCTTGTTTATTTATCTCCAAATTCCGATGTTTTTTGCGTATGAGCAAAAGCTCAGGATAAAAATCCTTAGTTAATAGAATCAGGCGTTACTTTGCGGAAATCCATAGCTTAAAATTTAGTTTGTTATTATTTTTTTTTTTTATTAGCAATATTCCGCGAAATAAACCTCAACCTTTAAGTAAATGAGTGAGTGCACGCGTGCACTCACTCATTTACTTAAAGGTTGAGGTTTATTTCGCGGAATATTGCTAAAAATAATAACAAACTAAATTTTAAAAATCCTTAGCGGTATTTTAATTATTTTTTTTATATTTTTACTCCATTGTTACATATTATTGATTATATATTTAATTTAATAATTTAATTATTTTATTTTATATTTTTACTCCATTGTTACATATTATTATTGATTTTTGCACCCAAAAATTAGTATTCAGTTTCAAAACCTGTCGAATTGTAAGAAATATAATTTCAAGCAGAATTTTTTTTAACGTAATTTCATAAAACTTACTAATTTTTTCTTACATAAAACCAATGAATCTAAAATTAGTATATCACAATATATTCGTTATGAACTGATTAAAATCAAAATTTAGACAAAATCGGCAAACCAAACTTTTGTGAAAAAGCCTTAAAAGTAGACAGTGTTAGGTGTTAAGACCCCTATCGTTTGTCCCTGACATTCAGACCTTTACATAAACAAATTTTAAATTAATATAAATTATCACCTAGATTATGAACAATAATAATCAAAATAAAAATTGAGACACAATCGAAATCTAAACTTCCGTACAAAAAAGCCATAAAGAGAAGTCTTAGGTTCTAAAACCCCTATTATTTATCCCTGACATTCAGCCCCACCACCGGTGGTGACGGTAGCGGTGGTAGCGGCGATGGTGGTGGTGCCGTCAGTCTCCCGCGCTCGACTCCCGCGCGCAGCCGCGACATGTGGTGAAGTGTTGTGTGGTGTAGTGCATCATGAAGTCTACCGCCCGCGCCGCAACGCTATTGCTGGTTATCATTGCAGGTAATTGCGTTTGTTGCAAAAAATTGCAGTCGTTGCAAAAAATTGCACTCGTTGCAAAAAATTGCAGGTGGATTTTTTTGGGATTTTGTTAGTGCGGTATTTTTTATGGAATAGGGGTGAAAAAATTACTAACAATATACAATATTATGGCTCATTAAAATTATAACTACAATATTTAATATAATGCTGTACTTAGTAGGTAATAATTGAATAAAATATTTTTGATATGAACCCATTAATTCGCATATTCTGTTGTGTTATGTAAACAAAAAAAAATAGATAAAATAATAATATAACACCACAAAAATATAACGCACTGATTAAAACTGTTGCAAGAAAAAATATTAATTAATCAACATTTGGATTTTGTAAACATTTAAAATTTAAATGACTTACGAATACGCATTCGGGCTAAATTAGCATTCGTTACGAAAAAAAAAACAGAGATTTCGATTAAAGCTTTCGCTTGAACTTTCCAAACAAATCTTTGATTTGAACCACTTGCTATGCGTTAGTAGTTCCGTTGTATTTACTTTCAATTTCGATAAAAACGCCACATTGTTAGTATGGGAACAGCGTTCTTGAGCAACGAGTTTAAAGTATTAGGAAATTCACCAGCTAATTGTAGTGTTGCGAGTAAGTAGTTGCATAATCGAGTAGTTTTGATACTTGCATGCTACCGTGGCTTTAACTCGAGCGGAACTGGCTTTGTCGTTTTTTCGATGCGACCTGTTATAATTGTTGTTTTAGGCGCAATTAATTTCGCGTTCTATGACATACGTAATATTTGAAAGGCATTATAATAGTATAATAATGTTTTTGGCCTAGTTTCCTGCTAATACCATAAAATTATATATTAATAACATTAAATTTGCTGTCTCTAGAAAGGTCTTAAAACATTAATGCCCAATATAATTATTAGTAGATAGCTTGCTCAATTACTTAATTTAAAATTGTCTAAAAAAGTAAATAAAAGCATAGAAAATCAATAGTTTTATTTCATAAAAAGTGACCTGAAAGCAATCACATACACACACAATAAGAATTATAAATTAAACACAATACAGACGTAATAAAAACTACAATAGAAATTAGAAATATATATTGTAAGTTATAATTGTATAGTTACATGTGTTTGTATAATATATTAGCACTTTTTTAATATTCAATCTCTCATAGGTCACCGTTCACAATCAGAAAAATCTCCTTGTTAACACTTTATAACTTACTTTATATCAAGATAACTTATATCTTAAAAGATGATATTGAATTGCTAAATGATATATTAATTTATTAATTGACAACGGCTAAAAGTATATTCAAAAGTATGTATGGGGTTACAAAACAACGTGCTACTTATTCCTGCAATACAAAATATTATCTTTTCACATCGCATTTTTTAGGAAAAATGTATTTTCTTTCTTTGAACTCCGAGCTAACCTCGGGCCCAGGTAGGATTCATTTAATCAATAATATAAATGAATCACAGCGTTTGGGTCATTGCATTGAATAATTTTGTAATAAATTACTACGAAATTACGATTCGTAGTAATAATATTAATGAAACGTCAAAGGTCCTTCACCCACTTTGAGAGCTGACTCTGAGAGTGATCTTATTTGTGTATGTCTACGAATAATATATGTATTTGTTTTCTCCCATGAAAAGTTTATTTTTTACTAGATGACGCCCGCAACTCCGTTGCGCCAAAACTTGTTTATCGCGCGGGAACCGTAGATTTTTTCAGGACAAAAAGTGTCCTATGTCCTTTCTCGCGACTCAAAGTCGAATTTCAGAAAAAATGGTCTAGCTGGCTTGGCCGTGAAGAGGTAACAGACTGACCGACAGACACACTTTCGCATTTATAATATTTTTACAACATTTTTATTTTCGGAAAATCTCGAAAGTGGTAGCTAACAGAGATAGAAAGGATTTCATACTTTGACATGATGGTCCTAAAATATGGATTGTTTTATTTGTAGGACCAGGTTACTCTTAAATTATGTTCGTAAAAATGTTGTTCGTCTTATCAAAATGTAGCTACTCACAAAAAATTTGCTTGTTAGTAATCACAAAAAAAATTGTTCTAGGGCTCCCGTACTCTGTTTATTCTTGTGTACTATTTTTCCACAAGGGTCTGATTTACATTGCAACGTCTCAAAGCGTTCCGATTTTTAGATGAGCCATTAAAATTTGGAACAGGCAATCAATTCAATGTGATTGTCTTGTGCACCAAATAAAATTCAGCTTTAAATGGGTAATTTAAATATGCATCGTGTCCCATCATCTCGTCGCGTTGAAATTTGATCTGTCCCTAATGGTCGGCTTCCGAAACGAGACGCAAAGAATCGACACGTCATAACAAAGTCTATTAGCCAATTGAATTTTAAAACTCCATCGTTAAATCATTTTTGGCCAAAACAATAACTCCTATTCCGCAACAAGTCGTGCCGTTATTTACAAACCTCGACAATATCTGTAACACATTTTCAACAAAATCGACAAAGCCTATACAAATTATCCACGGTTTTGTTATGCAAACTATTTTCTAGTTCACAACAAAAAGCGATCGTGCTCGCGGTTTTGTTAACAAATTATTGTTGAAATTTATTGTTAAATTGATTAATGTACTCAAAGTATACTCTGATTTATTTGTTTAAACTTTGAAGTGGAAAAATATCGTTTTGAACGCGTTCTTACCGTAAATTATTATTCGTGTACATTATTGAACTACAAGTGCGACTCTAGTGTTTTACATACATATAGAGAGCGACACACTTTCACATTTACAATAGTTAGTGTCTAAAGTTCTAAACACACCATGCCGAAGTTCCGCGGCGGAATTTCGGCATGTTTACGTTAGCAATGTCAAACGCATACAATATAACGCGACGGAAATTCGGCATGGTGTGTCATCTGTAATTTAAAATATGCCGAACTTCCACCGCGGAATTTCGGCATGCAGTATGAATTACAAATTAAAGATAACAATAATAATAATTAAAGTAAATGCAAAGATTGTTAGTTTTTTCCTTGTTCCTTTACGAAACTCTGTCTGAAAGAATTTAAATGAAAAAAATCCAGTATGAGTCTAAATACTTCTAGGTATCCTTACAAAGACTTATTACTAATTAATTACTAATCGTTATTTTGATTATAGTACAGTTAGAAAATTTGTGCCAACGTTATTTTGATTATAGTACAGTTAGAAAAAATATGTTCTTTTTGGCATGAACGTTGCCACCAATTCCCTGACATGTGAGACATGACAATATGAGATTAAGCATGTAAAAAACGGCAAATAACAGTCAACAAAAGAACAGTTACAGCAAAATCGCAACCTGAATAAACATTAATCATTACTTTGGGTTTAAGCTAACATGGCTTTAGTTTTCCTCGAAAAAACCAATGCAGTCTTACATAGTGACATCATAATATACAACCTCAACTCATGTAGAGATTATAACACATAAGTATGTTCTAAAAGTCTGTCTTGATACTCACTTTGGTTGTTTTGGGTAATATATAACACAGTATATAACACAATAACCTCAACTTATGTAGAGATTATAACACATAAGTATGTTCTAAAAGTCTGTCATGATACTCACTTTGGTTGTTTTGGGTGAATATCCTTAGAGGAAAATTTTGTGTGACTCATAGTAGGTGTTAGTTTTAACAATTTACTTTATACTTATTAAGAGAAATGAAGGTTGTCTGTCTATTTGATATAAGATCGATCGATAATTGGGCGCTTCTAATGAAATCTGACAAAAAAATGTGTTTTGCTCTATAATAATATTATGTTATACATTCTTTATATTTCTACTTTATGCTGTGGCAAAATTTACAAATTGCGCGGTTATTATCAAGTTTGTAACTCTCGTACTTATTTTTTTACGAGCTATTGCCCGCGGTTTCGCTCGCCTTAAGAAGTATTATTGTATTGTACAAACTTTCATCCCCAATTTTAACCCCTTGAGGGTAGAATTGATCAAAATCCTTTCTTAGCTGATACCTACGTCCAGTGGTTTGAGCTGTGCGTTGATAGATCACCATGTCAGTTATACTTAGTACCTATTAGTTTTATATATTTAGATACCTAAGTGTGATACTGAAACTCTCAGCACTTTGTATGAATCTTAATTACAGAAAGTTGCTGCCATGGAAAAAGCTGCTTATCATCCATTACATAATTTTTATTTCAGCATAATTGTAACAATCCTCCATCCTCTTTCAAATAAACTGTGTTAAATAAATGGATGGACGTACCGTCAGTTAACAGTGTTATGAGCTATGACATAGATTTAGCGGTTAGCCGAATACACGATATAGTTTAATCCTTGAAAAAAGCTACGTGTTTCAATCTCGCATTCAACCTCCAAGATAATTTAGTTTCTTGCGAATTAGGACTAGAATCACGCTTGTATACGTGAGTCCATGATCTCCATGGCACACAAACACGAGGACTCTTGCCCAATACATTAGCTATTCCGTACGTGTGTACTGAATACCAACAAAAGAGGATTCCCACAAAAAATGTCGCAATCGCCACCCTGCTTAGTTTTGAAATGGTAACGTTTTTGCAAATTGCACAATGCAATTAGCATGTCAAAGAAACTAAACAATAAACATGTACATAGATGTACACAATATCATCAAGACGATTGCAGGGGTCAGGTCACACCGAAATGAGATATAACGAGACGCGATAGGTTTATGAATTAATTATGCATAAAATGTTATTACTCAATTAAAAAAAAATGAAAAATAAAGTTTCGTTTCAGTGCAGTGAAGTAATGGTACATTTGAAGATACGAATAGGTAATAAAAACTAATTTGAAGCTTAAAATATTATGATCTAGCGTTTAGAATCTGTCAGAGAAAGAAATATACACTCAAAAAACAAAAACATAGTGAGTCGTGATACAGCCTGGTAAAACTTTGATCTTTGTAGCTCAAACAACTATTTGTTTAAATTCTAAATATTAAAATGACTTTCGAGTATATAAGCCTTCAAAAGTAAAAAAATGGCAATAATGAATACCTTATAATTATTAATATTTAATTTTTCAATACGAGGTACATTTATATAATTGTTACGTGCAGGTGTTGTAATCGTTGCAATTTATTATTACATGTTATAATTACATTTGATTTAAGGCTCTATTATGTCTGACCGGCATTCAGGTTTTTGTACGAAACACATTTTGAATGCTGAAGTTAAAAAAATCATAAAAAGTAGTATAGTGCGAATTTTGGTGCCACAGAGTTAGTAGGGCTTCTTCTAGTATTGAATAAGATTTTGATGGGAAAGATGGGTCGCCGACACGAGCGGAGAGTGACCCATAATTATTGAGATGATATTTTTACTTTCAGTCGACAAGAACATTTTGACTTGGCGTGTACAAATACTTCCAAAATATCTGCAGTTTATTTTATCATACTTCTATTAGAAATGTATAATGTATATCTATTAGCTAAGTCTCCGCTGGTACAGTCAATTCGTCACATGTTTATGTGTGGTGTGTGCCATGAACCCACACCTACGTACTGTATCAATTATAAGCACACAGCAATTAATATCGAGAAACTCATTAAGACGACTCGCATTAGACCTTCATATTCTTGACGTTTTAAGTTAAAACTAATTATTCACATTTAAAAAATAATAATATTATATCCTCTTCGTAGCAGAAATAAGTCTGTTGCTAAAGATAACATTACTTCAAGTGTAGTTTAAATATAATCCGCAATCAATGTACTATTTTAATAATTAATGAATATTCGTAAAAGGATAAAGGATAATATCCCGTAAACGTAGAAAAAAAGGCGGACAGAGTCTTATTAAACACAGCGCTGGGTCCTCAGAGTCGGCCAGGCTGACTGCATGACGGTCCGCACGCACACATTGTTACGCTAGTCGGCCATTTGACAGCGAACATGAAGACAGTCATCTGTTTGCTGTCAAATGGCCGACTACTTTACTTCAATGTTTTCATGCTACAGGCATGCAGCACCATCATAGACAGTACACAAAGAGGTCTGTTGTAAAAGTACCTTTGACAATGTTTTTGTCATTATTCTGGACGTGTACAATGTCAGGTTTTGGTCAGATTATATTTTACTGTATGTCTACGAATAATAAAAACTATAGTTTTTATAATTCGTAGCTGTATGTGTAGTTATAGCGCCCTCTACTCTAACTTTTGCGTTTTTTTTTACAATTTCAGGCCGTCTATGGGCTATCCGCCCATATCCTTTTTTTGCCATCTTTATTTAGTTTATTCGCACCAAGGATAATTTATTACTTACAATATATTTGCGTTATATGTCCCTATTATCACTTTTAATCCCAAAACTAAACTAATTATTGATTGAAATTTTATTAAAAAAAAAACAATAAAACGCCATTTTGATGATTCTACTGTCACGAATAAAATGGCTCCAATGGTATCTCTCAAGTACAAATTGGGTACAGCATTTAGGATATAGAGCGGGCCAAAGAAAAACATTTCAACTTAATGGAATGAAAATTACAAACATTTTAACTGGCTTAAGCTTAATCTAAACAACTAAACCACAAGGAAAATGTGGCAAAAATTTGCTAATCCATATTAAGCAAAACGAGACATAAAATGCTACACTTATATAACGTTTGTAAACGATAATTTATAAAAATCTATGTGGCCTAGACGGTTTTTAACATTTTAACTAAATTTTTAAAGGCGAAGAAAACATTTGTTAACCAGTCAACTTTAGCGTTTAATACCTTGAACTGTTTCTTAGCTTTATTGACACTATATTCGCCAATATTAACGATAAAAACTAATGTTTACAAGTTTAAGCTATAATATATTGAGATTACCTTTGTAAGGACAGTCTGGTAACTTTACCTAAAAACGATTAATAATTTTATTTAATTACAATTGATAGCGGTTTTGGTAGAGCCCTCTCGAAAATGTAATAATTCATTCCTTTCAGTTTAATTATCTATTTTCATTTTTCAACATCTTGTTTTTTGTCCCTCATAAAAATAAATCACAGTATCTAGTACATAACAGTGCAAACTACAATAATAATAATGTTTACATGGTCATAATGTCAAACAATGAACGTTACTTTTGTAACGAAACGACACAATCTAATACAGGTTACACTTGTAACTGTTACGAATTACGATTGTAATTAAGAGCAGTTTCCCGCCATCTTAGCTCACATAACCAAAACATTTTGGCGCTTCTTACGTAATTGACGCATGGAATTTCTATATTGTTTTAGTTTAGCTTTCTATGGGCTTTCTTCTCATTGTTAATAGTGTGATATAATACGATTATATAGTTTAATGACGTAATTCGCTTGGATCTTATGCAAATATTTGCATAACTCAGCTTCTTGAAACCGTTGTAAAAACTGAAAAGAAAATATTTTACGTAATATTTTAGCTACAAGCACTTCAAAATTTAACGATATCCTTTCGTATTATTTAATATTATGTACTTTATAATATTATACAGTATTTATGTGACCGTTAAGATTCTGCGGGAATAAGTTATTATCTCATGCCCCTTACCCGTGGTTGACTTTTGAATATTTTGTACTTATCTTTAATTTAAACCGGTCATGCAGCTTCCGAAGTTTATATGCACACAACACACTTCTTTATAATGTTAATAAACAAGTATGGAAATATCGATTTACTTGAAAAAGAAAAAGAAAGTGATCAAGATCGCTCTCAGTTATGATACTCCATAACTTAACGTCATGACGCGGACGGATTGAGTGAAAACTCACACCAACATAGTACAAACTATGTAGACGTCTGTTGGTGGGTGTGTGTGTACAGTTCTTGTGCATATTGCAATAATGTAATATATCTATTTCATCAACCACCATTAACGGCCTTGCTACACGTCTCTCCGTAGTATGGAGGGGAGCAAAATATTCAAAATAATAATATATTATATACATAATTATATTATTTAATATCTATACTAGTATTATAATTCTGAAGAGTTTGTTTGTTTGTTTGAACGCGCTAATCTCAGGAACTACTGGTCCGATTTGAAAAATTATTTTAGTGTTAGTTATAATATTATGTGTAGTTTAATAGTTAACAATAATATTAAAATAAAAAAATTAAGGGGGCTCCCATACAAAAAACACAATTTTTGGCTTCATTTTGCTCTATAATGGTACGGAACCCTTCATGCGCGAGTCCAACTCGCACTTGGCCAATTCTTTACCTATACCGATTTATAATACGAACCAGAGCTTTAAGTCTTTATGCTTGATAAAAATCGGATATATAAACTATTTACTACGTAAATATTATACCTATAGAATAAATTAATAACCAGAATGTTACAAATTTAATGGCTCATTCAACATATTAAATTAATTTGGTACAATATTCAGAAGACTTCCTAGGTCGTTGCATTTTAGCAAGTAAAACAGAATATTGGCCGAAACTTATGTGTAAGGGACATATTATTATACAGAGTGTAACAAAAATAAGTGATAATACTTTAGGGTGTGTACGTGTTCTCTGTAGAGAGAAAGTAGCAGCGCATAAAGACCAAAATTTTTTTTCACTTTTGTATGGGTAGAAACTCGTGATGCTCGTGCCCTTGTAAAGTAAAAAAATTTTTGATCTTTCAGCGCTGCTACTTTCACAGTGAACTCTCTACAAGGAACACGTACACACCCTAAAGTATTTATTTTTGTTACAACCTGTATAATACAGATGTAGTATTTTTTCTACATAAATGAGAAAAATATCAGCATAGTAATAATTATAGGATTTGAGTTCCTTTTTAGGGTTCCGTACCTAAAGGGTAAAAACGGGACCCTATTACTAAGACTTCGATGTCTGTCCGTCTGTCCGTCTGTCCGTCTGTCTGTATGTCTCCAGGCTGTATCTAAAGAACCCTGAACCGCTATAGCTAGACTTCTGAAATTTTCACAGATTGTGTATATCTGTTGCCGCTATAACAACAAATACAAAAAATAAAATAAAGTTTATTTTTAAGGGGGGCTCCCATACAAAAAACACAATTTTTTGTCTACTTTCGCTCTATACCGGTACAGAACCCTTCGTGCGCGAGTCTGACTCGCACTTGGCCGATTATTTCGTCTTACAAGGAAGCTCGGAGTTTGTATCATATAGAGGTAATTATTAAAATAACTGTAATCCATGTATGGTATTATTGGTGGTAACAGAAACATACACATACATATTTTGAAATGCTATTGTAATCTTCTAAAATGTATGAAAATGAATAATAGATTTAACCTCGACCTTTGAATATTTTTTTGCGAAGTTACTACGATTACTAATATAAATTACCATTTGTAAACAAAATATAATAATAAATATTATGGTTAGGAATATAGTTTTAAATTGCACATTTACAAGAGATCACAAGGAAAATAATTAAAAAAAGGTACTGATAGTACCTGCTTCTTACTTCTTCACAATCAAACCCCTGAAATGATCAAGATAAAATGACACTTTAAGGTATTCTTTATGGTAAATACGATTAAAACGCTCAAAATTCCTCCTAATTTGAGCGTTTTGATCGTTTTTAACATCAAATGGAACATGGGGCTACAACATGATGATGTGACGTCATCATAAGTCGATATTTAAGTGGTAATCAGTTGTTATGTAATCCGAAAGTCCATTTCTCCGGCACATACGAAATGAAATTCGATTTCTAGCTGACTTCGCATATGCATTCTGTTTGTCATGCCCTCTAAATCCTACTAATATTGTAAATGCGAAAGTCTGTTTGTTTGTTACCTTTTCACGCCCAAACCGCTGAATCTATTTTGCTGAAATTTTGCATGGCGATACTTTGAGTCCCGGGGAAGGACATAGGATACTTTTTTCCTGGAAAATGTACGGTTGCCGCGCAAAGTATATTATACATAACGCCGAACTAGATAAATTTGGGTATATTATTTACGTCATTTGTGGATTTCAATACAAAATCTGTATATTCTAATAATAAACAAAAAAGATTTGCTTGTTTGAATAAACTTAAAGGCGGCTGAAATATCACAACAAGGCAAGGCAGTTTCATGTATAGGCACGGGACTCATCTAGGATTTTATCATGGCAAAACTGTTAATAGACACATCAAACCGCAAGAAAGTTAAGATTTACTTAGGAATATTAAGTTTTTTTTAATATACTTAGTGAAAACAGGAGTGTAGAATAGTGGAAATTACACTGCACTGCAGAAAAGTGGGCCACAGTGAGTAACCAATTATTATGAACATACTAATTTGTCTAGTTGCGATTCTATGCGAATCGACGCATGGTAAAGTTACGCATATCTATACTATTATGTAGATGTTATACAACAGTATAATCTTTGTTCGTTTAGCCGTTTAGACTACCTTTTTAGTCTAGCATCAATATTTTTGTATATTTTTATATGTAGCGTATGGAATTTTACGAAATTTATCAACGCCTTTATTTCGACTATACCACGAATTTTTAAACACCTTTATCGTAAGCGGATCTTTGCCATGTTATAACCTCAGATCGCATCTGTAACAGTGGCATATAATTATAAACATCACCTTAAATAATATGTTTTGAGCGTGGCTTAAATCAGAATTTACCCCGCCATATCGGGAAATTTCAATGAACAAGCAGAAGCTTTACCACATTAAATAAATAATAATTAGCTGAAATGAAAGCATTGATGATGATAATGTCATAAAATCACCAAAACATTTTTCTTTATTTTTATGGAAATTATTTCATCCCAAAATAATTACGTTTGTATCCATATTTTTACCTTTACCTACTTCATCACAGAACAAGCTCACCAAACATCACCAACTCTTTATATATTATTTCTCTCTCGTATAACTTTTTTAGCACTGAAATGTAACAATTTATTCTCTTGTTTCAGGTAACTATTCTCAGCGCCATTTTGAAACATCCCATGTGTTTCCCAAGAGAGGTTAATAGTTTAATTCACGAGTACATTAGCTCGGAAGGTGCTATTAAGGCGGTGTTGGGCAACCACGGCCTCTGAGAAAATATGTGTCGTTGATCAAGCGTGTAGGGAAATTAGATTTTGTATAACTTGACGACGCGCGATGCTTTTTTTTTTCGAACGTTCGACGACGCTGATTTGAACATTTTGGTTTGAAAGATTTTAGTATGGAATTTGATTTCTTTTAAAGCACGAATGCCTATCATAACATTATCATCTGCACTAATAAATTTTTGCAAACAAGTTTCAAGTTTGTCTATACTTTGAGCCGCGATTAATGATAATATGAGATAAGTTTTATCCCACAAATACTACGGTTATTGCGTCATAAGCTTATTTGCTTCAATAAAGTAGCATTCAATAAATTATATTGTAAGCTTCGTTAATAATAATATTAAATGTATGAATAAATCCGTTAACATAAAGTTCAAAGGAACTGCAACATAATAAATAAACATGATATCACATGATTTACGAAATTAATATTTTAAATTAACTATAATTCAATATTTCTTTTTATATAGCGTATTTCTATATGACGCTGTAGAGGTTACTGATCCTAACGAGTTTAAGCCAAAACAGTAAAAAACGTGACAAGGGAACTGAGCGAATGCAAAAACCACTACCAAAATTATTTAAATTAAGAACCAGAGTTTTTAAAAATATTTCAAAATTAAAAAAGAATCTTTATAAGTTTAGAATAAAAGTAAAAAAATAATATCTATGAAAATATCGGTAAAGATTAAAAGCATGGTCAATTAATTAAAATCCACTTCAGGCTTTTCAGTACAATTTTGACACTTGAGTTAAATGGCAATTACAATGTAATAAGTATTATGGCGTGTTTTTTCCTGTAACAATTTTTTTTAAATTTTCAATTTAATTTTTTAAAACATATTATTTTATTTTGCACTTTACCTCAGCTATTTAAAAAGTAAGAAAAATAATAGTAGCATGATGTCATATTTTTGGTAGACCGCTATTATTTAATGTCTTCTGCCCAATGTCTATTAGGAGTCAACGACAGTGGATTTAGGCCAATAAACTAGTTTTAATAAGATATTATGTTTGGGTGCTCATCGCTCAGTACTCAACAGTTATAATGTCAATGTCCTCTAGAACATGTTATTTAAAAATTCCTTTAATGTTTTCGTTTATTTTCGACAGCTTTGTACTATGATAGTACTACTATCTACCTTTTTTAGGGTTCCGTAGCCAAAATGGCAAAAAAGGAACCCTTATAGATTCGTCATGTCTGTCTGTCTGTCTGTCTGTCTGTCTGTCTGTCTGTCCGTCCGTCCGTATGTCACAGCCACTTTTCTCCGAACCTATTAGAGCTATACTATTGAAACTTGGTAAGTAGATGTAGTCTGTGAACCGCATTAAGATTTTGATGCAAAAATGGAAAAAAATATTAAAAATTTTAGGCGTCCCCATAGGTACAACTGAAACAAAAAAAATTTTTTTTCATCTCAAAAATCATATTGAGGTTTCTCATATAATTTTTTTCTAACCTGAATAGTTTGCGAGAGAGACTCTTCCAAAGTGGAAAAATGTGTGTCCCCCCCCTCTAATTTCTAAAGTAGAGGCATGATAATTCTAAAAAAAATATATGATGTAGATTACTATAAAAACTACCAACGAAAATTAGTTTGAACGAGATCTAGCCAGTAGTTTTTTTATACGTCATAAATAGTAAACCTTAATCTAAATTTCATTAAATCGACTGAAATATAAAAATAAATCAAAAATATTTTACTTTCATAAAAATAAACCTTATTGCTGCTGCGGAACCCTCCATGGGCGAGTCCAACTCGCACTTGGCCGCTTTTTCAAATAATAATGTTTTTGTTTTAATTTGATAAGGTTATTTCGAATGTATTTTTTACTAATAGAATAAATACTTTCTTTATGAAACACTTTAATGTCTATAAGTTGGTACCTACTCTACATTATTTGCACAATTATAATATCTCCATAGACACTGAATATGCATAATATTAAGTTCTAAGCATAATTTAGGGCCTGTTTCACCACTTCCTGATAAGTGCCGAATAGGCTATCCACCAATTTACTTGACAGATCAAGTATGGTAAATCTGTCCAAAAAGTTGTAAATAGCCTATTCGGCACTTTATCAGGAAGTGGTGAAACAGGCCCTTAGTAGACAAAAATATAAACACAACTCAACTTTTAATATTCGTTAATTTATTAAACAGGATTGCTATTAATTGTATGCAAATTAATTTTAATATTTTCACTAGAAACAACCAATCTAATGAATCTGTTAATAATTCTCTTATTTTTAACTACACTAATTTATTAAAATTATTTTATTGTAGGTAACGGTATAGAAACCATGACTAACATAATTTATTTTGTTGTGAATTTATGTTTGAATTATTTTAAAACTCGTCCTAGTGGGTTTATACCGTTAAGGAAACTCGACTGTTATTGTATTTTAGTGCGGACTTTGTTTCAGACAAAATGAATAGCTAGATTTAGGACCTGTTTCACCACTTCCTAATAAGTGCCGAATATGCTATCCACCACTTAACTTGACAGATGAAGTATGGTGGATCTGTTAAAAAGCTGTGAATAGCCTATTCAGCACTTTTTCAGAAAGTGGTGAAACAGGCCCTTAACATAATTTTTGGCCTGACCAAGCATACTACCTTGCTTTGTCGGAAGATCTTCCTTTACGGCTCCACGCATATTCCCACGTATACACTGCCAAGTCTCGCCCCGAATCGAAGTCTAGATTAAAGTTATACTATGAGTACCTAGATTATATCAATGTTTACAAGATATCAAATACACCTTTGGTATTTAGTGGTATATATTATGTGCAATGACGTAAGGTCACAAGATGTACTGTAACCTTTGTCCTTTATATGAGTGATTTGGAAATTCTTGATTTGTTAACGAACAGTTGGTAGACCTAGTGGGTAGACCTTTGGTTTGCACTCAAGAGGGTGCAGGTTCGTTTCCGGGTGAAGGCGTGTAACGTGTCGCGAGAATGCCGTATGTTCTTGGGCAACCATACGGACATTTCTTGTCCCAGACCATACTATTTTTGAAGAGTGGTTGCTTCGCTCTGAAAATACTGTATAAGTCATCCACAACGGTTGTAAAGGCCTTGTTTTGTTTTTACCTCGGTTGTGGTACAAGGAATTTTTGCTCTAATAAAATATCTATCTGAAAGAATCAGGGGTCCAAGTCCAATTCTCGAGGTACAAGGATAACTCACCAAACCTGATGTTTGTAGAGTTATGCTAACTCTGTACTATATCTACAAAATTACAAATAGGTAATATATCTACAAAATACTATAATTTTTCTCATATTATATTATAGTATATTATAATATCTTGGTTCAATTGTTATATACATATCTAGGCTCTAGATAATAGGCATCTAGAAGCATATAAACTAGAATTAGATACTAAATCCAGGGTACGTTTGCAATATTGCCAAGAGAACTTAATTCGAATTTGAAGATTATGATATTGAAATCATATTTCAATATAGACTTTATCGTACACAAAAAATTTCTTCGAATGCCAAGGCCAGTGAACATGTTAATAAGTGACATCATTTTGTTGACACTGCACAGACCATAGTTTTGTTGTTGTTGTATTGAAATGTTGCTTGAGACTAAAAATCTTTAATGAAATATTATACATAACAGACTACATTTTTCATTTTACTTAGTCCGGTTTTATTATACAGATTTTATCTTTTTCACAATTATAGAGTAGGTATAAATTGCAGTCAAAACGTCTATCTTTATCCGTCGTTTCTAAGTTCGCAGTGATTCATAAATGCAAAGGTTAAACTTTCATGAGTTTACACAAACGTGTAAACATAAATTTAAGTTGTGTACAGCTGTGTAGCAAATGCTATAAATACACCTATGATATTTTACTTCAAACTTAATGTAAATAGACCATAATAATTGCTTTTGAAACAATACATTTGATAGTAGGTGTTAATGGTATAATGAATTAGTGCTTACGACAGAACATGAGGTCGTTACGTCTTGTTAGCAATATTTAATGTCATTGATAGTAGCTCCTAACTAAGAATGTAGTTACTTACATCATTTGTAAGTACTTGTAAGTTGTCCAAGTAATTTTTGAAAACTTTGTTGTGCAAAGATTCTTTTATTGCCCAATTTTTAAATGCTGTTCTCCGGAACTCAAAGTATATCCATATTTTTCATCAAAATCGGTTTAGCGGTCTAAATGAGAAGAGATAACAGACAGACAAAAAGGGAGACATAGACCGACACACCTTAAAATTCGTTTGTAGGTAAAGTTCTAATCTCAATAATGACCTTACCGATAGATTAAATTTTTCATATCTGTGAAACATTAAAAGATTGAAAAATATAGAATATTTGAATTCCTCTTGTTTGGATGAATCAAACTATAAACGATTTAAATATAAAGGACGTCGTTTCATTATGAGTCTGACCTTAATATAACCATAAGTTAGAGGTAACCTTCTGCTTATAAGAATGTGGATTTATACCATATTCGATGTTCTACTAGTTCATCTTTGAAGTTATTTAAATCTTGTGCATCACTTCTCCTATTATAGGTATTTAGTGGTGCCATACGTTGAGTTCCCGCATCATCTCTTGTAAGAAACGGTGTTAAAATATGTATATTTGTGTTGTGAGTTGTGACTGGTGGCAGCTTTTAGGCCGAGTAGCGTTTGTTTCGATCGAAATTAATATATCACTTTCTTCCTTACATATTTTCTCACCCCACAAAAATCTCGGGACTTCCACAAATATTTCAAGACTAAAATTATCCAAATCGGTTCAGCCATTCTTGAGTCTTATCGAGGCGATTTGACAGGACGGGATGGCGAAGTTACGTTCTTAGAGTGAATTGCACCAACCTACTTTAACTATAACTTTAACCATAACAAAAATTCAAATGAACTAATAATGGGCGCCATATTTGACGATAACCTTAACTTTAACTTTGCCTCTGGTGCAATCCACCCTAAATATTTGAATTTAAACATTTTGCCTCTGGTATTATTGGGTCCTCTTAACACAGAGACTATATTTTATTCAAAATAACTACATACATCTAAATCCGTCGCATATTTTTCAAAGACATCAGCTATACCTATGTATACGGACAAACAGTGGAAAGAAACTTTTTACGCCATAGTGATGATGCTTAAGAGCGTTCACTAGGGCCGTTTTCCCATACAAACGTTGTCCCCTGTTTCCTCCCTGGATAATGCCGGTAGAGTTATATTTTTTTCCTGCATATCTATGGCCACTATTAGCTTGTCCCCTATATGTTTTCTTTCTTTTCATAAATTACTAAAAAAGATATGAACGTTCAAAAACCCAAAAAAAAAAATGGCCAGATTTTCCGCTGTGTTCAAACATCCAGAAAACAAATTTGACCGGATTATATAAAAAAATGAAACATTGGAACATAGCTCAAGCCTTTCTTTAATCTTTAATGAAAAAGTACATAGTGGTATCGGTTAAGTTTTGGAGAAGAAATCAGGGGACAACGAATCGTTGATTTTCGTTCAGAATTTTCAATTCAAGTTTTAGTTGTCTCTATCGCGCTCTATGGGGGAGGCTTGAGGTTAGGGAGACAGCAATAGATTTTACAAAGACTTGTTTTTCATTTCTCTAGAGTCTAGCCCTTGGTATATCCTCATATGCCGCGGCCGCATATACGTGGTGCTTCGCGCTAAAACCTATACTATTGGACAATCTGCGTGTATAATCGTCCAATAGTATCGTCTCATCGCACGAAGCTTCGGACGATAGACACAGATGCGGCCGGGCCGTTAAGTATTTTCGAACTAGTCCATAAATCAGGTGACAATACAGGAAAATGCCGGCACCAACATCATCCGGTACCGTGTTACACATTGACATAACTATTTTAATGATATGCGAAATTATGCGGTAATTAATACAGTAGCTACGGAAGGAAGGGTGACAATGCCTCGCACTTTATATGCAAAAGCGGTGTGAAACACTTTCATTATGACGCAAGTTATTCTCAAGGCAAGGAAATAAAATTTTAAACAAAACGTTCGGGTGCATAGAAAGTTTGTTTATGAAAGTGTTTAGTGTATTTAAATAGCTTTTTGGAGAGTAGGTTTAACAAGTATAATTCAACTAGGAAGCTCCAAAGAATATATTATTTTATTTGCCTACGTTATTTCGTCGGGCTAAGCCAAGTTAAAATTTGAATTCACATAACTCGATCAAATTACGTAGGTCCAATGAAGCAATTTCCAAACCCGCGCTCCTCCGCGTGTAGCGTTGACGAGGGCATGGGCGGTTTAGTCGGTACACCTCTGCGGAGGGACTACGACATACCCCTGCCCCGAGGGGGCGGGGGATGCGTAATGCATTTCCCCTCCAAAAAAAAGGTCCAATGAAGCAATTCCCTAATGGTACATAGTCTGCCAAAATTCGGCAACTTTTGATTACACGAATGTAGTTAAAAACTATCTAAGAGTGCATTGTAAAAGGCAATTTCTTTATATTTCCGGCATTTCGCTGCGACGTTACGTGTGATCGCACCTTAATTACTATCGGTAATTGTGCGAATGTCCGTGTAAAGCTTCCGTTACACTCTCCTGCCTCTGTGACAGATTTTTTATGATATAACATTGCCTGATGGTAAGCGATTACGATTATTCATGGTTAACTCAAAGTGGGTCGAGATTTATCTCTAGCGAAAACCACTGATGAATTACTTTAATGTAAAATACTAGTCTCAGCCTGTGTAAATTACGAATTTTACAGGAACCGTAAATTTTCCCGAAAAAAGGAGCCTATGTCCCTCCCCAATTAATTTCTATGATTTCCAAAAAAAGCTCACTGCGAATTTAAGGGCACTAGAAGACAGATTTATCGGAAATGTTTAAAACTTTTGATTTGACTCTCTCACTCTCGCTCTCAGTTCACACTCAAAAAAATTTACGATTGCGATGCTGTTAAAGGGCTCACCCCTTTGCTTACATTCAGACGGCAAAAAAGCTGAACAGCAGTAGGCCCTTTAGCCAAGACATTATCTCTATCGCTTCTTTATCGAATCGCCGATCAAAATGTGTGAAATTGACATAAGCGTTCAACAAAACAAAGCCGACATTCAACTCATGTTATGTCAGTCATACATTTTGATCGGCGATTCTATTTAAAAGAAGCGGTAAGAAAATTAAGGCTCTGTTCTGTAAGGGGAGTTTCAAATGCGTTGCCTGAAGGCTGAAATCATGCAACACTGTAGGCTTGCAGATGTGTTGCTGGCTTGTGATAAATGTAAATTAGCCATTTAAGTTGTTTACATCAACTTTTAAGTTTCCATTCGCGTAGTAAAATGCGTTTATCTTAAGAGCGTTTACACCTTTCACGCTCAATTTGGCTTAAAACTGTACTTTTCAAACTTGAAAAAATCATTAACCACTTATCTTTATAAAAATGTTGGTAACTTATTTTTATAGGAAATTTCACTGTCTATATAGTTATCAGAGAAAAAAATACGATTTATAGAGTATTTGTACATTAAATCTCGATACCATAACAGAGGTTTTCTTAAATTCCGTTATAGTATCAGTTTCGAAGCCTCAAATTTACGAAACCAGCGACAGATCTAATTAGAAAAAAATAATAACCTATTGACAAGATCCTTAAGCAAATAGTTATCAGAAAAAAATATTTCATTTAGGTATTTAACTATAAGTAATTTAAATTCAAAGAATGAGAAATATCAAGGATTTAAAACCTTATTTTTACCTATTTATCTTACTTATTTCAATATAATAATAGTTTCATATGATAGAAGAACACTTTAATTAAAAGTATACTTTTTAAATATCAACAAATACTTTGTTATTTTTTTTCTACAAATATTTTAAAACTTACTATAAATCGCTGCGCGCAAAGCAATTGAAATCAGACCGCCGCGAGGCTTGCTGGAGGGTGGACGTATCGCTCCATGCTGCGCATGAACTTTGTTGACCTTTGTCGCGCATACTAGAGTAGTGAACATTTATAGCGTGATTGAAAAATCTTGGTTGTTTGGTAAGTAAATATTTTATTTTGTTAGTAAGTAATATAATACATATTTTTATGTATGTATTTTTATGTCGGAAAATAATTTTACTATTAAAACACATTACAGAACTAATGGGAAACAAAACGAATATATTTTTAGGAAAGAAAAGAAAGCGCAAAAATGTAGAAAATTTGGAAAACTTGGAAAAGGCAAGAATGGCTAAAAGGTTGCTATTATCACTGTTATCCTTACTTCAACTTATTTTTTCATTTAATTACTTACAAATAACGTGTTTTGTGTGCTTTCTATTTGTGTTTTTATTTCAGGCAATATAAAAGTAAATCAACTGAAGAAACAACAACGGAAAAAGATGAATGTGAAAACCAACACGAAGAAAAGGTGCCTTGAATTATATTTGAATAGCAGTATTTTTTTTTTGACCGACTTCCGACTTGCGAAATTAAGTACAGTTAATAGGTGCTAGTTTCATGCCTAAATTATATGTATCTGCAACTGACATTTATGTTATTTAATATTTAAAAAACTAAAAAGGGTGAAATTATTTTTTTTTACAAAAAATTTAAACCGATTTCCAAGGTAAAAACAATAAGAATATTAGATGAATGTGAAAACTAACACTAAGAAAAGGTACTTTGAATTGAACGTATTTTAAATTTTAATGGCAGTTTTTTCTTTGCTATGCCGTCATTAATCATAATAAAATATATCAAATAAATTCCCTTTTTTTCAGAATCCTTTATTGGGCTTATAGTGGAATGCCTAGAGCGTAAAAATCATGCAAACCTCCGATTTCCGTAATAGTGGATGAAAATTGAAAAGAAAAAAAGGAATATGTAGCTGATAACATAAATAAAAATATATTATAATTTTTTTAGGGTTCCATAGCCAAAATGGCAAAAAACGGAACCGTTATAGATTCGTCATGTGTCTGTCTGTCTGTCTGTCCGTCTGTCCGTCCGTATGTCACAGCCACTTTTCTCCGAAACTATTAGAGCTATACTATTGAAACTTGGTAAGTAGATGTAGTCTGTGAGCCGCATTAAGATGTTGATGCAAAAATGGAAAAATTATTAAAAATTTTAGGCGTCCCCATAAGTACAACTGAAACAAAAAAAAATTTTTTCATCTAACCTATGCGTGTGGGGTATCTATGGATAAGTCTTCAAAAATCATATTGAGGTTTCTCATATAATTTTTTTCTAACCTGCATAGTTTGCGAGAGAGACTTCCAAATTGGTGGTCCCCCCCCCCTCTAATTTCTAAAGTAAGGGCATGATAATTCTAAAAAAAATATACGATGTAGATTACTATAAAAACTACCAACGAAAATTGCTTTGAACGAGATCTAGCCAGTAGCTTTTGTTTATACGTCATAAATGGTAAACCTTAATCTAATAAATTTCATAAAATCGACTGAAATATAAAAATAAATCAAACACCTATTAATTTCATAAAAATAAACCTTATTGCTACTGCGGAACCCTTCATGGGCGAGTCCAACTCGCACTTGGCCGCTTTTTACCTCTCTACCAATCAAGTCCTTACATTTGATATCCATATTGAGGTAGTAATAAGAAATATGTGTAATCTGCAATTTTCTTTCAACTACCGGCCGGCTACGGCGGCGGCCATCTTGGATTTTCACGATGTGTTTATAACACTGATCTCTATTATACAAGTACGCTGGATAGCTGATACACACCTGCTTTTTGTGCCTATTTGAAGCGGAATCAGCGCCCTCATTATTCGGGTAGAGAACTAAATTTGACGTAACCACAACCTATAACAACAGATGCCATCACTAGTATTAGTTCCAAGTACTCTCATTACTGCTATCAGCGCCAATATGGCGGCTTTCAAATGTCATTTTTACGTCAGATTTAGTTCTCTACCCGAATAATGGGGGCGCTGATTCAGCTTCAAATAGGCACAAGGAATAGCTGTCATTTCAAAGGATATCAGCTATCCAGCGTACTTGTATAGTAGAGATCAGTGGTTTATAAATTGTTGCGTGTTATTCTGATGTATTTAAAGCTATATTGTTGTAAAGTTCCATTAAAATCCATTCAGTGGTTTTTGCGTGAAAGAGTAACAAAATATGTCCATGCATACAAGCTTTTGCGTACATAATATTAATAGGGTTACACTTGAATAAATAATAAAAATCCGATTTTTTTATTTTAATACAATGATAAACATTTGATAATAATTGTGTCTCACTATGACAATCACCTTATTGTACCTACATAAAATTACAACTTTGCCCAAAATTTCATATTACTCATTTTATGTTTTATAAAGTAACATAAAACATTCAACATAATGCATTAGTGGATTTAGGATTAATAGTAATAGTATGCTAAAATGTAGTGGTAAATCAATAATAATAAACCGACTCGCATCGACATTGCATCCGCATTCCGCACGGATCAAAATCTTTTGATTTGACTATAATGAACCAACTCACGCACACAGACGCACTTGCTTCTGTGTGAATAAAGTTGCACTGAATTACATGAAACTCGACATTATGCGTTCGACGTAAACGCTCTTAAGAATTCAGGAAAAGAAAAATTATAGCGATTGATCGCATCATTAATAATAATTATACTATAAATGGTTGTATATATTACGGTAATAACTACATAGTAATAATATGTTTGTATCTCCAGTTTTTATGTTTGGTCGATTTGTCACAACATAAGACACTTTTAACATAGGTAATAATATTATAGTTATGTTGTAACAAATTGAAACAAAATGCAACGAAAGATTAAATTAAATATTAAAACAAAGTTAAAAAAATACATATTATTTTAAATAGTTAATAAGTTATGAAGATAACAATTAACAGTGTAAAAAAACTTAGCAAGATCTCAATTACGTAAGAATTCTTTTGAAAATAATTTTCTTTTTCTAATAAACTGAATAAAAACCCGTCAATTCTTTTAGAACTTTAGAAACTACGACGTCGCGTCGCAGTACATACAATACATAATATAATGTGATTAATTTCAATGTTATATATATTTAATGGCTAGAGAAATGAAAAACAAGTCTTTGTAAAATCTATTGCTGTCTCCCTAGCCTCAAGCCTCCCTCCGCAGAGCGCGATAGAGATATTGCAGCCTGAAGTGAAAATCTGAACAGAAAATCAACGATTTTTCCAAAACTTAACCGATTTACATACTTCTTTTTTAATTAAAAAAAGGCTTGAGCTGTGTTCCTATGTTTTATTTTTTTTGTATAATCCAGCCAAATTCGTTTTCTGGATGTTTCAACACAGCGAAAAATCTGGCCATTTTTTGGTTTTAGAACGTTCATATCTTTTATAATAATTAAATTAAGAAAAGAAAGATAACATAGGGCCTAGGGGCATGCTAATAGTGGCCATAGATATTCAGGAAAAAATTATAACTCTACCGGCATTATCCAGGGAGGAAACAGGGGACAACGTTTGTATGGGAAAACGGCCCTAGTGAACGCTCAGGTCTTAATTTTTTCTTTCATACAAGATATTATGTTGTCACCATGAGCAGGTTTCTTTACCGTACGATCATCCGTACTTACTATGTTCTTGAAATCTGAAAATGTCTCATTGATACAAGCCTCTACCCGGGACCGAACGCATCTGCACCGTCTCGAGTGCGAACCCACGGTCTTCCCACTAGGCCACGGACGCTCTGATTCTTCAACGGATATGAATATTGGGAATGCGCGAGAAATAAACAAATTACGACTTGGAATTGTAACAAAAACTTTAATGTGGTGTTAATGATAAGAAATGGCATCCCAACGCGTGTCTCAGATGTTTATATAATAAGATCTAGTTAGTCTAGTTATTATAAGTCTACCCACACGGGCCACAGGTGTGCGTTTGCGGAAGTGTGCGTGTTTCTTACATTTTTCTCTTCACGCTAGCAAGTGAACGTACTATAAGAACGTGAATAACTTCACACCCGAATACGACTCTTATTCTCAATGGGTTACGCGTCTAATTGACGTGAACGCTACAAGAATGTGGAGATCTACGGCGTAATCTATAATGACTTGTGCAGATCTCGTTTGCGATGGATTCTCAACTTTATCTAGAAATAATAGAGTCGATTTTAGAGTATTAATAACATATAACTTTCTTAATACTGTTGAAAATAACGTATCGTTGACGGAAAATCATTATTGATATCTTAAGAGTGAAAATTCATGCTCGCTGATTAGCGGACGTGCGGATTTTGCTATATTTAGATGGTTACACAAATGTTTTTTTTTTAATCTAGTTAGCTTTATGGGCTAATAATAAGGATGTTGTTTAATAGTAGTGGTACAATAATTTTATTTAATTTAAAATAAAAAGTTCTTGCATAGTAATTTTGGTACGTAGCCTCGTAGCACGTACAGAAATATGTCGTAGCGTCTCTAACCTAACGACAAAACTTTTTAATAGTAATTACAAACCACATAAAATACAAGTCTATGTGACTCGGGTTAATTCATATTATACAATTAATTGTCTCATCAGTAAATAAGGATCTATAATGAAACTAACATACAGACCTGCACATTGCACACATTACAAGCATATAAAGACTTTTTGGCTTCGACGTAGTCGGTTAAAAATATAAAACAACACCTAAATTCAAATTATCGCATCATGAATTTGACTCTATTTTTTGCATATCTGTCTTTTCTTTAGTATTTTGCTTATTTCTTAAAAACTAGCTGCCACTACATGGCTATACGGGTCTAGGCATCTGTAATCAAGTTAAATAATCTAGACTGTGATAGGCTATCAAACCGTATATGAATCTTTCCCAGCATAGCTACGGAATATTCGCATATATTTTGTCCAAGCTCCTAGTTTAGTAGAGATGTATGTGTTGATGCGAAATTAACTGTATGTCTGTTATCTATAACATCTCCTAAATGGAATGTTTAGCTGGAGGCTTAGACAAAATATTTTCTTTATCCCATACTAGATGACGCCCGCAAGTTTTCCGCCAAAATTAGTTTGTCGGGCGAGTACCGTACTATTCGTCTGTTTCTGAGATGAAAAGTGTTCTATGTCCTTTCCCGGTACTCAAAGTATCGCCGATACATTTTAGAAAAGAAAAAAGAAGCGGGAAAGCATGCTAGCTAAGCCCACTGTTTAGGTACTTAAATATATTTTCTTACCTTTTATTACGAAAAATCATTATTGGGCTAGCCCGTTAAATTCTGTGAACACCTGTAATAAAACTTTTTTCTCATGACCCAAGATGCATCAAGGGCTTATATTACGAGGAAATAGATGCATAGTACAAGTTTTATGGCGTGTAATCATTGCTTCCATTATTTTAATGATGCATTCAAAAGTGTAATAAAAATATTATTCCATGTGTTCTATGTCGTAATCTCAAAGATAAACTCTCCAACTTCCAAAAGGACGTGGTTCCATGGTCAACTGTGTATCTATATATTTTTTTCAATTTTCAACCTGCATATTAAGCAGCCTATATTATTCACCTAATAGACTAATAAAATTACGACCGCCTACCTGGTTGATTCAGACCGCAACGCGACGCGTAGATGCATTTATAAATTTATATGGATTTGACAGATTCGCAAGTCGCCTCACGCAATTGAAATCTGTCAAATCCATACAAATTTATGCCGTGCCTCGCCTCGCCTCGTAGCGTTGCGGTCTGATTTGACCCTAATGGAACACGTTCGTCTGTGGTTGCACAATGCACATAATATGTTTGTCGTCAATCAAGACAGCTTTGCAATCACGGTCTAACGTGGAGGATTCTATAGATTAAAAAAACTCTCACAGCAAAATGAAAAGTTTTTTTTTATTTGAAATAAGGGGGCAAACGAGCAAACGGGTCACCTGATGGAAAGCAACTTCCGTCGCCCATGGACACTCGCAGCATCAGAAGAGCTGCAGGTGCGTTGCCGGCCTTTTAAGAGGGAATAGGGTAAGGGAGGGTAGGGATGGGAAGGGAAGGGAATAGGGTAGGGGATTGGGCCTCCGGTAAACTCACTCACTCGGCGAAACACAACGCAAGCGCTGTTTCACGCCGGTTTTCTGTGAGGACGTGGTATTTCTCCGGTCAAGCCGGCCCATTCGAAAAAAGTGCATAATATTAGTATTCACTTGAGAACAAAATATCTTTCAACATATCTAACTCTAATAACGGTTTGGTGAAGCTAACACCGTTCGGGCGGGAATATTATTTTATCAGTTTTGTACAAATTATAGTCAGTTGAGGCAATAACTTCTATTTGCTAATGCTTTACATAATATTAAGTCCACTTGGATTTCCAACCAAGCAACTTAAAAAACAAATATGGCGGAAGCCATGTTTGCTGTCGGGAAGTCTTGTAAGGCGTTTCGTCAATGAAATTAAACAAAACAGTTTATTTTAATAAGTAGCGTACTATACTCTTTAGCTAGTAAAACTTGTACATTTTTAGTAACATCATGCTTAGACTGTGTTTTAGGAACATAACCGTCGTCAAATTTTTACATATTATATAAATAATAATAATATAATTCTTTATCTTTAGCTTAAGCCAAGTATAACCAAGAGCTTTTAGCTGGTGATATCATTTCACAGGTCAGTTTTTGGGTCAGTCACCTGTCCTAAACTGGTATTAGGTCCAAATATTTAAGGGCTTAAGCCGCAATGCACTGATGACATTGGCCTTAATGTTTATTCATGGCTAAATACATCCGGATCAGCTTTTAAATACTTGAGATGTCCAGTGAAAGTATGCGAGTAACAAACACCTATATTCCATATTATAGTTATTATAGTTTATCGCTAATTCTTAGTCTACGATAAGATATTCCTTATTGCTTATCATTAGGCGAACTGTAAACTCGTTTTCCTCCAATTACTAAATTTTTATCTCGAGATATATTATGCTATCTTTCTGCGTAAGTTGCAGACAATATCTATAATAATTGATGTGGCGAATTGCGATAAAACTTATAAATATTTACCAATTTTATCAATACGTCAATCACTACTATGATTTATGAAATCCGCGTGCGAATAAAAACTTTTACAAACAGGAATCGGCCGTGACCAAATGACACTGCTATTGGCAAAAATTGGTCAAGTGGGAATCGGACACGCGCAGAAAGAGTTCCGTGCTGTTATGGAGCAAAAATTTGTTTTTGTAGGGGAGCCACTCTTAAATGTTATTTTTTGATTAAACTACGTGTCAAATGTAATTGAGCATTTTGTGAATACTTCGAGTGTCTACCCATTCCCACTATTGATATCGAGCAAAAAGGGCTAAAATCATGTTTGTCAAAAACGCGCCCCACTATGTAATTTTTATCTTTTGTTTTTTTACTTTTTAATATAGTGGGAACAGAAATATATAATCAGTAAAAATCAGATGTCTTGCTATCGCGGTTCTTACGATACAGCCAGGAGACAGACAGACGGACAGACATCGAAGTCTTAGTAATAGGGGGTCCCACCTTTACTATGTCGAACCCTAAAAATTAAGAGTTTGATGACATTGAAATGGTGTTGTGAAAATTTCGTAAACAGATGTCGATAAACTCGCATACCGGTTTTTCCTAACTCGCCGGACCGGCTATATAAAACGTATCGAAAGTGCTCATACACTTTCCATTTCATTTTCGTAATTATCCGTCAGGAACAAGTGCGCAATGAGCAGTGTTTTGTTGCGTTATTTTTTAATATAAAAATGTTTTTGAAATTGGAAAGATTTTAAGATTTTTAAGGACCTTCCAAATCTCAAAATATACACAATATATGACCTCGGATTTGAGACATGGTAGTATCAATGTTTAAATATAAATGGGAATGTGCTTTTCTATCCGTCGACCTTTTCACGCCTAAGCTGCACCGATTTTAATGCAATTTTGTTTGGATGTTGACATTCGCATTAGAAACAAATTTTAGCACAACAAAATTGCGGGCAAAATTTAGTTTGGGAATAAAACATTGTAGTTGTAAATATTCGAAGACATTTAATGATTTTCCTGCGCTTTATACAAATGAAGTAATTTAATGAACGTCGCAAGTGTGCGATTGCTCATGAATAAATAATAACGTCCCAAATAAAGTACGAATTGCAAATTTCCGATACGATTTGCATGCAACTTTGCAAGAAGCTAAGATCAGTGATAAATTTCTGATTTAGGGTCAAAAATCAAAATATTATAATTTATGTCATGATCATTCGAGTTTTATCTCAAGTTTCAAGTTCATGTGTTATAAGAAAATAAAACCCATGAATAATATTAATTAGATTATCTATTTTTTTGCATATTCATACAAATTGTAGCATTCTTAAAGTTCTATAATATTAACATGGTTATGGTTAAAGTATATTCATAATTCATACTCAGATTATGACAGCAAAAGTGTGTCTAATATATGTTAATGATGATGATCAATTTAGACGTGTATGGAAATTTTGTATTGTTGGAGTATAGAGTTTTTTTTATAACGAAAAATGTAAATTGTACGTACGAATTTGTGGGCATACATCAAGTAGTATTATATTCTTTTATATGTTTTAAAGATAATGACTAGAATTATCATTAATTACTAAAGGCCGTAACAAGAAGATTTCTAAAATTATCTAAGAAATTTCGGATATGGGCAAGGTTGCAACGATCTCTTCAATTGTTTAGGAGTAACCTTCATGGTCGGTGAACGCACAGGTACTGTTATACAAGATAAGTATAAAATACGCAGTTTTATTGCAGATAGATGTATGTTGATAGTATTTCAGTATGTTTTTTTTTATAACATTACAATGAGATAATATTACTATATTAATATACCAACTTATTGTAATAGGTAGTATTTGCAAATAATTAAGGTGTCTATTCTATTGTATCTCTATATAAAACTTTTTTACTACGGTTCCAATATATTTCGACAGAAGTTTATGTTAAATTCCACTAGCACTTTTCATTGGCTATCGACGTTAGAGAAAATGGAGAAAAATATTAAAAAGTTTTTTTTTTAATAATAGATATAATATCATTACGTAAAGATCACAGATTAAGGATATATAGGTAGATGTAGTCTTAGCCCGTCATCGCGTGGCCATTTTGTGCTTATTTTCATACAAGTAGTGTGCGTTTATTTTCTTGAATATTTCTATTTGTCGATCATTTCGAAGCACATTTAAATCCAGAAAAGAAAGTCATTTAGTTCATGATATCGATAAACTATAGTTCAAGTAATGAGAATCCGTAAACACACGTAAAAAGCTATGCAACTTTTGTAGTCAAATTAGTAATTAATGTGACATTTTTAGCACTAATGCCTTACATAACACGAATAAGGGATTATTAAACTTAAATATTATCCTTTTTAGCTTACAAAAATACTAATTGAAAAGTCCAAAAAACGTTGTTCAAAACTTACGTATTTAATGTTAAATCCACGTGTTTGAGGCATTCTTTGGCTTGGTTTATAATTTAGCGGAACCATAGAACTCAACAGTATCTAGCATAAAATGTTCAATAAAAACCTTTATTATCACTTTTATTACATGAAATATGCATACCGACTCCTTTGTTATGTCCTAGTAAGTAGGACATAACATTACACGCTTTTGACGCTTGTACACTGATATAAGGCTCTCTCCTGCTATAGTATCTCAATGGTAAATATACTCATAAACTTTAAAAAATATAGATGTGCATATTCCAATAACAGCATAATCTGTAGGAAATATTTTGCGTTCGGTCGCGAGGACGCATATAAACCGAGCCTCAAAGCTCAAGTTTTTTCTTACCTTCCTACATGATAAGTTTAGATTACATAATTGAACATCAATTAAACTATTAGAGTTATTGTTTAGCTGCTCTAAAACCTTCACATCCGCTCATATAAGACCATAATTGATGGTCGTATTAATTTCTTACTCGCTTTTGTGCTCTTAACATGACTTGATGTATCATTCAAGTGAAAACTGATTATGTAATGATGAGCAGAGGATGGATCCATGCACTTTGTAATAGTTTCTAATTGCCTATAATATCTAATATAAATCGTAATTTAAGACTTTGGGGAAAATTCACCATCGACGAAATTGATTCCTAGGCAGTTGAAGTACGTCATTTGGTCGGCCGTCAATTCAATGTGCTGTGATCGGTCGGATTGGTTTGACATAACGGGACCTACTTAGGTCCGCCACCTGCCTAGGAATCAACTTTTCTGATAATATAATAATAATAGCTCCCACACCGGTTTCGGTGACGGTGGCCGGTTTCATTGAAACCAGGCCAGCTACGCAGGAGTATTTTTATAGAGCCCAAGTGTGTGCGCAGTACACAAGAGCACTCTCTATTCCTTTACTCTCATAGCCCACTGGGATGGCAGACCGACACGACCGGCGAGAGATCAGGCGCAGGACCGACTTTTTACATGCCCATCCGACGCATGGATCATCTTACTTGTCAGACAATCAGGTGATCAGCCTGCATTGTCCTAACCAAACTTGGAAATATCATGTTTCCAACGCGGGAATCGAACCCACGATCTCCGAGTCAAAAGCCGCACTCTATACCACTAGACCACGGATTCTGATAATACACACAGACGTGGGTCCGACTGAACATAATAAATTATAATATTATAATATGATCTAGCAGAACGATAGAGAACAGAAAAAGAGTTCCAATTCCAATCAACGGTTTTACGACGCATATTGTTTTCTTGTTGTGTTATTTCTTCTGGTCTTTCTTGTTACTTGTTAATAATACTGATATTGTATTCAGATGTTCTTTGTGTAACAAAATATTATATTTTGAATTATATATATTTATTCAATTCAAAATATAATATTTTGTTATTGTATTTACCCCTGTATTTGGTTGTGTTACAATAATTATATTTGAAACCAATTATGGAGTTTAAAATAATATTTTTTATAATTTGTTTCGTAATTCGTTTACAATTTCTTAATTAGCTTTATTAACATGTTATAACGTAATCATTAAAATTTTCACAATTATAACACTTGTTATTGCAAAGTAAGGTCGGTAATCATAATTATTTAAACTATTATAATGCAACATTCATAAAGTTCCTACTAATATCATACATTGCGAAAGTGTCTCTATTTGTTTGTTACCTCTTCACGCCCAAACCGCTGAACTAATAAGCAGTTGCTATGGAAATACTTCGGGTCCTGGAAAAGGACATAGGATATTTTTTTAATTCTTTTAAATAAATAAAGAAAAAAAATCCCAGGAAAATGTACTTACTGTACGAGATAAACAAGTTTTAGCGCAACGGAATTGCAGGTGTCTCCTCCATGGAACCTAGTTGTTTCTTCTGCGCAGTGCTCTGCAGGGAGAGCGGCCATGTGCTGGGGACAAACGGCTATATCACAGTCGGCAAGCCTCCCAGCACGAGGCAAAAGCGCAAGGTTCCAAGGCTCGGCGCACGTAAGCGGCCTGGAGCCGATATGGTCGGGGCGAGGGAAGTCGCCCCCGCCATGGAGGTAGAAGCTTAGGCCTGTGGGTGGCTGGTCGGGAGATCACCGCCCACAACATGGGCCCCGAGGAGATAGGCTCCCCCGATGCCCGGGGAGCCTCTCGGTGAAGGCAGGCAGTGGCATAGGCTGCTGCTATGATGTGGTGCCGGAAGCGGCAAGCGCTGCGGAGGACGCGGTTGAATGCATAGCGTTCCCGCTCCTTTCGCGTGTAGCGTTAACGAGGGCATGGGGGGTTTTAGTCGCTAAACCACTGCGGAAGGAGTCCGACATACCCCTGCCTTTTCCCCCGAGGGAAAAGGCAGGGGTATGTCCCCATAGTATAGTATAAACACGGCAATCGGGACTTGAGGCCTTTGCCCAGCAGTGGAATAGTGCAGGCTCTTAAAAAACTGAATACTAAATAAATAATAATACGAATGCTCCAACTTTTTAATTAGCAGGTCGGATATCTGTCAGTACGAATATCGACGTTAATGACATTAAAATAAGATTCATATTAGCGCGCCTTGTACAGTGGCGACGTTACGATGCTCGCCGCATTCTTGATATGGCGAAAATGTATGTAAAAATTTGAGAAATTTTCTTAGTTTTCTTATAACTGGAAAAGTTGTTTATTTTTATATAAAATTTTTAGCGGACTTTATAGAGGACTAAATAAGCAACAATTTTTTTGTATATTTATTTTCCTCAGTTCAGTGTATTTAGATATTAAGGTACCTAATCAGACCCCATTTTTTCATATTTTGCGATTATTGTGATGGTTAAAACGTATTTTATGTGAAAATTTTGTATGCGGCTATAGAATTTTTATGGTACAGTCGTGGAGATGAATATATTATCTTTCATTTGAAACCAAAATATCCTCGCAGTTTGACTCCTAATTCTTTAATAGGGTACCGGAAAATCGCTGATATTTGTAATAGCGTTTATTTTTGTTTGCGCTGAAAAAAGTAGCAGGGATCATCTTTTTCCGGAATTGTGTGATAAGCTCGTACCGAATTTCATCAAAGCATAGATAGACTACCCTTTGTATTTATATTATTAGTATATAATTGGACGCAGATTATTAAAATAAAATATTGTTGTAAGTTCAAATATCGATAATGTCGATTAATATTTTCATAAAAATTGCTGTTGTTATTGATTAACAAATATATAATTGCTTAATAAGTTTCAATATAACGTGTTAATGTGCAACTTCTTCCTTATATGGCCACTTTGCAATGGTGGAATGGCAATATATCTTAATTTGGCATCGCCAGGCCAGCGATGTGCAGGCTTTCCTCCCTGTGTAATATCCAGTAATTAAAAATAAACACAGAACTTCCATTAAAACAAATCAATGGGACTATAAAATCAAATACTTATTACTACATAATTATTTGTTTTGTAGACAGTGTTTTATTTAAAATATGTAAATAAAAAAATATATTCTAAATTTGAAAACTGTTCCCTCTTTTTCCCAAAAAACTTCCAAAAAAATTAAACAACTTATTCTCCAGCAGCTGGCCGAAAAAAAAAAACGGAAACTTTTTTGGAATGCGTTTTTAAATCGCTAGTTACGATTTCAATGTCGGCAACGTTATAATCTCGGCGTTCGATTAAAAGTTATCCAATGTTCTGACAGAGTTCTTGACCCACAATGTGGTTACCAAAGAGAAAACTTGTTTTTTAACCGACTTCCAAAAACGAGGAGGTTATACGTTCGGCTGTATGTATCTTTTTTTTTATGTATATTCAACGATTATTCAGCCGTTTGTGGTCCGATTTGCAAAATTATTTTTGTGTTGTATAGGGTTTGACTCGAATTTGGTACCATGTTCATAAAAGTGGTGACCTGATGATGGGATCCATGAGTAATCTAGGGAACTCCTCAAAATTTTATATGGAAACATATAGTGATTTCAATTTTTTCTGAAGTATTTCAGGCAAATACTACCAAAAAGTAAGATTTTGCATCAAGATATACCCTGGTTCCGAAGATACCCAAGAGAACTTTTAAATTCTTATAGATACAAGTTCGAAGATTTTGGCTTTATTTGAACTACTCCAAGCAAAAGCCAATGAATCCTACATTATTTCTGCTAAACATAGGCTAAATTTTATTTTGGAAAAAATAGGGTTTCGTAAGATATTTGAGTTTTTCGACTTCAAAAGTACGAAGATTGAATACAGAAATAGTTGAGGTTTAGGCTAAGTCTGAAGACTGCACTATAATAAGGAATAGGAATTATTTGATTCTTTTTAGATTATTTTTAAGAATATTACTTGCTTTTGTTTTTACCATGGAAGTCGGTTTTAATTTTTTGTTAAAAATAATTTATTATTTATTAGTTGACTTACTGGCCTTATACATTGTTTCGTTTGTTTCAGGTATGTTTCATGAGTTTCACAAGACTAGAATTACTTAATGGAAAAGAATTTGCTGAGGATTGGTAAGTAGCTAAATCAGTAGGTGGAGTTAAACTTGCAAGCATAAGATTATAATTATAATTTTGACACATGCGTTTGGTTAGTTTATGTATCGTTTCTTGCTAATTTGCTGATGAAATACCGTGATAAGCTCGTGATAAGGCTTCAAAGTGATAAAAAACATGTAAAATAATCGTGTGACGTCACGTGAACTTAGATTTATTAGTCGCGATCAAAAGAAGTTTGTGAAATCCATTTGAAGCAAAACGAGATTTACGTCGCCGCGAGAACGCGTTCAGTGAGAACTAAGTTTTATAAAACGAAGTTTTATCTGTGATTGGTGAAATCCCACCTAAGTGTTCAAAGCTCACTGCCAATATACTTTGTGTAAAATAGGTTAAGTAATGTAAATATATATTACAAGCGATATAGTCACTGAAAAAATGATTAAAATCGATAGCCTATGAACCTTCACGTGGTCTACTTCTTATCTGTGCCAAATAACATAAAAATTGCTCACGTAGTTCGCGAGATAAGCCCTTTCAAATAATTTCCCCCGTTTTTACTACATTCTCCTATTAGTCTCATCATGATAAAATCTAATACTGAAATCTAACACTGAAAGAATCATTAAAATCCGTTGCGTAGTTTTAAAGATTAAAGGGAACATAGGGACATGTCACATGAGGGAAAAACTTTGTTTTATAACATGTATTATGTATAGATTATAATTTATAATACATAGTAGGGAATACACTTAGTGACACTTAGGAATGGGAGGAAATTTTATATTAAATGACACAAATAATATATAATGTGGGAAACAAAGGAACAGAGTAAATCTTTGGAGTAACTCTACATTTTTATCTTACTAAAAGTATTCTCTACTAGTAACATTGCTATAATTATTTTGCTACACAGGTATTAGACCCAGACGTTAGTAGAACGTAAGACGTTAGTATAATAGTTACTTGGTCTTATTTAGGTGACAACATTACCTAATACATAATTAGTTTAATTGATTGTTGCAACAGCACAACGGTATAGCGGTACCAGTACTGGCGACCTACAAAACAGATTATGTGATTCGATTGTGGACAGTGTCCGACCGCTAAGTAATTACATGGTTTTTAGCTGGCCATTAGTTGCTCTATTTGCTAATGGTAAATATAGATAGATATTATAAGATAGAATATCTTTAGAGCAAATCATCTGCATAAAACCTATTTATAATTGTATGCAGATGATTTGGTCCAAATGATCGATCGATCAATTAAAGACTAGACTTTCGTAATCACCCATAAATAATATATTATCATCATGTTAACGACAAATCTTTTTAATCTCTATCATCGTTGTGTGTCAAAATGAACAGGCATATCTCATATAAGTTATTCAAAAGACGGTTAACAAAATAATTATATCTTTTTGAGTACATGTTTGATGTGATACGGTAAGAGAATAATATCTTGCTAATCTTGCTAAAACCCCCACGTTCCCAACAAATAATAATAATAGACCAACTTTTTGTCACGTTAAATCTTTCGAGCGAAGCCGCTAGCTAAATCTAGATTTTCAAGACAAAGATTTATACCCTAAAAGAGGTGATAGGATCAGGTTTGAGGGCTTCCTACTTGCCACACCGATACTATCTGTCCGCTGGCGCAATACGAACAAGCAAGCTGAAACGCTTGTGAAACTGTATCAAGTTTGCTTTACCACTTGTTTAACTCTAGCAGGTATCAGGTTTGAAGAAATAGGTGGCACAGGTTATATAAACACCTGAGATCATATAAAAGGGTTTTCGTGGTTGGTTACCACTCTTGATCCTGGAGACACAGGAGTTGCAGTGGTGGGAATGTTTAGTGGGCCCATTGCCCGTTTAAAAAAAAAGATACAGGTTAAATTTTCAAATTGACTACTTGCTTGCTGGTGGTGTCAGTTGTCACAACGTTAGGTTTATCTTGATACAGGTTAATATTTTAGCAACAATAAAGTAAGTAGTACGAAAGATTTAGTACTTTGAAATTTCATTTTTTGCTCTGGTGATATTTTCGGTAAAACAGAAACTAAAAAAGCGGCCAAGTGCGAGTTGGCCTCGCCCATGAAGGGTTCCGCAGCAGCAATGAGGTTTATTTTTATGAAATTAAAAGGTTTTTGATTTATTTTTATATTTCAGTCGATTTAATGAAATTTATATTAAGGTTTACCACGTATAAAAAAACTACTGGATAGATCTCGTTCAAACCAATTTTCGTTGGTAGTTTTTATAGTAATCTACATCATATATATTTTTTAGAATTATCATGCCCCTACTTTAGAAATTAGAGGGGGGGGGGAAACACATTTTACCACTTTGGAAGAGTCTCTCTCGCAAACTATTCAGGTTAGAAAAAAATTATATAAGAAACCTCGATATGATTTTTGGAGACTTATCCATAGATACCCCACACGCATAGGTTAGATGAAAAAAATTTTTTTGTTTGTTTCAGTTGTACATAATTTCATCTAGGAACCCCTAAAATTTTTAATATTTTTTCTATTTTTGCATCAAAATCTTAATGCGGTTATCTGACTACATCTACTTACCAAGTTTCAATAGTATAGCTCTAATAGTTTCGGAGAAAAGTGGCTGTGACATACGGACGGACAGACAGACAGATAGACAGACAGACAGACAGACAGACAGATATGACGAATCTATAAGGGTTCCGTTTTTTGCCATTTTGGCTACGGAACCCTAAAAAAATAGTAGAAGTTACCATCTGTGGAATAAAATTTATGTATATGACTGCGCTTAGCAACGACTTTCGTAGCAAGTTGCTGAATACCTAGACAAAACATTAAATTATAAATTATTATGATTCGTCTAAACTCTAAAGGCCGTCACAGACTTAGCTATAATATAATATATTAATATATTTATAGCTAGGCATATTAATATATATTTTCTATACAATTTTCGCGTGACCACATACTCAGCTATAATATATATTTCTGGTCTCAGTGTGTTTAGTACGGTATATTAATATATATTATAGCTAAGTCTGTGACGGCCTTTAAACAATACCAATATTACTAAATCTATAAAAATAGAGATGAATCATATTTATGCTAAAAAGCATCTGTTAATGCGATCTGCAGATCTGCGATGGTATATATATTCGTATTTTGATGCCAGAATTTTGCACAACGGTCAACGCAAATTAAACTAATTTATTGTAATGTATGATATAATTTAATCTAATAAAACTGATAAGTATGTCGTAAAGTAATAATATTATATGGGTTTATAAATTGAATGCTAATTTGAAGAATATTACTTTAGCCTCGACATTCAACTGTCGCATCTATACGTAAACGTGAATTATTATCAATAGATGAAAATAAAAGTCATGAGGCATGTTGGCAACATAGATTTTGTACTTATTTCAACTACTTTTCTCAATTTTTGCATATGGCAAGAACTAAATATGTACCATCAAAGAAATTGATTCATTGGCAGAATCAACTTGTCTGATAGTGATAGCACAAGGCTCAGTCACTGATTACTAAATGGTTACTACGTAAGCTCAGTATTCAAGCAACGTCTGAAAGTGTAATATCCACATATCTTTTAAAATTTATATTTGTAAATAAAACATTCTTTTTCCGCGACTGTGGTACCATCGCCATATTTCTTTATTTCCATCGTTACTTTCTGCTCTCTTGACGTTACTTTGTAATAGCCCTTAGCTTCCTAGCCAGCCCCTATACTACCTCTCTTTCCTTTTAAATAATAATTATAATATAATTAGGCTATGGCTACTCTTTCAACTACCTCTCGTCCCAGTACATTCTGCCAGATGTCGATTTTGACAAAATATTTTACGAAGTCCCCATAAAACATAATTTTTCGCTACATTTCACTTAACCTTCGGTGTATTTGTGCGCGAGACAAGTCGTCCTCGCCACAGAAGGAAACTTGATTTCGGTTACATAAAGCCTAAATGAGGCTGGCCTAGATTTTTGCGACTCAGGATCCGAATTAAAAGTATTGTAAATAGCTTGTGTTTCGACCTGAATACCAAGTAATTGCAAAAAAAATGGTCAGGATTCAGAGCACAATAATATTATGGAGTCAAAAAATAATTTAATTCACAATTTATATGTGTAGTAAGAAGTGTGCTTCTTACTTGCTTAATACTCAGGTAGATATTAACGGTTTGGGAATCAACTCAACGATGTACGAAACTCAAACTGGAAAATGAATTAAATTGTATAAAGGGCTGCTGTAAGAAATTTAATAATAATAATAATAAAAATAATAATAAACATTTATTCGGTACATACACATGCTCTTATTTCTTTTAGAAATAAGCAGTTCCTTTGTGTCGTCTTTCCGTATTAATTATATCTTTATGTATTTTTCTTGTGTACAATAAAGAGTTAAATAAAAAAAATAGAGCAGCTTCATAGGTATGACAAAACGCAGAAAATTAATTAAAAAAATAAATCTATATGACTGACTGACATGGTGATCTATCAACGCACAGCCCAAACCACTGGATGGACCGGGCTGAAATTTTGCATGCAGGCAGATGTTATGACGTAGGCATCCGCTAAGAAAGGATTTTGATAAATTTCAACCAAGGGGTTAAAATAGGGGATGAAAGTTTGTATATAATAATTAATACTAATTCTTAACGCGAGCGAACCCGCGGGCAAAAGCTCGTTAACAATATAATTAACACTCAACTAAAGTACTAATAAGACTATTAATAAAAAGTGGTAGGCCTCATGTACATGTTCTAAAAGTGTTAACTTTGTTAACCTATTCAATAATAAAAAAAAATGATTTTGATTTTTTATAGTAATAATATTAAGATTCGCTAATATTATAGCTTTGTCTACATTCAGACCGAAATGACTGGAAACGATCAAAATTGACTGTGTGTATTTTGTCAATACCAATGACAAATGATGATTGTCACTTGACGATCACCACTGATGATGACAAAATATGATAAACACAAGATTGATCACTACCAGCTGAATATTCTTGTACCACATACTCGTATAATGACTAAAGGCTACATTAAAATAAATTTTAATTTATAATTTCATGTTTACGGTAATGATCTCGTAGGCTTTAGTCGAATTGAATTGGCGGCACATTAAAATCAGCCATATTACATGAATGGTCGCTGTTGAACATTTGTTTACTAGACCAATAGACCACTTAAATATCTAAACGATCTAAAAAGCATAACTCCATAACTCAATTGGTAATTTTTTGTGGCATGATATACAAATGCTTTACAACGTCCAAAATTAAATAATGCCATACATAATATGCCTGCTTCATGATTTGCGCATTTTTTAAAATAACATAACAATTATTATCAATCTATTACAAAACTCTATACTTTTCATAAATTATCTGTTAACTAACAAACTAATTGTTGTTTAACCATTAGGTAAATCGATAATTAACAATAATTAGTGACGCAATGGTTTTCGCATTTTCTATTTCATTCCGCGCGTTCCTCCTCGGCGGTGTTACCATCTATATGCACTTAATGGGCGCAATGAACATGGATATAGAGTACTGGATCTAATTGATGAATGAATGAATAAATATTCTTTATTGCATTTATTTATGATATATAAAATATTCCAAGTTTTTTTAACGTCGAAGAACGTTGCCATAAAAACAGTTTACCTGAATATCTAGGATTCGTTATTAATATTATTAAAAGTTTGAATCATCCCGACTAAAATTACACTCCTACGGAATAATATACGTTTTATAAGCAACAATCAAAATTAAAAGTTGAAAAATATACGCGTAGCACAATCCTCTACGCGCGTAGCAAATTCGTAGCATCTATTATAGAACATTACTATAAAAATTATTGTAAACTAGATGATGCCGGGCCTGCAACTCCGTTGCGCCAAACCTCGTTTATCACGCAGAACAGTACATTTTTCCGGGACAAAAAGTATCCTTTATCCTTTTCCGGGACTTAAAGTATCTCCATGGCAAATTTCAGCAAAATCGGTCCAGCGGTTTGAGCGTGAAGAGGTAACAGACAGACTTTCGATGGATAGATTTTGATTAAACCTGGTACACATAAGGCCCATAATTGTTTGTCACAAAACTGTCTTTGACATGTATTTTGTTTTTGCTTTCTTATTGGCTTCCATGTAACACAATATTTTGAAGTGTTGGGCAAGAAAAGTTAAACTACTGCTGTTTCGTTTTTCTCTTAGTCCAGCACACCCGAAGTATTGTGTTTCCTTTATTATAGTGTGCATGTATGTAGTTTGCACGTTCCAGCGGCTATAAATCACGTCGGCCAAGCGAATCGATCCGCTTTCCGAGTTCCACACTCCGCAGGAATTTCACTGTGTATCTCGACACCACTCTTCCGTGATGTTTGATACTCTAATATGGCCCCAGTGCCAGCGACAGCCAGGCTTTCGTCATTTTATAAAAGCTGATAGTTTACCTTTATATGACCCCTTTTTTAACATGGGGAAATGCTTTACGCATCCCCGGCAAATTGGGGATATCGGCCGGGGTATGTGGGACTCGTAGTCTACCCACTAAAACGTAAAACCCCATGGTGCTCCACTCATCGCTTAAGGCAGAGTTGCGGGTGCGATAGAATCTACCGCAACTCTACCAGACCTGTATGTGACCCCTATAGAGGCAAGAACGACGAGCAACTATGGAGTTTTGGCCGTCATTACTTTAGAAGATCTACTTCACTGCTACCTAATTTTCATACTTGTTGGTCGCTCATACAACTTTAAGGGTTGTAACTATACAGGAAAACTTTTAGTTTTTTTTAAATGACGAAAGTTTAGATGTTGCTGGCTTTGATACGTTATTGTCGTAAAACTAGCACTAACCGCCATACTCAGAGACATTTAATTAGGATTAACCTTCAATTTATTTAAGAGTTTAACAGATAATGTATTAGGCTTATGTTAAAATTTTAAATTAATTATATTTAACTAAATATTAATGTTCCACTCTGAGTGCGGCAGTAATACTACAATGAGCACTAATTTTTTTTCGTATCTCTAGTCGTCTATATGTATATTTGCATAATAAGTTAAAACATTCACTAATATTCTCTATTTTTCGTCGCAATGAGAAAAACTTTATAATATTGTGCACATTTAGGTGTCATATTTGTTTTTATTCTAATAAGGATGTTACTTCATTATTTTCAAAAGATCAATCATTCATCCGTGTTGCTGAAAAACGTTGAGTTAATTTCGTGACTGCGAATTGCGATTAATCATAGAAAGTTCTCAAACTTTTGTTGTGCAAAAATTCGTCTCTCCTAGAGGTAGATTGATAGTGTTTTCCAACATCGTTGATCGTTGTTTAGACATTATCTTGCCAATATGTTATCGCGCATGTGTTGACATTTGGCTATGTAGGCCGTGCTCACATATTCCGCGCACGCCCTTGCGACAGCGGCCTTGTGAACTCACCTTTATGGTTCTTATTACCGTGCAATAGGGACCACATTGTCAATTGTTTACGCACGTAATGCTACATCACGACACGGCCTTCAAATTGACCAAAACGCTCGATCGCGCGGGACAATAATTAGACCCTACATAATGAGGATATTAATGGAGTATGTTGATAAGGGTTAAGTATAAATACCATGAATACCATGGCAATAATATTTTATTAGGTGTGAGGGCTCCCACACAAAACTGCGAACTCTCATCGCATCGCATCGTAATGTAATTTTTATTAATATGAATTTTGTCGCAGATATTTGCGATGCGATGCGAATTCGCAGAATTATGTGTGGGAGCCCTAAGGGTCAGTTCATACTGAGATACAACGCCACGAAGCGTACAATTGCTCGTTTCTACAATCATCGCGTTTTATAAGGTGTTTGTCACGAGAACATTTATCAAAAACCTATACTTAATTGTGACTAGCAGGTACATGTATCTAATTTTGATTTTATTTTTGTTTCAGGTGAATTCAAAAAACGAGACTAGACGCGTCATTAATGTGAGATGTAAACAGAGTTTAGTCAATTTATTTGATTGAAATCATGGGAAACTGATGTAAGTAATCGTACTAGCAAATAACGCAATTTCTTTGCAAATAATATGGTCTATATTCGAACCGATACTTACGAAATCTGTCAACCGATACTTGTAAAGTGATCTATTTCGTAATTAAACCTAAAATAGCTGGCATTATGGTCACGACTGCGGTTGGGACCAATCCACGTATACGGTGAAAGGGTGACCTTCAAATTTCAAGGCAATTGGTACATTGTTTTGACACGTTTCCGATATCACCGAGTTAGAGGTCATTTCTTTCTTAGTTCCGCAATAAATTGCATATACGGAATGTAACAAAACTAAGTGATAATATTATACGGTATGTGTTCCAGCGTCTTGAATTTGCCCATACAAATCACAAAAAAATTGCTTTCTCAGCGCTGCTACTTTCACAGTGAACTCTATATAAGGAACACAATCATGTTCACCAAAAAATATTATCACTTAACTTTGTAACACCCCGTATAAGTACATTCAACAAAAAAAACCTAAGCGTATTTTTGTAGTACACGCCGGAAGTTAAAGAAGTACCCTCTTACTAATAAAAACTTCTTAACCATGCGTTAAACGTGTGAATAGTTATACAGGAGTTTTTAAGTTACACACACGTTACACAGAGTCTATACATGGTCTATACATAGAAATTTGTATGGAAATGACAGCATCGTTATACAGGCCTTATGTCAAAAAATGATTATTAGTAGAAAAAATCTTATGCACCCTCTATACACGCTGTGTAACTTTTTATTAGTAAGAGGGGTAGAGTTTTTCATTTGAAGACGGCCGCACTCTCGAGACATTATAATATTAAGATTAAATTAATGAAATAAACATTAATAACCATTAAACGTGTGTGTGCGCCCGTTAGTAGTGGATTCTCTTGCTGCCTTTTATTCAAATCACATTCAGAGAACTAGCCTCTTACACGTTTGATATTAAAACACCACACCCAGACCTCAATATTCAAATACTGGATAAAGCCTACTAACGCACTTCTGTTGTAAATATGGAGCAGGACATTCACACGGCTATACCGGTCTATATTTAATTAATTTTTTTATCTGTATTTTTTTGTAGGTCTGCTCTACTTGTGACCGGGCAGTTTTTGTCACATATTTCCGCATGGCAACCCATAAAAGGTGTGCCCAAGGCCCACTCCATTCACTTGTACTGCAATCTGAACTATTTATCCATATTGCTGTTGCAGTGCACAAATGTCAAGAACAATTGCATATGCTGGCTTTATCCAAGTCATGCGTGCACGATTTTTTAATTTTCTCTCTGTCCAGCTTAGAAACGAACGATTAGAATAAATCAATTGGTGCCTACGTAAAAAAATTATAAATGTGTCGGTTTGTATGTCAGTCTCAGCTTATTTAGTGACCTCTTCACTCGAAAACCATTAATTAATCAATCTACGTAAACTTTTTAGAGATTAGAGATGAATCCTTGGATACAAAGGATAGTTTTATCATGGAAATATTAACGTGGCATTTTTACATTTAGACTAGTAAAAAAATTCAACACTTGTAAACTTTCAGCAGCAGCGTTGTTGATAAATACACTTTGAATCGAAGAACTTCAAAGGATCTAGATAGTTCCACGGTTCTAAGTAAAGGGCATTTGTTAGCATTGAATGTGGAGTGGAGTGGACAACACGAGGACCGGCAGATCGCTATCAGCCTTCCTGGTTCAGCTTGGGGCCAGGATGGGGTTGTTTACCTCAAGCTGGCCTGTACGCAGGTCATTTAGACCTGGCTATTTGGTAAATAGTCTTTATGTCGTTGGAATAGGGTCGCGCAGGTAGAATGATTCTGAATGGACCACAGTCAGGGATTTCGAGTACTTTAGTCTAATTTTATAGGACCTGGTTTTACCCTTCATTTCAGTGAGTATTTTTTTTGTTTAATATCGTGTTACCTTACCTATATTTTGCGACAATAAAAGAAAAGAAATAACAAACCCTTGAGGAAACGGATGTTGATGAAATTAATACTGGTTAGATAGGTCTATCAGTTGGTATTAATTGGATTAGATATACATACAACTGTAATCATGAGAATCCGACCAAACCAAACTAAGCAAGTCTTGCAGTCCTCGTCGCAAAAACAATATAATTTAGATGTTTCTCAGATCTCACGCGACCCGTTTTTTCATCTACTTCTTCACGACATGACAGTCTGGTATGCAGTTAATATAATGTGGCAATAAAATATTCATTAAAGAAATTACCATGAGGAATGCTGCTCCCAGCTTCCTTGTAACTAATGATTTTGTATCGATTATTGTCGACAAAAAACAAATTACTTTGGCAATGCACTTTTTATACTTGTCGCATTCCATGTTTTTACGTATAGAACATACATAGCAGCACTTATAAATTATATTTAAGCCTTTAGGCTTGCATAAGTAAGTTATTTATTTATTTTAACTAGTGTCCCGGTGAACTTCATGTCACCTGTGGTGTCACTTAAAAACCTTCCCTGGACTTCAAGGATTATTTCAAGACTAAAATTAGCAGAATCGGTTCAGCCGTTATTGAGATATAGCGTTACTAACACAATTGGAAATCTTGAGAACAGCTGAACCGATTTGCAAATTTTTAGTCTTGAAATATTTGTGGAAGTCCAGGGAAGTTTCATATTAAGAGGAAAGTAAGACGAAGTTTCACCGGATCTAGAATATTTTTATGAACATAAATAATCATGATTATAAAAGGATCTAGAATATTTTTATGAACATAAATAATCATGATTATAAAATACGCTCCTCATACGTCAAATCTGACTAGCCAGCTATGAATTGAATGGCCTTATGTACGTTATTGAACTTTTTATCATTGTTCTACTTATACAGAACATCAAGCGGTGTGATACGTGATCGATCATTGGAATGACATAAGCTGTACTTGATATTATGATCTAGTTAGTGTAGGACTGTAGATCCTTTGTCAATACGCCTACATGTTTATTTATAATAACAGGTAGTTAATTGTGTGCGATAAAGCGAAATATGATATCTTATGATTTTAATAATCAGCAAAGAAAAAAAAAGGTTTTCTACCCCTGTCCAACTAAAGTAGGTATAGTTAAATAATATAGAGTATATGCCCGCTATTCCGCGCGCAAAAATTCGATGATCACGTGGGCATCGTATATTATTTTTTGTATCGTAAGTCCTTTTCTCGGGACTCAAAGTATATCCATACCAAATTTTATCAAAATCGTTTAAGTGGTTTAAGCATGAAGAGTCAACAGACAGACACACTTTCGCATTTATAATATTAGTATGGATTTCATAACAAAATCTCTCGCTTACTCTCAAACACTTCAATGTGAAAGCCTCAAGATTTTTATAACACGCAACTCTAATTTTCTTCTTACTCTAATGATATACAGTCGTGAACTATGATCTCGTTCTGTTTTAGCTCGTAACTCGTACTGTTAAAGTTTATATTGCTATGATGCAACCACCATTGCCAAGTTCAAGCAGCGAAAGTGCGACCTCCGATGACATAATTTGGAACGAAGATGGTAATGAAAGTTTAGATACGGACAGACAGATGTTCTATTATATAATAACATGTTAACTAGACGGTGCTATTGAAAACTGGTGATTTGCGGTCATATTATTGACACCTGTATAGTTATGTGTATGGTATTGAAATGTTGGTTATACATAATATTGTGTTTGTGAAACGTAAAACAATAGATTTGAATAAGTTATGAGTAAATTGTTAATTTACTTTTAATTTTGGTGTAGTTTGTGTTTTCCTGATTGAATATTATCTTTAGCGATAAGGATTAGTATCTATTAATATAATACTCATCACGCCCAAACCGTTAAACCGATTTTGCTAAAAATTGGTGTGGGGATACTTCGAGTCCCGGGAAAGGACATAGGATACTTTTTATACCGGATTTTATTTTGGCGCAGCGGAGTTGTGGGCTTCATCTAGTAGATAATAAAGTATTTTACTTAAAAAAAAATTATTACAATAGTACCCTAATCCTTCAATAAGTCGGTCAGAAATACAATACAAGATTCAATAAATCGCTGACCTACAAAAATTGCGCTCCGCTCGCCCATTTCAAGTTTTTTGCATTGATTGTGTCGAAGTAAATGAATGTGTCAAGTATAACAATTGGCAATCAATTTGGTTTGGCGAAAGTTCAGGCAACAATGTGGGACGGCTTAAAAGTTGCGTCACAAAATGATTACAATTAATCATCTAATAAGATCGTCGATATATATAGAGCAACTATATACTCATTACTCCACCTTTCAAAAATTTTAAAATTCACGCTCACCAGGAAAATAGCGCAGTCGTTAGGAACGTCATGAAACTTTTTCCACTTTTAAATCGCTAAGGCCCACTTGCGCAGATCTGAGTTAAAGTTAATTCTGAGTTAAACATCATGTCATAACTGTCAGTTGTCACTCACTTTAAAGAGTGATAGAAATGACATGATGTTTAACTCACAGTTAACTTTAACTCAGATCTGCGCAAGTGGGCCTTCTTTTGTTGTTATTTCAACAATTTTTTGTTGCGATCTGCGACACCAAGACTAAAATGTTTTTGTGGCCCGTATAAGAAAAGGTTGAGTACCACTCATATAGAGTTGTAGATCAGACTGTCGTGTCATGATCTTGACTATACGTGTGTCGATCTGTATCTTTGGCCTTGTGTATTAGATGTCCGCTTCACATTTAAAAAGTTCTAGTCATTATATTATGAATAACTATTATAAAAAGAACGGACAGGTGCAGGCCGCAGCAGGCTGCTCTGAATTGACGGAAAATATTTCACTTTTGTTATAGCGGCAACAGAAATGCATAACCTGTGAAAATTTCAACTCTCTAACCATCATCGTTCTTGTGATACAGCCTGGAGACAGACAGACGGACTGACAGCAAAGTATTAGTAATAGGGTCTCGTTTTTACCCTTCGGAAACCCTAAAATTCATACATTTGAGGTAGCTAAAACTTATTCTATAGTCTATAATACTCTTATAGTCTACACGGTAAAATACCGGTCCAAAAGAATTACTAGTAATTAGTATTAATTACTACAACCAGTCTACTAGTCGCTTAGACAGATCGCCTTTGTTTAATCCACCTTCAATATTATCTAATAAGTTGCATCATTTCCAACGCTTCAGCAGTCACAGGTAACAAGGCATTGTTTTACAGGAAATTCCTAACGTCGGTAGCCATCTTGTAAAATGGCCGCTCAATCTTCGCTTCCTCCTTCAGACAGCACAAAGCTTATTGTGCCTTATCATTATTCATACAAACATCCATCCATGCCATGAAATATGTACGGGAAGAGATTGGAGATAGTCCTTGTGATCCTTAGAAATCCTTTAAAGGAATTGTGTGGGAATTGCAATTGCAATGCGGGGATAGGGTTTGAATGCGTTTGTTAATACCTGGAAGATAGATCAGAAATATAGGATTTCAAAATGGTGTACCTATAATAAATCGTTGAAGCTGGCAATCGCATGTTCTTATTGCCGATCGCCAAACTACATAGGTGAATTTAAAATGACATTTGATATCTCAATCCACTTAAATCCTATTATAGTTTAACTAACCAAACAGTAAAACAATAAACAACATCTTATTCTATTACAATTATTTCATCAAACTGATGTCTTCAATAATAATTGAATGACTACAAAGCATATAATTATTTTTGATCGTAATCAGCTGAGTCAATAGTGATGGTAAATGAAATGATTATTTTGTCGATAAAAATTTATTGTAGTAAATCGATTTGAATTTGATAATGATCTAACAAAATACGAAGTCTGTGTTTGCTTAGAAAATAAGACAAATACATTGTCTTGAAAAATATATTGTTGTTTAATAAAATAAGCCTTTCATAATATGGAATGAAATAAGTGGAGACTTATTAGAAATAGGACTTGTAGATTATTTATCACTTTATGAATATATTTTAAATCTTCTCCCCATTTTTAGATAAACGATTTCTTATGCACTCGCTAAACACACCATAAAATAAACATTACGCTAGGGGGATGTATAACATTAGTTATTATTATGTCCGAGCCAGCTTAATTTCTTATTAAACCCATGAATATAAAAAGTTTTACATCATTTTATTTTTAGCCCACTGCGGCAAAACCAAAAGACAGGATAATGTCTTAGAATCGGCGAGAAATATCGGTTAATCTGTTAATTAATGTCAAAATTATCGACACCGACTCATCCCTATGCAACAAAAAGTGCATCATTATGCTACCTAATCGTAATCTACTTTCACCCGCGCCCGCGCGGTGCAGTCAAAGGGATAGTGTTGTGCGTAGATAACATCGATTGACGTAACAGCTCATTATGACATTGTAACGCACGTAAAAAATTAGGGCTGTGATTGAATTCGATGTATGGGTCCAATTGAATGAATAAATTGAATGTGCATAGTGCATACAAGGTTTTTTTGGCTCATCGTTAAAGTTTTTCTCTGTTTTTTTAATAGTAAAAATATCAATAGTGATATTATAAAAAAAAATTACAATTTTTATGTACTTAAATAAAAACTAGAATTTTGTAAAAAACAAAAGGCTCTTTGTGACCTACTTGTGACGTGTTTTTTAAAAAGTTGGCCACAAAACCGTAGTGCACTGTACAAAATAAGTCAAGTGCTCATATCTAGTTCAGAATGAAAGTGGTACAATATCGGTCACAGCCTAGACCTCGATCACGTCATACTTTCACTGAGAGCTGACGTAACAACTCGCAGGGCACAGCGCATCACTAGTACGGACAGAAAAATACTTTCATGTTTTTACGCTATTATTCGACTGCACGAAAATTTCGATTAAAAAGTAAACTTCCATGATCCAGTGACTCTTGGCTCAGAGGTCATAGGTTCAATATTCGTCTTGAAACAATGTTATTTCTGGTTAGAATAACGCAAGTTTGTCACCTAATTGTTTGACAAGAAATTATTGTTTTAAGTTACGCAGTAGTCTTTAAGTATTTTTTGGTCACCAGTCACTACTGACTCTAAACTTCTTGTAAAGCATAAGCGCTCTTTGTGAGGTATCATTATTTTTATTAATACCTATTAATATATAAAATTGGAAATTAGCGGTATTTAGTGCAAACCCTAATATAATAAGTAATGCTATCTGACGAAATAATAATTATTTAGTTAAAATTCCAGAAAACTTATAAGGAGAAAACTAATTATAACTAAATATTAATCGACCAAATAATTAATTATAACTTGATACACATACAATAACAAGACAATCAAGATATAGGTATGTGGTGCTATTAATAATAATTGTTAAATAATAACGTGTCAGTCTAGTTATTACCTTTTTCTTTAGCGACCTTGTTCTAATAGCAAGCTATTCAGGTACTACAGTACCAGGGTTACCAGCTGCAAAAAACTGGTAAAATATTTTAGCCTTCACAAAAAATTTTATTGTATGAAAAGCATTGCTCTACTTTAGCTTTTAACTAATGAAATGTAGTACAAACCAAGTATGACTAGAAATGTACTAAATAATACGATATTTTCGAGTTCCTACAAGTGCAATAATTGCTGTTCAAACTAGGCATTTTTTAATTTTTTAGGTCGCTTAATTTTTTCAGTCTGATTTTTGAAAAAAAAAAATACGAACCGTAAATCCCAGCCCAAACTATTTTATGTCGTTTCCCGGGACTCAAAGTATCTGCATACCAAACATCCAAATAAATTCAGCGGTTTAAGCGTGAAAAGGTAACAGACTGACTGACAGACAGACACACTTTCGCATTTATAATAATATTGTATGGATATTAGTATTGATATGGTACAGAAAGCAGCGGTTGACAGCCCTACGAAAAGCTATGACAGATCAGAGGTCATTTGTCACTGCAACACCGCGAGCTTGCAACGAGTGCCTTTGTAACTTATTTCGAGACCTTCAGCCCACGTGTGTGTGTTTTGCAGATATTTGGTTTTTATAATAATATAATCATGACGAAAATACAAAAATATACAGTTAGCCCTCATAGTAATATTATTTTTATTTACACATAATATTATTAAAGCAGCTAAACAAGGTCTGGGGGGCTATTCTTATGATTCGAATGTCACTTGAAGCGTGCACTCGAGAATCGAGTGTGCACATCTTGTCGCAAGCACGAGTACAGCCTGCGAACCTGCGATCAAAGCAATGTTAAGGGCACAGGGCCCTAACTTGTTTTTGTCTGGCATATTGAAAAAGTTATAGGGCCCGGCCGCTGTCCCTGTCTGTCTGACAGGGACAGCGGCCGGGCCCTAAATTATACTGTGTAAATAACTTTACGAGTAAGAGGAAAAATGAATATAATGACTTTCATACAAACAAACGGATTCAGCGAGATGTATAGTTTGCTCTACTTTAAATCTAGATATTATTTAAATGACTCAAGGTCGTTATTAAGAACTTGTTCAATTAGAAAGTAAAATGACTTGACACTTAGCGACTAGGATATAATAAATAAAGTGTTTTTTTTTAATATCAGCTGAATCATTCTAAAAATCTAGAGTATAAATAAAAGGGAAGTCTCTATTTTAACCGGTTGGACAAAACACAATACATCACAATAATGTCGATAATTTTCCGAAAAATGTACTCACAGCTTTCTTTGCGATCTCATTTTTTTTTACAAGAAAAGTAAAAATAGTAATATTTTGAGCGTTATATAATATAATCACATGCAAAAAAAAACGACGCACTGTAATCTTTAATACATTTTGCTAGGGCCACAACTTGAATAAAGCCAAAACAGATTTTCTAAGCAGTAATCAATCACTTATTATTATGTTTTAACTAAACAAACAATTTGTCGGTGGTGTCGGGAAACGTCTGGCACTATTTTTCATTGACTCGGTTCATTGCACTTTGATAAATGTAGTGTGTCAGTATGAACATCTGAAATTGATTCAACAAGGTAGAAGAAATCATTTGTAAAATAATCTCTAAAAAATATGAATAATTTATTAATATTTGAATTAAATTAACGGATTATAGTGAAGTATGCCGAATAATGTTTATATTGTTATTTTTATGAGACTTAAATATTAATAAATTAATAACGAACTAGGCATGTTATGAAAACTTGTCGCGGAGAGTCAAAAAGCCTACGACATTATGAATTACCTAAGTAGATTTTGTCCCTGTAAAGCTGGAGTTTTACTAATTTATGCTTGTTCTTTCCTTAAACACTCTTAGGTATCGCTTCTATTTATTTCTGCACGAAAGGCAAAACTGTTGATTGATCACAAAGACACATACACATAGACGCATAGATCAATCCTTGACATTTCACACACGTGGTTTTCCCCTGATGTAGCCATTCACTTACAAAATATTTTTCATAGGATCTAAGTTTGTATGCTAGAAGATTTAAATACTGAATATTTTCACACGTCAACATTTTGGGAGTAATATAGTTATTTCATAAAAACTATGTAGAGCTATGTACAGGCAAGCAGCGTTGCCAGATGTCCCGATTTTTTTATCAAAATTAAATGTCCCGCGCGGGACAGGGTCAGTCCCGCTTTTCGGGGAAAGCCCGAACGTACGTGCAGCGTGCTGAGAAAGAAAGGTGCGTAATGAAGATAAGAGTGTGGGAGGTAGAGGGGTGGATTTTATTTGGCTAATTTTGCTATCTATTGTCACGTAAACGTAATTTAAACGTATAACGTAAAAGATAAAAATTAAAAAAAACTTTTGATTTTAAACCTATTTTTACTTTGTCCCTCTTTTGACTGAAGAATCCCGCTTTTTTACTCAAAAAGTTCCAAAGTCCCTACTTGGCACTAAAAAAATCTGGCAACGCTGTGTAAAGGTATGTAGAGGTATGTACACAGTACAGCTGATAGTTTGGGGCGGTGAAGGCAGTTTGCACAACCTGTCACAGTGCGTGTCATACAATTGTGATTAATATCGACTTGCGACACATAGATGTGGCTCTATTAGTTCCAAATAGAGTTGTATGTAAGTACTACCGTCAAAAGAATGTCTCGACTAAACGCTGATAAAGACGTATTATGTAATGTAAAGTATAGAATCCATATACTAATATTATAAAATGCGAAAAGTCTGTCTGTCTCTTACCTCTTCACGCCCAACCCAAATTTAGTATGGAGATACGAATTTTGGCGCAACGGAGTTGCAGGAGTCATCTAATTAAATTATATATGTATATAGAAATCCCCCATATAAATTATAACATTACTTACTATATTATTTTATAGAATTTCAATTTAAAGATAGAGACTATACAAGCATTACTTATAATTTAATGCCATGAAATTATTTTAATATTCCTATAAGAAAGTAATATAACTTAATCAACAATCATTATAGCTTATTTGCTAGAAGCAACGCTTTTATTGCAATACGTTTGGTAACTTCCTCTAACTTAGGTTCTATAATAAACCGTCTAATTCTGTAATCTTGTTGCAATATTGAATATATATCTAGTGCAATCAGCTGTGAAAATGGCAGTGCTGGTTGTTTTACATAAATGTGAAACCTTATTTAATTACAGATTAAGTTGATTGAATACTGATAACAATTTTCCGTTGATTCAAGTTGAGCAGGATATTGTGATTTCCCTGAAATGTGCAATGTCTTGCTATAATTTTCAATATTATTATTTATTTAAATATTCCCATATTCAACGAATACTAGCTAAAAACCTTCAGTAGTTCTAGCAAAACATTATAATGACTGGAGCCAACTGTCACCAGCAGTATTTCCGGACCAATACGACCTGCAAACCTTCAAGAAAAGAGTGTATTCCCCCTTAAAAGGCCGGCAACGCACCTGCAGCTCTTCTAATGTTACGAGTGTCAATGAGCGACGGTAGTTGCTATAAATCAGATGACCCGTTTGCTCGTTTGCCTTCTTATTTTAATAAAAAAAGAATTTAGGATTTAAACGTCTTTATTGCAACAAATATTAGGTGTGCGGCGCGCGGCGTGCCAGAGCAGTTGACACCTGAACAAAAATCTGAGGAACAATCAGCACTTATTCTTTTAACCGAAATTATGTAACGCTCTATATTTATATTTTCGTCATCGATAAATCGTTAATTTGCTATTGTTGAATAGCAAACAGCGCATTGTTACTTAATATAGAGCGTGAAAGTGAACTACTTTTCCACTTCAGCTTCGAAGGTAGCGAACGCCGCCAGGTGGCGCTTTTCAAGGTCAGCGGCATCGCGTGATATAACTTGGATTTTTGAATTACGAAATCGCTTAGGTCACAGAATAAGGCCGTTTCTAAATTAGTTTATTTTGATATTACTAATTTCTCGAGATTAAAAAAACATTTTGATTTATTAAATAATAAAGAGAAGTAAGCTATCAGGCTATTTTTAGCCTATTTTCATAATATTACTTATAAAGCAATTAATGACCAAACGTTTTTAGGGTTCCGTACCCAAAGGGTAAAATAGGGACCCTATTACTAAGACTTCGTTGTCTGTCCGTCTGTCTGTCTGTCTGTTTGTTTGTCTGTCTGTCTGTCTGTCTCCAGGCTGTAACTCAAGAACGGTAATAGCTAGAGATTTGAAATTTTCACAGATTATGTATATCTGTTGCCTGATTTAATAAATAATAAAGAGTAGTAAGCTATCAGGCTATTTTTAGCCTATTTTCATAATATTATTACTTATAAAGCAATTAATGACCAAACGTTTTTAGGGTTCCGTACCCAAAGGGTAAAAACGGGACCCTATTACTAAGACTTCGTTGTCTGTCCGTCTGTCTGTCTGTCTGTTTGTTTGTCTGTCTGTCTGTCTGTCTCCAGGCTGTAACTCAAGAACGGTAATAGCTAGAGATTTGAAATTTTCACAGATTATGTATATCTGTTGCCGCTATAACAACAAATACTATAAAATCAAATTAAAATTGATATATAAGGGGGGCTCCCATACAACAAACGTGATTTTTTTGGCCTTTTTTGCTCTATATCAAAAATAGCAACAGGTAGGTACTTGAATTTTTCACATAATCTTTAGTTTTATGTGTACTTACTTTAATATTTAATAATAATATTAAAATAAAATAAAAAATAATGGGGTCCCATACAAAAAACACAATTTATGCCCTAATTTTGCTCTATAATGGTACGGAACCCTTCGTGCGCGAATCCTACTTGCACTTGGCCGATTATTTAGATTTTCACTAAGCCGCGCCGTAAGAATTGAAAGCGCGATGTTGGAACTTCGTAAATATTTAAAAGTTTACATTTTACGAGTATCATAATGTTAAACGTTTTTACAAGCTTTTATTGATCTTCAATGTATGTTCGGGTGGAATTTCGGAACTCAATTTTGAAGTAGATATAAGTATTTAACCGATTGAGCTGTGCATACACGTTTTAATTTATCGCTCGATATGAGTCACCAACTTTTCAATACATTGACTTGTCTTGTCTTGTCAATCATTTTTTGTAGAGCCATAAAAGATACAGAAACCTTATAAATAACACAAATCTAAAACATTATTAGGAATACAGCATTGAGCAAGATATCGCTTGCTCTACAAGTCGTAATGAAAGCTTTGACCAAATGCAGCAGAAATAAGTTGACCTACAATAATTGGTGTAAAAAATAATGTTAGTTGGTAGCAAAAAATGTCATCTATATATATAAAATTGCAAGTCCTGACTGACTGACTGATTCATCATCGCCGAGCAAAAACTGTTAAAGTTACAGCCACGAAATTTGGTGAGTAGGGTTGTTTTGTAAAGTAGACACCCACTAAGGAAGGAATTTTGGAAATTTTACCCCGAAGGGGGTGAAAAAGGGGTTGAAAGTTTGTATGAAAGTCCGTCATTTCTTAAGTTAGAAACATGAAACTTTATTTTTCAGCTACTGAATAAAAATAAATAAATATGTATATAAGCGTTTTTGGAAATTCTACCCCCAAAGGGGTGAAATTGGGGTTGAAAGTTTGAATGAAAGTCCGTCATTTCTTGAGTTAGAAACATGAAACTTTATTTTTGGGCTACTGATAAAAAATAAATGGATACATATATATGCGTTTTTGGAAATTCTGCCCCCAAGGGGGTGAAAAAATTATCTATCTCCGTTATTAATTACTATACTATGCTAACGCGGACGAAGTCGCGGGCAACAGCTAGTAATAAAATAAATAATGTTTTTTTTTTAAAAGAGAGACCTGCCAGCCTAAGATGCGCATAACGAGAAAATTTTGTCTACATGTTTTCTTGAAGTTTGATTGTTCGTCTCTTCATCTCATAACCCTAACAATATGACATACATTTTTTCTCCTGTAGATCTGTCGTAAAAATCTATCGACATAATGTCAAAAAATGATTTCGACATAATGTCGATAACGACAATATAACTACACTCGAGAGTGAGATATCTTGTTGTAGGCACATGCTAGACGTACTGGGTTCTATTAGTAGAATCGTTAATGGTAACATAAATTATGATAAAGATGATGATCTTCATGATGATGAATGTAATTATATTATAATGTGATTGTTGTTGCATATAAGAGAATTATTCAAAAAGACGTAAGACCCGCCCAGCTCATACAAACCAGACTAGAAAATATTAGGGTGGGTTATACCAGATGCGTAGTTAAAGTTAAAGTTAAGGTTATCGTCAAATATGGCGTCCATAATGGTTGACTTTTTGAAAAGGTTAAAGTTATAGTTAAAGTGCGTTGGTGCAACCTCCTAAATGAATGATGTAAGTTTCAAAAAGAGAAATTAAATTCTTCGTATAACTCATCTTTTTTTAAATATAACATTCATGATTCGGCCAAGGCGTACGAAGGTCCGGACTTACGCAACGAAATCAAGGCAATCTATAACACTGCCCACATTATTAATAATGATTAACGAGTTTTAAAACAGTTCCGTGGAGCTGTGACAATCTAGTATTTAGTAAATCAATCATAATTATTATATTTATCATAATTTTAACGTGTGAATGTTGCATGTGCCTTCAAGCTTGATATGCCCAAACTGGTATTATAGTTCTAGGCTACACTTTAGCTGTGGACTAAACGTGAAAAATAAAATATTTAGTTTATTATTTAGGTAAATGTTTATGAATTGTCTTACTCGGATATATCTAATCATACATTAATTTTAATTTAAAGAATTTGTCTGATAATTAATGATAAAACGAACTTACCTGTACGTGAAGTTCTATCATAATTATGCGAGCTGCTCAATTCGAAGCGATTAATATTTAACTTGTAGTACTGTCTTCATTTACCGGCCTTAACACGAAGAGTTTAAATCATATTTCAAATCTGCAACTAAAAATAAGTCAAAAAACAAGTCATTTACAGTTTAGTTTCATACCACTCCCACATTTCCCTCTCTACAACCAGTTGGAGTAGGGGAGTGGGGAGAGTAGTGGTGGTTCTCTCAGTGGCATTCGGACTTCATTAGTTTAAAGATAAAGAAAAAATCTAAAATACAGACTTCAAGTAGGGTGGGAAATTTCGTGGAGGGAATACAATATTAATCGCTTCGAATTGAGCAGCTCGCATAATTATGATAGAACTTCACGTACAGGTAAGTTCGTTTTATCATTAATTATGCTTCGCTGCTCAATTCTCGCGATTAATATTTAACTTGTAGATGTTTAAAGATATTTGAAGTCTGTATCCCTTGAATGAAAGGAGATTACCAAAAGATCAATCAATTTTATTATCATACATACAATATGAATAATAATTTACAAGTATGCATACAACTAACTTGTATGCGAATCAAGAATAGATCTAGCAAAAGAATATTTTCTATAAGTAAAATTCTCTATTATAAAACCTTGCAAAGACTGACGACGACGTGCTCCAACCAGCAGTTTTCCTTATAACGTCTACGCTTACTCTCAAAGATTTTGCCTTAGAAGTAGAGGCGTGGCGAGTACTGTGAGAATTGAATATGCTAACCTCGACACCACTCTTTTGGAACACGTCTCTTATATCCAATGACTCAAGTTTTTTTTTTTTTTTGTTTTGTGTAGCTTTCTGTAACTTATGAATAAATTATCACAAGACTTTCGAATTAACTCAGTTTTAGATCACTAGCTAGATAATTTCAATAGAAATCATAATATTTGGTTTTGAAGTTTTAATAATTATATTAGGTATTTTGATAATGATTTTGATCGTTTTTAAACAACAGGTTACTTAATTTAATGTTTGAAATGGTTTGAATTCTATGCCCAGTGACAAGAGCTAGCAAGGTGATAACCTTTTTCGACAAGATTTCCAAATTTAAACCATTATTAGAATAAAGAGTCGAGAGATAATGTAGGACAATAGAGGTATCCCAAGTAAATTCATATTTCGGCTTTGGGGTCTGGATCGAAAAAAAAAAATCTTTTTATAAACCTTAAAATTCGGTCGTCGTTCATTATGTTAGAAAATAAAAAGGATAAACCAAATTTACAACAATTTAGATTACCGTAGCTATAGCCGGCATTATACAACTTAAACTTAAAGTGAGAACTATTGTACTGCTTCTGAGTATTAGGAGCCAAAGAAATCATCATTATATCGATAGGAGAAGGTGGTTCACTTCTTAACGTTTCCCTGATAATTATATTCCTGTAACCAGGGTAAGGTTTCGGAGTAGACTGTGACCTGGAATATTCACATAGTAACAGTAACAGGTTACTATTTGGCTTAAAATAAATAATTTGTAATATTATTAAGCGTTTAAAAAACAGGAAGCCAGGGCTGTGTAGGCTAATAGGGCACCACAACAATCCCAGTAAGGTCAGCAATGATTTTATTAAAGTATTTTTAAAATTAAAGCAAACGGAGAAAAGCGTAGAAAAAATATTCACTCCAGTGTATAGTAAAAGCGTCAATGCAAAAAGCGACCGGGTCTGGCTTCCACGATACATATTTAAGTATAACACTTTTTATTTGAACGGCTGGCAAGTAAGACTATTTGAGGTGTACCAAGATTTTTGACTATATGCGAAAAAAGCAAACTCGGCGAGTTCCCACTCGGTATCCGATTTTATTCTACATGATTCAAAATCGTCAATGTACAGTTTTCAGTAGATTTTATATATGAAGCGAAAATAAATAATTATGATCTACATAATTGCCTTTTTTCACAAAATTTCCAAATTTCTTTCGAAATATTATGCCAAATGTGGAAAATGGACACCCATTCGATTAACCCATCAAATCATAAGCTCACCGGTGAGTGAGACACAATAGAATAACAATAGATTTCCAAGAATCCACGATCGAAGGATTAATGCATGCGACAGCTGCAGTTGTATTATCTATACGAAATACGAAATAATATTTGACGGTTGCAAATATCTTTTAATTGCAAATATTTCTAACGCAAAGAAAGCTGCCAATAGTTCTAAAACATTAATGTGATAATGTTTTTCTACACTCGTCCAGAAACCACTAGCTCTAACACCATTAAATGTATCGCCCCATCCAGGATGCATTGGATCCATTGGATGCATCAGAAAATATGACTTAATCATAATGACTTTTCCTAATATGACTCACAGAACGATTCTTACTCCACCATTTTAAGTATTCACTAATAAGTGATTTCTTTAATTGTATTATATAGTCATAGTTATTATGTATTTTTAAATGTAAATATTTCTGCCTTTCAAAGATTTTTGTGTGTAACCATCCATATTCTATGTCAGGACAAACAGATATTAGTAAACTAGTAAACTTAGCAAAGACTCTCAGACACATCAATTAACTCTGCTTCATGAGCTTAGTAATAATAAGAGGTGCTGCATTTAGGCCAAATGGTAAACAATTAAATTCATAAGTTAATTTTTGAAGATCAAATCTTAACCGATTCAATGTGGCGCATATTTCTTATACAGCGGATGTATAGGAATTAAAAAATAAATAAGCGTCTTTTTAAAATCTGCCGGCGCTAAATAACTATCTTGATTTATTACCTTAATGGCAGTTCTTAAGTCCTCCATTTTAAAATGGGGCGGTTTTATAAAAAGATTGTGTTTCTTTAAATTTAAAATTAGCCTGTGCTCGCCATTTGGCTTAGGTATCAGAAAAATTTAAGATGGTCAAAAGGTTGACCTAACACAAGGTGAAATAGCACCCTTATATAAGAGTTTCTTCATTTCAATTTGGATATTTTGTATGTTTTCCAATTGATTAAAATTATTTGTTGGATAGCTTGTTTGAAATGGAGCACTTGTAAAAAACCTTATATGATAATATTTCATCAAGCCCCAAGCGGCCACATCCGGCCGCGATAACAATGAAAAAACTATTGTGTCTCATTTTTCCACGATCGATGGGATATTACAGGACTTTGTAAGCTTGCACCAAACTGTAGAAAAATATCTAAGTCTACCAGATAAAGTGGTTACCTGTGACGTTAAGACGTCCTGCTTTTGTAAGGGGCATTGCCCCGACAGACATGCCTCGAATTGTGTCTGTGTGAAAGGGTGGTGCTGCTGGCCGCGAGGCCAAAGCGCGTGCTACCGTTGTCTGGACACCGGCCACCTGGCATCGAGCTGCCAGTCCCCGGTAGACCGTAGCGGGAAGTTTCCGTTGCGGGAAGCCGGGGCACAAAGCCGCCGACTGCGCGGAGGAGCCCAGCTGTTTCCACTGCGCAGAGCTCGGCAGAGAGAGCAACCACGTGCTGGGGACTAACGGCTGTATTATTATTTCACAGCAGCCAACAAGCCTCCCGGCACGAGGAAGAAGCGCAAGGCCCTCCAAGGCTCGGCCGCGTAAACGGCCTGGAGCCGATAAAGCCGGGGCGACTGAAGTCGCCTCCGCTATGGAGGTGGAAGCCTAGGCCTGGGGACGGCTGATCGGGGGATCATCGCCCACAATATAGGCCCGAGAAGATAGGCTACCCTGGTGCCCGGGAAGCTTCTCCGTGAAGGCAGGCGGCGGCAAGAGCTGCCGCAGCGTATTGTGGTGCCGGAAGCGGCAAGCGCTGCGAAGGACGCGGCTGAATGCGTCGCGATCCCGCTTCTTTCGCGTGTAGCGTTGATGAGGGCATGGGCCGGAGGGAGTCCGACATATAACTGCCCCTTCCCCCGAGGGGGCGGGGGATGCGTAAAAAATAGTTATTGGAAAATCTTTTTAAAGTTTTTGTTTACCTTCCACCAACCAAAAACCATAATAATATTCTGAAATCTAGTAGCTATATTTCCATGTATGTATTATCTTTGCCTAAAGGAGATTCATCTTTCGGAGAATCGCCTAACAAAGCTAAAATATTTTCATCGAAGCTTATTTCCGGTTCCAATACATTATTTCACTACTTCCACTAACACTACTAACGTAGTCTAAGAAAAATTGTTACTATCTTAATAACTATAATACTTATGGACGCATTGTCCGAAATAAACGATTATTATTATTATTATTTTTGTCAGTTGGAACCGGAGCTGACTCCACATCCTGAGGAGTAGTTGGCACAATAGGATCCTCAATTTCATCTGATTCGTTACCGAATATTTCACAGTTTTTCCGGAATAAATTCTTTTTCAGAATCCAGGAAGAAATAAAATACTTTTTGTTACGAATAACATGACTGTGCAAATAAAATATCAAACTTACCTTAATTATTATTGAAGGTGAAGTTGTTTGTTGAAGGCAATGGTCCCAAAAACCATTCGCATCAATTATCCGTGAAGGCAACAGTCCCAATTATTAAACCAATAACGTACTGTTCGCATCACTTATATTTTGGTCCCGAATCAATTTGTTTACTGAAGGTAATGGTCCCGAAAACCATTCGCATCAATTATCCGTGAAGGCAACAGTCCCAATTATTAAACCAATAACGTACTGTTCGCATCACTTATATTTTGGTCCCGCATCAATTTGTTTACTGAAGGTAATGGTCCCGAAAACCATTCGCATCAATTATCCGTGAAGGCAACAGTCCCAATTATTAAACCAATAACGTACTGTTCGCATCACTTTTTACGAGCCTTATGCTTGAATCACTCGAGCAACGTCAAATTTTCTTAAGTAAATATGCTTCCGTATCACGACTTCTTTTCCTTTTTCCCATCTTCAAAGCTTTTAAATTCACTCACTGCACTATTTCACTATTTTCCGTAATTTACGTGTTGCGGCCGCTGCACGAAAACAGATAATGAAGTCCGAATGCCACTGAGAGAACCACCACTACTCTCCCCACTCCCCTACTCCAACTGGTTGTAGAGAGGGAAATGTGGGAGTGGTATGAAACTAAACTGTAAATGACTTGTTTTTTGACTTATTTTTAGTTGCAGATTTGAAATATGATTTAAACTCTTCGTGTTAAGGCCGGTAAATGAAGACAGTACTACAAGTTAAATATTAATCGCGAGAATTGAGCAGCGAAGCATAATTAATTTATGGAAAAGTCTATATTATAGAAGAACCAGCTTTTGCTTATATACTATGTTTATAAACGCAAAATTAATATTTATGTTGGAAAACAGATGAAAATTTAGTTATTTCCGCGTAAAACCTAGCTTGAATCAAGCCTAACAAGTCTTCCGCACGAAAATTATAACTATTCTTACAGATTATGGTAATTTGCATTACTTGTACAATGAAGTAGAAATGGTAAAACATAAAAATCCAGTCAGTTCACTTTCGCCTTCGGTCAATGATATCGGAAGCGGCTAGTTTATCCGTTGTATAAACACCGTTTAAATATTATTATAGTGTAAAAACTGAACAAGTTCTTGTGGGTCTACCGTTGAAATATAAACTGTTTTTTGTGTAGGGTCTGAGATGCTGTTACGCGAAGTTGCCCGGTGTAGCTAGAAATTCTAGCTCTTGCAATAAAACAAGTTTTTTTTCATATTGTGTACTAGTTGACCCGGCAAATGTTGTTTTGCCATTTAAAGTATTTCTACTTCATGAGTTGATACAAAATCTTACCCGCTCTTTTGTCTCCTAAGAGGGGTGGGGGGAAAAATTGTGTACACCTGATGTTAAGTTGGAAAATACAGTTAATAATATGAAGTAAGTCGATTAAAGAAAAAAATTTATACAAAATCTGACCCCCTTTTTGGTCCCCTTAGAGGGGTGGGGGGGAAAAGTTTATACACCAGATGTTGAGTTGGAAGAAGACAAATATATCTGCCGAAACCGTATGCAAATCGGATCAGTAGTTTTCGTGTTAAAGAAAAAAGTTTGATACAAAATCTGACCCCTCTTTTGCCCCCTTAGAGGGGTGGAGGGAATTTTTTTTATACACCAGATGTTAAGTTGGAAGAAGACAAATGTATCTGCGAAAACCGCTTTCAAATCGGATACTGATCCGATTTGAAAGCGGTTTTCGTCTGTCTGTCTGTATGTTTGTTCCACTATCACACGAAAACTACTGAGTTTTCGTGTGATAGTGGAACAAACATACAGACAGACAGACAGACAGACAAAAAACTAACCACATTTTTGGCTTCTATAGCGATCTAGTGACACCCCCCGCTTATTATTTTTTGAATATCCTTAATGTACAGAATTCACATTTCTACAGTTTTATTATATGTATAGATATATTAAATACGTTTCCGAATTGGTAGAATTTGTCTTTTGGCACATCCCTATTCAAACAAAAATGCAATTTGCGTTTTAAAAACTCATCAATATGCTTATAGTGACCTAGAAAAACGTACTTTTATTACTAGCACTAGGTTACCTAGTACCTAGTATTAAAAATAGTCTCAAGCCCATTAATTAGATCTAGACCCAGTCCAGTCTGATTACGCGAATCTAAGCCATACGGTAACATTGTATAATGCAGCCCTAGATAATACCACTTTCGCTGATGGTGGCACCGATATTGGAACTGGGGCGGAAAGACCAGCATCAATAATTCAATAAACGGCCAAGTACGTGCCGGGTCGGTTAAGAGGGTTCCGTCATTGTTTTGTAATATTGTCAGCACTGCTGTTGCGATTGGTATGAGCCGGATCTTGCTCAGAAGGCGTGCTCCTATATTTTATAAATTTATGTTCCTACTAGATCAGGGTTTCTCAAACTTTCGGCTTCACGAACTCCTGTTAGAATTTCCAAGTGACAGCGAACCCCTTACTAAATACTAACTAATGAAATCTCCACCTCCCAAGAAAGTACATAATAAAATTCAGTGTTGAAGAAATTAGATAATAAGGTTTTTATGTGAATAAATAATGATAGCACTGCACTGTGCTATTAGCACATAAAGTGCCAAAAGAGTGCAGCGCGTGCCTGCCAGTTATCAAGCCACCAATGTTATGTAAATCTTGTCGCGAACCCCCTGCCGTCGAATAGCGAACCCCTAGGGGTTCGGGTACCCCACTTTGAGAAACCCTGTACTAGATGACACCCACAACTCCGTTGCGTTAAAATTCGTTTATAGCGCGGGAACCGTACATATTCTGGGATTAAAAACTACACTATGATTACTATGTCCTTTCCCGGGACTCAAAGTATCACCATACCTTTCAGCAAAATTATTCAGCGGTTTGGGCGTGAAGAAGTAACAGAAGACATTCTTTGGGTTTCGCATTTATAATATTAAGGGCCTGTTTCACGAGTTTCTGATAAAGTGCCGAATAGGCTTCACCACTTTTTTAACATCTCCATACTTCATCTGTTAAGTGGTGGATAGCCTATTCGGAAACAGGCCCTAAGTATAGTTAATTATTGCGTTTAAGAACTAACTATACGCGTATCATGAGACTATTTTAAACTCGTTGTTGCAAGAAACGAGACAGTCATACAATGCTTTATTTTGTGGACGTAATGTTTAAATCTAGAAGCGAACTTTTAATTGATTTCTCGCAATCACAAATCTTTAACAAAAATCTATTAAAGCTTTAGAAATTGTTATACGCAGAATTTTCATTGTCTATGTAGAGTCGTGATTTCATTTTCGATATTATTGTCGAGCGATCGTAGATTTTGATCGACTTTCAAAAGCATTTTCTTACAATTAACGGCTCGTGATTGAGTTTTTTGTTTAAAAAACTATTATTAATTTACAAAGCTGTTATTAATTTACAAAGCTATTATTAATTTACAAAAAAAAAACTATTATTAATTTACAAAGCTGTTATTCTACAAGTTCCTGCTGGACTAGTTTAAAAATTTGCCTTTAAACTAGGAATTAGGATGCTTCAAAATATTATGTGAACTCAGATAAAGTGATTGCAACGACAGAATACTTATTTGAACGTAATAACTAATAACTAATAGGTAAATACATTTGTATGTGTAAGTGCCTTCCATCAAATATTTCTGTATTTGATCGAAGGTGAGTGCGCTCGATTCAACTGTGCTGCTTAGTAGTTTTTATTGTATTCATTCAAGAGCTCCGAGCTGACTTTATCAAAAAGTTTTCAATGCTGATTATGAACTAGAACATGTCCGAAAAAGCGACTTATCCTTACGCAAGCCGTCACTATCACGTATCCTTCCGTCGGCTTTCTACACGTGCGATCCATACTGATTGTGGGTATAGCCCTTAAGGGTTATATAACTACCGAAACGGTAGAAGATAGGACAATTCGTGTCACGAGATACAGAACTTCATATTTACTCACTTTTGTCACATCAAAGTTTTCTACTTGTTCAGTTTTCTACTGTTCTATTCCTTGTCTAAATGTATAAACTACTCCCTTCTGAGTTAAAATATTTTTCATATACTAACGCCAATACATACCGCTATTATTATCAGTAAATTTTACAATATACATAATATTAGACAAAGGCAGCACAAGAGCACACGAATCACCTAATGGTAAATTATAACTTTCAACTTACAGACACCTTTTATTTTGATGCGCAGGGGAAACCCATCATGGGTGCCCCGGGTTGGGGATGTGCCTCAGTTAAGCTGAAACACCCCGGGGGTATGTGGGACTCTTACCCACTAAAACCACCTGCGGTTTGCCTTCAGCCGTATACGGAGGGATGTCCTAGATCTGTCTAACACAAGACTCCCTCCACGAACTTACAGACACCTAAAATAATACACGTCAGCGTAAAGTATAGACTTATGAATTAACATAATATTTTCTCTATGCGTTTGTTATTGTCTGTGTGGTTTTACCAATAAATCACACAAAAGTACAAAGTTATTTTAATGGTAAGTGATACTAACATCTGAAACGCGTAAGCTTAAGGGAATTGACTCTAAAACTTTATTATCAATCTGTATGACCCTTAAATCTATAGTATTATTACAGGCACTTACATAAAGAACTAATAATTTCCTAATGCTGCCGACTGGTAACCAATTTCATAGTATGCAAATTCGCTCACGAACACCAGTAAATTATATCTCTCATTTACATTATGTAACGTTACTGATTCAGTATTATTTGTTTATTATATCTATAATATAAAATTTTCTTTCATAGTTGCAATCCTTGTTGAAGAAATTGCTCAAACCAAGATCCCGATTTGCACAAATTCTGTAATTTTTGTATTTTAATTAAACGTGCAAGTAACGACCTTGTATATGACGAATTTGTTAATCTATCTAAGACTGTATCTATGTATTTTGGTCTTCTAGATCTACAAAAATAATTTAGTGTGTGTATCTAATTACATCAAATGCAGCGTTTTACAAACAAATCAAATCTTTTGCCTAGATTCCAGACCTGGCGATGCTTATCCCATAGATCCTGGATACATATTCATTATAATGATTATACTTATATGTGGGATTATTATTAATTATTTTCAAATTTCTTCATTAGCTAAAACAATCTATCTAAGGGCTCTGATTTTCGCAAATCAATTCCTAATTTCACGTCAGTTATGTAGTGCACTAAACTCGCAAACAGTATCTACCAATTACGATTATGAAACCTTTGAAAGTCCTTTCACAATATCTAGGTTATCTGAAATAAGTGTGACAAGTGCTTAAGACTATGGACATACTCACAACGTTTGCAGGATTTTTCCAATTTTTAAGTTACCACTTCTCAGTTTTCTAACTAGTGTTTATGTAAGTATTTTAATTAAAATTGATAAAAATTTTAAGTCTTGTTCTTCTGTTCTAGGCTATTTAAAAATTAAAAATGGCAAAGGCAATTTTTTTGGAAGAAATGTTATGATTTTAGCAGATTCTTTTGCATAAGTTGTAGCCTCTAGGCATTAACTGCTTTTCAAACTAGTCACAAAATATACTGATTTTGTGACTAGACTGGACATTTAACACAAATTATCGTGACTCGTCTCGTGTTAAGGACTATAATAAAAGTGGGTTTGGCTTTGCCAACATTTGCCAACCTTATACTATTTGGTGCAATTACTCCATTCATGGCCGAATATGCATATCGTTAATCTGTGCTAGTTTTTATGCGAGGGTGTGTAAAATAAATCGTGCGGGTTTTTATCTGTTGATAATAATATGGTATGTTTTGTACCAGATTATTTTAATAGTCGCCAGAGTACTTAATCAATTTCGATTGAAATGAAGTTTTAGATAGGTAACAAAAACAACTTCGAAAATGTACGATTTAACGCATAACTAAGCTACATATTTACAAGTCTTAGCATTTTTTATAGTTAACTTAGCTGTCGAAACTATCGAATTCTACTTGATTAAATACCTCATCAGCCGGCCTAGCATACGCCAACGAGATATCTCACTCTCGAGATAATTAAAAACTACTCGTCTCATAATGTCAAAATCTCGACATTATCTCGACAAAACTCTATAAAATGTGTTATTTCGATGATAGATCTACGCGAGAAAAAATGTTTGTCATGCTAGGGTCAATAGAGATGAAGATACAAACTATCAAACATCGAGAAACATGTAGAGAGAGATATCTCGTTGGCGTACTATGGTAGGCCGGCTGATAAGCTATTTAGTCTTCCTGTCTTGTTTGTTTATCTTGTTTCTATCGCTCAGTAAGTATAAATTACTTAACAAAAATTCTAAGTCTTCTGTGAAAATGCCCTTACTCTCATAAATCTACCTACTTCAGAGGAGTAAGCTTGTAGTTCTGAAAAACTCGTCCAACTAGGACAAGATTTTGTTCAAAGCTCGTTCTACTGGGAGGACGAAACAGACTAGGTAGTAGCTGGTACTCATATAAAGTCTATCACCGCCTTAAAGCGATTTTAACCGAGGTAAGAGAAGTAGTTTTTATGCAACTGCACCTGACACAAGTCGCCTAGATACCAGTCATAAGTCCAATTACCTGTGAAATATTGTTCGAACGTAAATCCTAAATCTTGCCCAATCTTGTTAGTGTAACAGTAAACCAACGGTAATTTAAACTTATAAATAGTGAGACAAAATCTTAAAAAGTTACGCAAGCAAGGATATACGTAACAAAGATCTAGTTGAACGAGAGAATGCGATCGGTACTACTGTCTAATAAAATATAGAGCGCTTGGTGTAGTTTATAAGCGGAGCGATTTAGGAAAGCGTAGACTTTGGAAGGGCCTGTTTTAGTAGAGTCTTGTAACCGGAGGAGAGCCAGCCACGGCAGAAACAAAACTAGATTTTGCTGTTTGTCAGTTATTGGGCATAAGTAGAACTTGGCCATAATTTAACGTACTTTCTAATAATGTGTCTCCTGTACTTCAGTAAAGAATTATATTTTATTGTAACAGTTTTACCTACTTTAAAAATAGTTTTTATAAATGCCAAGTTTGTAATATTTTGCATATCTGGCTGTCACTATCTAACCGCATTAACTTCATTTCGTCCAGAGTTTTTTCTATGAGCATAAAATTTTTTTGCTGCCGTTAGAGGTAAAACATTCCTAAACGCCCTTTTCCCCGAAAATTTTCCATCGCTGTCTCCTTTACCTTGTACCACTTGTACTTTGCACGAAGGGCTTATCAGTATCACATAACGCTGCGTGTGTAATGGCTACCAATTCATTTAACAATTTACCGACCGCTCTACTTTAATGTTATGTAACTAGAAAATATTCGTTCAAGTTTATCGTGGATCCTATATTTATCTCTATCGTTATCAATGTTTATGACAAAGAAAGCATTATATTGAAATGGAAAAGTAAGAAAATAAAGATAGAATTTAATATTTCGAACGCCATTTAAAAATATACATCGGTTTGTAATCACAGAAGATCACAAAATTATGTAGCCAGAAAGTCAAGCGGGAATTGCATGTTTTTCAGGTAATATACGGGCAGTATTTTAAAGACCCCTTTTTCTAGTCCTTTTCTACAACTTAAAGCAACTAAAGCCAAATGTAATTTGATTCAGTTCAGCGTCGTGCACGCGAAAAAAATAATAATTATGGCAACAAACAGACAGGGAGACGACACTTTTTTTTTTTAATGTTATTTAGCTTTTATTTAGCATTTTGTTTTTGTAATATTAGTATCATGGATTAGCTTGTCGCGGTTTTTCTCGAGCTAATTAGAGTGGAAATGTGCACCTCGTTACTGGTTAGCATGCAGGAAGAGCTGTTACGTCAGTTTCAATATGCACGGTTACGCCATACAAATTACTGTAATTGAAGCATGGTGTATACGTTTCGCGCTTGGCCGAAGTTAAGTTTAAGTAGCCATATAATATTTTTCTTGTGAAGTAAGAAAAGTTATCCGTTGAAATGACAAAATATTTTCTCAATAATGTTTATTGAATTATTAGTTTTTTATTTTACCTTTTGCAAAATAATAATATAATTAATTATTAATTATGTACTTACTCTACAGATAATATTATCTTACATACAGATATTATTGTTTGTTTACCTATGATAAAATAGATATTAATTGTTGTTTTGTTGTTGCAGGTAATATAATATCTCAGCACAAGGAACTTTATGGATATTGGAAATACATATATAATATGCAGCCGTAGCTGAAAAACAAAATCATAGAATATATGCAAGAAGGTATTAGATAAGCAAAATGGTGCGCGCGGTCATAAGAAAACATACATCATAGGGTCAATTTTCGTGATTCGAAACGTCATGTTTCGAATCTCAAGACTCAAGTTGGCGACCAGTTGGCACATTATCCGAATTTCTGCACTCTGTTGACTGTTCATACATTTTGTTGTGGGGGTCCACATACATACATACATACTATCAGAATTCTGACGTGTCAACATGTATGAGCGTCCGAATTTTTATTTTCAGAAATTAGAATAATGTGCGGTCGGGCTAAAAGTATAACTATACGCGTCAATAACATAATAAACCTTTTAAGTATTTATCAGCATTATAAACAACATAATTGACGGATATCCGTAAAGGTACAGTTTACAAGGCTAAAATAATTAATAATATAATGTATTTTGCACCTCATTGGTAACGAAATAATATTGATTTATTTCACACCGGATCTGTCAGCGACCGTACATATAAATAAGTACAATTTAACGAGATAAAATTGCTTAATTTTATCTGTAGGTATTGTCAGATCTGTATCAAGGCCCATGTGATTTATCATTGATTTTAGAAGGTAGGTCCTGCTATAATTCGCTGTTATTACTCGCTCAAATGTCAAGCGTTTCGACAACGACCAACCTGTATAATTTTAGACCATAGATAGACCCAAATAATGTAGCTCCAAGATAATATAGGTAACGAATAGGAACAAAGCAAAAGTAGTTACCACTCTACTTACTGTGGTAGGCCTCATGTAGACCTGCGGTCGTGTATCACGCGTTTCCCGTAGTCCCACCTTCAGGAGCAGGAACACCGTTGGGGTTTTAGTGGGTAGTCCCGGGTGCTGATGTACGTCTGCCCCGGGGAGTCCCACATACCTCGGCCCTTCCCCAGACCAGGATGCGTAAATGCATTCCCCCAACGCAAAAAAAGGCCTCATGTAGACGTTCTAAAAGTGTTAACATTGTTATCCTGTTTAGAAATAAATATTTTCATTTCATTTCACTACTCTTCTGGGATCTGTCTGTTACTACTTTACATAATGAAACTGACAAAAAGAATAGATTTTTTTAGTTATATTATAAAGCCTTTATAATATAACTAAAAAAATCTATTCCTTTATAATAAAGGGATCTTGATAGTGTCTTGGTATGATAAACTGACTTCTCGAGTTTTGACTAACCGAAGCTATGAATCGATAACATAGATGGTTCAAAAATTTACCGATTTCTTCTATTACGATTTTATCAAATAATTTAAGACTGTTATCTGAGAAGAATCTATGGAAGTGTCGACACATTTCTAGTTGTCAAACCAAAGTTCAATTAAACACAATGTAGAATTACATAAAGGAAAATAGTTGTGCAATTATAATAAATACCAAAGTGAATATAGATTTTAAGTGATTGAAAGCGACATTTAAAAGCGTGCTTTTGGGTTACAGGTCAAACGCTTATACAATGATTTTTACTTACAGTTCATGTATCCAAAAAGTTATTGTTAACAGTCACTTTTCCTGTTATTCAATTAACCCTAGAACCGTACCCATCTTAAACTTTATCTAACGGTACCCTGGGGTACTAGTACACCCCAGCAATAATAACACATTTTTAGAAAGATAGTAAAGTTTTTACTATCAAATCAACTTACGTAGACTTTTTAACATTTATCTCAGTCTTATTGAACGTAATTAAATCACATTAATTAGCAACTACAAACAATTTTGGCATATTTTGTTTTGGTGATCAGTACAAATGAAAGTTTTGCACGTCGCACATTGCGTACGTGATTTGCGGTCTTTGGACCTCGGGCAGAAAAAACACCTTCCAGATTTTAAATTAGGAGAAGCTGTAGAAGGTGTTGGTCGTTTTTTCCCCAGTATATCACTAATACTTATTTGTAGGGACGTTGGCAAAGTTCGGTATTGAAATCTGTCTTCTAGGTGCAATTTTATGAGATCAAAAGCGAGAGTCTTCAACTTGCTTATTAGCAGCATCTGAAGAATGTAACAGTATCATAGAATTGATTCCCACAATATTTAATATTCCATAGAATACACAGAATTACGTCTAGTCTAGACGCCATCTGAAAAAAGGAAAATAAGTTAGGAGTGCGTAAACAGTCCTATAATGTCATCAGAAACAAATAAACCCACAATATAAAAACTGCTTGACCAACCCCGATAAATTTTATGTCGGTTTCTTAAAAATTCATAACAAAAAAACAAGAAAACGATGAAAATGTTCAAAGAATAATACTTACGTTTAGCGTACCCTGGAGTACTGCAGTACCCCACAAGCAACGTACCGAGTCCACTCGCAAGCAGGACCACCGCCCGATTGAGGTATCGGCTCGTCCCCCCGCCCCGCGTAAATACACGGACGCGCGAAACAAACCGTCGAACAGTAAAAAAATTATAACGAAATTTTAGTTTTTTTTTTCATTTGTACCCCAGGGTACGGTTCTAGGGTTAACATTATTTTGTATATTATGCAAATAAAAAAAAATCCTTAACTCGCAGTTAATTTTAATGGTGTACCTTGTAAAAAAAATATACGATAAAACAGTCCCTTGCGTTACTCTTCCATAAAGCTGTTCGAATATAATAATATATTTTACAAGTAAATTATTTTTACTAATCAAGAAGTACTTGTAATATTGAATAGTTGTCTATCATAGATTTTTTTCTATATTTTTTGAGTGGTAATTACAGATGCTGTTACAAGGTGTTATGTCATTATTATGTCATTATGACCTACGACTTACCGACCGATTGACCTTCAATTGCATTTGCACATGAACATCTCGTACGCACATAATAAACAAAAGATTTTCGAGTGTTGAATCTTAGTATCCGTATATTTCGACATTGGTATTTTTAAACATAATGTTTGGAAGATTAAGGAAACATTTCATATTTCGTACAAATTATAGTTTAATAGCACAACAGGCATTGGTAGATCGGAACACAGAAATAAATGATGAATCTTCAAGTACACTTTAATAAATTCAGCAAGTTTGATGTCTGTCAGACCAGCAGGTGGAAAGTAGCCGAAACGTCGGGAATAAGAAAAGCGATTGGGACATAATTCGCGTCAAAAACATAATGAATATTTACGTCTAAGAATTTTTTTTATAATTGGGCCAAGACTATTTTCTTTCCAAGAGTTTTTTGTGTGTCACTGTCAATCTTTATCATAGTTATCGCTTCAACTGACTGTCAGGTGTCTTCTTCCAAATAAGTACCCACGTAACATATTTTGGTATGTAATTGCGTATCGATCTCGAAAGTGATACATTTCACATCGTGTACCCGGAGTCACGTTTAAGCTAACCACCGGTTTCGTTCTAATTAAGATGATTACCGGCTTGTTATCTATCTTTTACAGGCTATTAAAGATCGGCTCTTCCGATCACGACTATTGGGCAATCTGTTTTTTCTTTATCTGATTTTGTTTAAACGATTCGTTTTATTGTATTGTTAGAGTTGAAATCTCTATTATTAGTTCTGCAATTATGAAATGGTTTCGCACCTTTCGTATTTTGTACTCCAATTGTTACGTTTTCATTCAATGTTGTAAACAAAAGAATCATAGTTTTGACGTTTGTATTTGTATAGTACCTACTACGTGGTACTACTAAAGCAGGCATCTAATTGTGTATACTATTTTATTATTTACCTTGAAATATTATTTTAATTTATTATTTGGATTTTTTAAATTAAGTTTGGATGTCTTCGGATTGAAGAGCTTAATTGAGTTAATGAGAAGATAAATTCTTCATTCATTTTACTATCTAGTCTATTGCGTAAAATTGTTCGTAAATTTTGATCTACATATCTATATCATTAATATCATCGGAAGGCGCTGTAATTAATCTTCTTGATATAGAATAATGATGTTACATCTTATTTGTGGATATTAAAGGTACGGCCACCTGATGTATGATTATGGGAACACCATTAATAACTTTTACGTAATCTATGTGATATTAATGTGGAATTATAATAGGTATAGATTCAGGTGGTCCACTATGTAGTGTGTAGACTGTGGTTTGAGCTAGGCTTTTGGACTTGGAGGCAGCGGTTCGGTCCTCGCGTTCTAATAACATAAATCTTGTTTTCAAATTTGGGTAGGACAATGCAGGCTGATCATGATGATCGTCATCTTTTATGATCTAATAAATGTCATGTAAAGAGTCAAAAAGTAAGATAGGCATCTCACCATTGAGATACTATAGCAGGAGAGAGCCTTATATCAGTGTACAAGCGTCAAAAGCGTGTAATGTTATGTCCTACTTACTAGGACATAACAAAGGAGTCGGTATGCATATTATTTCATGTAATAAAAGTGATAATAAAGGTTTTTATTGAACATTTTATGCTAGATATTGTTGAGTTCTATGGTTCCGCTAAATTATAAACCATAAGAATGGCCAAAGAATGCCTCAAACACGTGGATTTAACATGAAATACGTAAGTTTTGAACAACGTTTTTTGGACTTTTCTATTGGTATTTTTGTAAGCTAAAAAGGATAATATTTAAGTTTAATAATCCCTTATTCGTGCTATGTAAGGCATTAGTGCTAAAAATGTCACATTAATTACTAATTTGACTACAAAAGTTGCATAGCTTTTTACGTGTGTTTACGGATTCTCATTACTCGAACTATAGTTTATCGATATCATGAACTAAATGACTTTCTTTTCTGGATTTAAATGTGCTTCGAAATGATCGACAAATAGAAATATTCAAGAAAATAAACGCACACTACTTGTATGAAAATAAGCACAAAATGGCCACGCGATGACGGGCTAAGACTACATCTACTTATATATCCTTAATCTGTGCATCTCACCTTTTATTTAAAACCCATAGAGCATTGACATTGACGACCTCTGTGGCTCAATTGGTTGAGTGTGTGGCACACAGATTAAGGATATATCTCAATGGTGTGGCATCTCAAGCCGGGGGTCGCGGGTTCGAATCCCGCCGACGGAACAAAAAGTTTTGAATATTCCCGGGTCTGGATGTGTATTAAATATGTGTATGATATAATGAAAATCTTAAATATATGTATAGTATAAAAGTATTAAATATATTTCCGTTGTCTGGTACCTGTAACACAAGTCCTTCAGGTATAAATTTAGCACGTGGCCAGACTGACGTGGCGTGAAGCGTCCATAGATATTATTATTATTGGCTACAAAGAAAGGAGTTTTTTGTGTATTGCACATCATTCAAGCACTTCAAACAGCAAATCCTTTGTACCTGACCAGACTAACGATATTGGCCACCATCATCAAAATCTGTGTGGGAGCTATTATTATAACTACTTGGCGTGCATGCATGAGCATTGTGGGGCCGTGCTAAGCAGTTGGTCAATTATTACGAAAGAGCATACCAGAATAATTTCGATCTACGGACATTCTCCTAACTGAGCTATTATCTCTGTTACAATTTCAGTGAGCATTGTTTAGGGTTGCGCAAGTCGTCGTCGGGAATCGAACCTGCGTCGCGCCCACTTGTCAACTTGCAACACTGCGCCGGCCCTGTTTCTACATTTCTAGGAATGTTGAAAGACCTAGGGCATAAAGTAAATCTATCTGCGGTTGTCGAAACTTCATGGTTGGACAATAATGATCATACTCCGCGCACTCAAATGTGTGTGGCCCGGACTTGTATGGATGGAATATTCGCTTTTTACATTTTTAGTAATAAACAAAATTTTTAATAACAAATGCAAACAATAATTTTTTTTAACAACAATTATTTTCTCTACTAAGTAGTACACATACAAAAATAAATAATCATCATTTTCCAAAAAAAAAAATATAAGTACGTTTAAAAATAAATATACTATTTATTTGGTTAGCAAATTATAAAATTGATATTATTTATTTTTCCTTTCACCTTGATTGATAAGTGTTTAATATTTTTAAGCATTTAAGGAACCTGCAAGGTGAAACAACTATTAAAACGTGTAATAATTACTCAATCGTTCTATGTGCTAAAAATTGTTTCCGTTAAAAAAAACAAACATATTATATTGTACATTTACAACACATACACAAGGGTTAGGTATAGTGATTGTCTATGTGCTCGTAAAAGGCAAAACTTTCTAACCAATGTAGTTACCCTTTAAGCTATAAACTTACGTGGACGCTTAATTCTTATGATTTAGATATTAACTAATAATATAGAGGTAGATATTTTGAAAATTCCACCCCGACGAGGTTAACTCAAATTAAAAGAGAGCATAACTTGTTTGATAAGAATAATAATTATAGGTCTACCACAATCTGGCAAAAAATGAGAAAATGAATTGACTCTAGCAATACCGGGGTAATTGGAATAAAACATTTTGATCCTTTTTTCTTAATCTTATAGCGGCTGATTCTGTGTGTTAAACATGCAAATATATAAATTTATCCAACGATCAAGGATATTTTTTGAAAATCTGCTTTCAAAAATTGCCATCAGATTCTGGTAGACCTTGTTTAGTTTATTATGCTTTACATCGTAAAGACTATTCTAATAGAAACTGAGAGTATTTTACTGTGAATATTATTGAATCCATTTTGATATTATTTTTTAATATTATGTTCGCTCCTACAAATCCACACCAAAGGAACGATACACTTACTTTTTGAGGCGGCAAGTTTTGGACCAGTATCATTTAAGCTCGGACAAAAGCTAATTAAATAAATGGTTGCAAATAAGTAAGCAATAATCACAATGACATTAACAAAACGCCCACGCTTAAGGCTTACCGCAACATCCGTTTCCCAAGTGATCTATTATTGCTTAGGGGGCGTCCACAAATTACGTGAGGTGTTTTTTTTTATTTTTTGACTCCCCCTCCCCCCTAGTGAGATTTCGTGAGATTTTATTCAACCACCCCCCCCCTCCCCCAAAAATCTCACGTGAGATTTTTCAAAATGTGGGTTTCTTACGTAAACGTTTGGTTTGACAGTCAGTAGATTTTCTTTCGAACGAATTTGTGAATGATCTTAATCGTATAAAGATTACGCTTACTATTAAATCTTAAGCATACGTACCTAGTACCTACAATCTGGATGAAATGGACAAAAATAGTATTATTTTGTTGAGAAAAAAATTACGTGAGATTTGCCGAGACCCCCCCTCTCCCCAACGTGAGATTAGATGAGATTTTACTCGACCCCCTCCCCCCCTAAACACCTCACGTAATTTGTGGACGCCCTCTTAAACGTGCGAACCGGTCAGCGCGAGCCTGCTCTAACTTAGCGGGTTGCGTAATAAATAGATTAGTTTAAGAGCAAAGAGATTGACATAAATATTTCATACTGCACTTGCTACAATCTATTATTAATAATAATATCTAATCTGTTTTTATTTGCAACTTCACAAATTCTATCTGTCTATTTCCTATTCACCGCGTAACTAAATTGCTGAATTTCATGAAATACACTTGGAGTCCCAGAAAAACTTCCTGCGTGACAAACGAATTTTTGTTGTGGTTGCCTATCTAGTTTTTTTTTAATTTAATAATTTCTTACTAATACTCATGAAGTTGGTAAGCCTGTTTTATTTTAATCAAGTTATATAGTAAATTCAAATTTCAAGTTAAGGTTATGGTATGAATGGTCATATTAACAATTCATTAACCCACGATAATAATTTAACATTTAGCTGTGATTGCAAAACTAAATGTACGTAGATATTGCGAGAAAGATTAATGATCCTTTATAAGGTAATTATAATCTTTTGTGTTGGCTTTTTTGGAAAGAATGATATTTTAAAGTGTTAGTTTCATATAAAAAGCTGTTTGAAAAATATTATAGGTGTAGTCTAAAGTTCTACAGGGTGTAACAAAACTAAGTGATAATACTTTAGGGTGTATACATGTTCCTTGTAGAGAGTTCACTGTGAAAGTAGCAGCGCTGAAAGACCAATTTTTTTCACTTTTGTATGGGGATTGGAGAAACTCGTATGTATCGCTGGGGCGCATACAAATGTGAAAAAAATGGTCTTTCAGCGCTGCTACTTTTACAGTGAACTCTTTACAAGGAACACGTACACACCCTAAAGTATTATCACTTAGTTTTGTTACAGCCTGTATATAAATTGCATACTTTATATTTTAATCTTTAACAATTTCAAGTATTTTGATAAGGAACCCAAAAATTTGGTAACCAAACACAGAGGTATTTACTGTTCAAAATGTGCTATAAAACTAATTTATTGTACATTTTCAATGATCATGGAAACATTACTGAGACAACAACTTCCTTAATACTATTTACACGTACTAAATGCCAAGGTTTTCTTGTGGTGATCTATATACCAATTACCAATATATATTAGCCATTTACCTAATTGTTCAATGGAAAATGCCAAGTACTATATAATTAACTGAAATACCTAACATAAAGTCCAAAGTCCCAAAAATATTATGACATATTTTTATTGATTCATGTCATAATATTTTTGGAACTTTAATTAATATGAAGCCTTGTCTTATTTCGTAGCTTGCACCATAGCTCTATTGATGCTTATATTAGTTTGCAGATACATATTATGATTTATGTATATTATGTGCTTTAGTTAAGAAGAAAATAAAGAATTCAAATAATTATAATGAAGTTCTGTGTCTCGTTTTGTGGTGTGGATCATAGTGCTATCAACTTAAAAATGCTTTAGAGAAGAAGATAGAACTTAAAGGTTTTAGTAAGTAACAACTCCAACGAACCTTTAAAAGCAGTTTAACAAGTTAAAAAGTAATTTAATATTGTTAAAGACATTAGTGACATAATGTTAACTAATTTCATGCTTTAAAAGTTAATGTGTGACTTTATTCACGGTTTACGGAAGTAATTAGACGTATTACACGAAATTTAAAAACCGGCCAAGTGCGAGTCGGATACGCATGAATTTATTTTTTATTCCGTTGAGAAAGCTGCTAGTAAACCGAAGAAGTATAAAAAATAGAAGTAATACTAAAAGCTAAGAATTCATCAGCTATTTCTTTCACAAAACTTTAAAATGAAAACCAGGAGTAAAAGAAAAAGATAAATCCTGTTATTGGAATTTCTAGTGTTTTGAAACAAAAATCTAAGTTGCCATAGCCCATAAAAGGAGGAATGCCAAAGATTGGGCATTTTGCCCTATTAAAATTAATCATGTGATTGCTTAAAGTTATGAATGGTTATGGTCTTGTTCCATTGTACTGGCCTGTGTCCAAGGCTGGCGAATGGGCAGGAGATAGCTAAATGCCAGCTCGCTAGCACGACTTAGCATATTTCATATGGTATTTTAAGCCCTAGGGTAGATTAGGTAAATGATTTAGGTAATGCATGTTATGAAAATGTTGCCATGTATAATTTGGAAATTGCTTGAAACCAGCCAGGTATTTAAAAGAGCAAAACAAATGCTACAGTATGGCTAATCGTTAGTACACGCCTCCTATTATTGTCGACTTATAATTTAATTTATCTAACATCAAGAAATTACTATAAAAGATTTTTGAGTTTTCTTTCGCCCTCTATTATATTATATAATATAATATATTCTGTATAATATCTGACTCATACCCTAGTCCCTATTAATTTCCACAATCTACAGGTAAATACAATTGTAAGAAACAATACATTTCTGTTGCAATCCTTATTCAAATTGCCACCCACTCGAATACCTTCCCAGGCTAAGCTAAATACCTGCTTTATCTAGTACTAAGACGTAGGCATATTTACAGGGTATTTATTGATAAAATTGAGATCGTTGATAATAAAATCCACCGATTTAGATTTTATTGCTTACCCCACTAAGGCCAAAGTGTGCTATGAGTATTTTTATTCTTCTTTCTTATGTTTAAGGTTGTCATAAAATGATATTATTATTTATATTATTATGAATAGTCAATTGAAGAATATTTAAACTTATTTAATAATATATCTTATCTGAAATATTTTATGGGTGCGTTGTTGAGTTGCAGTTGAGTTTTTAGTTTAAGAAACGGTTCCAGGTAATTTTTTCATGTTTTTAGTTTTTAGTTTTATGTTAGCTTTAAGTTTTTGACTCGTCTTGCGGTTTGGCCTATAGTTTCATGAGGATACATGGTAGCAAAGGTCAATAATGATGATTAACAGACAAAGATTAGAATTTTCGTGCTTTGTTACGATTTTATGTTGTATTTTACGTCTGGGAGTCGCCTTGTGCTGAAGGTAAGTTCCCACAAAGATCTTTCTCGTTATAATCTCGACATCACAAGAGCAGTTAATTTAGATAAGAATATCATGTTTAGGGTTCCTTAAACATACAAAATAAAATAACAATTACATGAGATCCGGTAGAATAATATTAGATGTAATAATGAAAGTACATGTTAAACGTAAAATCTATAATATTATAAATATTATAAATTCGAAAGTGTGTATGTCTGTCTATCTGTTACCTCTTCATGTCCAAACTACTGATCCGATTTTGCTGGGTGTGGAGATACTAATTGAGACCCGGGAAAGGACATAGGATACTTTTTATCCCGGAAAATTGTATGATTCCCGTACGATAAACAAAAATACGTCATCTAGTTGTGTATCACAGAATACCAGGGATTGCGGTGTAGGAAACTATGCCGCGATCATCACCTGAGTGAGGTCCTTTTCGGCGGCATTCGCACTGCACTGCATTGTAAATGTGTTATTGTAATTATTGTAAACTTCATTAGTTACTTTGTACTTGATTACCCTTTTTTTTGCAATAATATTGGTTTTTTGTTTTGTATCTTTTTTGTAATGTGCGTAATGTAATGTAAATGTAATGTGGTGTAGTGTGTATGTGTTGAATAAATGTTTATTATTATTATTATTATTATTATAAGCAAAGTTTACCTTACGCATTTTAGGCAAAATATTTAACGACTTTAGTAACTTTTAGGTGTACTTACTATTTATTAAATCATACCTTATTAATATTTTCTAAAGTGTCTAATAAACAATGGGTAACGGTTGAAACCTCCTATTTTAAGCTTAACAGATCTTACTAAATTTAATTTAGCAAAAAAGGACCTAAAAGCGTAATGCCTAATGAGATGCCTAAAGATGCTTTGTTTTATAGCCTATCTCCCCTCGTGTAGGCGATTTATGTTAATACAGGACATGTTACCTCCTACATGTACTAGGACAACACGAGTGACTAAACATAGAAACGCAATTAGGATTTAATTCAAGGGCCGTGTGAATGAACTTGTTTATTTGTATGATTCAGGATCTACCCACCTCTTGAGTGTTGGGACCCTGGTAGTTTATTTCTCGGTTAGGTTACTAATGTACGATTTAACCTAGCCACAAAGATAAAAGTTAAGTTTATGCTAACATTAAAGAGGTCATGTTTATTTGTTTACACGTGAAACTTTTTGTACCTACTGGACAGATTTTAATAAAATATGCAGATATCATGGGAATGATCTACCTACTATATTTTATACTTTATAGTTTATAGTATTCAAGTGCAGTTGCCGGTTAGATTTTGCTCATACAAAGTACCTACTAAGTAGCGGTTGTCTAGGTAGCAAAATTATGAACGTTAGGTTCAATTTGTGATGTGATTATCCGCATTTTGCAATAACATTTCATAAAAAAACATTCTAATTTTTCTAATAATGATGACATTGAAATAATGACACTACTGCTAACACAAAACTAAATTGAAAACCTAACTACACAAGTACACATTTGTGCAACGCGAACTACCATAGAACAATACATGGTTATTACAGGTTGCCACACAAGGCCGAGCATTAGAATTAAGTCGAATCATGAAGATGTATGCTCTACATAGAGTATGGTGAAACGCACAAGTATGGTAGAGCTTAAAGTTTTGTTGTTGGTGATTAATTTAAAAAGATTAATGGTCGGTTTATTTGAAGTTTTGATCGGAGTTTATATTTTCAATAACGTTGTTGATTAATGATTAGTTAATGTTTTACCGCTGACCAATCAAAAGCGCTCTGTGAAAAAATAAACCTCAACTAAACACACTTCAGAAGTTATTGAGCATAAATAATGTATGCAAACCCTTGGGGACCACATATTGCCATAGAAAGATGCCACCATCCTTATCTGTGGCAACTCTATAATAATTTAATTATTTCGTCAAAACCTTCTTAGGTCTTACGCCAGGGATATTGCTTATCGTTACCAAAACATTTGAATAACAAAGTCTCTTCTTCACAAAGTTTGGAAAAGTGTCTTCTTTATAACTACGACGTACGAGTAAGAAAGAGACAAGTGCTAACGTTTAACTTAACCCAGACTAGCGCAAGGGTATTTCGTCACAGTATCGCAAGTTTTTCCCACCGGCTGTGGTGTGGAGGGCACGGTTTGCGACATGAAGATTGATAGGCTGATGGACGTTTCGTAGCTTCCCAGGTGTAATGGTGTTATTGGTACTTTCAGAAAGTGCAATAAATTTGTATCCCTTGTGTTATACAGGGTGTAACAAAACTAAGTGAGGTCTGAGGTGTATTATAGAGTTCGCTGTGAAGCAGCGTTGAAAGAGTAACTTTTAAAACTAAAAACAAAAGTGAAAACTTTTGTACGGGAAAATCTATTACGCGTGGGCGCTTGCTCATACAAATCACAAAAAAATGCTCTTTCAGCACTGCTACTTTCACAGTGAACTCTTGATTTAACGATACATAAAGCCACCCTAAAGTCTCTTTGTTTTGTTAGTTGTTACACCTTGTAATTTGTATAGCCAGGAATGCGTTCAAATCGCTTTACAACGTCGTTAGGCTCGATTTATTTGCGTCCGCCGGACCGCGTGGTTTGGAGGCTACACCCCACAGATAGATCAAGATAGATACCGCATGTCCCCCCATTTGCATGAAAACGAGCGTACCATATTTTTTTTTCCTTTGCACGGCGCACCAGGGCGCCACGGCGCACAGTTTGGGAACCCCTGATTTAAATAAATCGTTACATACAATATTTGCCTGTGATTTTGCGGTGTGGCGGCTACAAACACGTTCATACGGACGTATAAATCCAGCCTCAAATGGTGCGCTCATATTGAAGTCTTTGCGGTCAATTTATATTTTGTCTTTAAATATTCCAGTGCAAATGCAAACTTTTGAAATTGACCTAGACTTAATAAAGTTGCTAAACTTTGTTGATGCTAGTTATATCGATATTCGACTTTTAACATCTTTTTACTAGTTACTGTTTAACATACTTAATATTAATTGACACTATAATTTTTACGAGTACATTTCACAAATACTTTTAAAACTCCTTATAATTATTTCAGCATTCAAAAAATTTTATCATGCTAAATAAGTCTGCAATGAAATAACTATAAAATTATAAGTACAATTCACTTAAAATTTTTGAGATATTAAGTTCAGATATTTGTACTATTTAGGTCTTAATAATCTTATTAGGTATTTCTGTTATCTATTTTGGTATTGATTATAAATTCTTATGGTCACGAGCCAATATGGGTTGTGAAATTTCAGCGGAATTATTGATTTTCTATTTTAGGCCTTCGATGTATAAACATTAGATTCAGTTTTGAATGGTTCTTGTTTAGGTCTAATGTACAAACACTAGGCATTGTTTATAGTTCTTTGTAATAACAAAGAAGTGGAATTTAGTTGCAACATGCGAAAATAACTGGCATAGAATAAGTCCGAGTACAATACTGGACTTTTTACAAATTGATCATGTTTCATTATCCCATAACATTCGATATTAATAATCGATACTAAACAGCAATTAGCCTATTTGGCTTGATGACGTTAAAGTATCCTACCTATAAATGAGAAAAAATCATGTTGTCTCTATGTTACTTTTTCACGCTGAATACTGAACCAATTTGGATGAAATTTATTTTAAAAATGTATGGTACCCGCGCGATAAAAGACTAGCATCAAACTTTTCGCGGGCCACATCTACTAATATAATATAAAAAAGTCACTTTCAACAATTTGACATGAACTAATGAAATATAAAGTAGCGCTCCGTGCGAACTGCGAACACTCCGCCCTAATCGCGACATCGCCGCAAGATCGTGATCCAAATACGTGACAGACGAAATGATGGAGCGATACAGATTATAGACATGATGGAAGATAAGAGAAGAAAATCGGGGTAGAGTAGGAGAAGAAAATGGAGGAAAATTATTAATCTCAATAGGAGTAAAATTGTTATAACTGAAATATGGATAAAATAGAATTAAAAATGACCATACATTCAAGTTGGTTTAAATTCTAAAAGTCTTTTGGAAAACTTTGGTTTTCCGAGTAAGGTGTGACAGCCGCTATAATCCACAATATGAGAATCGAATTAAAGCAAAAAACAATCACATAAAACTCATGTTCTGCATAAATAAGAGCTGATACTGTTATCACCGAGGTCATTTTGCAAAATATGCCTCGCGCTCCGAATTGCTGATTTCATTACAATCTCCGCCAAAAGGCTAGTCAAGGCTGCACTCATTATTTTTTATTGTAATCTAGATAATATGTACTTTGTGGTCGTACAAAACCATTCTCTACAACTTGATACCTACCTATTTGGAGTTACCTATTAAATATGGCGTTATGTATAATAGGTACCTAGTTTTGTTACATTTAGGGCCTGTTTCACCACTTCCTGATAAGTGCCGTTCCTATCCATCAGTTAACTTGACAGATGATGTATGGAGAATCGGTCAAAAAAGTTGTGGATAGCCTATTCGACACTTTATCAGGAAGTGGTGAAACAGGCCCCTAGAGTCTTAATATTGACACCTAATACCGTTACATTTTATTATACGTATTTATAACGATGATAATAATTTTGATGTACTTATAACTCTAAAAACCTGTTAATATTTTGGTTATCCACCAGTATCCACCAGTGCCAACAATCTTGTTTCTAAAAAAAACAATATTATATTGTTCTTAATTCAAATTATTTGAATGTATTCCAGAATGCTTCGGGGCACATGAACGGTCCAGGCAGCGCTCCGGTCCCATCCGCAGCGTGCCAGTCGCGGCCGACGTCAAGAGACAAGTGAACTTCGACTGCCCCGAGGAGTTCGGCTACTACCCGCATCCTACCGACTGCACCCTTTACTATGTGTGCGTGTTTGGTGGCGCTCTACTCGAATCGTGCACGGGTGGCCTAATGTACAGGTATGCGATAAGCAGGATCTTCTTTACCAACATCTACACCTCTTTGTCAAAAAACAAGTTGTTAAATTAGCATGAAAGATTCATAAACAAGTATGAGTATATCCTTGAGAAATCTGCTTGTTCACGACTCTGCTATATGATTAAGACTTACGATCGAACAATTTCTATCTTCAGTCACGAGCTCCAAACATGTGATTGGCCGCGCAACGTGGGCTGCGATGCCACCGGTACAGCGGCAGCAGACGACCTCGAGCGGCTCAACGAGAGGGAACCCCCGCCCCCGCCGCCCCGCCGCAACCCGCCCCCGCAGCGGGTGCAACCGAACCCCATCGTCACCTCTCGAGGTCAACCCAAATTCAACAGACAGGAGTACGAAAAAGTAAGTAATATGGATTGTTATGTATATGTTATGTAAGTAATATGATTTGTGGTGTTGTCTTACACAGTTAAATGCAGTTAATGAGGTTAAATTTATTCAGTTACGATTGAAATTATTTGAAATACATTATAATTTTTATTTGTACGTACTATCATAAACTCCAATCATCGGGGCGTTAAATTTATACTACCTTCGTTAACTATGTTAATTAAGGTGTTGCAATGAAAATTCATTAACATAATAATTGATATCATTATGTATTGAGTTTACAAACATAGGCCTCATTATATTTAGGAGTATGATTTTAAATTTCAGCAACAGCAGTTGTATGCTGAAGTCGAAGAAGATCTCCCACCAGTTGACGAAATTGAAAACGACAGACAACAACGTGTGTACAGAGGGCAACCGTCTACTATTGGTCAAGTTCAAAAGGACAGAGATGGTTACGGATCGCAAGCCATATCATCCGGACGAACTTTGAACTCGAATTTAATTCAATCATCTCTAAATCAGAACACTAAGCTGGGATCTTTCTCTTTTGGTACGCAAATCGAAGAAAAATCTCCACCTGTCATCACACAAGCTCCTCAATCCTATAAGTAAGCAAATTCATTATTATTTTCTATTGTATTACTTACATTGTATTTATGTTACTTACTATAACTATTTCAGAGATGACAGTTCTGTGACTGACGCAATTGACCAACATGAAAATGATGAGACTTATACGAATGACCTCGATGACTATAGTGAAAATAAAATATCAAAACGACGAAAAAGAGACGTAGCCAACGCTGATAGTAATGTGACTTCTGTGTATAACTCAACTGATTTTCCAGATAAAATTTCCAAAAGAGTTGACAATGACGAAGTTATGGAATATGTCGAAAACGGGGATTCTGATGATTATTCAGAGGACACAGATGATAGTGATAGAGAAAAACGACAGGTTAGATTTTATTTAAAAAATGCATATAAGGGTCCGGGAAAAAACTGGGCGCAGCTTAAACCGGTAAAGATTACCGATGTTCAACAGCATAACTACAATCCAAATATACATAGCTTTAGAAATCAGCCTCTGTATAGTGCTTCGTACAATAGACCAAATAATCAACAAATATTTACTGGAAATTACGTTTCAACGACAAGTCCTCTGTATTCACACCAATCAGAAAACAGCTATTCAGAAAGACCTTTTAAACCAAGTTTTCCAGATTTGTCCAAGCAAAACTTACATCAAATCAATACTCCTACTCAAATCATTACAAAAAGCCCTCCAATATCATCGCTAAATAATCACTATAATCCATTTGCGGTATCCAATGGACAGTTTTACAATCATAATAATCAGGGTCAATACTCTCAACCAATCCAGTCTTCCAAGCGACCTAGTGGTATTTCATACCCGGATTCCGCTCAAGTTTCAAGTTTTGTTGTAACTGACAACCCACTTCAAATTATACCACTAAGAAATCCGACACAATTTCCTTTAAACAAAATCAAGCCGACGTCCAGCAACTCCGATCCTAAGAAAGTACATGCACAACAAAATATTAGAATTCATCCCAACCAAAGACCTTCAGATGATGACGATGATGAAGAATACGATGATGAAGAACAAAGTGAGGAAGAAGAAGATGATAATGATGATGAAAACGAAAGTGAAGAAAATAGTAGCAAAAGACCGTACAACTTTAGGCCCGATTACCAAGATCTTCCCTTTGAATATACGCACCCAAAAAATAAATTCGCAAATATAGAAAATCCATTTGCACAACCTAACTTTGACTTTGACTCGTTTTTAGCAAAGTTGCAGGGTAATATATATTCTACGACACTCAAAACTCAAAATAAAATAATCAAAGCATCGAACCAGTATCAATATAATTCTTCTCCTATATCAAGTTCAGGTTCATCAACATTTAAATATGATGGCGTAAGTACACCAAAACCTTTCACAGTTCCAGGAAATAGTGAAAATCCTAATACAATTTTTGTTACTTCAACGCCCAAACTTCAATCTTTCCCGCAACAATTACAAAGACCAACAATTCAAACTAACGGTAATATTCAGGAGCAAAATCCTTTGAGTTCCAGTGGCTTTAATAGGCAGCCCCAGAAAGACGCAAGTACACCCCTGGAAGCTCTAAGGCCAAAGTTGCAGCCACCTAATTTTGATGATGATAGGCAACTTCCAATTAGTTACAATTTCAAACCATTAGTAAACAATGGTCCAACCACACAAAAATTTACTCCAAATACTTTGAAACCATATCTAAGTACGACAGGATTTTCAACAACTCTTACTGGTAATAATAATAATGGAAGACTCGTGAGCATACAGCCAAATTCAGTTGCCAGTGGCAGGCCAAATTTAGTATCAACAGACAATAAAAATACAATTATATTCGCGGTAACCCAATCAACTCCTAAGCCTTCCTCTCATCTTTCGAATGATCATCTTTCGACATTACAAAATTATTGGAATAACCCAACTGCAAGTATACCAACATTGGCGGAAAATAATAAGCTCCAACAATTATCAAGAAACCAAAGCCTTGTATATGAGACGCAAAAACCAAAACGTAAACCCATACCAAAACCTTCACCAGAAATGAATGATTACTATTACGATGACGATGATGAGCAATATTATTACGAACCAGCTGTCAAACCAAAATACATGCCAATTTCTGAAGTTATGCCGCAAAGACCGCAAATGGCACAAAACTATCAAGAATATGAAGATATTATATCTCAAAGCTATCAAAAGAATAATACTTCTATATCCCAACGACCTAAATTTAATCCGCTCAAGCCAACATTTGTTCCTAAGAATCATAATGATTTGTCTTATATATCTAAGAATCATTTCAAAGACGCTGGTAAGCCAGCCCTTGGTAAGATACCCGTGCCAGTGATGATTGATTATGACACCCCCCAAAAGAATAGTCTGCTACCAGATGGGTCAGACAAATTGCCAAGTTCTCGAAACAGAACTAGTTATCACATAAGAAAACCAGTCCATATTGACAACGGAGCTAACACTATAAAACCACCCAAGTTCCTTAATCAGACGACTTTGCGACCGTACACGGTACGTCATAGATTAGCAAAACCCACTACGGTTAAGACTTCCACCGTGGAAGAAAACAAGGACAGAGGACGAGTACGTCACCACAATATTGTAGCTATGAAGTTGACTACTCCACGCGACTCTTACAAACAAGAGACTCGAATTACAAAGACACAACACGATGACAGGACAAACAGGTAATTTATAGAAAACTTATCAAACTGACTTGAGGTAACAGTCTAGACCTTTTGTAAATATTTTTCTGACTAATTTTTTTGACTCGATTATTACTTGTGACAGCACTTGACACCTTTTTTGGACTAGACAGGAAGAACGCACTCATGCCACGGCCGCACATGCGTTTATCGGCACGAAGCTTCGTGCTAAAGACGATACCATTTTATTTTCCTGTTCTGAGATACTATTGGACGATTTGCGTGTATCGTCCAATGGCACAAAGCTTCGTGACGATAGACGCATGTGCGGCTGCGACATCAGAGATAAGTACGATTGTGTCAAAATCGTACTTATCTCTGATGTCGAAGATTTTGACGAAATCGAGTGACGATTGTGTCAAAATCTTCATTTAATTACAATTGAGTAATTATTATTCGTCTGACGTCTCTGAGTGCGGCAGCTAGTTTATTATGATAAAAATGCGAGTAATTCCTAGTTGAACTTAAGCCAGTAACACCATTAATAGGTAATTAATAAATGATCCCACTCGAATACACTAACAATATCTATAAATTAGAAAAAAAAAATGTTTGTAAATAGCGCTTAATTATTTTAAACAAATATTTTAATTTAAACAATATTATAATTTCACTTTCACTACCAACCTCTATTTACTAACCTTGTATTAAAATATTTTGTGCCGTACGATAAATTATTCATGTAGTATTACGTAATTATTTTGAAATAATACAATGTTGGCTAATTTTATAACATCAACGTTTTCAGCTTGGAACCAACGGAAAGTATTAAACCATCCTCGTACTTAGGCAGTCCTAGACCTAAAATGCTGTACAACGCGTCACAAGCTTACAGTCCTGACCAATATGACCCATATTATGCCGTCTATGACGAAGATGGTGAACTTTATAAAGACTCAGGTAAGTAACAAAGATGTTTTAAGTAAATAATGAAAATTAACATTGTATGTAAATAAGCAATTATTATGTATACAAAACATGAATATATTATAATTAATAATTAACGAAACAATTGAATAAATAAAAGCGAAACTCATAATAATGTAATGTACATACAATTTGGTCTTCGCTTTACACGTAACACAAAACCAAAATAACGAAATTATTAATCATTGTGAATACAAGAAGCTGTTAAAACTGCCTAATAATATTTTAAATGAAATATTATGTACTACAATTACCTATTTCACTGTGAATATAAACACTTTTAACCCATATTAATTGTACATACCTATTACCTATGACAATAATTATTACCATTTCCAATTACAATTCCCTATGGAGTGTTCAAATTGGTTGAGGTCTTAACCGGTGGTTGGCAATGGTGTTGGCAGATTATGGACAGCAATATAATTCAGCTTCACTCCGACCTGCAGTCCAGCAGACCTACCGAGGCACACCACCTAGTGTACCAGCGAGAAGGCCAATCGAGTACACACCAAGCCCCGTATCGCCTGATGATTATGATGATGCTCTTATACAGGGACCGGTAAGTGTAATGGACACTTTATAAAAAATATTTTACAAAGGGTAATTTTATCCTAAAATAAAATTATTATAGAGTCTGTAGTGGGTTATATAGTCAGATTAACAGACTATCGAGTCTATATCACGTTTTAAGTGTAATTTTTATAACCCCTGATAAAATGAATTGTCTCGAAAATAAGCCAGTATAAAATAACCAAGGTTTTTAGATCAAAATTATATTGTTCCAAAGATGTTATAAGTGACCCTAATGTATAAAATTCTAAATGTTTTACAGATAAATAATCAAAATCAGTATCAATCAGGGATCCGTCATTCAACAAGGTAAAGTTTCAATAATATTAACACGCCTAAAATATTAACTAAGCTAAAATTAAAATCTATCCGCTAAATACAATAAATTATTCAGGGGCGAAGGTAATGAGTTGGGCTATGATCATAATCTGAGCGGCGTGAGGACGACATATGAAGCTACAACGCCTACAACCCTTAGCACGCCCCCCTCTACAACTAGCACAACTACCACCACTACTACCACTACCACTACCACAACCACACCACGTCCAACCACTGCACAGTTTACAGAAGCCTTGACCCCATCTCGATATACCCCAAGGTACTACAAAAGATTTTGTTATCTGGACAGCGCGTCATCATCAAAGCTTTTGTCATAATTTTGAGTACCATCATTCATATTCCATGACTAATTGACATTCTCATGTACTATTTATTTAACCACAACTCTTGTACTGATTCTTATGCCTAATTACTAACAATGTTAATATTTTTTGGTTGTGAATTGAAATCAGTTCAATGGTTGTTAAATATGTGTAAATATTATTTTGAAATTTATGTTAATGTAGTTTGAGATTTAAAGCTTTTAAATTGCATACCTAATAATACATTCCTTTTGTGGTATCTTTTCTTAGAAAACCGTAAGTCAGAGTGAGGATTTTTAAGAAGTAACAACATAGACTCATAAAATTTTACTCAGATCTTGTTGATAATTGGAATCAAATTAGTCTTATTTCTTTGCTTTATATTCAACAGATCATCCGATGAAAATCAATCTCGCAGCCCCGTTTCCTCTACAATCAAAAACTCTCTCGATGAATCAAATTCATCGAACCCTTCACCACCACCTGTACCCGTTATAAATATTTCTTCCCTTGCCAAACCCTTTAGAAAGACTGAAAATAACCCTGCGACAAATAATGACTTACATTCGACTCAAGTAGCCCCGACTTATAAGCCGCGAACGTATACTCAGACTAAAACTTTGGACAGAAAAGATTCCGTCGAAGTTATAAGCGCACCATACGAGAAGAGTGATAAAAAAATAATATCACTAACAACCGGATTTTCCATCAGACGGAATAGTGATGATAGTAAAAACCCTTACACTTTGACTTACATATCCAAACCGCTTAATACTCAAAATTCATTTAACTACAATACCAATATAGGCAGTAAAAGTGAACAGAAATTTGAGGATTATTACGATACGAGCAAAAGCATTGAACAAGTGTTGGAGAAAAAAATAAGTGATTCAGATGTGCTTCCTTTAGACAAACGCATAAGAAGAAAATATAATAAGCATGATAATGTTCATGATGAAGACCAGATACTAAATATAGATACCTCCACTGCACAAACGACAACGTTATCTCCAACTAAAGCAACCAAATACTATTTAAAGATGATTCATAAGCGGCCCGCAACAACTACTCCATCTTCTGTTACAAATTCGGAACACAGCGCTTTATATTACAATACTGAAAGTAATTCTCGTCATTCCTATTCCACGCCTGAACCTATAATCTTGAATACAAATAATGACTGGAATCAATATAACACTAATGACCAAAATGTTGATTCTCGAATTTCCTACTATAAGCCATCGAACAATTTAAGAAACTTCTATGATGCGGATAAAGATATCACTCCTGAAAGTTCAAGTAGTACCACCACATCTACTCTTCTTTCGCCTTCAAATTCAATTTACTCTACAAGTGAAAAGTCTGCTGATATAGATAAAGATAATTCTGACTATTACGAAAAACCAAGACCTTCTTACTATCTTTATCATTTAGAGGACGATGTTAAAGCAGACAAAACAACTGAAATTTTTGGTGGAAATATTAAAGCCGTCCTAAAATCTTTTCTAAATGACGTATCCAGTACATCATCCAATGAATTGGTAAGTACATCTTCTTCACCTTCTTCAGTTGAGTATACATCACCTAAAGAACGTTATACTCCAAAAGAAACTGAAAAAACTGTACATATTGGATTCCAAAAGAAGAAAAAGGTAAAACATGCAGATGAAAAACCAATAAGAAGCCATTTTAAGCATCTACAAATTATTACAGAACCATCAGTGAATCAATATTTGGCACCAACATTTGATCCGCTTTCTTATGTTACCTCTGAAAAAAGTTATGAAAAAGACCGACCACCTTCATCTACAGAATTATTGCCTGCAGCCCAAATAGAGTCGCTACCTATAAACAACGAGAGAAACAATTATGGTCAAGACAGTGAGGTCGAGGCAGTTACAAAGCATGACAGATATTTGTCTAAATTCAGTGGAGTTCTTAAAAGTAAACCAAAAATAACTGACTCTCCTAAATACCATATCATCGTAAATGAAGATTCTCAAGAACCTCAAGAACCAATTAGAACTGACAACTATGACTTGAGCTATAACGATAAAAATGACTTGACTGAAAATTCTGTTGGTATCGTTGAAACTGTAAAGACATCGACAGAACCAATTAAGCACCAACCTACTACCGTGAGCTATGACGATGAAATTACTACGACGACCGTAAAATCGACTACGACTCCGAAAATTGAGAAAGAGACAAAGCCCACAAAGAGTTTGTCCTTCCCAACGCGAGCCTCTCGAATTAATCCTGCCATAAAGTTAGCTGCGACAAGCTCTGGAGGTGGGCGCAGGAGTTACCAATCGTCGTCCAATTGCTCATCAGACAACAGTCTGCAAGACAATCCAAAGTGCAACGAAATCAAATACCAGAGGTACTTTACTCGCCGGCCTAATGGATGCCTACTTCACATCTAGATGGACGGTGAAGGAACTTACTTAAAGTCCTTACTTTCCGCATAGCAAAATAACTAGCATGTGGATAAATACTTTTTAAACTTCGTTAATAGCACCCACGGCATCTCTTTCGCTTAGCATACTTTTTAATTTATATTCTCATTGGGGGACTTTCAAGTCGGTTGAGTTTATTTCTGAATTGTTAACTCCTGACGCGACCATTTCCATTTTTCGCACATTGCCTATTACTTGTATGCAATGTTGCTTGTAGTTGGTTATTTAGACAATATTTGGAGTAGTAAGTTCCTCAATGTTATCGCTACAATACTTTTGCACCACATCGCAACTCATTAGTTTTGAATTCGCACTCCACCATTTAGTTTTATGCACGAGTAATATAACACTTTTTTATTGTTTTTTTTTTGTTTTTGAAAAACAGGTAATGTTTTTTTTATTCGAAATCGCTTAATTAACAAGATCAAAATTCAAAATTGTTGATTTTTTCGCATCGAAGAAAACAACAAGAAAATCGTGATTGCTTATAACATAGTCACACAAGCTGAATCATGTACGTACAAAGAAGAGCATGTAAGTCAGAATCGTTTTTGCAGGCCAAGCAGTACCCGTGGACGAGGTTCTGCTCACTACTCCACTTCAGGAGCATCAGACGTACATCCGCCTAACAGGGGAACACCTCCAACGTTAGACACTTGTTTATTTTCAACATTTACTTTTGGTAAATGTTGGTAATTATTTTCAATGTTGTTTTCTTTTGTGTAACAGTCGCACCCGTCCTACTCTTAAACCGTCTACCGCTATCGTATCGAAGACCGCCGAGGTAGTTGATATTTACACACACCCGCCTAGCAGACCGTCGCCCGTATACCCGCAACCTACTCCAGACAAAACAGCCGCGAAGTGCAGAAAAGATGTGTGCCTATTGCCCGATTGTTTCTGCGGAGGAAAAGATATTCCTGGTATGTGTGAATATTTTTAGAAACAGTGTATTTTTAATTCAAATTATATAAATGTAAAGTGTTAAACATCTTTAAGATATATTTATCTAAAGATTATGTTAAATTATTATCAATTGCTAAAGTCCACACTTTTTAGTAGCTATAAGTAAAATAATTTCATGAATCTCAGGAAACTTACCAGCCAACGAAGTGCCGCAAATGGTACTCATAACGTTTGACGATGCCGTAAACGATCTCAATAAAATGTATTATGAAGAATTGTTCGAAAAAGGTCGAGTTAATCCAAATGGTTGTCCAATAACGGGTACATTTTTCGTATCCCACGAATGGACAGATTATAGTCAAGTTCAAAATCTTTACGCCGATGGCCACGAATTTGCTTCACATACCATTTCGTAAGTCAATAAGATACAGATAGGCAAACTGTATACTGGAGTGGACTTCTCTGTATTAAATATATTCAACTTTAATATGATATAATTATATTCTATGCGTGGGATATACTTTTAAAGCGGGATCTTTGGAGGATTAAAAAGTCTCACTATAGACTAACTACGACTACTTTTGGCAATATTGGATACTCCATAATAATACTTACTACTTGTTATTATTTTTTATTAATGATATATTATTTATTATTTTCTCTCCTTCCTTCTACCAATCATTATCAAATCTACTTAACCTTTTCTTATTGCCTTTCTCTTACTCTCCTTCCTGGTCCTGGCACTTCTACACTTCCAACATTCGCATGCACATTACCTACGTCCCGCGACAAACAGGCGACTTACCGGTGGATAAGGTCCCACAAATGGTTTTGCTGACCTTCGACGACTCAGTCAATGACTTGAACAAACAACTTTACTCGGATCTTTTTGAGAAAGGCCGTGTCAATCCTAACGGATGTCCTATATCAGCAACGTTTTACGTGTCACACGAATGGACAGATTACAGTCAAGTACAAAATTTGTATGCCGCTGGACATGAAATGGCTTCACACACGGTTTCGTAAGTTTTAAGAGTTGTTACGGCACACGATCAAGAATTGCACACTGTTACATTTTGAGACGAAATTAAATCAAAATTTGAGACACAATTTATTGTGTCTTGTGTAACTTTTAACTTTACTTTCCTCGTAATTTGCATGCAAAAACTATTTAATAGCTTCTAAACTTTCAAACTCCTTATATTTCATTAATTTATTAAAAGTTCTTTCAAATTAACATTTCATTTAACTTTTAACATTCTGTGTGATTTCTGAAATCTTAATATCTAATATGATTTCAGACATAGTTTTGGAGAACAATTTTCGCAAAAGAAATGGAATAGAGAGGTAGGAGGACAAAGAGAAATCCTATCGGCTTACGGTGGTGTCAAACTCGAGGACGTTAGAGGAATGAGAGCTCCGTTCTTATCAGTTGGTGGAAACAAAATGTTCAAAATGTTATACGATTCCAACTTTACGTATGATTCGTCCTTACCGGTCTATGAGAATAAACCACCGAGCTGGCCTTACACTCTTGATTATAAATTATTCCATGACTGTATGATTCCGCCGTGCCCCACAAAATCGTATCCAGGTAATTTTTAACGGGTTCTTTTTTTGATTTTTTTAAACTGATATTTGAATTTTGTCATTTGTTTTACAAATTTATTTGCAGGTGTTTGGGAAGTTCCTATGGTTATGTGGCAAGATCTGAACGGTGGTCGGTGTTCTATGGGAGACGCGTGTGCCAACCCATCCGATGCAGAAGGCGTATACAAAATGATCTTGAAAAACTTTGACAGACATTATACTAGCAACAGGTACGTAATATATGATAATATTTAGTAAGACCACTTATAAATCATACATTTTATTATTGCTTGATCATGTTTGTTTAATTGGTCATAATTAGTAGGCAGAGGATTAAACAACGTTCTATCATTATTTTAATTAACCCCTACATTGTTATTGATTTCAGAGCTCCATTCGGTCTTTTCTACCACGCCGCTTGGTTTACTCAGCCTCATCACAAGGAAGGATTTATCATGTTCCTAGACTTTATCAATCAAATGCAAGACGTCTGGATCGTCACAAACTGGCAAGCTCTTCAGTGGGTGAGAGATCCAACGCCCATCTCAAGACTAAACAGCTTCCAACCGTTCCAATGCAATTATGCTGTGAGTATTTCAACATCTTATTAATTTAAATTTAATCGTACTTTTTATTTAAAAAAGTATATGCAAAAATATATCTGTCTATCTGTAGATCTGCAGTTACTTTCTTGATATAAATCTGTTGAACCCATTTGATAGCTAACCACTGCAGGTAATGGAACATTTTAATAATTGAGATAGTAAATAAATAATTTATTTTTAATTTCAGGACCGACCGAAGAAATGTAACAATCCTAAGGTGTGCAACCTATGGCACAAGTCCGGTGTGAGATACATGAGGACCTGCCAACCCTGCCCTGAGATCTACCCATGGACTGGCAAGAGTGGTATTCGATCATCACGCATAGACAATGAAGTCGAAGAATAATCTAGAAGTAATTAAGTTATGAATTATCCAATACAAGTAGAGTAAGCCAGCGAGGCATAGCTAGTCTATGGTCCTCTGTTTTGTCACCTATGAGAGTGTGCCATTTAAAATTTGATGGTTACAAAACATTGCAATATTTCCTTTTAGGATAATTTTCTACTTCATGTTAGTTCAAATTTGTAATGTATTGGAAACTGTGATATTTTCTGTTTTCAATAGTTTGAATGCAAGCGCTGAAATTATGAATTTTAGGTTATTGTCGTATGTTTATGCATTGATTCCTATTGCTCTTTATTTATCTATAGCTATTAAATCAATACCACTTACTGCTAAATGAGACAAACTACTATTAAATTAACTCCTTACATGTTCTGAAGGTTGTATTTCATTTTTATATCATTCTGTTGCAACAAAAATAAAAATTTCATTGTATATTCGCGTGAGCCATATTTAATTAAAAGTTAGTAAATAACTTCTTATCTTGCCAGCTTGTGGTCGATACTGCTTTTATAAGAGTTGTAAATATTAGGTTGTAAAGTATGATTTAGTGGTACGTTAGAGTAATCGATAAGCTAAGGAAATTTTGTATTGATTGAAAAAAACGTGATTATTTTAATATTATTAATGTGAGAGATGTCTTTGCTTTGTGTAGATGTCTGCCTACATCGTTTAACTGATGTAGCACACGTATACACGATTGCTTGAAATTGTAACATCTCATATCATTCCCTATTTAATCATCTCATTCGTTAGATTTTAGAGCATGTCCGATTTTTCTATACTTGAAACTATCGCTGGTACTTCTTTTACATATAAATTATTTATGAAGTTGTATCTAATGATTGTAAGTGTAAATATAGGTTATTATTTAAAATTGGTAGTATCTTTAGGATGTGTTATTAAAACAGTCTTTTAGGCTTTTCTACAACTCGGACATGACATCAGTATTGGTAGATTGTGAATTTTTACAGTCTTTTTATAATCTTAAAGGTGTGATAATTGTATGCCGATACTGACAAATAAAATTACGTAAATTAAAATAATGTGTTTTGTTTCATTATCAAGCGACATTTTCCTATATTTAACTTACATACATATTATGTATCATGTAGACTTAACAGAAAATTACTGTATAGACATGCAGCAAAATTATGGACTTAATAATGTGTATAATATGAAAAGAAACATTTTTTTTTCAAATTTGGTAGATATAAACCGGTATCCTTGAAATGAATATCAAAGTTATGATCGTGAACTTCAAATGAGCTGGCCTTCATAAAAAATGAAATCTCAATCACGACACCTGCTCAATTCCAATAGCAAGGTTTTTGAGAGCCTATAAAAGCGAAACTCTGTTCTGCTCTCTCATTCAAGGCATCGACCTACGTGAAAAATACTCAAGAAACTATGCAGTTGTATAACTTTGCTAAATCTGTTTTATTAATTTTGTTTCTTCATATTACTGGTATCATTAGTCAAGATATTCAGTATTATCCAGGAGCTAGTGAATTTAAAAGAAATATTGAATTACAAAACAATAATGAACATGTTATACATAAAAATATTAAATTACTTCAAGACAGATACTCCTCAAGAAAATTTAATACCCAAAATAAAGAAAGTACTGGAATAATATCAAAAAGATCTGCCGATCCAATATTTTACGGACATCCGAAAACTAGGGAGGAAATATGGCATTCAAATTTCCTGAATCACGAAAAGAGAGAAGAAACAGACTCTCTAATAAAACTAATATACAACATAACATTAACTTACCTGAATGACTGTACTTCAGTAATACTTTATGATAACCAGATTAAATCTGAACACAGCTTTTTGTTTAGAGACCTTTTACAAAATTTCCCTCTCACTTTCATACATGGGTACATAAACGATGATTACCAATTAGCAGACCCTAAGCTTCTAAATCCAGTAAAGAACTGTCTTAATTTTATTGTTTTTATAACTGACGTGAAGAAGGTAGCGAAGGTGTTAGGTAAACAGTCTAAAAGTAAAATTGTGGTGGTAGCGAGGTCCTCGCAATGGGCCGTCCAGGAATTCTTGTCTGAACCTTTGTCTCGCTATTTTGTCAATCTTCTAGTGATTGGTCAAAGTTTTCAAGACGATGATAGTAATGTGGTAAGTATTTGTAAAAATATAATTAAATTATTTTCAATCCGGACTTTTCTATTATGTATTTATATATTTTAAGCTTCATTATATAAAATATGTTTGTAGGAAGCGCCTTACATACTTTATACTCATACATTGTATGTCGATGGTTTGGGCTCGAGTAGACCAAAAGTAATTTGTTCTTGGTCTCATGGAAAATTTTCAAGAAATGTGAATTTATTTCCACCGAAAATGACTCATGGGTACGCAGGACATAGATTTATAATGGCAGCTGCCAATCAACCTCCCTTTATTTTTAAAAGGTATTTTGCAATATCATATTACAGAGAATATGGTCAAGTTATTATTAGAGAATATTATGACATTTTTATCAAGTAGAGGAAACCACCCCATCGCTGGTCCATCTTATTTTTGGCTTATTTTTGTTCGAAAACCGTAACTTTAATTCTTAAAGTGCCAATAATAGGGTGCCACCTTGATACATTTTTAAATATCAGTTGTTAAATTGTAGAATAAAAACTGATGCTGATGGTGGGAATCCTCGAGTACAATGGGATGGAATCGAAATAAGAATAATGAATATTCTCGCAGAAAAAAATAACTTCAGCGTCGAAATATTTGATACAAACTATTTACATCTTGGGTAAATACCTAACACATACTTAACACTAATAATAACCTAAGAGTCAGTGACAGCCAGATTTTCTTCATTTTATAACTGGTAAATATTTTCCTGTACATATTATGATACCTATAGACTATAATAGAGGCACAAAATACATATTATTAGTTTAACAAATAGAGGTAGGAACGACCAGCAACTATGGAATTTCGGTCGCGGTTACTTTAGGTCCTAAAGTAACCTTGAGAACTAGATACCTCCTAAAGTTTAGGAGGTATCTAGTTCTCAAGGTCTATCTTATTTTTAATCAAGTATAAAGCTCAACTTTTTATCTTATTTTCCTCGGGATAACTGTAGGAATCTCATAATCCACTGCCGGGCACTTATTTCTTCTGTTGCTTCCTACAGCGAGACCTCCTCATAGTCCTAAACTCACTAAATCCACCCCTTTAGGCACTCCTAAAGCGATACTTTAGTGCATTTTTGACAGTTGCTTCCCACTGCCAGACACTTCTGGCAGTGGGAAGCAACTATCAAAAATGCACGGCGGTGGAAGACGAGATTCCTATAATTATCCCGAAGAAATTAAATATAATAAGTGAGCTTTAAACTTTATCGAAGGGTAGGTAGACCTTTAGAACTGGATACCTCCTAAAGTAACTACGACAGAAACTCCATAGTTGCCGGTCATTCCCACCTCTATATATGGATCATATACGGGAAAATTTACAGTTTTTGATTTTTAGTTTTAGCGCAACCTCGCTCATTTATTTTCCTTTCAGAAGAGTTGCATTTTAGTCAGACAAATTATCTGATAAAATATTCTTTTAGTAGAAAATACTACAGGTAAATATAGTTGTACATGCATTTAGGTCAGGAGATGCTGTCACAAGAGATCTGATCACGGGGAAGGCTGACATGGGTATGGCCGGAATTTATGTTACTGTTGAAAGGCTTAATAATACTGACATGAGTGTTTCACATTCCCACGATTGTGCTGCATTCGCTACCTTAATGTCAACAGCATTACCAAGGTTAGTGATGCTTAATAAAGATCAAATACCGGTAAAACATGCCAACTTTGCCACATACGACAACTTTGCCCTAAAGATCCATTTCAAGCAAATCTTTGATGTACAGAGGTATTATAATATTATGGCAACATTTGTTTAATTTGGCAGAAAATAGGTTATATGACTGATAACATTGACAATACCCCGTAGTGCTAACTTTATTCAGTAACTTGTTGGAACTTCTGAAAAACGGTACGAATTTTTGCGGGCAAATTGTGGTGCAGATTTGTGAATAATTGTGCGTGGTGGCGAATTCTTTTACCGGACTTTGTTGCCACCTGCGCAAAGTTCATATTTGCGTGAAAAATCAAGGTGGGTAATGTTGGCTACAAGTCCAGGTAACTTTACCTGGCATGAAAATCAATCATAAATTGAATTAAATGAACAGTAGTAATGTTTTTGACATTCCTACATCTGCGCATGTAGCCTTGTAGTGCAAAGGGCAAAAAAATACTTACACTTCTATACATTTTTTTTACAAGAATTTAAATTATTCGAAAAAAGCTGGCAAAGTTGGCATGTTTCGCGGTAATTAAAATCCCCAATTAAACCAAAAGATTATATTTTGCACAATTTTGTAAAATATTAATGAGTCAATAAGTAGCACACAGATGAAGGACGTAGTGATGTAGTATCCTGTATCACCATAATAATCCCTATAACCATAAAATAAACTAAACGAAGGAAAAAAACATTCAGGTGCTTGAAATCTCCTAATATAATGGAATGGGACTGGGAATTTCAGATATCGAGCAATCCTTGGCCCATTTCACTGGCAAGTATGGGTAGCATTGACTTTCACGTATTTAATCGGTATATTCCCTTTGGCCTTCTCCGACAAACATACTCTGAGGCACCTGATGAACAACATGGGTGAGGTGGAAAACATGTTCTGGTATGTCTTCGGGACTTTCACGAATTGCTTCACGTTCGTCGGCAAACACTCTTGGAGCAAAACCACCAAAATAACAACGAGGCTATTGATTGGTAAGATTCTTTTTTCAAAAACTTTAGTAGGATAAGTATCAAATAATTAGATGTCGGTTTTAGATTGAGATTGAAGTTTGGAACTTCTACTACATAGTTATAGATTTATTGTAATGGCCGCTACATGATGGCACCGCTTTTGGAGGAAACTAGAGCTTTGTCCTCACTGCAAGATTATTTTATCATATTCAATGGCAAAGTTTTAGTTACTTTAAATACCAAATGTTTTTTTGTTTCTAGCATGTTGACATAATTTATTAACGCGGGCTTTGGCCCACCACACATTCCCACCACTGTATCTCCTGTGTCGCCAGGATCGACAGCGGTATCCAACCACGAAAACCCTTTGATATGATCTCAGGGAGCCCGAGGGACATGCTAAAACTGTCTTGGGACCCGCAACGAAATTAATCAGAAGAAGAATAGGAGGAGTAGGAAGAAAGTTGACATAATATTGTATTTTGTTGTTGCAACGTAGCTTATCAGCATTAATTTGTTACTCGTTAGCATTAAAGAAAGTAGCCCGTATGCAGGTAACCCGGATTGTCGTTGCATCGATTAATGTTACTCAACTTATTTTAGGTTGGTACTGGATATTTACAATCATCATAACCAGTTGCTACACAGGATCTATTATAGCGTTTGTTACTTTACCTATATACCCGGAGACGGTTGATACTATTGCACAACTACTGTCTGGGTTCTATAGAGTTGGGACTTTAGGTGAGATTATTTTATAGGTACAGCACAATATGTAAGTTTCTTGTTTCGTTTTATTTTAAATCTACACCCCTTTGTAAAAAGTTTAAATGTTTAGTGCTGCAAGCAATCTCTCTGAAAATCTTTGTCAAGTGTATTTAAATGTATTTTTCTAGATCATGGTGGATGGGAGCGTTGGTTTCTTAACTCTTCTGATCCGCTAACCAACAAGTTATTGAAGAATGTAGAGTTGGTTCCTGACGTGAGGTTTGGTATTATGAATATAACGAAGGCTTTCTTTTGGCCTTATGCTTTTATTGGATCGCGAGCAGAACTCGAATATCTTGTTCAATCTAACTTTTCTAAATCAGAGTAAGTGTAACATTACTAATAATTATTATATTTTGAGATTTTTGGCAATTCAGATAAATGTATTTTCGATTGCTCATAACTACAGGTCTAAGCGTGATCTTTTGCATGTATCAAATGAGTGTTTTGCACCATTTGGAGTCTCTATTAGTTTTCCAAAAAACTCAATATACACTGCAAAATTGAGTGGAGACATAAGAAGGATTATACAAAGCGGGCTGATGGATAAAATTGTAGATGATGTCCGATGGGAGATACAAAGGAGCAGTTCAGGAAAACTGCTTTCAGTAAGTTACATTTTATGCCAGAAGTAGTTGATTTGCTTCTGGCGAAGTAGTTCTTCTACTTTAGCAACTAGTTTGTCAGAAGCAAAGCATTTACTGCCACGTAAACTCTAAAGGCTTCTAAAACTATGTCTCTATTTTTTATCATAATAGATATCCGAAATGTAACAAATTCGTCTTGTAGGCCGGATCAGATTCACTATCTTTCTCTTCATTGGAAGAAAGAGGACTGACTTTAGAGGACACGCAAGGCATGTTTCTTCTATTGGGCGCTGGATTTCTATGTGCAGCAGTCGCTTTATTGTCTGAATGGACCGGAGGTTTCTATAAAGGCTGTCGGAAATTGAAGACAAGAATGATTACGAGCAAAACAAACTTACACGAATCAAATGAGAGATGTATCCCTACGACTAATATTGAAGTTATTGAAGATTATCCAGAAATAGATATTTACACTACGACAAATAGTATTGATTCTGATGACGGCAGTAGAATCATAAATATAACAAAAGACAATTTCGTTATTCATTATAATAAGCATGAACAAGATTCCGACACTCTTACTACGAATTCTCTCAATTTAGACAAAGAAGTCGAAGAAATTTTAGAAGACCGGTTTGGTCACTCTAAGAGTTCACTGAGGTCGGAGGAGTAAAGAGTAAAACTCGATTTACTGTGGTGAACTGAAGTGTTTTATTTACAAAAATGCGCTGCTTATATACAAAAAAATGACTTAATTATTATTATTACAATTTGTACAGAAAGTTAAAAGATTAATTTCTATTGGCTAACAACATTAGAAAAGGACATAAAGAAAGAGATAAAAATATTTACAAAAAGTGAGAAAAGGAAAACTATTAGAAAGGGATAACAATATTTACAAAAGGTCGATCCTGATTGGCTGTTCGCGCGCGTTGCTCGTGAGTCGGGTATAAATGTAGCGCGTCGCGTCTCGCGGCTTCAGTTCGCGCGCAAATTTCACACAGACGTCGTCTCCCTGTCGCTCGGCGCCGTACCGGTAATAATAGTAGTTGTGACGCCATTTTGTGAACACCTGAAGCTCTGCAAACGCCATGAAGATTGTAGCTATGTAGCGAAGATTCCTCTCTCGATGTAGGCACGATGTGAAGACGCGTAGTGAAGTGTTGTGAAGAATTCTTATTAGAAAAACGCCCTTTTCAGGGCCGGTTCATGTCCGGTGCACTTGTACTTAATATTGCACGGCGGACTATGTTTCTTTCGTCATTCACGCGCGTGCGCTCTGTTCAGAGCGATTTCTTTCTGTGTTTCATCTTCTAGAACGAACGTATACAGAGATGGCGTGCGTTCTTTTCAGAGCGTGTTCTTTCTTTGTTTCAATCGACGACGAACGTGTAGGTAACTAGGTACTGCTACAGTGCTCCCCCTCAAGCGAAGCGTACCGGCAGTCTGATGACACGACCCGTTCTTGTTGTCTTCTGTGCTGGACTTGCTGGTAACTTCTGCTTGACTGGTGTTGCACTTGGTATTGGTTGTGAGGTAACCGGTAAAGGTAATGAGGTAATGGGTAAAGGTAACGAGGTATTTTGAGGTAAATTATTGGTATGTGAAGGTAAGGAAACAGGTGAGTTGGTATTTACCGGTGACTGTTGTACATTGCTCGTTGACTTGCCGAGGTAATCTTCATTTAGTATGTAGGCGGGCTTCAAACGATCGATGGATACTGTTGCTGTGCGATCGGGTAGCTGTATTACGTAGTATTTTTCTTCTCGTCGAAGAACTTTGTACGGCCCGTCGTACGGTGGTTGTAGTGGTTTTCTTACGGCGTCGTTACGTAAAAATACGTATTCGCACGTAAATAGATCACGATGTATGAAGATGTTGCGTTGACCACCGTGGCGATGTACATCGTTTTTCGGCTTGAGTGAATCGATGTTTTTTCGGAGTTGCTCGATGTAGGTATGATCTGGGCACGATGATGTTGATGTAGTTTCGAAGAAGTCGGCCGGTAAACGTAGGTTACGGCCGTAGGTTAATTCTGCGGCGCTGACTCCGGTGTCTTCACGTATGGCGGCGCGCAGACCGAGTAAAACCGTAGGTATCTCGTCGATCCACGATGTATTACTATTGATGAGCCTTGATTTTAGTGAATTCTTGAGACTTCGATGCCAGCGTTCTATCATGCCGTTAGATTGCGGGTGATACGGCGTTGTACGGGTTTTATCGATACCCATACGACGTGTTAAGTTGACGAACAGCTGACTCTCGAACTGGCGTCCTTGATCGGTTGTTATTGTAGTGGGACAACCGAATCTCGCTATCCATTGCTCGTAGAAAACTCTTGCGACGGTTTCGGCGGTGATCTCGGTGAGCGGTACAGCTTCAGGCCATTTTGTCGAGCGATCGATCATAGTTAGTAGGTATCTATGACCAGTCGATGTCGTGGTTAACGGGCCCACAAGGTCGCAATGTATATGTTGAAAACGGTCGACTTGTGGAAATGTTGACACGGCGCTCGATGTATGTCGTTGTATTTTGCTTCGCTGACATTGTATGTAGGTTTTCGTCCACTCACTTATGTCGGAGTTCATAGATGGCCAGAAGAATTTTTGCGCGATGAGTTTTCTTGATGCTTTTGTTCCAGGATGACTGATGTTGTGAATAGAGTCGAAAATGGCGCGTCGGAAATCTTGCGGAATGTACGGACGAACGTATTTTGTAGATGTTTCGCAAATTATCTTGATATCGGAGTTAGGTAGCGTAGTTGTTTTGAAACTTAAGTTTTCTTGACCGTAGAGTGTAGGTAGCGTGCTATCTCGCTCTTGCGCGCGAGATAACTCTTCGTAGTTTACAGCTGACGGCGTGTTGATTGTTTCGATGCGGCTGAATGTATCGGCGACGATGTTGTCTTTTCCACTGATATGACGAATGTCGTACGTGAACTCGGAGATAAAAAGTAGTTGTCGAGTTCTTCTCGGAGTTTCGGATGTTGAAGATTTTTTCTGTAGGGCGAATGTCAGTGGCTTGTGATCGGTGAATATGATGAGTTCTCGGCCTTCGAATATTTTTCTGAAGTATTTTACTGACATGTAGATAGCTTGAAGTTCGCGATCGTAGGTGCTGTACTTCGTTTGCGCTGTAGTGAATTTCTTCGAGAAGTAGCCGAGTGGTTGCCATTTGTTGTTATGATATTGTTGTATTACTGCTCCCGCTGCGGTGTCCGAGGCGTCGGAGAAAATGGCGATCGGTGCTTTGTGATTCGGATGGGCGAGCAAAACAGCGTTTTTAATGCTATTTTTGCAAGCCGTGAATGCTTCTTTCGATGTTTCGTTCCACTCGATCGGTGTTTTGTCTCGCTTTTTCGCATTGTGTAGGTATGCGTGTAGCGGGGCTTGTATAGTTGCGGCGTTCGGAATGCTGTCTCGGTAGAAGTTTAGCATGCCGAGAAATCGACGTAATTCTTCTATGTTCTTTGGTAGCGGGAATTCTTCTATTGCTTGTAATTTATCTTGTGGCGGCTTGATTCCGTCGCTATTTACAGTGAAGCCGAGGAATTTAACTTCTTGCTTGCCGAGTACACATTTGGCTGGGTTGATTGTGATTCCGTTTTCTTCTAGACGTTGAAGTACACACCGTAGATGTTGGCGATGTTCTTCTTCGCTGCTGGATGCGATAAGCAAGTCGTCGATGAAGGAAAACACGAAGTCGTAGCGTAGTATTTCGTGTATGAAACGTTGGAATGTCTGGCCTGCGTTTCTAAGGCCGGGACACATTCTCGGGAACTCGAATAGGCCAAATGGTGTGATGATCGCTGTCTTCTCGATATCTTCTTCGTGGACAGGCAATTGTTGGTAGGCTCGGTTCAAGTCGATCGTCGAGAAGATAGTTTTTCCGGCGAGTTGAAATGTGAAGTCTCGTAGTCGGGGAATAGGGTAGCGGTCGGGCTTCGTTACTGCGTTAAGTCGTCGGTAGTCGCCGCACACCCTTAATATGTCGCCGTTTTTCTTTGGTACGACGTGAAGCGGAGAAGACCAAGCGCTCTTGCTGGGACGACAGAGACCTTGTTGCATCATGTTCTCGAATTCTTTTTTGACTTGATTGTAGCGATGCGGTTGTAGTGGTCGGGCGCGACAATGTAGTGGTGGCCCAGACGTTTCGATGAAGTGTTCGACACTGTGTTTCGGTGTGATGTTCATCGCTGTCAATCTTGTGATGCCGGGGAATTCAGCTAGTATGTCGTGATATGACTGCGTGATGTCGACACTACGGACAGTAGGTACGTCCGTGTAGCGTCCAGGTGCGTTGATGTGCAGGCTGGTTCTTCCGTCGACTAGTCTTCGATTTTTTAAGTCGACAATGAGTTCGTGGTGTTGCAGGAAGTCGGCACCGAGGATTGGTTTTGATACTGCTGCGACGATAAACTTCCATTTGTACGGTCGGCGAAGTCCGATGTTGAGTTCTAGTGTTTTTTCGCCGTACGTCGGTATTACGGTGTTGTTGGCGGCGTAGAGTTGAAAAGGTAGCGGCTGGAGATGAATGCCTTTCTTTTTCGGTATAACGGATATGTTTGCACCCGTGTCAACCAAAAAAGTGAGATTCGTGGTCTTGTCCGTGACGAATAGGCGGTATTGTTTGTTGTGAACGCCGGATTCCGCCGCTGCCAACGTTCTGTCTAGTTTTCCGGGTTCTTGAACGTACACGGTTGTGTACATTTTCGCGCTTCTTTCCCGAATCTGTTGTGGTAGTAACAGAACGATGATGGTGATATAGACCGAGGACGCGAAGTTGACCTTTGCCGGAATCTTGATGTTGACCTTGAGCGTTGATAGTGTCCTCTTCTGTAATTATTATTATATTGTTGCTTCTTTAACTCGGCGACCTCTAATGATAGTTTTCGTATTTCTTCAATGAGTAGGCACTCGACGTTCGACGATGTAGTTGATGAATTATTATTTACACGATGACTGGATGAGATGCTATGTACATTATTTACAGTATTTACAGTTGACTCCATTATTTTATCGGCCAGCGCAGCTTGCTCGTCGAGTGTGGTCTTCGTCTGGAAGGATTCGCTGACGGCCAGGACGGAGCGAATATTTGCCGGGAGGAGATTGGCCCACATGAGCTGTAGGGTGGAATCGGGGACCTTGTTGCGAGCCAGGTTTCGCATACGTCTGAGTAGTTGTGAAGGTTTCTGATCCCCTAATTCCATGTCTGACAGCAGCGTTTGGAATTGCCGGCTGTCAGATTCTTCATATGCGGAGATGAGCCGGTCCTTGAGAGCTTGGTACTCGTTCGTCTCTGGCGGGTTGTACAGCAGGTCGGCGATTTGTTCGATGTCTTCTTTTTCCAGACGAGCGATGACCATCTGGGAGAGCTGGCTTTGGTTCTTCTGCAGGCTGCTGGTGGCTGCCTCGAAAGTTACAAACCACAGCCTGGGTTTGTCTCTCCAGAATGGCGGGATTCGCATTGAAAGTGCGATGCCGGCGATTTCCTGTGATGACGGTGACGTCGCCGGGTTGCTGGTGATGGGTGCCGAGGTTTCGGGCAGGGATTCGCCTCTGGGTTCCATTGTGAAGATTTGGTACGGAAAAATCTTGAGCAGAGTTTCGTCGGGCAGCGTTTCGTCGTGTAGAGTTTTCCCGGGCAGAGTAGTTTCTTTCTTGCAGGTTGTAGGTTGCTCTTCGGGCAAAGTTTCGTCTTGCAGAGGTTGCTTGCTGTTCTTCGGGGTCACCAGTTTAGAAGACCGGTTTGGTCACTCTAAGAGTTCACTGAGGTCGGAGGAGTAAAGAGTAAAACTCGATTTACTGTGGTGAACTGAAGTGTTTTATTTACAAAAATGCGCTGCTTATATACAAAAAAATGACTTAATTATTATTATTACAATTTGTACAGAAAGTTAAAAGATTAATTTCTATTGGCTAACAACATTAGAAAAGGACATAAAGAAAGAGATAAAAATATTTACAAAAAGTGAGAAAAGGAAAACTATTAGAAAGGGATAACAATATTTACAAAAGGTCGATCCTGATTGGCTGTTCGCGCGCGTTGCTCGTGAGTCGGGTATAAATGTAGCGCGTCGCGTCTCGCGGCTTCAGTTCGCGCGCAAATTTCACACAGACGTCGTCTCCCTGTCGCTCGGCGCCGTACCGGTAATAATAGTAGTTGTGACGCCATTTTGTGAACACCTGAAGCTCTGCAAACGCCATGAAGATTGTAGCTATGTAGCGAAGATTCCTCTCTCGATGTAGGCACGATGTGAAGACGCGTAGTGAAGTGTTGTGAAGAATTCTTATTAGAAAAACGCCCTTTTCAGGGCCGGTTCATGTCCGGTGCACTTGTACTTAATATTGCACGGCGGACTATGTTTCTTTCGTCATTCACGCGCGTGCGCTCTGTTCAGAGCGATTTCTTTCTGTGTTTCATCTTCTAGAACGAACGTATACAGAGATGGCGTGCGTTCTTTTCAGAGCGTGTTCTTTCTTTGTTTCAATCGACGACGAACGTGTAGGTAACTAGGTACTGCTACAAAATATTTAAAATAGCTGAGAAGAAGGATGCTCTAGAAATTGATAATACTGTTCATTTCGAAGACGTAGAAGATGAAAAGGGTGATTCGAAGAATCCGTTTGGTTAGAGGTAGATCGTTAAATATTAATAGTAGGAAGTGTTAGATATTCACAAAATGTTAAGTGCAATATAGTATTATGTTATAATTAACTGCTGTCCGCGACTCCTATCAATTACCGTTATTATCATTTTATTAAAGTTTTCAGCTCGATAGCATTTGTATTTTTTTTTGTTATGAGCTTTCATAGTTGGATAATCAAGTCGATTTTCTTCCAATTAAATTTCTTAATATTTGTGTAAGTACCATTAGATAACTTATGCAATTAAAAGCAACTTTTGTTATGAAACCACTTTCATAAACGCAATATTTAATATACGTATCGAACAAAGTTCTCTCCCGATGCGTACAAACTAAGAAAGAGTGACGTCAGTCTTTCGTAGCACTTTGTATGGAGCGTTTCGGGCAGGTCTATTTTATGAGATGTTTGAATTGTCATATCTTGGTGAATTCTTAAGCTATCAGAGTCATTCTTTCAGCGATATTTCTATTTTTAAGGGTCTTTTAATTACCAATAAGAAGAAAAAAAATAGTCATCAAGCCTATTATATTGTTATGACTACATAATGATTGTAATATTTATTCATTATTACCTTCTATTCATCAAATGACCTTAGTGTCAACGTCAACCATATTTTAGGTATTTTATGTCTTTTCTACAGTGGAAACTTTGTGAAATGAATAAAACAATAAAACTTGACATCCAACTCTTTATTACCCTTCGAACAGTCATCAAAATAATTTATAACAATTTTCTAACACTGTTCATTAACATTAATCCATTCAGCCATAGAGATGTTTTATACATTGCGAAAGAGTGCGCGCAGGCGCATAGACCTAACATAATGCAGGATTCCGCCCGGCCTCAACTTAAAAATAATTATACAATATGACTTAAATCCAATGAGATACCTCAGAAAAACGGGTACGCTCATTATACGTAAAAATATCGATAAAATACAACAGATTTCGCATCTTGATTTTGTAAACTCAAACAAAAATACACCTATCAGCTAGTAGCAATCTGTTATTGCACGGATGTTACCAGAAAGTGAAGTTGAGTATTCAATAAGGATATGTATAATACCTATTCTATCTGGATCGTTCACAATGCACGGCGTTACAATAGCAAAGAGATGGCGGCACTGATCTATTTCGAAATCAGCAGAACTTTAACTATAAACACTTACGACTACGATGCTTTAAATGCATAATAATTACGGATACTTAATTTAACGGGGCGCGCTCTGGATGCGAGTTGAGAGGCCGCGGCGAGTAGCCACTCCCGGGCCCCGGCTACCCAAAACTCGTACCGGGAACGCTACTCTTTACTATTGTAAAGCGGTTAATAATACAGAAAAAACATACACAAACGTAGATACGTCTACAAAACAAACCAAGCAAACCATCACACGACGCACGCCGTACTTGTGCGTGTTATGAACAATAATTAATAATAATGAAATCATTTCCGACAGAATCTCACAACCTCGGAAATAATGCTCCCAATACCAGCTTACTGTGACTCTTGAGTCGATAAAGTTAAGTGCGACCGACTTATATAGATCTAGTGAAAGAATTAATGTGTCTCTGAAAACACGTGCAAGATTTTGCACGACCTACAATCTACGTATGACGGTTTGGGACTCTTTCAAAACTCGACTTCGTCGACGGAAAACGTAGTATCTGAGAAACCATACAACGAACGTCAAATACTGCGGCCAAATAATTTGAGCAATCAAAGAAGCACTCGACGGTCAGCTAAACTATTAGGAACGAACGACCGAAAACGATCAAGAATCAACGCAAATTTAGATCTTTTTATACGAGGACTGTAACAGTGCATTGTGTATATCACAATAACAATTCTACACATATACGTATGAATATACTCCCGGTAAAGGGACAACATTTATTTACTCAGTATTAAAATATTAATTCGTAATCTAGTGTAAAATATTTTACAATGCGAAAATACATATCGTACGTGTTCAGACTTTTGATCGTCAAAACTGTTTCTTCCCTGTACACATTTAACAAATATACATTTATAATTTTGTTATTGTGATTTGAAGGTGTAAATATGAGCATATTAATATCTTAGTGCGTTATATTCTACGAGTTCAAGACTACGCGAGCGCAGTATTTCTACAATGACGTAATATATTTTATATTCACAAGGATTATGCGAGCCGGTATGGTCATACCGATATATTTTCTAAGTATGATACAGATTTAATACTAATTTTACAATATTTTAAGACGTGAAGTCAAGCATAGTCTATATAAATTTGGTAGGTATATGGTACATTCAGGCACTGTGAATAAGGCATCTACAGTGATATAGGGTTCTATAGGTAGAAATAAACGTGATCTATTCGTATAACAAGTAACAATTTTATTCATAGGAACTCTAAACAGTTTGAAATTTTCCAAGAAATCAAAAATATAGCATCTTTTATCGAAAAATAACGTACTGTAAACGGTACGACCGTTTTTTTTTTCTAAAAATAGGGACGCATGTGATATAGTGCATTACGAAAATATGATTTTTGTGAAAATATACATCTGTCTATGCTTAGTGAATAATTTTATGGTAGTGCTAGCTTCAGATCACAGTAACAAAATAAATATACAACAAGCATTTTTTATAACCAATAAGACGCTAAATAGAATTATTCTAACACGTGGGTATTTTATACAGATTAATTATATTGTGATATTACAAATTGACTTCAATTTTGGTCTGCAAACGTGAGTTCGCATGCTACTTTTAATTCGAAGCCGATCAGGGTGAGATCAACATTATGCGAAGGACCAATTAGGTGTAACGAGTACATCCGTGTTGCTGTCTCTCTCGTACAGACGCGGAGGCGCAGTCGGTAGGATCGGCGAGTTGGGGGTAGAAGTGAAACGCAGATGTACTCGTTAAGACTTAAGCCCCGTTTACACTAAACGATTTGACGCGGCGTGTAATGCATACAGGTGTCTCTATTATTATGAAGCTTGTACTTATTTTAACCGCTCTAAACCGTCGAAACGGGGCTATAAGATCGCTATACAATGATATTATAGATGTTACTCTCGTGAATGCTTAGAGTGCAAGTGTTATCATAAGAATTTTAAAGCTTCGTGTGGTACCTTTACATAAACGAGTCTAGCTAACATTATCTACTTACAATACATAACATTCGTACCTAACGGGACGTGTATACATATTATTATGTAAATATTACTCTTATATTGTATAAATATGTCAATAGATAAAGTACATTTCCAATACATAACTTTATTATCTTCTGTGATGACGCTACGCTTACGATTACGAAAGTTCGGATGTCACACTAAAATATTTTAAAATGGCACAAAAAACTTTCGAAACACTAACACGAGTCAACAGTTTCACCGTTCCTCATTTCGGCGCGCAGTCCGATCCGTCCACTATGTTAAACTATCACTAATTGACTAACTTTAAGCTAAATAGACAATGGCACGGATTGCACATAGTGTCACGTATTTACAAGGAGGCTAACATTCATGTGTATGTGCAAATGGGTAGTGAAACATCAATTCTCCGCTAGTCTGCCCTTTTCCGCGAGCCAATGCCAGAGCACCTTCCGAATTCAGACTTTAGTTGCACCACGGGAAAAGAGCACAGTACCGGGCGATCGGGCTGGGCCTAGCAGTGGGGGTGGATGGGCCTCGGGTAAGGACCGAAGGCCTCGGGGCCCAGCTATGTGGCCCAGCCCTCGATCCGCGGCCGCTTGGAGTGCGGCTGCTCGTAGTCCAGCGGCCCGTGCCGCATGTCCTGCCCCGGCGAGCCCATATTGCTCGATGTCACTGAACCTGAAATTCGAATGAATAATATGTTAGGTTTTTCATGCTTATCCAAAAAAATAATGTTTGGATGTTGGTTCCAATACTAATTACGTGATGTGTAGTATCACTCAATTTTTTTTGCATAAAAATGCGTGCCCTTTTATTCCATTGGAAACCTTGTAGATAGATGATTGTGACAGAAATAATTTGGCTTCGAAGCTGAACTGAGCATGGTTCCGTTGTTTCTTGGCGAGTTTACTCTACCACTAGCTGCTTTCCCTCAAATTAGAGATTAAAAACCAATATAGTCACATCCATGGGTGTTGGCAATTGATCGCCATAAAACCAAACATTTGAGACGATGGTTGTCACGCGATATCTGCCGCTGATTGAACGCAGGCTCACTCTTGTCAGCTAGCCTGGTAGCACATCCGGTATAAAAAATACGCCTGGTTATTGGGACACAGGCTCTTGCCTAGCAATCTGGTTATAAGCTAGCCTGGCATACCAGTAGTCACGACGCGTACCAATATTCGGCAGAACGTTGCACTGACAGGACACAGGCTCTTGCCAATAGTGATCTGACAGTATATAAGGTTGTCGTAGCAACCAGAACGGCAGGATGCGTGGATGTGGTTGGTCTAGTAGTTGTCATGACACGTTCCATCAATATGCGGCGGCAGATGCGCGGATAGGGTAGAGGCTCTTGCCAAGTGATCTGCCAATATATCCTTGTCGTGGCAACGTACCAAAACAGCATAATACGCTGATATTATTAGCTCAGTGGCAGGATTCCGCCAGCTTAGTCTTGACCTTGCCGGTCTTGCCAGAATCGCATTGGCAAGACTGGCTAGTGATCTCATCATCATCAAAACAACCTATATTCGTCCACTACTGGACACAGGCCTCTCTCAATGAACGCCAAGATGACCGATCTTCTGCTACTCCAACTCCAACATGGGTCCGCAACTGAACGGAGATTGTCCTCCCACCTAGTTGGAGGTCGACCTACACCATTTACCCAGCCTTGTTCTCCATTCCAGAGTATTGATCTACTACTAGATATTGATTCAGCAGTAATGCCAACGTACCATCGATATGCGGCGGCAGGTGCGCAGGCGCAGGCGGGCGGTGCAGGTCGCGGGGAGGGGACACGGGCTCTGCCTTGATCTTGACGTTGCCCGGCGACGCGGCCGGTGGCGGCGTGCCCAGCACCGGCAGGCTGCTACTGTAAATTACGGCTGGTTAGGAATACGATTCGTTAAATAATGTTAGATTTAAAGAAAGGTTGGTGATCACGTTTCGCACCTTCGGTAAGATCAGGGCTGGATATATATTTTTATGAGTATAGGACACTTTAATTTTGCCGCCCTATGTACGAACTCTGCCGCCATTTTAGGACGCCCCACCTAGGACGTCATAGGACGCAGCCGCCCATAGGCCATGATTTTCATAATCATATTTTGTGCCCTTGTCTTACCGAAGGGCGAAGATACAGTTTTTGGTTTATTGTTTGAGTTGCTTATTTCATTCCTAGGGTTAGTACTCTGTCAAAATATTACATGCGATCATTTCTACAGCGAAGAAGAAGGATTTTCTATTTCAAAAATGTATGAGTTTTGGTATACGTTATGTGAAATCACATAACGTATACCAAAGAGACAATAAAATATAATGCTTCCAATAGCTTGTCTAAAATATCATTTTTTAATTTCTAACCTTAATTTTGATTTTGTACTTAATTTTAATTTTAACCTTAATTTATCTAAAATGTTGTGCATATCTATAATTGATGTAAACACTAGCTCTTATTTATTTAATGTTGATTAAAATGTATGTGTTTATATTGTTGATGTGCCTGAAAATAAATAAAGAAAATAAAAAAAATAAATAAATAACCTCGTAGCCAATTAATTATTACAAGCATTCTTGTCCTTACAACGAAGTCTTTTTAATTTTTAGGGTTCCGTGACCATACAAAAATTTTCAAAAACTAGCGGTACTACGGAACCCTATATTGCGCGTGGCCCGACACGCACTTGGCCGGTTTCTTAAATGGTTAGTTAGAACCCCACTTATGTACCTAATGAAAAATTAAACACGATGATGTCATTACAATCTTTAATTCGTTATTATAATGTTCTTCACTCATAATAATATTATATTTCAAGGCTATCAAAAAAACTGCATGCATTATTTTTTATCTAGTGTTTAAAATTAATTATTTTATAAAATGTAATTAAAAATAAAGTGTCCTCAAAAATATTACTAAGCCATAAAAAATGATTGATGTACATAACAACAAAAAAGAACATGACTTATTGTCTATTTGATTGCAACAAAAATATTAAAAAAAAATAAAAAAACGAATCAAAAAGCGTTAATGAACACAAAAAGAAAAAAAAAAGATCACAGACATGTACCTGTTGTGCTGTAGTGTCTGCAGCTGGTGCGCCCCCCATGATAGTCCTATGCCGATGTCCGAGTTCATACTGAAGTCCTGTGGTCCGAAGTTGCCGAGTCCTGAGTAGCTTAGTGGTGTCTGGAAAGAGATAAAACAACTATGATAGATATAAAATTAATAAAAAAAAAAACTTTTTTTTTCAAAAAAAAAATTGACAAATTATTGCATTGTCATTGGTCGTATGCAATGTTTTGAAATAATTAGACTACTGGAGATAGGTAAAAATCGTGCTGAAAGATTCCGTTACATACATAGATACAGCCCAAGCCAATAAAAGCGAGTTAAAAAGATACCCTGGGTATTACGAATCCAATGGACACCTCATTAATAAAAATCGCGTCAGAATGCGCTACGGTAATTAAATGCCTAAATAAAACAATGTCCAACAATAAAATTCAGAAACTTATGGGATTTTCTATTATTCGTGCTTATTAACGTGTGACACAAATGCTAAAAACTGCTTTCTTTTTTAAAATCCTTGCTTCTGAAGTAATTATAAAACGGATATAATATAATAGGATAAAAAACTCAAAACGGAAATTCTCGACCATAGCTTCTTTCATAGAATGTTAATAGTAGAATACCATTCAGAGACTTCGTTTATAATATTTTATCTGGCCTCAATGCCCTTTTCCCTTAATCCCCAGTATGCTGCCCTATATTTCAGGTCATCGACCTAGTAGCCCAGTTCTTTGACTAGTCGCTAAAACTCCCAACTAACTTGTTACGCGTATTTGTACAGATTGCAGAAACTTTTTATTTGATCCTCTATCTATTCTCTTCTTGACACCCCATAATTATTTTCTTTGGATAGCCTTCCTTTATCTACCCGGACAGAGGGACATTTTAAACAAGATTATCCTTTGTTATTATGTCTCTTTCGCCATTTTATAATTATTGTTGGTTCAGTTTCAACGATTAGATTAAAATTATTGAAACGGTGTACTATGATATATACAATTCAGCAACAACAAATTTCAGCAACACTTTTCTGTGACCAATATCCTCATCCATGTTAGATTTAAATGGCCTATCACTAAAAGTTTTATCAAAGTAACAATACACTACAGTTAATGATACTTTTTACAGTCGGTTCAACTCCACACAACGAAACATCCTTTCGAAGTCACTCACCTCTCCCGTATAAGACAGATCCTCCTGCGGCGGCGGCATGTTGCTGGGTATGACGACTCGCAGGTTGTTGTGGCGGGGCGACGGCGGGGGGTGGTGCTTGTGTCGGTGCGGGGAGGGGGCGGGGCCGGGCGACGGGGACGGGGTGCACCCCCCGTCGAGCGGGGATCCGGACCCAGGGTAGCCGTTTGACATCTCGAGCATTCCGCCGCTTGGGTATACTGAAAGTTTTGGATTGACTCATTAGTATACTTACTAATATAATAAGTATTATTACGCTACCAAAAAAAATTGAGTCCAAGAAAATAATTTGATGATGTTTGTACCATCGAAGAAATTGATTCATAGGCAGTTGACGGTCTGACGGACCGATAGTACATTGAAGCCAATCATTGCTGAACGTGACTTCAAATATTGAAAGAACTAGTTATGCATTTTCTAAAACACCATTTATCGGTGGAGCTACCAGTGTCATAAGAAGCGTTCCTTTTGTTATTTGTTGCTTACTAAAAAGGACATCAAAACGTAAGAACAAATTACCAGAATCGGTTTCCGAAGACGAGGGCCGTGGACTGATAGAGGTGTGCATCTGTGGACTGGCCTGCAGGAGAGACTGGTCGTAGCTCCCCACTGGCACGCTCACTGGCAGGTTATAGTTGCTTCCGGTAACGCCAACTCCCACTCTACTTCCGTTCAGCTGCTGGTTCCTTTGCATCATCATCTGGAATTCCTCGTCGATCTTGGAGTATTTGGCCTCGGTCCGTGGTGTGAGATTGTACTCGGGCTCCGCTTCGGGACTGTCCGGTGACATCACTCCGTTCTTATGCTCTTTCTTCGTGAGTGCCTGAAAGTGTCAGCGAAACCAGCTCAGGTGGCTTGACGAGCCCAGTCTTTTTATACTCGCGTGTGCATGCAATTAATAACACCCTCTACACACATTAGTATAAAACTGTTACTTTTTAATACCAGCTTAGACCGAATAAAAAATTAAAAAAAGTTAGTTCTTATTTTACGGATCAAATAAAAACCACTTTTTATTTGGTCTGAGCTGGGTGGGTTATTTTTCCGTACGCGCAAACGTTTATTAACGAACACAGTTGCAAGAAAATATCAAAATATAATCACATAAAAAGTAATATTTTAATTGTAAGTATCATGATTTTTTTGCACTACATTGGATATTTGCTAGTGCGGAAATATAGCCCTATAAGTGAGGGTAGATTTGAATTTACTAAGCGACTAACTACTAGTATATACGTGAAAACTTTTAGCGTACATATGTGTGTAGTGTCAAATGCAATGATACAACACTGACTATTCACATTTTCGGATCAGGTCGTGGTTAATTCAAACACAAAAATATTTATAAAACCCATGCTGCGGGAGTAACGTAAATATTTGGGGGTGGGCGGTCGTAAAGTGGGGATCTGGCATGCTGGGGATAGGTGTTTATTATTCTATGTGTTACAACATCGAATTACCCGTACGCTGAAAAGGAATAGGGATGTCCATATTTTTTTTACTTTTTTTGGGGGAATTACAGGTTAAGGATAGTAGCAGACAAGGGTTTTTTAGTATTTTAGGAATTTAGTAAAAGCACGCGGTTAATGGGATAAGTCAATATTGCATGGACATTGCATTGTTCACGGGCACACAGATGACGCCGTACTTAATGTACCTCGATGATGTTGCGGTTCGTCAGCGACTCGTGCGGCTCATTGTATTCCGTATACTTCAGTAGTACCTGAAAAATTGGGAAAAAAACTTGAGAGGTGTCAAGGGACACCCGAATGGAATGAAGTCATTTCTTATATTCAAAAAACCTATATGGTACTAATAAAAAAGTGTCGAGGTCAAAGATCGTTCTGACTAGCCTCCTTTACGCCGAACGCGCGATAAGTAACTTCGTTCCAAAACGTCAAAAATGAAAAAAAAAATTAAAAAATATATTAAAATGAATGAAGAATCAATGAAGAAATCCAGTCAAGTAAAAATTTATTAATTTTCAAGAAAATTAAAGCAATTGAGTTCGATTTAACCAAATACTTGTAATTACATACAAATTATAAGGTAGCAATTTAATATTTATTTTCAAGTGTGAATTGACGTCGAGCCATCTACACATGTGTTATCTGGATTACGTAACTTGATACTTGAAATAAATTCTTAATTTTATTCTGTGAGTGTTATTCGACTGTTCTTGAATGTCAATGTACAGAATACTTAAAGTCAAGATTAAAGAATACGAAAATTATGTTATGTAAATTTTATTGCAATTTTGTGTAAATATTTTATTCATGGGAACGATTTTATAACAACACCAAAACTATAACACTATTTTAAATTGCTGTCCCTGGTCGTATTACCTACCCAAATTAAATGGGCGTTACGCAGAAAAATTAGCTTGTACGAACAAAATCTAATTTACATAGAATAATTAAAGTAGCTCTCGTATGAACAGATTTATAAATATTTCTCACAAATCCTCGTCGCTTACTTTCAAACACTAGTTTCTTACATTTTTTTATTTGAGATTAAAACTTTTTTTATACAAAATAAATACTTGTTTTTTTCTATTGGGATATGTTTATCGGCTTTTATGAGCAAAACGTCATAGTATTAACATGATTTACCTTGTCCATATCCGTGCTAGCATATTGGTATAGTTTGTTGTTTGAGCTGAAGATGATGAGGGCGATCTCGCAATCACACAGTACGCTCAACTCGTACGCCTTCTTCATCACACCGAATTTCCGTTTGTTGAAGGTCACCTGGAATGTACAACTTATTTATGAAAAAAAAAACTCATGTTGCAAAAATGTTTGAGTGTACAAAATTTTTAAGTAAATATTACTTTTTGGAAAGTATGTAGACAGTAGCTTTATAAGATATGTTTCGCTATATAAAAGCGGCGTAATAAATAAATGGGTCACGGACTTTTATCACTTCATTGTAAATATGACTCGGTCATCGGTTTTACAATTTAAATTATTGTGTGATTGTTTGCACCAGATTTAATGTAAATGATGACATTAATATTGTTTTCCCTAACCTACATTTAACGATTTGTAACTTACATCTAAGTTTAAGCGATTATTAAGAAAAAAAAACAAAAAGGAAAAAAATATAACTTTTTATAACCGGGTAAAAGTATCAAGATTTTCTATTTATCTATTCGTACATTTCATTGGCTTTGACAACTTTTATTTTGCCGTCTGTATCCTTTATTGCGCGACCAAACGCATTTGGTCCTTTCCTAAGCGTTTATATATTGTTACTTGCAAGCTGCCCGAGCTCTCAGTACATTGGCTGCGTAGTGTAATTAATAAATTACAAGCAGAGGTCGTTGTACTTGATAATGTTTTTGCAGTGCGATATGCCACATCTGTTGGGTTGGACCACTGAGGTCATTTCACCCTTCAACCTTGTGTTACTGCCAATTCATATATCTATTCGTCGTGTATTTTGTTCCAAATTGTAGCGCTAATAACTTGTCTTGTAAGAATAGAATAGAAGCTTTATTTGTACAAAAAAAGAAAAAATTATCTGTGCAAATAGGCGGTCTTACAGCAAAAGGCCATTTCTTCCAGACAATTTGAAAATTAGAAATAAATTAAAAACAAAAGTTGTTACAAACTGTATTAGTATTTGTTTCAAATTGTAGTGTTAAATAAAAACTAGATCTTGCTATTTTTAGCAATTTACTTACATAAATAGTTTCCTGTAGACATTATTCTGCGAATTTTTTGCATACATGTTACTTGACCTATATGCTTAAAATTTATGGGTGGAATGCGATTTTGAATATTATAAAAATTTTACACTTTTTTTCGCCTCTTATTAAAATAATAATTATTATGTATAGTAGTAGGTACAAAGGAACTTTGCATGATAATAATTTGTACAATAAATATCCCATAGTATAAACTTTTTACACCTGCCTAATTTGGATATTATCGAAGCTATCGTATAATCAAATAAGGGAGGGCCAAGTTTCTCTACCTCCTATTCCTCATATCAACAAGGGATCCAAAATTGGTCCTTTCGTAACACTACAAGCTCCCTACAGCCACAGAATACATATTAGTAACAACTACAGCTGGTAATATGAAGGGAACTAACCTGCCGATTCCGTTCATCCGTGATCCGTGATATTTGTATTTTCTTCCGACCCATCGTGGCAGCAATCTTGGAGGGGGTGAGAGGAGCGGGGTGAAGAGAGGAGCGCCCAGGCGGCTGGTTACTGGTTCAGACGTCAACAGCTGCTTTCTGGAAGAGAAGAGAAAACCTTAGCATTATGGAATAAGGGCTGACTTGCATTGGAGTATTTTAATTTAACGATAGGTCTAAGGGCTCCACCCAAAACTGCGAATTCGCACAAAAATCTGCAACCAATACTAAAAATTACATACATACATAACATACGATGTGATTTGTGTGCCCAGAAACCATTTTTGCAAAGAACTGTAGAGCGTTTACGTAGCAATAAGAGGACGATGTTAATTATCGCTTTGCATCTATTTTTTTCTAAAGTAAATAAGGTTATAGCATTATCTAGAAGTCGGATTCCTAAAACTAATAAGGTACGTGTTGAACAATCAAAAGCTAAAATACTAAAACCGTAGTGAACCATGAAATTCAAGCGCCAGCATCATAATTAAACTTTGAAAGTTATAAATCGAATAATCTCAAAGGACTGCTCCAAGTACCCACGTTAATAGGAAATATGAAGATAAGAACTGTCTAGAGACAGTTTCGAGACAGTTTTATTGGGTATCGTCTGCGACTTGTCAGACTTTCATTCAGCTTAATCTTTCTCTTTAACGATGAACTTTCAAGTTTTTGAACAATGTTTTTATTTGACCAATTTTTTGAATATTTTGAATTTAAGTTGTAAATAATTTGTATCAAAATCCTCTTTTTCTATTAAGTTATTAAAGTTTGGATTTGATGATACTTTATGAAAGCTTCACCAGTTCCCTGATCAAGCTCATTTTTAAGCTCACTTCAGTTTTTTTGTAGAAAATGATTACTTAGGCTCTAACCTTCTGCTGACCTACCTCAACAAAAGAAAAAAACTGTTCTTTTTTTAAATGATTAGGCTGTAGAAAGCGGCTTGAAACCATCGCGTCAGGTCACATTTGCATAATGACCCCCACACATGCCCACATGACCTCGATTTTTTCCCTAATCGGCATTCGCGAGCCGCGATTTTCCGATAAATCGTTTTGCTGTTTGTCTATCTCTGTTATTTATGTATGGTGACTTTTCTAGACTTTATTTAGGGCCTTAGGGGCTCCGATATTGCAATAGTAGTATTCTACATAAATAAAAATGAATTTTTATTAGTCTCGCTAAAACTCGTAAAGTTTAAAAAACGCTTTTTGAACTTGTTTTGGTAATTGCATCAAAATCTCAACTCTCAAGGATAAAAAATTATTGGATTGGATTATTATTGTTCCAATGCTTAATTAAATAAACGTGAAAGTAGTTTCAACAGGCTGGTTTCTGAACTCGAAAAAATCATCAAGATTAACCTGAAATCTGGTTTGAAATGCATCGATTTTAGTTGGATATGGTTGGATATAATGTTTTTAATACCTACGTGTAAAAGGACACGGCATTTGCTACTCTTGAAATATATATTATGTAGGTACTTATTGTATTTTTTATTATCTACTCTTAGTAACATAATTTAACCTCTTCTGGCCGCGTCAATAGTGTCCTGCGGAAATCTTCATTTTCCCGCAGTAAAAAGTATCTTATACCTTTCTTTGTAGTGTGTATATATTATGGTCTATCAAATTTTATCTAAATCGGCCTGATAACCTATTACTGTATATATATTTAATATTTCAATTAATTTTCTGGATTACTCTAGTATCCTCATCACAAATACTTCCAAATTGCCTCCAAATACTTCCAATAGACTCAAACCCCTTTAATTTGTTGGAAGCACTAGAAATTCCTTAGGAATTTGTAGTGTATTACCTAAATTGAAGTCAAATTTGTAGAAGAATTCCTAGAAGTAACGAGCAATTAGAAGCATAATGGTATCGATTATTATAAGCGGTTTAAGCGGCGTTTAAAAAACAATTACTTACTTTCAAATCCCTAGAGTCTAATGTATTTGCCGTAATGGTTTATAGAAGAGCTAATAAAGTGTATTCTTCTTTTTTATAATTATATTGACGGCATTATCAATACTATTGATAATAAAACGACTATTTATTACTATTATCATAGACAGAGCTTTTCTAGTGTTCGACTAATATTAGGTACTTAATGATTATTGAAGTTAGAGTTAGTCTTGATGAATCTCTTCTCAAAGTTAACTGTTACTCGTTCTTAGATAATTTTATCAAGAAATGAACTTATAAATAATAAGAAATTAATTATTAATAATTGTATTAAGGAAACTTATACCGATTGTCCAATTAAAGTTTTAATCGCTTGCAATCATAAAATCCTTTGGTCTTCAATATTTTACCGTAATAATTATCAAAAGGACAGCCGCAAATGACGATATATTTGACCTTTTCCATAACAACTGTCAGAAGTAGGACATCTAGAGAAATTAAATTCTATAAACCTAATGAAATATCGGACGGAACCAATCAAGTTACCTTCTAATGGATCATAATTTTATTTACAAGTCCAGGTCTATCACAGATTTAATATCTAACAGTTAAGGATCAATACTATTAATACCCATTAAAAATGTGACTATGACTGCTTAAGTTATGATTTGAAGACCACAATCTCTATTTGGTTTTAAGAGCGTTTACACCTTTCACGCTCAATTTGGCTTAAAACTGTACTTTTCCAACTTGAAAAAATCATCAACCACTTATCTTTATAAAAATGTTGATAACTTATTTTTATAGAAAATTTCACTGTCAATATAGTTATCAGAGAAAAAAATAGGATTTATAGAGTATTTGTACATTAAATCTCGATACCTTAACAGAGGTTTCCTTAAATTCCGTTTTAGTATCAGTTTCGAAGCTTTTAATTTACGAAACCAGCGATAGATCTAATTATAAAATAATAATTACCTATTGACAAGATCCTTAAGCAAATAGTTATCAGAAAAAATATTTCGTTTAGGTATATAACTATGTAATTTAAATTCAAAGAATGAGAAATATCAAAGAAATATCAGGAAATTAAAACTTTTTTATTACCTATTTATTTAACTTAATTTAATATAATAATAGCTTCATATCATAGAAGAACACTTTAATTAAAAAAATTGTTCTTAACTATCAACAAATCTTTTGTTATTTTTTTTCTAAAAATATTTTAAAACTACTATAAATCGCTGCGCGCAGAGCAATTCCAATAGTCCGCCGCAGGTTTGTATGGAAACTTGAAATAAGGTGTATACGCTCTTAAATAGAGCATCTACAAATAAAAGAGAATACGATATTATAAAAATCTTAACATTTCAGTATCAAGTATGGAAATTGTCAGCCGATAATTTAATCGGCGTGTGCGTACTATCACTCAAATTGCTGATATTGATAATCCGATTTGGTAGATATCTAAATCCGAAAGTGTGTCTGTCTATTACCTCTTTACGCCCAAACCGCTAAACCGATTTTTCTGAGGTATTGAGTCCCGGGAAAGAAAGGGTGCCTTTTTTTAAAATTACGAATTACGATTCCCAAGCGATAAACGAAAAACGCGCGAAAAATGGCGCAAAGGAGTTGTAAATGTCATCTAATTAACAATAAAATCATTATAAAAACTACTGAACAATTACAATGAGTATCAAACTTGAAATAACGGTTGCCAAATATTCCAACATTTGTAATGTTGAAACTCTCAATGATGTCATGTGGCATTGCTTCCGACATTAAAATGTACACTTGTTATAGGCATTCGACTGAGATGATCACAATGTTGTGTTCTTTGTTTTGCTAACGAACGTCCAAATTCTTAACAAGCATTCTATTATGGTCATATTTTATGCTATAGCCTATAACAGAGAGCTTAATGCATTTAAGAAGCCCTAAGAGATGTCCACGGTCCACCATATAGCTCTAGAGCTTATCTTAAATTAATAAAAGACTAACAAGTCGCCAATGCAGAAAAAGTTTTTCAATGATATTCCATCAATTTCTTAAATGAGGTTAAAAAAGTAAGGTAAAAAAATCACATGGATAATGATGCTGCCATGAAAACACGTCACACTCTACTACTTACTATTAAAATATAATATGTAACTGCCGTACTTAGAGACGAATGTTAATTGCATAACGGTAGATTAAGATTTTAACATTAGCCCTACACCCTATAATTATTATCATTTGTCAAAATCTTATTTAAGCATAATCGTAATTAAGAGGAGTCCACACAGCCCTATTTTGAATTTTCCATACAGACGTTGTCCCCTGTTTCCTCCCTGGATAATGCCGGTAGAGTTATAATTTTTTTCCTGAATATCTATGGCCACTAATACAATGTCTCTATGTTTTCTTTTTTTTTCATAATTTAGTTATTTAAAAAGAAAAAAACCCAAAAAAAATGGCCAGATTTTCCGCTGTGTTCAAAAATCCAGAAAACAGATTTGGCTAGATTATACAAAAAAAAATAAAGCATAGGAACACAGCTCAAGCCTTTCTTTAATCTTTAATGAAAAAAGTACTTAAATCGGTTAAGTTTTGGAGAAGGAATCAGGGGAGAACGAATCGTTGATTTTCTACAGTAATTGTCTCTATCGCGCTCTGCGGTATAGGCTTGAGGTAAAGGAGACAGCAATAATATATATTATTACGAGTACTTTTTTTCATTTCTCTTGACCCTGGAGTATCCTCTTAAATGTCTCTGAGTGCGTAGTAGTTATAGAGTGTGGCGTGTTTTCATGGCAGCATTTGTGGCCGTTAATCCAACTAAATCACTGGTAAATACATTAAACTCTACAGTTTTTACTGATACCTAATAAAAAACCCTCTCTCACTCCCCTGCCATTTCGTGGCATTTTCACCAGGAATAAGAGGAACTGCGTATTGAAGGTTGTCGCGTAGGCGTAGCTCGGCTCCCACTCGCCCGGGCTCTGACGTATGAGCCCTGCGCACTCAGTATTTTATCTGATGTTCCACTATACAGATTATATAATATTTTTCGCCATGTTTTATTTTGTATGGTATAGTGTTTTAGGTAATATATAATATATATTAATAGATGACGCCCGCATCTCCGTTGCGCCAAAATTCGTATATATCGCACGGGAACCGTATATTTTTTTCGGAATAAAAAGTATCCTTTTTAAAGGATACTTTTCTATCTAGGAGATAAGGATCTAGAGATGTCCTTTCCCGGTACTCAAAGTATCTCCATACCAAATTTCAGAAAAATCGGTCCAGCGGTTTGGGCGTGAAGAGGTAACAGACAGACAGACAGACAGACAGACAGACACACTTTCGCATTTATAATATTAGTAAGTAAGTAAGTATGGAAGTATAGATTGAATGTTGCGCGATATATTGGGTTTTAACTTTTAATTTGATCGAAAATCGAAACCGAAACGAGAAGTCTTTGTAATTATTTGTATAATATTATATTAAAACATATTAAAGTAATTGTGATATTGGGTAGATATTATAAAGAAATTAAGATTTCAGACTAAAATACGAATAATATTAATAGATAAGAAAACGTAATACATTTTTTCATCGATAAGCTGCTTACGAATTTAACAGGTAAGTAATCTGAAAATGCAATGAAAGGCTATACTAGAAAAGTAAACTATGCACACTCAAAAATTGTAAAAATAATTTTGCTATAATTATAAATGCAGATTTTGTTGCTAACTGAGCGAGAGCGTTTTATGTATTTGGTCCATGTTATTACTTGTGATTTGAGCATTTGATAATATTATTAAAATTCTATCCCAATTAATAGCATGTTCAGTTTCATGTTGATTTTGGGGTTTGTTCACTTTGTAGTTTGTAGTTGCCTGTTGTTAACTTGTTAGATTAACAACTTTTGCTGCCTTTGGGAAATAGTTAATTTACTATAATAAGGTAGTAAAATATACATAATATGTGTTGTTCTTTCACTTCATTACTATTATTATATTATAACTAGTTGACCCGGCAAACGTTGTTTTGCCATTTAAAGTATTTCTACTTCATCAGTTGATACAAAATCTTACCCCCTCTTTTGTCCCCTAAGAGGGGTGGGGGGGGAAATTTTATATACCAGATGTTAAGTTGGAAAACACAGTTAATAATATTATGAAGTAACTCCATTAAAGAAAAAAGATTAATACAAAATCTTACCCCCTCTTTGGCCCCCTTAGAGGGGCGGGGAGGATTTTTATACACCAGATTTTGGGTTGCAAGAAGACAAATATATCCGCGAAAACCGGAAGCAAATCGGATCAGTAGTTTTCGTGTTAAAGAAAAAAGTTTATACAAAATCTGACCCCCCTTTCGTCCCCTTAGAGGGGTGGGGGGCAAAATTTTTATACACCAGATGCTAAGTTGGAAGAAGACAAATATATCTGCGAAAACCGCATTCAAATCGGATCAGTAGTTTTCGTGTGATAGTGGAACAAACATACAGACAGACAGACAGACAGACAGACAGACAGACAGACAGACAAACAAAAAACTAACCACATTTTTGGCTTCTATAGCGATCTAGTAACACCCCCCGCTTATTATTTTTGAATATCTTTAATGTACAGAATTCACATTTCTACAGTTTTATTATATGTATAATAGATATTTCTTTGTAGGACAATTATTTACCAACCAGTTGTTTAATTTTTCTAGAAACTAAGCAATATTTAGAGAATTAAAAAAATGTTATGAAACTATATGAAGTTCCCAATTCCCACACAATATTTGCTTTAGCTAAATCGAAAAAACCCTTCATACATAAAATCGATTTGAAAGCGATTAAATAACAAAGACGGTGTTATTAGCGTGATAATGATATTTTGACAATGGTAATAGCAAAAAAAAAAGGTTTTACCTAACATGATGTGGAATATTTTAAGATACCGAAAAAACCGAGAACACAAAACCACCTACTTTAATTTGTAAATCGGTTAAAAATAAGACAATAATATGCCAATAATGATAACAATTAATATGGGATACTACTAGACTTAACTCTTCGAATGCCACGCAAAAAAATAAACGTTATAAAGATAAAACCGACTTCAAAATTAAAACTCCGTATCTCCAAAACTACTAAACCGATTTTGATGAAACTTGCATTATACCCTAAGTTGAACAATACCTAGTACAATAAAAAAAGAATGACTTAAATCGGACTTGTAGTTCCGGAGATATGCGTGCACAAACATAAAAACATACATACATACATACGTACATACATACATACAATACATACATACACTTTTGAAATTTGGCACATTTGTTCAGAAGCTGTTATAGATTAAAATAACAAAAACTGGGTAGTTCTGGAAATATTACATACATACGCGTCGAATCCTCCTTTTTTTGAAGTCGGTTAAAAAAAGAGATACTACGGGGCTTGAAAATGATGACATTGAATAAGAAATTAACCCTTAACTACCTGACCGGAGTCTCTCAGACTCCAGCAGTTCTATTTTTGTTCATATCTTTACAAGCAAGGTTCGTTGATGGTTTTGCGTCCGTGTACCTTCGCCTCTCTACCCGCCGTACCGCGCCTGTGGTCGTCGAGGTCGCACGCGCATTTGGTGCATTTTGGCGAGTCAAAAACTATGTCGTGGAGTCTGAGAGACTCCAGGTAGGTAGTTACGCGACTTTTTCAAGAACCTTTTTTTTTGTTGGTTTAGTTGAAAATGACGTTAAATAATAAAAATATTGAGCGTTGGTAGGAGGAAGACATTTCTTCGAATGAAAAGGAATATGTTGATGAAAAATGCAGCGAAAACGAGCCAGACATCGATGATTTTCCATTCGTCGAGTACTGAAACTTGACCAAGAGGCATTTTTAGGTGCTGCAGGATGTAGTTATGTAGGACCTGAAAAGTTGGCACTACGCAAGTACTGGTTTACACGTGACTCGAAGAAGAAACATAAGACACAATACTTATGCTTCATATGTAAGAAGCCTACCTGCCTGAAGTGCTCCTACACGACGTGCTCAATATACGTCAAAAATTGTAAAGTTCGAGCCTTGCAATTTTATTTTAAAAAGTCTTTTTTGCCAAATATGTATGTCACATTTTGTTGATTAGTCACAAATCTTTAAATAATTGATAAAGAAAGTTCCTATTTTTTGTTACATTTTTTTTAAGATCTCGTTTAGCAAAAGAGTTAGAATTTTGAAAAAAATTTGTTCATTTTGAAAAAATGTGTAGTTTTAAAGTACAACACATAAGTTTATTGTGTTTTTATTACTTTTAATAAATAAAGAAGTATTTAAGCTATAACAAGTTTATTTTAGTTTATTTTCATGTAGCATACTTTTTGTATAATAAGATTTCAAAATACGGGAGTCTGAGAGACTCCGGGTAGGTAGTTATGTATGAGAAATTAGGGTCAGGTAGTAGAGGGTTAAAGCAAATTACAAACATTTAATCAAACTCTTAACATTTCAACGAAACCGTTTCGAATTTTCCGTTATTTCGGTTGACGCATTTCAAGGAATCCGTAATATAATTCCAAGAAATCACTCTTCTGTCGAAATTTAATGAAAGAGATTATGAAGCTCTCCTCCGCCTTTCGTGGTAGAGAAAACTTATGTTTTAATAATTCTAATTGAGAATGAATAAAAAAAATTTTTATAGAGAAAATTTTGATAGAATTAGAGATAGAACTTCGAATCCACAAAACACAATACCCTAACGTTATTATAATTTAACGTAACCAAATACTTTTTTAGAAACCAAACGACATATTTTAAACCGTCTTCGGGCTTAAATCTGATTTTGTTTGACGATAAGACGATAAACAATATTGCTTATCCTTAGATTTATCCGCGCACAACTCACAAGGTGTTGCCAGCAAACAAAATACCGTTTTCCTTCCACGATCTTTCCAAACACCTGTTCCCCTATTGCGACCTTGGCGGGGAAGCGGGGGGAAGGAGACAAGTAGGCAATACAATTTCAACTCTATTCTATATCGATAAGGTTGGTTTTAGTACGAATGGTCCTGAATCCCGGTGGTATTAATCGAAACTAGCTCTATGACATCAAATAGATGGAAAGCATTGGTTTTATGCACTTTGCTTGATTAGTTTGGAAGTGTACACTGTGGGTGTCAATACTCAATCGTAATGATTTTAAAATACATACTGCTGTTCTAAATGGAAAAGTGTATCCGTCTGTCTGTCTATAGACTATTAATCTATCTCTCTATATCTTCAAGCTTAAATCGACAAACCTATTTCTTCAAAATTTGGTGCGTAGATGATAATATCGCGGCGAAATCACAAATAACACCCAATAATCTCTTACCCTATATCACCCTATATTTAAAATTAGTTTTTTAAAGTTGTATAAAATCCATAGTTGATGCTACGATAAAAGTGATGATGATTATTATTAAGTAAGTACATATCTAACACATTGGACACTTGATATTTCATATTACTGATCTGCGGTTAGTATGAGATCTGATACAAAAAATATACCTGTCATACCGCATGATCCCTGGGTAATTCTTTATGGGCATGAAATACAAATCCTAAAAATTAATTCTTTAGTTCTTTAAAATTAGTTCTCTTCTAATTTAAATATTATAAATAAATAAACATCACATGTTTTCACTTTGTTACATTTATGAGATTTAAAACACCACTTTATTTTTATGAAAACCTTTGAAAATATACATAGCTGTAGTCTAGCAGAAACCCAACCTAACCACGTGACTAGACGCAGTCATGTTTACTATGTTAAAATGTTTATGGGGATATGTGGGTGTGTCTGACATCCCAAGGGGTGAATTAATGCACACGTGTAACCCCCCTACACCCTCGCGAAACCCTATTAGAATAATAAGAGGAACGTAGTAGTTTTACGACCATAGAAAATATAATATTATATTGTAATTTGTATTGAAATGTCGCAAAAGGTAAAAAGCTATTTTTATAGTACATTTTTGACTGAAATGAGGATGGATAAATGGATATTCGATGCTCTTTTCCTTATAATATGCTACTTAACAGATTTTGATAAAATTTTGTATGATAGTAATTTACGTAGATAAAAACTGTGCTCCCGTATAACTGTGGAATAATACTATAATTAAGTACTCGAATGAAACCGCAGACAATAATCTAGTAGCTACATAAATATACGCCAAAACAAAAAGGAAATCCTAAAAATCATTATTTATCAACAACTAAAATGTCAATACTAATATTATTGATATTGAAATAAGTATAAAACTTAATAAAGGGGTTATTTAATATCTTATATCAACCACACTTTCATGCATAGGTACATAATTTTTTTTCTGAAATACTATGTAAGTATAATTATTTAAATGTATATTTTTTACTTTAAGAGTGCATCTGACCCTAACTTGACTACATTCTTAAACCTAGATCTCAAAATCTGTAAGGTCTAGAAAGCTGATTTTTTTACACAAGTAACTTCAGTTCATGAAGATTAAATGCTCAAGACGAAAACACGATTACTGAAAAAATGCTCGATAGTTTCTTTTTTACAAAAAACCTTGTTTTAGATACATTTTTGCTTGGATCTTCGAAGTTTGCTGTCTTTTCTTTAATATTTTTTAATATCTAAAAGGGCATTGATGAAACCTAAATTTGCTCAAAACACTTTTTTCATAATCATTATGGTTCGTCTTTTATTCAAGTAAAACTAACTTGGCGATGATTCCGCGTCGTCCTTTTTCACCTGGCATATGAAAGACGTGCGTGAGTGTGAAGAGAGAAGGACTATGTTTTATTTTTAGGGTCAGTATCCCTCTTAAGTTTTATTTCTTAACATATTTGGTAAGACGTAGCAAGCAAGTATGACGTATTATAATATTATTACAGACGAAATTTGAGCGTACGACACAGGCAATAAAAGTCGGTATACGGTTGGTAATTAAATCTTATGCGAAAACAAAAATATGGCTATTTTTACATTAAATATCTGACATGTTAAGAAGTTAGAAATAGTAATAAAAATACACAAAAATTAACAAACTATGAGACGAAGAAAAAATATTAACATCACTAGTGCCAAAACAGTGTAAGATCATTTTTTCTACCAAAAAATCAGTTCAAACTTTCTACGATCATTGCATTCATTAAACAATATCAAGTTTATTCAATATAATTATATTATGTTAATACAGATTACCTATATAAAATCGACATGATGAAAGTTGTTCTGAATAATTCTGAATAAGGACTAATAAAATACCATGAAGTTGTGAATGTGACATAATTAATGAATAATTAGATGATAAATAAAAGGGAGTGAACACTATATTATTAAGTTATAAAAGGCTAATTAAAATTCATCGAATGATAAAAATGTTCCTTTTGTCTATATCAAATACAAAATAGCTCCAATGCAAACTTAAAAATAAAGAGTATAACCTACATATTAAGATAAAATAAGAAATATTAAGTTTTAACCCTCTACAGCTTAAAACTAAAAACAGAAAATCCCCCATTGCATTTTTTTTCCGAAAATTGCTGCGTTGTATAATGTATAATGTAATTATTATTGAGATATTTCTAAATAATTTATTTAAAGCTAATTAACTCTAAAAACTACTATATTATATATTATGTTATGAAGACAATGCATTAAACAATTTATTAATGTCTGCAAATCAGATAAAATATGTTAATTTCATAATATAAAATATTAAGCATAAAGTTTGTAATTAAAATATAAATCACATTGGTAATGACTAACGTTATAATGATCAAAACAACGTAACATCTGGAAGGTTGTAGAATGTTTATCAAAACCATAATTTGGAAATCAAATGATTTTAAACGGTATGTATAAAGCTGTTGTGGACTAAATTTGAAAACGTACGTTGATCAAAGGATTAACATTTATGATTTAACATCCGAATATGTATTATGTACTAACTACTAACTACTACAATCTTATACTATAAAACTATTTTATTTCAAACATAATGCTATTCCTTGTAGGTGTATAAAGATATTTTTTTGGATTATCAAAAATTGGCAGGTGGCCGATACTATGCTTTATTTTTTTGCGCGGCATTCGCAGGGTTAAATAGTGTGATCGCAAACCATGATAGTCGTTCGTGAACTCTATATTAGTGAAGTGTTAACACTTTCAGCTAATTTGCTTTATAGAAAAATATTTGATGATGTATGAGGAAATCTGTTTGTATGGTTTACTAATATAAAATTATTTTTACGGACTAACTTTGAAATATTTGATAAATTTTGGTATAAATTACTACCGCGTACCTACTATTAAAAAATGTTGATTCATAAACAATCTTCATAGTTTTCGACCTCCTATTGAAAATTTCAATAGGTACTTAACAAAAATAAGGAATAATTAAAAAGGGGGAAAATCAAAATCGCGTTATTTATCGCTTAAAGCTTAAAGTTAGGGACATCTATCTATATTCTATAACCTTCATGTATTTCAAATAAAAAAAACCAACATCCACATGAACATCATGAAAAAATATTTTTAATAGGTACCTAAGTACGCTGCATCGCGATTCGCGCTGTTGCCAGGCAACGCGTCACAAGATGGCGTCAATAGAACGTCACCAGGCGACGTGGCAGGAGGGGGGTAGGGGAGGGGATGCCGTCGGCCAAGCGTGTCATTTCCCGATGAAAAAGAGGCCTCAGACCCGAACGTCCTTGAAGAGTACGGAAGGTAAAAGTCTCGAAGTTACCTATAATTTTATAGACGGGGGAGGTCAAGTTCGTGGAAAGAGCTCGAGTTTTACCTCTAAAAGGACCCTTATGCTAACGGCATAAAGGTCACTCTGAGGTAAGAAAAGGCTGGATGGAATTGTAGCTGGTACTACTAATATATTCTGTGCTTGTATTTAGTAGGATTTACTTTGAAGAAAACAAGCTTTTTTTGAGAAACATGCTTCTGCTGTCTGACTTTAATATGGACAGAAATGATAAAGGATGCAGAAGGAGTCCTTTAATTTTCAGGGGGCTGCAAAATATTTAAAGAAACAACTATAATTCTATCAATAGTATTTAAAATAAGTACCTACATTTATACATAAATAAGATATTTTTTATAAATCTTACAAAATACAAAGTAATTCATCAACACAAGATTTTCGTGTACGCAGTTCGTACTTCGTACTCAATGATTCATATTATTATTTTGATTTTATCTTCAATCAAAATATAATAAAAACATGCTTCAAATTAGTGCAAAATATTGGAAGCATGTAAAATAATAATTATATCCCTAGAAGTTTTAGGAGGTAGAAAAAGTCACTAAGCGAACCTTCAAGGTTTAATATTTGCGCATTCTATAATTTTTCACTTGGCAAATTAAAAGGTAGGCATAAAGCATGTGATGCAGTGACGAGAACTCCGCAGTGTCCCACATAGAATGCTGGAGTGTGAGTGTTCAGACTCAGAGTATTTGACTTTGATATAAAAAAAAATACATTTGGCGGCAAAAGTGACATATTTTGATTGTCAGTTTTTCTACAGAATGAATTTTTTGTCGGGAAAAAGCGTAAAAATACGAAACGGATGGTTATAAAAACTTATTGTAATGATTATTCTTTACAGTGTTTGTCTATAAACAAAATATTATTATCAATCTTGATAATGGCACATATTATGTCTTTCGCCTTTTATCTAATCACTAATCAGAGTATTTACATAGGCTTTGAAGAAGCAAATAGTATTTTGCTGTCGTATGTAATTGTGGAATTACGACAGCATAATACTATTTGCTAATAATAATATTATACGTAAGTAATAAGTACAATATTATATTAGTACGTAGTATACGTGGCCTCGTCATAAATAAACATTTTTTTTCTTATTATTCCTAACCTAACCTAACCCTTTTCGCGTTGAGGATAGAGAGCCCCGGCAAGGCCCCGGCGATGAAAAGTAAGCATTTATTTACCTATACAGGTGATGAAGATTATAAACATATTTTCAGCATAAAACAAAATCACAAGAATAAATAGTAGATACAAAGTTTTTGTGAACATTTAAATATTTTGCAAATAAAAAAATCTTGAACGCAATTAAAAGGTAACCTTGAATTCGGAATAAGAATTTTAGTACACAGTTGTAATTAATTAATTTTTATGAATTTTTTGTGCATTATTCGATTAAGAAAATTTTATTTTAATTTTAAGTAAAATTAAACATTTTTGGTAGCATAATTAAAATTAAAATACCAATTACCAAAATATAATAGATAATATTAAACAATATAAAATTATGTGTAAGTCTAATCTCAATTTTTTATAATATTACCACTAGGAGAATGTTATACAAAATATTAAAATAATTGAAGGATATAACAAGCTTATAGTTTTCGTCTATAACTACGTCATTAGAGATTTAAAAAATGCAAATATTAAAAAAGGTCACAAGTCACAATAACCGATTTTTTATTAATGCACATTGCTTTAAAAATAAAATGTTATTTTTTCACACTTAATTTATTTTTAAACTTTATTATAAAAACTACAATCAACCTTTTGTAGTAAAATCACAATATTATGTAGATATTAGTACTTAGCTATGTAATGTGCACTTTTATTATTTTTATTTTATTTACATTCTTTGTAGAAGAATATAATAGTAATAATATTATGCATATTTTACACCTACGATATTTTTTCAAATAACAAAAAACAAGCATTTCAATAAACTGCAGCTACAGTATGATACAAATTAAAAAAAAAACGTCCGATCCTGTGTACACTGTACACCCAAAAAACGACATAATTTAAAAAATAAAGCAGATTGAGGACAATAGAATTATTATAAGTTGTACGGGTGAGCGAGTATCTGTCGTTAGCCATGACTGCGAGACAATTGGTGACGTCACCTGATAACAAACCGCAGCCGGAGTAGGTACGTACGGCGATGATATTAATATTATAAGCGCTTGCGCACGCGCTTATAGCATCTTACAGAGGAAACTTTAATAAAAAAAGTAGCCTTTATATGAAAAACAAAATTAAATGTTTTAAACTATAGGTTTATATAATTAATAATTATTGTTTATGGAAATTCAGCAAGTGATTAAAGAAAAAAACAGAAAATTCTATGTTTTCTGAACGTAAAGTACTATGACGTCATAATGGGCTGAATTTTCCAGGAATCGTGACAAATATTAGAAGCTAAGCTTGTTCGTTCCTCTCTTGAAATTGTTATTATTTTGGCCATTTAAATATTATTTCCTTAAAAAAGCTACCCCAAACCAGATTTTAGACAATTTAAATTACATAATAATATAATATGTGATCCTAATTTGCTAACAAGTGATAATTCAAAGACAACAGACCTGTTGTCGCCACCATTTTCCCAGCAGTTAGATACATAGCATAGTATATTATTGTGACTGTATAAACTATAACATTTTTATATAATATTTCAAGTCCCTGTCGCATACATTAATACGAATGAAGCTGGCAAAAGCGTCCGTTCTTTAATTATGTAAAGTGACCATTTACATTTAAAAATTCCTGTTGTGAACGGATATTTGCGGATTTGCGAAACTTTGAATCTGCCGGCGCGGGCGTCTATTACGTTTTTTTTTCATATACATGGTTGCTCATTTTGTATATTTTAATATTTTTCTAAAAGGATAGATCTTATTTAATATTTTTCTAAAATGTCCAGTTTAATGTTTATGTTGATAAGAGGCTAATAAGTTAGCAATAAGTTTCGTAATCTAGAGTTTAATAACCTAATAAGATTCTTATTGGTTCGAGTTAAAGTAATATAATTAAATATTTTTTGCTGTTTAATTTTTTTGTAGTAAGCAAAATGTATGCACCCTGTATTTACACCTACAAAAACCTACTTTTTGATACGTGTCGAGCGATTATAGTTTTTATATGTTCGCGATAGGGTCGTCGGATGATATCATTGTGCTTCTTGAATTTGCTGATAACACCCGAGGTCAGGTCTTTTGTTGTGATACAAGATACATATCGACGAACCCGGGTTTCCCTTCACATGCTAATACCAAGATGGCGCCTGATACGATAGTATCGGGAGCATACACGTGGCTAGCAACCACAAGAGCCTTGCTATATGCCTACACGATAGAATTAAAGCCTTCGGAAATATGCTTTTTTCATAATTTGTGTATAAAAAATATGCTTTCTTTTTTTTGTACTTTATTGGCACTCTACGAGCTACGACGCTACGCGACGTTTGAGGGTTAGGTAATCATAATATTATTATTTTTAATTTTACTTTTATTTTGCAATTATTAAAATATGTACATGGTTTACTATAAAAAATAACTTTACTTTTTATTTTTATTATTTATGGCATAAATCTATCCAAAATTCAAATTTCAAAGTAATAAACAGTTCTTAGAGATTTTATGTAATGGAACTTAGAGATCCTTTTGTAGATGCTAAGTAATACAATTATTTAAGAAAGCGACATTACTTCTCTTTTTACATAAAATCTTTTTGCCGGAGAACGACCTTTCTACATCTAGATCGATGTAAATTTTGAAGTAGCGGTACTCTAATGTAATTCAAAAATTTCACATTGCCTATTATCACCTCATTAACTTTTCCCATGGAAGAAACTAGTCCAACAGGAACATAAAAAGTAATTTTTAAATTTAAATTAACCGTAATTTTAATAGTAATTGATATACATAAAATTATTCCTTCGACTACTTACGAATAATAATTATATTAAGTATATTAATAATTATATTGAAACCAAAATGATATTTTCTAAAATTCGATCAATTAAAAATGACAATAATGTAACTAATATGTATTCAAAGTTTGAATGGATGAGTAGTGAGTACAGGGGGGCTATTATGAGCTCTTATATCCAGACAGTTTACAGGCCAGTTTACAAGCCGTGTGCGGTGTGACGTGTATATGCAACGGCCTGTAAACTGGCCTGTAAACTGACTGGATGTAAGAGCTCCAATAGCCCTGTGGGCCCAATGACCAGATATAAATTTTTAACATTTTTTCATCTGGCGTTTGATCCCAAGTAATTATTTTTTATGACTTTTGGGTTTATGTCCGTAGGGCTAGCGAAAAGTTTTAGATTTGTATAAAAAACAAAATAATTACTTTGTATGAAAACATTTATTACACACTGAATGAATATATTATAACATTTAAAGAAAAATAATTCAAGGGGCAAACTAGCAAACTGGTCACCTGATGGAAATCAATTTCCGTCGCCCATGGACACTCGCAGCATCAGAAGAGCTGCAGATGCGTTGCCGGCCTTTTACAAGGGAATAGGGTAATAGGGTAGGGGAGGGTAAGTAATGTATCATAAATTAAAATCTCGACATAAATAATAACAAAAGTACTTATATTCTAGATAATCTTATTATTATTATGGTAAGTATAGTTATTTTAGTTTAAAATTAGTTATTAATTATTATTTTAATATTTAAAACTTATATATTTCTTTAGTTGGCAAATTATATATAAAATTCTTTGTAAGGTAACGACTAATTAATTAATTAATTTTATATAAGTAAGTTTAATTTAATTGCGCGCCATTGTTATGGCAGAATGTTAGAACTATAAGTAGTTAATATTAGTTACATTTATATCAACAACATTCAGACATTTGAATTTGAAAATGAAAAATATTTTGTATGACGTACTATGGCAACTTTATGCCGATAGGCGCGAGCGGCTATAACCCGTTACCCGGCCGAATTTTATATTTTATGATTTGAATACAAAAAAAACTTCCCAAATCTATTGTACTAAGTACTAAGATAAAAAGAATCATTTTACTGTGGGAAAACAACCATTAAAACTTCACGCAGTATTTAAAGCAGGTAATTTTAGGGTTCCGTAGCCAAAATGGCAAAAAAGGAACCCTTATAGATTCGTCATGTCTGTCTGTCTGTCCGTCCGTCCGTCCGTATGTCACAGCCACTTTTCTCCGAAACTATTAGAGCTATACTATTTAAACTTGGTAAGTAGATGTAGTCTGTGAACCGCATTAAGATTTTGATGCAAAAATGGAAAAAATATTAAAAATTTTAGGGGTCCCCATAGGTACAACTGAAACAAAAAAAATTTTTTTTCATCTAACCTATGCGTGTGGGGTATCTATGGATAGGTCTCCAAAAATCATATTGAGGTTTCTCATATCATTTTTTTCTAACCTGAATAGTTTGCGAGAGAGACTCTTCCAAAGTGGAAAAATGTGTGTCCCCCCCTCTAATTTCTAAAGTAGAGGCATGATAATTCTAAAAAAAATATATGATGTAGATTACTATAAAAACTACCAACGAAAATTGGTTCGAACGAGATTTAGTCAGTAGTTTTTTTTATACGTCATAAATAGTAAACCTTAATCTAAATTTCATTAAATCGACTGAAATATAAAAATAAATCAAAAATATTTTAATTTCATAAAAATAAACCTTATTGCTGCTGCGGAAACCTCCATGGGCAAGTCCAACTCGCACTTGGCCGCTTTTTATAATCTTGATTCGGCGCAGTATGCTTAGGCATTACTATTAATAATCTACACTACTATTATAAAGAGGAAAGATTTGATTTTTTGTTTGTTTGTTTGTTTGTTTGTTTGTTTGTTTGTTTGTTTGAGTCGAATAGGCTCCGAAACTACTGGACCGATTTGAAAAATTCTTTTGCTATTGGAATCTCCCATTATTTCTGCTGAACATAGGCTACATTTTATTTTGGAAAAAAGTAGGGTTCCGTAAGATATTTGAGTTTTTCGGACGCAAGGTGCAAAAAATCAGCTAGAAAAGTTACTTATTTTGCGTACGCTGCCTAAACTATAAAAGATAGAACCATAAAATGTTCTAAGTAATTGTAGATCTTATAAATATCTACAAAAAAGTCCGCGACACACTATACCTATCTATGTCGAGTGAGGCACAATAACCATTTATTTATTTAAAAATCCTGAATTTTTTTTGGACTAAATTTAAACGGATATATTTTACTCACGCTATTAATCCTTATCAAAATAAATTATTTTATCACTAAGTACAGTTTATGTAGATAATATTTGGTCTTTGAATGATTAAAATTGGACGTTTGGTTTTGAAATTATGGCGAAATTAAAATATTACGATAGTGGGCGTCACCAAAGCGCGTGCGGGAGGAAGACATTATTCTGTTATAGAAATGAAAATTCTGTACATAAAAGATATGAAATGACACCCGAAATTACACCTTTGTCACTACATCGCTATAGAAGCCAAAAATGTGGTTAGTTTTTTGTCTGTCTGTCTGCCTGTCACTCTTTCTGTCTGTCTGTATGTTTATGAAAAATACTGATCTGAAAAATACTGATCCGATTTGAATGTGGTTTTCGCAGATATATTTATCTTCTTCCAACTTAACATCTGGTGTATAAAATTTTTTCCCTCCACCCCTCTAAGGGGACAAAAGAGGGGGTCAGATTTTGTATCAAACTTTTTTCTTTAACACGAAAACTACTGATCCGATTTGCATACGGTTTTCACAGATTTGCATACGGTTTTCACAGATATATTATAATTGTCTTCTTCCAACTCAACATCTGGTGTATAAAAATCCTCCCCCCCCTCCCCTCTCAACCCTCTGGGGACCAAAGAGGGGTTAGATTTTGTATACAACTTTTTTCTTTAGTGGACTTACTTCATATTGGGTATTAACTGTGTTTTTCAACTTAACATCTGGTGTATGACCTTCCCCCCCCCCACACCCTCTTAGGGGACAAAAGAGGGGGTAAAACATGTATCAACTGATGATAAAATATACTTTAAATGGCAAAACAACGTTTGCCGGGACAGCTAGTAATAATATAAGTTTTAAGGTGATAGTGTTAGATATGTTTTAAATGTACAATGTTAATGGTTATAACTGATTATTTTTATCAACCGTACTTCAAAACTTCTTGCCAGAAAGCAATGGATCGTATAAATGTTAAAAATTCATATCTGGTCATTGGGCCCAGTGGGCCTAAAAACCTTGGGACGAAACACCAGAGTACTCGAATGGATTACCTACCTAGTAGCCCTAATAGTTGTTACTAACTAATATAATATTATGTGCTAATAGGCAACGATCTAATAGGTACCTACCTAATATACCTAACACAGTTTTAAGCCTCTTTTATTCTTTGGTCGAATATTAATATATTATTATTTATTACTTTATCTTTCCTGATAGATAAAATTTTGAATATCGAAGTTCGATTCGTAGCGTAATAAATAATTCCGAATAACATTTCATCCGTTGTCAGTTTCGATTATTCTAAATTTGAATAATTATATTCAAAGTTTACATAAGCGCATCCTTTCTTCCAATCCGTGTCGTAACAGGCATATTTTGTTTACTGGGCACCCGGGTGACCCGAAATGCGAAACTGTGTCAAGCAGTTTATTCAATCTGCCTCTTGCGAGCCACTTAGTGCTCTCATGCGGTAAAATGCACCTTGACGCCATGAAGTAAAGCTGGAATTCGCTCGGCATACCATAGGGAGCATTTCTATGTCTTTAGTACGTAGGTTCTGCCCTTGAATGTAGTGTTAACAATGTCTATCAGAAGAAAGGCTTTCTGGTTTGTTTATGGTTGTGGGTGCACACTGCACGTGTTATTTTATTTACGTGCAACTTTTGTCATGAAACAAGAAATTTAAAACATAAGAAAATATTGTTACTTACTTAATTGTTAATTATACTTAATAAAAACATAGATTTGGTGATTTATCGTGTCTCTACTTTGTAAAAACTATCGATGCCGTGACCTAGGTATACCTACACTATACATAGTCAACTATTATAGGTCTACCAGAATCTGATGGCAAAAAGTGAGAAAGTAATTAATTGACTCTAGCAATACCGGGGTATTTGGAATATATAACATTTTGATCCTTTTTTAGGGTTCCGTAGCCAAAATGGCAAAAAAGGAACCCTTATAGATTCGTCATGTCTGTCTGTCTGTCACAGGCACTTTTCTCCGAAACTATTAGGGCTATATTATTGAAACTTGGTAAGTAGATGTAGTCTGTGAACCGCATCAAGATTTTGATGCAAAAATGGAAAAATTATTAAAAATTTTAGGGGTCCCCATAGGTACAACTGAAACAAAAAAATTTTTTTTTCATCTAACCTATGCGCGTGGGGTATCTATGGATAAGTCTCTAAAAATCATATTTTTCTAACTTGAATAGTTTGCGAGAGAGACTCTTCCAAAGTGGTAAAATGTGTGTCCCCCCCCTCTAATTTCTAAAGTATGGGCATGATAATTCTAAAAAAAATATATGATGTAGATTACTATAAAAACTACCAACGAAAATTGGTTTGAACGAGATCTAGCCAGTAGTTTTTTTATACGTCATAAATGGTAAACCTTAATCTAAATTTTATTAAATCGACTGAAATATAAAAATAAATCAAAAACCTTTTAATTTCATAAAAATTAACCTTATTGCTGCTGCGGAACCCTTCATGGGCGAGTCCAACTCGCACTTGGCCGCTTTTTTTCCTTATAGCGCGAGCGGCTGATTCTCTGTGTGAAACATGCAAATAATATATAAATTTATCCAATGATCAAGGATATTTTTTGAAAATCTGCTGTCAAAATTTGCCATCAGGTTCTTGTAGACCTAAAATAATAATTCATAATCAATATAATATTATTTTATACCCCTGCTAGAAGTAAGGACCATGTCAGCCATCGCTAGCAGGATAAGAACTCTTCTGTCACTGATAAATGATAATAATATTATAGCGAATGAACCAGGTCATTGAACTTTTCCATAATAATATTATGAATTTTTAAAAACAACCTAGTTACCGATAGCGAAAAAGAAGTGAAACCGTTTACCGATAGATAAAAATGTAATTTGCATATTTCCAATAATGTATTCCAAATGTCTGTATAATAGACACCTTTTTACAGTGGCGACGCAAGACCTAAATTTTATGTGGACAAAATATATTTTGCGAGGCCCCCTGACGGATAATGCAAGAAGACGGATTTTGTTGAAAGATTATTTTGATACTCGTAAATGCTAAAAAAACGCGCTGTCCAAGGGGCGCGAGGCCGTGGGCGGTCGCCCACACCGCCCAAGCCTTACACCGCCTCTGCCTTTTTATTCCAATAGCAACAGCATCGCCATGGCTTCGTAGAAATACAAATTTAGTATGTCAGGATCGCACCAAACTCATGATAAAATTTTGACCAATTTTCCTTTACAGTCATAAGCAGAGGTTTTAATATTATACAAATTGGGCATGTGCTGACGCTGATAACTGTTATCATATTTCATCAAATACTTACAATTGTTTATCTCTATCGTATAATGTGATATGTCATATAACATAATATTATGACGTAGGTACTTTTTACGCCTTTCATCAATTTTTTATTAGAAATTTATCACATGATCCATACACCAATCATTTAGGTTTTACAATTCTTCCGTAAACAATATTGACGTTGCATTGGTTGGAAAATCCATTCCAAAATGAGAAAATTTTTGTCTAAAATAATTATAACTTTGATAATATTACTATTTACTTAGCAAAAAAATAAAAATACAGGCCGTCACAGACTTAGCTATAATATATATTAATATACCGTACTAAACACACTGAGACCAGAAATATCTATTATAGCTGAGTGTGTGGTCACGCGAAAATTGTATAGAAAATAATATATTATAGTAATATGCCTAGCTATAAACATATTAATATAATATATTATAGCTAAGTCTGTGACGGCCTTAAATCTATTCTAAAATGGATGAAGACGGAAATAGGGTTGTGACACGCGACACGTATTGTTATCGATAGTTTTGACAGTCACAAAACAGAGACGTTGATTACATAAACGTCAGTTACCGTCACTTCCAATTATTATGTGTAACGGTCCATGTATTCACGTCCACAAAGATGACCTTCAGTGATAGTACCTATACCTAAATGTTTCATTAACAAATGGGCGTCTTACACCTACAATTAAAAAAACACTTTTATTTTACAGTTATTTTAAGTATGTTTTTTCACTTTTTCATTTTTTACTTGTGATGTTTTCTAGTGCCCACCTGCTTTTTCCTGAGAGTCTGGACCAGGATAACTGGTTCCATCGCACTAGGCGCGGCAACGCGACGCCAGCTACTGGCGGCTGCAATGATTCCAACGCACTTTTTATTCTTTTTTTTTTCTTAAAATATAAAATAGTCGGTTTTGTTGGGGTAAGAAACTTTACTCGAGTATTTCAGGAGAACCTTAAAAATATTTTTGGACATCATATTAGTGGAAAAAAATTAACTTTAAATAAATTCCACCTTACAAAAACTTTTCATGTTTTAAGTAAAATATGTTTATGCGAGGTATAAAATAATAATATGACAAAATTATGTTAAATTATTTTATTAGCCAGCAAGTTATAACTATGTGTGATAAATTTAAAATATTTTAAAAACCTTAAAATTCAAAGGCAGAACAATGGTCTATTAAAATGAATGTGCATACTTAAATAAAGTTTTTCACTAGCTTGTTAACATTCTACTGTAAACTACTGATATGAATTTTAATAACGTGAAATAAAAATATTTAAAAAATTAGGAGTACAGTTCATTTCTTAGACGTGAGTTTGAGCATAGCTAGAAAGGTACCTACTCTCTCTCCCAATTTTGAAAATTATAACATAAATGATAAAACTAAACATAAAATAGTGTCATTAGATTTCGACAAAAATATCGAGAAACTAGTTTAAACTCTAGACCTACAAGCTTGGTCCTCATTTGTGAGTATGTATTCAGAAAACCTTCAACTTTAATGTAATATTTTATTACAATGACATAATATATTATGCTTCGTTGTAGCCATATTTTGACCTTATCGAGTTCGTGAATGAAAAGAAACGCTACAACATTTTGTATATTTATTTTAAATATTTAACTATTAAGTTGAATAGTATTTGAATTGACCCCGTTTTGTTTACTCTATTATTTAATTAGTCAAATCAATAAGGGCCTCTTTCACCACCTTCGAGTAAAGTGTCGAGTAGACTACTCGCCAGTTAAAGTCACAAGTAACTACATGTGCCAATTTCACGACCCTCAAGTAGACTAATCATATGATTAAACTGTCAAGTAACTTACTTGCCACTTCATCTGTCAATTAGCGAGTTTACTTGACGGTTAAAATATATATTTTGCGTTTTGTCGGTTAAATACAATCACAGAGATTTAAATATTTGTTTATCTCTTGTAAAAATGGATTTCGTTGATTTAATTGATCACCAATTAGATGAATTGGACTATAATACGTTGCAACGGACATCGAGACCTCGTGTCTTTAAATCACGTGTTGATTATTTCATGGACTTAGATGAAACCGACTTTTTGGCTAGATTTCGTCTATCGAAGCGTACAGCGAACCAAGTGCATAACCTAATAAAACATAAAATAATGCCTAAAACGCAAAGGTCAGTATAATAGTTTTATCATTAAATAATCAATAATGAGTACCTACCTAATGACTAATGACAGTATTCTAGTACTGTACTTTACCTACTTAGTTTTTGTACAAATAAAGGATTTTCTATTCTATTCTAGTACCTACTATTAGTCCTTTTTACACGTTGGAAACAAAATATTATATTGAATACAATGTTCTGTCAGTAACCTACTTCAAGAGGTATCTATGTGCTTACTAACTTATACATTACAAATTAAATATCTTGATTTTAGAAATCATGCAGTTTCGACAGAAACGAGACTACTATTAACACTAAGATATCTCGCGACGGGATCCTACTTAAGAAGTGCAGCAGATTTTTGTGGTGTCAGCCCACCAACAGCAAGCCGTATTGTTAACAAAGTTACTGAGGCAATCGCTCAATTAAGACCAATAATGATAAAGTTCCCTGACGATTTGAGTACTCTACAAGATGGTTTTTATCAAATAGCAAGGTTCCCGAGGGTAATAGGAGCTATAGATTGTACCCACGTTACAATACAATCACCTGGTATGTTATATTTTAGAATTAAATTTTTTCTTTCTTCTTTTTGCTTTAAAATATACTTTTAACTATGAAATATACATAATATTATAATAATTTATAATTAAGTACAAGATTTTAAAAATACATTAAACCTACTTGTCATTTTAGGAGGCAATTCAGCTGAAAATTACAGAAACAGAAAATCTTATTTTTCAATTAATGTTCAGGTTATTTGTGATAGCCAATTAAGATGCATGGACATAGTTGCAAGATGGCCAGGGTCTGTTCATGATCAGACTATTTTTAACAATTCTTTTTTGAAGCAAAGATTTGAAAGTGGACAATTTGGAGACAGCTTGATCCTCGGTGATAGTGGATACGAGTTAAAGCGATATCTTTTGACACCCTTTCTGAATCCAGCATCCCCAGCAGAAAATTTATACAACGAGTCACACATACGAACCAGGAACACTGTTGAAAGATGTTTTGGTGTATGCAAAAATAGATTTCCTGTACTCAGGCGACAGATCACATTAAAGTTAGATCGAGTACAAGCTATAATAGTTGCCTGCTTTGTGCTACATAATTTTGCAATTGATGCAAATGAAAGAAACTTTGAGGACAACAGCTGTGACTTACTTACTGAACCTCATGAAGAAAATGCAGCACAGATTCCAGATTACAATATAAATAGTGATACCAGAAATAGACTAGTGCAAGAATATTTTTTACCATTATTGAATAACAGAATATTATAAAATTAGTAAAACAACATGTTCATTTAAAATTTTGTAATTTTAATTTGTATTCTTCTTCTTTCCATTTACGCTCTTTTTCTTTGAACTCTGCCTCCTTCTTGCGTTCATTTTCTTCAAACTCCCATACCTTCTTTTTTTCTTTTATTTCCTCTTCTAAAAATGATTTTTGAAGCTGAACTAGCTCCAATTTTGCTTGAGTCAGCTGATCAAACAACGTCCTCGTTGGCACATTCGCTGTAACAAAAACAAAGGAAAAAGTGAAGTTATGGTACGAGCATTTTCAAGTCGACCATGTTACACACTATTCTATAAAGTCTTACCAATCAGTGCAGGATGTTTCTTTGATTTTAAATTCCTTCTACTAGTGACATCCCATTTTCTTGTAGAAGTAGATGGAATTATGAGACTTTTCCTCGTAGGAGTCTCAAGTAAAACTTTGTCTGTAACAAAAATAATAAATTCATATCAAATAGTTAATAGAATCAGGCGTTACTTTGCGGAAATCCATAGCTTAAAATTTAGTTTGTTATTATTTTTAGCAATATTCCGCGAAATAAACCTCAACCTTTAAGTAAATGAGTGAGTGCACGCATAGGCATGCGTACAGCACCTCCCTCCTCTCCCACGCTGCCTATGCGTACACTCGCATGCAAGAACCTGCAAACACCACCACCACACAAGCAATAATGTTGGCAAATCCGTGCAAGGCCCCTCACCACCATACAGGTCGAAAACCTCGAAAAAAGAGGTTTTCGACCTGTATGGTGGTGAGGGGCCTTGCACGGATTTGCCAACATTATTGCTTGTGTGGTGGTGGTGTTTGCAGGTTCTTGCATGCGAGTGTACGCATAGGCAGCGTGGGAGAGGAGGGAGGTGCTGTACGCATGCCTATGCGTGCACTCACTCATTTACTTAAAGGTTGAGGTTTATTTCGCGGAATATTGCTAAAAATAATAACAAACTAAATTTTAAATTCATATCAACTTTTACAGCAGAGACAACTCCTAAATACTTCAGTTGGAATATTACTGTCACTGAAAAAAATAATAATCAGGTGCTGATGTCAAGTTTACACAAGAAAAGTATTATTAAAATAATATCAATACATACCATTAATGATTTCTATGGCATTTTTTTCTATAGGAACTGTACTGCTTGTGGCTGGTATCGGTTCGCACTCATCAGTCACTACCAACAAAACTTCTGTAAAAAAGGAAAGCATATATTATACCAGACAGGTGGATGTTATTATTATATAATTTAGATGTGCAGCACAACAGGCACATAGTTGGTATGTGTATAAACGCTTACCGTTTTGATTCTGAATATCACATTCACATTCTACAACCTCAGGTATATCTACAATATTCATTATGGAAGTCTCATCAACGCTGCCTGTAACGGCTGTAACAAAGCATTGAAAGTACATGATATAATAATATAATAATTATATTAATTATTGTTGTATAAAATAGAAATATTACTTATATTAATAGAAATAATACTTATTGTGTATTCCCAATACAAAAACCCATATATATCAAGTTTATTACTAAAAAAATAACAATCTACTTAACTCACCTTCATCTCCTTGTATTTTTATAGCATCAGAGTCGTAGATGCTCTGCATACCATCTGTGCTCAGGGTGATTAGGGATTTAATTTGCTCCTCTACATTATCAAGCGGAGGCGCCGTGTTTGGGCCACCTCCGGTGCGATAGAGCTCTGAGCGTATTACAGCCGACTTCTTTCGCACCGTACGTTTCAGGCCCTCATATTTAATTTTTAAAGTTTTGGTTGCTCTGTATACGCCTCCAGATCGAGCATTAAATTCTTTTTGAATACTCTCCCACGCAGCTTCTTTCATCTTCCACGAGGAAGCATCGCTCTGCTTATTCTCTAATACCGATTGGTATTTTTGTATAAGGGACACCAAAATGTCCCTCTCATGTAGAGAAAAGTTAGCGCTCCTATCTCTCTTTACTTTCTCCATTTTTCCTTAAAAACTTAATACTACAAGCGACTCAAACAACTATTAAAACAATCAACAACACAAAAAATCTTTTATAGAAAGGCATAATTCTTCTTATACGTCAGACGATTGACGTTTCAATGTCATTTTGAACGAATGTAATGTACGATTTGGATTGTCATTCACATAACGGGCAAGTAGTTACTCAGAGCTTTATTTTTGCTTGTGAAATTGACAAAAGATACTTGTAAGTTTTACTTGCCAATTAACGTTACTTGACAAGTAACTACTCAACACTTTACTTGGAGATGGTGAAAGAGGCCCTAACTGTAATAGGAATATACTTCATCAGTCCATAATAATTTAACTTTAGAATTAATAGGGGTGTGATTCTCAAAAACATGCTACATAACATCAAAATGCGTGATACATAATAATAATATATAATCAATAATTGATTAACGTTTATGAGGGAACGCGGGTACAGTAAAATTTGAACGAAGAAACTATTGCTATCACGCTTCACCCTGCGCTGGCACGTGTATTGTGATAGAGACAGATACAGTAAATCGTGGTTACGTATTCCTCTGATTCCTCCTTCAAAATAGAGCCTATCTAATTATTTTTTTTAATATCTTCAGAAAGGATGAGTGACTATGCCTCTACGTTTTTATTTTACCTAAAAGATCTTTCAAATTCGTTTTATGGTCGGTTGATTGGCGGGGTACGGAGCATTCATTTTTTGCGATTTTTGAAGGGTCATATTTTTTATTTATTAGTAAATTAAAAAAAAATTGGAAGTAGAGGCATAGCTTTCACAGATCCCAATAATGTATAAAAAATCATTTGTCTAGACGCATTATCCAGGGAGGAAATTGAGGAATACGTTTGTATGGAAAAAAGTGTTAGCGTTTATAAGACATTTTTGACTCAATTAAGTAAAAGAACGTAGACAATAATATTTACTTAGGCATTAAGTAATCGTAAGTAGTGCATAATTTGTTTTCTACAGTAAGTAAACTATCTTTTGGTCGTGTACCTATCCTAACAGCATCATAGATTAATCTTTACGCTCCGTTGATAGAATTCGTCACAAATCCACTCTACGTGGCAGGCAGTCTAGGATGAGGATTAACGTGTCCCATCAGCCGTGATATAGATAACATATACGTCGCTTAACACGATTTATCGATATTGATTTATATCAAAAATATTGAAAAGAGACATCACTACTTACATAAATTTTTAATAAAACAAGTAAAATAAAACTCGAACAGAACACTTTCTCTATATATTAGAAAAATCTTGTCGAACAATAATTTAATCACAATTTCCTTTTTGGCACATTTTTGTTGCATAACAAGTCTTTTGATATATAAAACAAAAGTAAAAGCGGGCAACATGGCGTCACACAGCAAACATTGAGCGCGAAAAAAAGCAAATGGCCGCGCCAAGGTCGCAAGAAGCTGTCCTAGTCATGGAGGGCATTTACATTTTTTTAAATGCTTCAGGCTCCGCAAAAGACTAGTTTTAAAATGCCGTGTTTATGGGCGATTACTTTATAAAGATACGATGCGTTTTCAAGTTAGTGATTAGGTTTGTGATAAAAATAAATACTTACTTACATATTTTATGAACTATTTTTGAATGTAGATTTATCATAGTTGAATCCAAAGTTGAATCCAGTTGAATCATTGAACTGTTTGTGATATGGGAATGGCAGGTATAATATGAAAACAATATGACATCCGTTTTACTTCAATTTCTATATAAGGAAATAATATAGTTATAACTTTTTTATTTGACTTTCAAATACATACCAAATGAACTAATTTGAACAAATTTGCAAGCTAACACAAAAATTGTGACACGATTCTCAAAGTTAATGTGAGTTTATGGGAGCATAAAAGCTAGTTATAATAAAATTAGTAGAAGGGAAAAATGTTAGATGATAAAATCGGAACGGCAATATCAAGTATCAATATTGCAAGTTGCAGAACCAGAACCGTGGACTTGTTTAAGAAAAAACGTTAAAAAACTGTTGTACTGTACGAGGCAACGCATGGGAACCGAATGCATCTTTATAATATGTTTTTTGCGCAGCAATTTCGGACTTTGCCTCAATGCACTACAGAATATTTTAGATGCCTCGAAGCGACCGTTGAAAAACTGACCAAAGCCGTAAACGGGTAGTACCACCTGTCACTAGAGCTACAACAGGACTAGCAGAAGAATTTCGTAGCGGATTTTAGAGTCAACTTTTAGGCTCCATACACACATGATGTTGTTAAGCAGATGATTTTTTTAAAACAATTTTTTGCGTCCTGTTTCGGGTGTCTTGATGTTTTATGGTTTTAACTAATTGTTGCGATAATTAATTTAATAAATTATTTATCGACAGCACAAGTGGCGCATCACTATTGCTTTTTTTAAATTTCAAACGCAACTCGCAAGTGACGTCGTCGCTGGCTTACTCCAATACGATTCCAATTTGAACTGCGGTTGTAGAGGTCAGGGTAAACCCAACGTGTAAACGCAGGCATAGTCGGCAGGTAGACCACTATCCAGATTTATATCCGTACTAACATTATACATACGAAATAGTGTCAGTCTGCCTGTAACCTATTCATTAAAAAATATGAATATGCGGAAGCTGCAGACTATATTTTTTGAAGCAAACAAAATATCTTTAAAATTCCATTATCCTAGCTTCCGTTAAAACAGCAATAGAAGATAAAATAAAATATTAAAAGGCATGCTATATTTTATCAATTTCACTTGCATTATTTACCTGTATGCGTAATCAGTAAAATATACTTGAAAGAGCACTACCTTGAATATCTATCCATTTAAGTACCGGTATTATATATACATATTATTATAGTATTTATTTATTATAGTTAAGTACATTATTATATATTTTTATAAATATAGCATTTTGAATTAAGTACATTGATATTTATTATTTATTTGTTTTGTTATTTTTGTATATAATTATATGATATTTCGTCGTTTTAGTATAGTATTAGTTTAACTTTTAACGAGCATAATATATTATTGTATATTTTAATGTAAACATATTCGTGCACGTCCTATCTGCTGTAATTTTAATCCTAATTCCTATCTCTCTCCGTAGGGCTGCTGGAAGAGATTTCTTTTTAGAAATAAGCAGATCCTTTGTGTCGTCTTTCTGTGTAAACTGTTATATTGTTGTTTTCCTGTGCACAATAAATTATAAAAAAATATATTTATAATTATATACTACTTAAGGCATGGTTTCTCAATCTTTCGGCTCCACGAACCCCTGTTAAAATTTCTAGGTGACAGCGAACCTCTTATGGTATCTTATCAAATCATTGTTATCAATGATTTACAATTTGCGATACTGCAAATTAAAATCTTTATTGTACTGGTTATTTATTAGTAAACTAAATTAAATTTAATACAAAATTCAAAATAAAAAATGTAATAGGCAACGTTTTGGGATGTCGAGCATAATATTTGCGAAGATTAATTCAATCTTATCTTTTTCAATTTTTTCTGATATCTCTTTATCTGTGGACAAAATGATAACGCAAAAACGCAGCCGAGACAGTGTTGTACACACACCTTATCGACATCGAAAATTTCTATGAAATAACTGTATTTTACCGTATAATATCACATAAATCCTTATATTTTTAAGAAATGACACAATGGATGGTAAAAAAATCTAAGCCATCATTATATTTGCAAATTATTAAGCCACCATTATTGTAAGTAAAGTAGCAATCATATTATTACATATAAAATGGTGAAGAATGAAAAATAATATATCTCTCTAATCATAATAATAGCTCATACATTTATAAATTGACTGTTTCAACTCCAATCGTACGGTAAGGTACAGTAAATGGAGTCTCATTAAAATTTCACCACTTAAAACCATGGTTGGCTTGACAGCTGCATGAATGATGTTTCTAATGAAAGACTTTTACGAGGAAACTAAATACCTATTGATTGTTTAATGAAATAATATGCCTACAATTTTTACTCGTGTTATTTAAATTATATATTTCAATGCTAATACTACGCTTTGGTATAGCAATTTGAATAATCGATATTCGAAACTAGTGATTCTTAATAATTTAATGAACGGAAATCAAAATTTGTATGACTACTACTATTTTTTACTAATAGTCAAATTATTGTGGTACACGCAGTAGCAAATTTAAAGCCACAAAAAATAGATGTGGAGCTAAAAAATTTTATAATATTATTATTTGCTATTTATGTTGCATAATTTAATACACGTATGTAAGAGTACCGTTTTGTAAAATATTATTTATGAATCATATTGTAATTTGAAGTGTTTTAAGAGCTTAAAGCATTTGAAGTTATCATTTGAATTTTAATGTCCCGAATTCAATCTTAATGTCGAGAATTGAATCTTGATACATTTTTGCTGTACCTAATGTCATAAAATCTTGCTAGATTTTCTAGATAAGATCAAATTAATGGATTAAGTTTTAAATCTTATGCATGCAATTTGATATTAAAATGATGCTTGATATGTGTACATTCAATTTGTCAATTTCTATCGACTACAAAAAAATTATCGATAACTTTCGCATCCCTAGTAAGCAAGCGTTTATAAGATTTGCTTTCTCAGTCGGCCGCCGAGTAAAAATATTACACTTAATAGGTACTTTTACTGTGTCACTTAATTGCTTTGCGGACCGGTCCAGCTAGCTGGTAGCAACGACACAACATTGCCAACAGGGCAAGGCATCTGCACACACTATAATAAATATTCATAAAAATACACTAGAGGATTCACGTATGTGTGTGAAAACATGATAATAAGAGTTAGCTGTAGCATGCTCTAGCATTTGAGGATTACAGCCATTACAGGTAAAGCTATGAAACAAAATGATTTAGCGGTTTTGTAATAATAATAATTATAAATAAAAACCAGGTAAGTAGCTATAATTTGAAGAAAAACTTAAATAATACTAACCTAAGTATCTATAGGTAAAGCAAGAGCTGATGAGCGAAGACAAATTCGATCAAAAGTAGAGTTCTGAAAGTTTTAATGTATCTGAGCTAAAAACTGAACAAATAAGATCAAGATCAGTTTACATTACAACTTGAAAAGCAAGGTGATGCAATGCTTTTTTAAATGAGCCATTGAAAATTAGAACAGAAAGCCCAACATGATTGCCAGCAGTAAGTTTGTAATTTCAATGTGGATTCTTATTGTGTAGGAAATGAAGTTCAGTTTTGAGCGGTTTATCTAAAAATCATCGCAATTTACAATGTGGACCGACCCATGGGAGTACTATAATCTATACTAATATTATGAAGCTGAGGAGTTTGTCTGTTTGTTTGTTTGAACGCGCTAAACTCAAAAACTACTGGTCCGATTTGAAAAATTCTTTCAGTGTTAGATAGGTCATTTATTGAGAAACTTAAGGGAAATATATTATATTATCACGTTAGGACTAGGAGCGAAGAAACTACTAGGAGGGAAAATTATTTGAAAGGGCTTAGCTCACGAACTACTGGAGCAATTTTTATGTTATTTGGCACAGATAAAAAGTAGACCACATGAAGGATCATACTAGGCTATTTTTCGTTGGCTTATTTGTCTCTGAAATTCCTAATATACGCGGGCAAAGCCGCGCGGAACGTCTGGTATTATAAAATTGTTGTTCTTCACATGCACCGCTCAGCTTTATTACAAAAGATTATTATGTTAATAAGAATAAATTTAACCGTCTAAATATAAACTTACTAAAATAGCTATCCAGTTTGTTTATAGTTACATTTTGTTACTGCAGCAAATAAATTATAATAATTAATGTCGTCGAAATTTTATGTATATTTTTCGGATATTTACTCATTACCTATTACTATATTATTATATCCTTGGCCTTGCCTTATTAGACATAAAATATGAGACTTACAAACAATAAAATATTTTAAACGTGTATCACATTACTATGTGGATTATTCTGATTTACATTTTCCCTAATTTTTATGTGTATTTAAAAATTATTCTAATGAGTAAACTATTAAATTTTTAACATAAATGGCTAAAAAAACATTTTCAAAACTACAGGTTGTATTAATTCGTGAGTGTAAAAAATCGACAGAAATGAAAACGAAATAGCAGGCATACAATTTCGCCGCGGGATAGAAAGAATGGTTGTTACTACCTTAAAATTTGTAACCACAAATACACAACGCCGCTAAAAAGTTTTTACTTAAAATTTAAAAATCACGGAGAAGGGGTAAAAATGTGGGATATAATATATTGTGGAGGCGAATAAAAAATCTTCCGACCGAGTAAAAAACTAGATCAAAATCAGCCTCCCGTTAGGATGTTTTGATGTCACGGACAGACAGACAGACAGACATGTCAAACTCAGTTTTCGTTGGGGGTTAAAAATGTAGTAGAAAAATAATGGTCGGTAGTGTTGCGCTATCTATGCGGTGATTTATCGATATGTTATTACTTATTATATCGATATTTTTGCAAGTGACATTGTTATTGTCATTGCAATTTAATGTAAAAGAAACCGGACGTGTAATCAGTGTTTATTGAGGACAGATAACAACTCTCATAATTAAGTACTATCTACATGTTTTATTTTGTTTACTACACACAACGTGATATGATTGGAGGCGCACAAATAATATTTATCTAGTAGCTTTAGTGAATCTTCAAAAACTCTACTTTTAGAAAACATAACCTCTTTTTACAGTCAGCTAAAAATATTATATATAAAATCGCTCTAAAATTTCAGAGGGCAAAGCTGGTGTGTTTTCTTTTTCACCCAAAAAGCATTGAAGGGATTTTGAAGTTTGATGAAATTTGACATGATTGAGCTATAATTATAGGCTCTGGATTAGTACATAAGCTGCTTCTATCCTGAAGAACGCTGATTCCGTGGAATAGACGGTTACAACTAAGTTTAACTTCATCGCGGAGTAAAACCATAGTATAAATTGTTAATAATAAAGTTAATACAATAAGTAGTTTAAGTAAAAGAGGTGTTGAACTAAAGCCCAGACTTAGTGTTAATAATTTAAGCTTAGTTCATGCGATAAGTCGATATCGATATAAAGTGATTGCGCCAGTAATTAGCACTTACAAAATCCACGGCCATTACTAGGTAAGCCGTTTAGGATATTTCCTCAAGGCTAGGGCTGGCAACCAAGAGAAAATGTGCACTACATTGTCTAGGTGTAATAGAATGTTAAAGTAAAAGTTTATCTAATGAAGTACAAGCTGTTTCTATAGTGCGCAAGCAGTAATAAAGTAGTATGTATTTAAAAAAAGGTAGTGTTTTGTTTTTTAAAATTACAAATTTAAAAATAACATTAAAAATATAAATGTTTTCCGCGATTTTTGTACGTCAAACAGAAGACAATGGGAACTGTACATTTTCCTGCGACACCAAGTTTTATCAAAACCGCTCCAGTAGTTAGAGCCCATTAAAAACAAATATTTTCACTAAAAACGCATAATTTTCAAAGATGGCAACCCTAATTTAGTGTTACAATGAGATCATCATGATCGATCTACAACAGCCTTCGACTGTTTAACCATCTTAATGAGATCTGCCGCGGCTTAGGTAAACAACACGCGACAAAACAAATTTTGTTTGATTAGCATTTTTCATTTGGAAATGGTTGCTGATTAAGGTGATGCCGCGTTAAAGTAAAAAACCGTGTTGGATAATATGTTTTAGATTGCTTGTTTTCTATGAGGGGCCGGCCCGGCCTCTCATAGAAAACAAGAAATGGAACAGCAAGAAATGGAAAGGGCGTAAGCGACAAAATGGTTTTTGTCGTGTAATTTAAAATCATAAATATATTTCATAATAATATAAGCTATGGGCAAATTAAAGTGTATGCTTAAACCAATCTGTGTAAAAATTTTGGAAGATTAAATCACTCTCCTCTGTTGGCAAAATTTGACCAATCGTGTTATGCTATAGAGTATAAGGTAATTCAAAGACAAAGACATGATGAATACTGACAAAAACTTTAATTTCTTAGCTTTAAAAGTCGATATTGCTACAACCAAATTATCAATGCGTCGCCTTAAGAACAACGCTTTCAACTAAATTGGTTAAAATCGCTAAACAGCGCGGTATAATCGCATGAACGCGCACATTCCTATTTGTTAAGTATAATATAATATTATCTACTAGATATAATATTATTATGTACTTATAGTAAAAAATATATTATTATATGAAGATGTTGTAGCTGTCCTCCTCTAGGAGAAAACGTAAAAATCCACTTTCCTAATCGAATATCAATTTCCAATATTATCTACTTGAAGTAGGACGTAACAAACATGGCTGACGAATACAAAATGCGCGGCATTTGGTTTTGGCGCCAAATCTATTCGAAGACGTAGTATAGTCTGTAATTGCTAGCACCGGCTAATTGGCGGGAGTGATATTACACAATGATAAAATAAATAAAAAAGGATTCACAGAATAATAAAATTCCTGACCTATGAAATTGATTACAATTAGCCTTCGATTTTTACGAATACCTACCTATTTAAGTATTTAATATTCTCACTCCTTGAATGCCACAGGCGAATTATTTTTTAATTAATACTTGATTTATTTTTTGTAATTTTCCACCTGATTCTTCTTCTTGTCTTACCTGGAACAAAAAAGTAAATTAAATCATGTCACGACAAGGATAAGATCTCTAACGTTATTGGAATAAATTGTAGAGACGGAAAACGAATGCGGAAGTGTGTCCCTCAAATCGTTGTAATTATGTTTTATTGGCACAGCGATCAAATAGGAGATTAAAATAAAATATTATGTAAGCATGAAAATTGAAAATATTATATAAAAGTACTTATACATTTTACGCAGAAGTTGTAGTGGCTCTTCGAAAAAAGTCTTCGTTCCTCTCTTTTGTTGATTTTGGTTATAAAGAATTAATTTTGTGAGAGAGGTTTTGGTAATGTTTTTACTTTTTAATACTAATTATTAAAAACTTAAAATGTTAGGTAACATAAAACGTATATTATGAAGGTACATACAAATAACATGACGATTTTATTTTATAAATTATATTCAGACTCACTGATTTCGTAATACGCGATTTCGTTTTCATCTAAAATGTGTTATTTCTTGTTCAAAACCTGTTCTGTTGAAAGGTTAACAATATAATTTGTTGAAGAGATATTTGTATTTTAATAGCTCGCAAAAAACTATTTTTATAGCGTAAAGTAACAAATAATTAGCACTTATAAGATAGATAGTTTAATTATCATAGTTTAAAAGTAAGGTGTAATAATATTATTACATTTTTATTCTCTGTCTTGTCTAGAATTTGTAATGTATACACTTTATACAAATAATGTATTGGACTAAAACTGCCTGATTATGACATTCAGGTTTCCTTTAGAAATTTCCTACATAACTAATTATTACTTACATTAGTATTATCTTGTACTTCCTATTACTAAGACTTCGTTGTCTGTCCGTCTGTCTGTCTCCAGGCTGTAACTCAAAAACGGTAATAGCTAGAGAGTTGAAATTTCCACAGATTATGTATATCTGTTGCCTTTATAACAACAAATACTGAAAACAAAATAAAATTAATATTTAAGGGGGGCTCCCATACAACAAACGTCATTTTTTTACCTTTTTTGCTCTATATCAATAATGGAAAAAGGTAGGTACTTAAATTTTTCTCAAATTCCTTAGTCATATTATGTGTACTTTAATATTTAATAATAATATTAAAATAAAATAGAAAATTAAGGGGGGCTCTCATACAAAAAACACAATTTGGCCTAATTTTGCTCTATAATGGTACGGAATTCTTCGTGCGCGAGTCCGACTCGCACTTGGCCGATTATTTGACATTGTTAACATCCAGTAAGTCCTATCTTTTTGTGATGATCAATAAAAAATGAGAAAATTAACACGTTACGTGAATGTTTTTAATACAATTAGGAAAATTAAAAATAAAATACAAAAGGCCCATTACATAAGTGATAATATTACTGTCTTTCGTATTCTTATCAGCTACTGAATACTGATAAGAGTATCGGAAAGTTTGGTCATATTACATTACATTCTAGATGTTATGCACTAAATTACGTACATTTAAAACAGTTAATTGAAATGTTTACGAAAATATTAAAAATCAATATTTTATTCTCTTCTTGCGTTTAGCTGCTGAACCGATTTGGATTTCATTTTAGGCTTTAAGTGACGCATAAAACTATATCCTTAGACAATAGACATAGTATAGTAATAGTGTTTATCTCTAAAAATGCTATCCTCGTGCGATAAACTAATTTCAACACATCCTAAGTTGCGGGGTTTTAAAAATATTGAAATCAATTCGAATTTCAAATAATCGAAATTTGAATTCACATTCGAGTTTCGAATAAAGCTTCGAGCACTCGTCCGACCAAAAAATTAAGTCACATTCTAATTTCAAATTACACTTCGTATCGAGCGTCCGAAAAAACAACGTGAATCGTCAATCGTAATGGCGTAAACGTCACACTAGTACTATCGGTCTCGGCCACGTTATCAGTCGCGTAGTCGATCCATTTTTAGAAATATTAATTCAGTAATAACCGTTGTACAGTGAACTATTTTTAGTGCGGCCTAGACTAAAAATAGTCGCCGAGACCAATGACGCTTACTTGATAATGTTGATGTCGTTGACTTGTTGCATTAGGCTCGCTCTGACATTCGACGAATATCGCTGAGGTTATCATGGTGAGTGTTTACTTGCATGAAAGTAAACACATTCACGTGCGGAAACTGCATGGGAATCATATCTAATGCAGAATGAAAAACAATTTACTGTAGAATGAAATACAACTGATTGTAGAATGAATTACAACTTACTTTAGAATGTAATACAACTCACTACAGAATGAAACACAATTTACTGTAGAATAAAATACAACTTTTGACAACGAAAATTTGGCAATTTACATTCGAAAACTTCGACCTTTCCTGTAGAGACTTCTTTGTAAATTAAAACGTATAATATAACATAACTTTATAAGTAAACTGAAGCCAAAATGTAAATTACACTTGTTACTACAAACACTTTTTTTATGAACCATATTTTCGTGTGTAACATAACCCAAAATAAATTCATGATTTTCATTAAAGCGTGATAATATAAATAGCCACTGGCCTTTTTAGGGTTCCGTACCCAAAAGTTAAAAATTGACCAAGTGCGAGTCGGACTCGCGCATGAAGGGTTCCGTACTACTACCAATACAGACCAAAAATAGGCTAAAATTGTGTTTGTTGTATGGAAGCCCCCCTTAAATTTTTATTTTATTTAAATATTATTATTAAATATAAAAGTACACATATAACAAAATGATGTTTGAAAAATTCAAGTGCCTACCTCTTGCCATTATTGATATAGAGCGAAAAAGGCCGAAAAAAATCACGTCTGTTGTATGGGAGCCCCCTTTAAATATTAACTTTATTTTGTTTTCAGTATTTGTTGTTATAGCGGCAACAGATATACACAATCTGCGAATATTATTTTTCGTAAAAAGTAAATGACAAAAAATGTTATTGTGGGATACCCATAAGAGATAGACATTACCATCGCGGAGTTTTCTGTAGACCTTTTCAATGTGTACTACTTGGTACATTATTTTGAGAAATCTCGTAGGCTTCAGCCTGCGTTTGCAATGTACCTAAGCGGAAAAAAAAATATAATTTACGACATCACATTAGAAACCCCAACAATAACAGTATTTATCCACTATATAATGAATGTTATTATACCTATAACCTTCCTCTTGAATCATTCTATCTACTATAGAAAACCGCATCAAAATCCGTTGCGCAGTTTTAAAGATTAAAGGGAACAAAGGGAAAAAAGCGACTCTGTTTTATATTAATATTTGTATAGATATACAAAAAACACAATTTTTGGCCTATTTTTGCTCTATTGTGGTACCAAACCCTTCATGCGCGAGTCCGACTCGCACTTGGCGGATTATTTTATTTTTATCTAATAGTTTGTCTAATTAGCGTAAAAAATAATAAAAGTGTTAATTTTCTTTCATTCTTCTTTCTGTTCTGAGTGGTGAATTTTAAACGACAGTTCCACATTGGTAACACGTAAAGAAAACTTTATAATTTAAACGTCGCGTTGCCGTAAACGAGATCCGTAATAATAATTATAAATAAGATATTATCTACCTTATAATGTACAACGCTTGGGTAGTTAGAACTAATTCAACTTTGAGTTCATAGCCACAATTAAAATTCTTTTAATTTTTAAACTTTACCCACTTGTTAAGATTAAAAGTTTTAAAGTTTCCGGGTATAACTACTATCTAATTAAGGAATATAATAACGTAACGTACTAAATAATAGCATATTAGCTAAAAATCGTGTCACCTGAAAGGTTACTTTGGGATTGTTTTAGGTCAATATTTGGGAATATTTTTTTCTTTTTCGAATTGACAGTACAGTTGATGACGTAACTTTTTTGGTAATTCGTAAGTAACCTAATCTGAGTTTTGAAGTTTTTGTCTTTTGGTACGTTTGCCTTTGATATTGTTATTTTAAAAAATATTCCAAGACATTATAGCATTCTTTTCAATTTCAATAGTCAATTAGTGTTTAGAGTTCAGGCTAACATATTTGTGATTGCATTTTTTATTAAAGGATATTTAACAACGTAAACAGGTTAGATGAAACCGACAGTACAAGGACGGTGTTTCGTTTACATATTAGTGAAATAATCAATAGCTTACGTAATTCGGCCACTAGACTCGGCAAGGCCGTTTTGACATTGACCGTGAACAAAGTAAAAAAAATATATGCTCTACAATGTTTCCGCAACTCGTTGTACTTTTTAAAAGGTTACTTTTTGTGGCGCCTGTACTCTTGTCTCTTGTCTTTTTTCTGATTCAATTTCTTTTTTATTACCTGAAACGCGGTTTTTGCCACATACGTATTCGTCGCATTTTTTTTTCTATTCGGCCAGTCTTGTTCCACTCAAAAGTATCTCAAAGATTTTTGTAGAGCAGTAGGCTAATGAAGCTTCATTATTTAAAGAAACTACAATTTGCCTAACAGAATATTTGCCAAAATTTAAAACATTCTGCAGAACAATGTGTAAGTATATTTTTCTAGGCCCAATGTATATTCGCAAGTCAATTATTTACTATTGTTACAGTTATCGTGGAAGCGGTAAAAGATGCTTTTTTATATTCTTTCAAGTACTTAAGCAAAATTATAAATTATAGTTTTGAGCAACAAATTTAAAACAATTTTCATCTAACCTACGAGGCTACGACCAATTTCTTTTTTTTATAAAATAAGGGGGAAAATGAGCAAACGAGTCACCTGATGGAAAGCAACTGCCGTCGCGAGTCGCGACGGTAGTTGCTTTGCTTTGAGTGTCCATGGGCGATGCATCGCCACACTCATCAGAAGAGCTGCAGGTGCGTTGCCTGCCTTTTAAGAGGGAATACGCTCTCTTCTTGAAGGTATGCAGGTCGTATTAGTCTGGAAATACTTACTACTAACGACAGTTCATTCCAGAGTTTAACAGTGCGCGGCAGAAAGTTGCGCGAAAAACGCACGGTGGAAGACTGCCACTCATCAAGGTGATGAGGATGGTATATTTTTTGCGTGGAGCCATGGCAAAAAGTTGCAGGAGGTATGATTCCGAACAACTCCTGAGAGCACCCCGTGATACAACCGATAGAGGATGCAGAGCGAAGCTACATCTCGGCGTAATTCCAAGGGGTCCAGCCTGTTTGAACTTTGAAACACTATGACAGTCAACAATTCGAGCGGCCCTTCGTTGGATACGATACGATTTCCGAAGTTTTTTTAGGAGTTTATCTTTTAAATAGTGTTTTTGATTGGTGCATGAATAGAAAATTAAACTTAAACCTAAGCCCACCATGTAATATGTCATATTAAATAGTGTACTATATCATATTACATAGTGTTTGACCTAGTTGTATGACAGCTAACAATTGCCCAGGACAAATTCTGTCCCAATTAATAAAAATGCTTTGAGTTTATTAGTGTAATCGTTGATATGGCGCCAGACGAACGACTTAACTAGTGTTGTCAATGGTTTTCCTCTTTTTAATTAGTTGCTATTTTTTTTAATCAAAAACACATAGAATTAATTAATAAAAAACTAGTTACCCACATATTATTTACCTTTTATATTATTATTAAAAATTGCTTGAAGAAACAAAATGTGAAGTAACAAAAAATTTGAATGTAATATCTTATGTAACATGTCATAATTTAGCTGTATAATCCTTAATCCAAACCAAGAAATCCATACTTAGCTGATTCAATTCCGTGTTTTTTAAAATCATGCCTTCCAAAAATCGATTTGCTAAGGTCGCAAGAAGGTTAAATTACATTTTATTTCGATGGTCGTTCGGAATTAAAAATACAACAAGAAAATATAATCAAATATTCAAAAACTGAGGATACGGCAATAATTATTGGCATTTAGTAAATTGGTACATTGAGCAGAAAAATCATCGTAGCAAAAAAAGTTACAAAATGTAAGTCAACGTCGTAGGTAAGGATTATAATATATAATAATTATCTATTATAATAATTATTATTAATTATCATGAGTACCTCAAACGAAGCAAATGACCACAGTTTGCAAAGCATTATAAAAAAGAATTATTGTTTATTCCAAAGGCATATTTTTGTAAGTTATCTTGACAAATCTGTGTTATATTACTGTCTTATCTTGCGGCTCATCACGTGATACTAAAAGTGTTGAAATTTTATAAAAAATAATTCGCTGCCTAAACGCCAATTTGGCGCGTCTGGACATTTCTTGGAGCGACAAAAGATAAGCGACTTCCTCGTTCGGCAAATATTGCGAAACCGAGCATTGTCTGCCCACTACACTTCCCCGCGCGGGACCTTGACTGTGACGTACTTTACACCTGTTATGTCAACTATCAACATCATTTGAATTTTGAATTTGGAAGTCACGGGTCACCAGTCGGCAGTCACCATAGTCTTTTCACATCAACCGATCCGATATCGGAGAGCTTCAAACTCCAATGATTTTGTTTGGTAGAGCCAGGTAGAGCTGTTTTTTTGGAAACTATTATTTTTAAATGATTTTGCGCATTTAAAGCTATTTTAACCAGTTTTTGATTACTAAACAGTAAACACCAACCTAACAATTACATCCATAAATTCAAACTTAATGAAAGCAGTATTTTTTACTTTTTATATTATGTTTTTACATTTAAGTTATAAGTAAATAGTAAATACTATTATTATCAAATCTGTATTCATTTCATGAAAAGCTTATGAATCATGTAGGCTTTATAATAAATAGTCACGTAAACTTGCAATAACGTCGGCACGAATAAGTTGACATTGACGCACGTACCCCACAGTCGGGGGTGTTATCACGGGGTTGTTTCACCATCGATCCTTGGGAAACGCGGTCAAGGGCGCCAGCCGAAAGCCGTTCAGTTTCAGAGATTTTAATTTGGAATGGAACGTTTGAAGCTTTTTTTAAATAAAAATTGAATGTCATTATAAAAAATCTAGTTTTATAGATTAGTATAAATAATAATAGGCGTTACCAGTTGGAGGTGTTTGAATTTGAAAATACGTTTAAAGCTTTTTTTTTAATTTAATGTTTTTGATTCTGAATAATTGAAGAACAAGAATATTATAGTAGTTTTTTTTGTTATTTTTGTAATTTATATAAAAAAGAAGAAAATCAGATGTTCAAGATTATTAGCCGTGATTGCACATTAGATAAAACTTTCGATATCACAAAGAACACGTGATAGCGCCATCTTTATCTTATACAAATATTTGGAAACAACAACCTTAGGAATTTTCTGTAACCCTGGTTTTGCTGGCATAATTATTACGTATTTCATATTTTTCTACTAAGTATAAAAAACATTTTTTTTTTTGCTTCGCTGCTTTTGAATTTTGATTTAATCTCCAAAATAGTAAACCTGTATTTATACGTCTTATGCTATAAAATAATTACATGCAAATTAACACCAAAATTCCTTTCGAAAGGCATTTTAATTTATCTTATATTTAATTGTATATTATTATTATGTACTATACAAATTACAAATACAACAGAGTAAGTATTTGAAAATAAAGTTTTCAAAATTTTTGTTGTTGATTTTTGTGTTACCTAGATAATAAAACCAGATTAAGACATAAGTGATACTCATAATAACGCTCGACTAAAAACATCTCGTCTTTTATTAACTACAAGTTATATAAAAAATAAAAATATGTTATTTCAGTTGCTTTTTTAAAATAAAACCATTAGTAATAAAGTTGTGTTTTAATGACGTAAAAATGCGATTCAATGCATAATAAACTGAAATTATTTTTAGTAACACGGTATGATAATATTTCTTTGATTTAATTTTAAGTAAGATTTGATTTTTTAAAGTATTTTTTGGGTTTTTATTCATTTTCGTTTTTTAAACGCAAGTAGAGGTTTTAACTAGTAGAGCACTCTCTATTCCTTTACTCTCATAACCCAGTGGGATGGAAGACCGACACGATATATTATTATACTGGCGATAGATTAGTCGCAAATCATCTTACTTGTCAGACAATCAGGTGCATGCAATGTCCTAACCAAACTTGGAAATAACATGTTTCCACGCGGGAATCGAACTCACGACCTCCGAGTCAAGAGCGACGTTGTAGACCACTGGACCACGGAGGCTTTAATTATTGTAGAAGGTACAGCCTTCGGAGTAAAAGATGATCTTATAAATGTTGATGACGATAAAGTTGGAATTGAAGATGATGAGGTTCTGACTACACATTAATGTTTATAATGCTGGATATGCAGCTAGAGACTGTTAATGTAGCTAACGGAAGAGCTATTGTCAAAGATGATGTTAAATAATATTATGATTAAGATGAAAACTGTAAGAGCAGCTATAAATGAAGATACTCTTAATATCATTGAACATAAATTATGCCTGTTCTACACTTGCTTAAATAGTGGTTTATGTGGGCATCAAGGTTTTGTAGCCAACAGAATATCTCTTGCCGAATGTTGACAATTAAGATGAAATTACGGCTGTTGATGCTGCTGATGATAAGGATATTCCTATTAGATACCTATGGAGAGATGAGAATACCTATTAATGAATATAAATTTTTCGAGTGTACTAGACATGCAATATAAGTATATAATATGGTTTTTTGCGTGTGGGCAAAAAGTTACTGTAGTTACTGAAGTAGATTTTTCGAATGTTAGATGATGATGTCAATGAAGTTACGGTTGCTACTGCTACTGATGATGATGAGGTTTTAAATCATGAACATAATTGAGTGTACCTAGACATGCATAGATAGTTTTTTGCATGAATCAAAAAGTTACTGTAGTTGCTGAAGTTCATTTTTCGAAATGTAAAATGAGAAATGATGATACTGTGGATGACGATGACAATGAAGTTACGGTTGCTTCTGTTACTGATGATGAAGAGACTTTAAATCATGAACATAATTGAGTGTACCAAGACATGCATTGATAATTTTTTGCATGAAGCAAAAAGTTATTGCAGTTGCTGATGTAGATTTTTCGAAATGTAAGATGATGATACTGTGGATGACGATGACAATAAAGTTACGGTTGCTACTACTACTGATGATGAAGAGATTTTAACTCATGAAAATAAATGAGTGTAGACACTCCACAATAGGTATGCATAGATAGCTTTTTGCATGGAGCAAAAAGTTACTGCAGTTGCTGATGTAGATTTTTCGAAATGTAAGGTGATGATACTGTGGATGACGATGACAATAAAGTTACGGTTGCTACTACTACTGATGATGAAGAGATTTTAACTCATGAAAATAAATGAGTGTAGACACTCCACAATAGGTATGCATAGATAGCTTTTTGCATGGAGCAAAAAGTTACTGCAGTTGCTGATGTAGATTTTTCGAAATGTAAGGTGATGATACTGTGGATGACGATGACAATAAAGTTACGGTTGCTACTGCTACTGATGATGAAGAGATTTTAACTCATGAAAATAAATGAGTGTAGACACTCCACAATAGGTATGCATAGATAGCTTTTGCATGGAGCAAAAAGTTACTGCAGTTGCTGATGTAGATTTTTCGAAATGTAAGATGATGAATGATGATACTGTGGATGACGATGACAATGAAGTAACGGTTGCTTCAGCTACTGATGATGAAGAGACTTTAAATCATGAACATAAATGAGTGTACCAAGACATGCATTGATAATTTTTTGCATGAAGCAAAAAGTTACTGCAGTTGCTGATGTAGATTTTTCGAAATGTAAGGTGATGATACTGTGGATGACGATGACAATAAAGTTACGGTTGCTACTGCTACTGATTTTAAATCATGAACATAAATAATTGTACTAGACATGCATAGATAGTTTTTTGCGTGCGGGCGTCGAGCAACGGTGGGATGGCAGAAGGTTATCAGTAGTGATAACAGCGATCCATCACCCTGCAGCGACGGAATATTTTCAATTTGCTCACAACAATACACTTTTGTTTGTAACGATGTGGAGAATAAGCCGTTACCGTCGCAATAATAGCTTAACAACAAATTCAGGCTAAGAAGACAGCAGAAAACCTCTTAATTACCACCAGAGAAATTCATAATATTATGACGGATCGACTTTATTTGGTCGGATTATGTCAAGACAATGTTAGTATTGATCTGATGGCTGAGTTTGACATATTCCGACCAAAATATGATGTAGGTCTGCTATCTACATAATATTATCTATATTATATAATATCTGCTATCTATATAATCTATAATAATACCTGTGATTTATAATGGAAATATTTAATTATTGCATACATTTTTAGCAAATTTAGTTGTCAGTTCCAGAGTGCTTTTGTTTTTTTTTTTAAATCTGACATTGAATCTGTAAAGATATTTTAATTATAATCTTTACTGGTGTCATTTTCGCTACAAATTTTCCTACAACATAATAATTATAATTGATATGTTATATGAATTTTATTCTGAATAACAAGTGCCACACAAGTTTTTGCTATGCTAATTATTGATAGCATAGATAAACCAAGCGAATATGTTTTACACGCTTCTAGTTTAAAATATGTATATTTTATTCATTATAAATATATATTATACTTATCAATAATTGCTAAGCATTAAATTATTTTAAATACCGGTGTGTACAAAAATCATGTCAGAAAATTTGTAATTGTAAAAGTCATAAATATTTATGAGCATACGCTAACACTTTTTTCCATACAAACGTATTCCTCAATTTTCTCCCTGGATAATGCAAATTATTTTTTTATACATTATTGGGATCTGTGAAAGCTATGCCTCTACGTCCGATTTTTTTTTAATTTACTAATAAATAAAAATATATGTCCCTTCAAAAATCGCAAAAAATGAATGTTCCGTACCCCGCCAATCAACCGACCATAAAACGAATTTAAAATATCTTTTAGGTAAAATAAAAACGTAGAGCCATAGACTCATCCTTTCTGAAGATATTAAAAAAAAATTAATAAGATAGGCTCTATTTACTTTTTAATACGTAACCTCGATTTACTGTATCTGTCTCTATCACAATACACGTGCCAGCGCAGGATGAAGCGTGATGGCAATAGTTTCTTCGTTCAAATTTTACTGTACCCGCGTTCCCTCTTAAGACAAAAGTTTGGTTTAAAACGGATAGAAAATTAAGTAACGAATAAATTAATGTTAGCCTACTAACAAACACGTTGGGCCTGTACGAATAGCGGTTTACGCTTAAATTAATAGTTATAATATTATAGACATGAATCGCTTCAATTATAAGAATCATCAAAAATAACTTGTTGAATTGCAGTTATGTAGAATTATTTTTGGGTTAGCAACAGTGTTGTATTCTCATGTGAGTGCATTTTATAATTTTATAGGTACCAATTAAATTTAAATGCGTGTCGTAACTCGTAACAAAATAATAATTATACTAAATCATTTTTGTTTAATTATTTTTCTCACTCTTTAAAATGTAATTAATTTACTGCCTTTGAGAAGTCATTTCAAAAGAAAAGGAGTTTAAGCTCTACAATGTAGAGATTAATATAGTAGTTACTATTATTATTTTTAACAAAAAATTAAAACCGACTTCCAGGGTAAAAACAATAATAATTTATAATGAACAAAAAAGTGTTAAATAATTCTTACTCTTTAAAGTGCCTTATGCATAATTCTCCTAAACCTCAACTATTTCTGTACACAATCTACATTATTTTGAAGACGGTACCAGCTATAAGAATGCTGAGTTGTATGACAAAATATTTTTAATATTTAAGACTGGTACCGACTTCAAAATAATGTAGATTGTGTACAGAAATAGTTGAGGTTTAGGAGAATTATGCATAAGGCACTTTAAAGAGTAAGAATTATTTAACACTTTTTTGTTCATTATAAATTATTATTGTTTTTACCCTGGAAGTCGGTTTTAATTTTTTGTTAAAAATAATAATTTCACTCTTTTGAGTGATTTATAAGCTGGTTTTCTGCACAGACTAATATGTGTTATGCTTAGTTACTTTGGGTCCAGGATAACTTTCATGATATTATGAGAACTCATTGTCTGATATCACTACTTCAGAATTGCTTACTTAACTCCAAGCATATACCACTGTATACCTAATGTATATGCTTGGCGTTAATCAAGCAATAATAAAATTAATGTTTATACGCCTGTCTTTAAAGGCTCTAAAGTTCTGTTCAGTGACTTTCTATCATTACACTCATGAAAACAACTCAACATTACTAGATGACGCCCGCAACTTCGTTGCGCCAAAATTCGTTTATCGCGCGGAAACTTAAAATTTTCCGGGATAAAAATATCCTATCCTATGTCCTTTCTAGGGACTCAAAGTATCTCCATGCCAAATTTCAGCAAAATCGGTTCAGCTGTTCGAGCGTGAAGAGGTAACAAACGGACAGACTGATAGACAGACACACTTTCGCATTTATAATATTTGTATGGATGCTCAAATATAACTAAAATCGTCCTTATACATTTTAAGAATAACTTTCCTCATAGATCTTATGATCAAGTTGCTAACTCGGTAACCTAAACACCAAGGTCGAGTCATTTACATTGAAATAACATTATAATTTTTTAAATCGTTCGACAAATTCGGGCTTTGTTCTTAAAGACGATTAAAAGTAACAATAATAGGGTTATAATTAGATAACTCATGGTGTGGTGACTGGTAGTAGTGATGATGATGATGAATGTAACTTGCATAGTAGCATATGCTTTCAGTTCTTAAACCAACTCCGAAACCCCCAAACTTGTATATATAAGGAATCCGGAGTTCTCTTAGCACCTTCGGAACCATGGTATAACTAATTTTAAAATCTTGCTTTTTGGTAGCACATACTTAGGATACTTCTCATAAAATCGAAATCATTATATTATGTTTCCATATAAATTTGGAGGAGTTCCCTCGATTACTCACGGATGTATGGTGGAATGGTGGTGATGATGATGATGATAAATTTAATTTGCATAGTAGTATATGCTTTCAGTTCTTAAGACAACGCCGAAACCCCCAAACATGTATCTATTAGGAGTAAGGAGTTCTGTTCACCACCTTCGAACCATGGTATATCCTGGTGCAAAATCTTACTTTTTGGTAACATATGCCTGAAATACTTCAAATGAAACCAAAAAAAACATATGTTTCCATTTGAATTTTGAGGAGTTCCCTCGATTACTCATGGATCCCATCATCAGGTCACCACTTTTCTGAACATTGCTTTTTGGTAGCATATGCTTAGGATACTTCTTATAAAATCGAAATCATTATAAGTTTCCATATAAATTTGGAGGAGTTCCCTCGATTACTCACGGATGTATGGTGGAATGGTGGTGATGATGATGATGATTAATTAAATTTGTATAGTAGTATATGCTTTCAGTTCTTAAGACAACGCCGAAACCCCCAAACATGTATCTATAAGGAGTAAGGAGTTCTGTTCACCACCTTCGAACCATGGTAAATCCTGGTGCAAAATCTTACTTTTTGGTAACATATGCCTGGAATACTTCATATGAAACCAAAAAAAACATATGTTTCCATTTGAATTTTGAGGAGTTCCCTCGATTACTCATGGATCCCATCATCAGATCACCACTTTTGACAAAATGGGACCAAATTGGAGTGGAACCTAATATAACAAAAGAAAAATTTTGAAAATCGGTTCATAAACGGCGGAGTAATTGTTAAACAAAAAAAAAAAAAAAAAAAAAAAAAAAAAATATCCACAGACGAACGTATAACCTCCTCGTTTTTGGAAGTCGGTTAAAAAGTTAATCAGGGTGAGCGATGCGAGCCCTAGTATATCCCACAACCTGTACATTTTGTGGTACATTTTACAGAAACCTATCACGCCTATTGATTTGTGCTTAAGCATAGTAATTTTTATTTATAATAATGTAGATGTGTTATCATCGGTCATTCAAGGTTTGGTTACTATTAAAATGTAAAAAAAAATATTGCCACGCAGAAAAACGACGCGAGCCCTCACAAAGCTCGGCTTTTAGCTATGGGTTTGACTGACTTTTTCTATATTACGTAGTAGAGATAATAGTTTCCCATGTCTGCTATGATTCTAGCTCCTGGACATTACGCGTTGCTAGGTCTTTTAATGTCCACACACGAACTCTACCTCCCGTAGTTACGTAATAACTCGTGACTCTCGTTATTACTATCTAACATACTATACGTTACAAGTCTTATCAACCCGTCAGAGGAACGAGGACCTTCGACTGCACACAATAAGGTCGGAAACAAGTCGCATCCATGCAAAATGCTTCCTTATTCGAAATGAATACTAACATGCTTTTTCCTGCACTTTTGTTTAGCGAATTATTAAAATAACCGCAGTACTTAGCTACTGAAATAATTTATAAGCGATGTAAAGAAGTATTGTTTCTAATGTCCATATAGCATTATCCCTAATGTGTTGCCAATTGCCATAAAATGACTTCATAATAAAACAATAGTACAAGACGGAATTCCCAAATCCCAATACAGATAATATACTGTAAATTTAAGGCAAAAGCTGCAACTGCAAATTAATGTTCCAACTTCCTTCCCCAATAATAATTAGGATGCACAAATTAAAGTAAAACATGACTCTTTTCAAATATTTTTTCATGGAAATTGGAAAAGTATACAAAACTCTTCTCACGCCGAATTATTTCCCGAACTTAGGCATAATGCTTAGAAATTTCGTGTAAAACTCATTATGAATATAAATATTTTGATTATTTGGTCATCTGTGAAATAAAGCAGAAAATATTTTGATCCGTCACTCTCCTGAATAAAAATATTTTGATTTTGATTTTACCAGGTCGTTGATGATAAAAATCTCACAAAGTCACAGTACAATAACGAATAATCACAGTACAAGTAATAAATAATCACAGTACAAGTACGCCACCTGGATGGCAGAATGTTTAGAACAGTATTTTATAATTTCAAGACCTATGTTATGCACTACATTCTTGCAATAAATATATTTCATTATTTCATTTCATTTCATTTACAAATCACTTGAAATAACTGCAAATGTTACTAAAAACGGTGATGTCGAAAACCCGTCTTCGAAACCATAAGCTAGAGACCACATGCAGCCAAACACACATCCAACTACGACCACATGTGCTCACACTCAACGAAAAAAAAACTAAAGAGGTCTTTCTTTGCACAACATCACGTTGCTGACTTTTTAACCGACTTCAAAATAATAACTGTATTTCAAAAAGATAAAACCGACTTCAAAATTGTACGTTATTGAGAATGAAAACTTCCTATCTCCAAAACTACTGAACCGATTGTGATGAAAATTGCACTATTCCCTAAGTTGAACAATACCTAGTACAATAAAAAAAGAGTCACTCAAATCGGACTAGTAGTTCCGGAGATATGCGTGAACAAACATAAAAACATACATACATACATACACTTTTGAAATTTGGCACATTTGCTCAGAAGCTGTTATAGATTAACATATGCAAAAACTGGGCAGTTCTGAAAATATTACATACATACGCGTCGAATTGATAACCTCCTTTTTAACCGACTTCAAAAAAAGGAGGTTATCAATTCGACGCGTATGTATGTAATATTTCCAGAACTGCCCAGTTTTTGCATATGTTAATCTATAACAGCTTCTAAACAAATGTGCCAAATTTCAAAAGTGTATGTATGTATGTATGTTTTTATGTTTGTTCACGCATTTCTCCGGATATACAAGTCCGATTTGAGTGATTCTTTTTTTATTGTACTAGGTATTGTTCAACTTAGGGAATAGTGCAAGTTTCATCAAAATCGGTTCAAGAGTTTTGGAGATAGGAAGTTTTCATTCTCAATTACGTACAATTTTGAAGTCGGTTTTATCTTTTTATTTAAAATACAGTTATTTAGTAAAATATTGTTTTACTTGCAGTTTATGTATAGACGACAGTACATTTAAATATTATAAGATATTTTATACAATAGAAGTACCTACGCATTACTTAGAAATATCTAAATCCCAAAACGATTTAGAAAATAACAAAGTGTAAGCTAAAATGTAGAGACCGACTGCTGATTGCTTTGATTAATGCTGATTGTAATATAAATTTTGCTGATGTAGTATTTTTTATTAAAATTGAAGTTATTCGCATTAAAAGGTATTGCACTGATATCAAAAATCAAGCACAATCCAACTGAATTCTAAGAAACTTTTGTACACTCAAATTATTCAAGCAATTATAATATTTCATGTATGTAAGATGTAACGGCAGTTTTGCTCAATTTAACTGAATACAGTTACAATAATGGGTCTCAATGTTTTTAGAAGTTTGAATCACATAACCTAAGCTTAAATGAAGGTTTCAAGTTTCAACACTTCCAAGTAAGCTTCCGAAATAATTAAAGTTTAAATTATAGCATGTTTCTAGCTTTATTATGATCCAAATTCTTACATAATTAATAGAAAAAAATTAACACGTTTCATGCTACATTAAAAAACCGAAAACTATTTTTATAGTAATAAACCAAAAGATTACTTGTAAATACTAGTATAAGGTTTATAATTATTTTAAAGTCGTAATTAACATAAAATTGTGATAATCTAAACAGCCGGGTTTCATTTTATAATGTAACTTAAATTAATATAACAATTAATTTTAGTTAGATCCAGCACATAATAATTTTAAATGTACATATTTAGTATCATAATTGCAATATTCAAGGTTTATAATTTGAGGATTTCTGAGCTAATTTAAAATTCGATGATGTTTACATTACAAAAGTGTTTTTGTGGATATCGACTACCGGACTACCGGACTGTACGACCTATATCGACTACCGGATATAGCTTGTAAAAGTAATGCGTATTCACAATAGGAGATCGAATATGTTGTATCAAACGCTGCCGTTAACCTCATCTTTTTAAGTCGGTTAAATGTCTCAATAGAAACTGATCTACAATGATACTTGCTGTTTATACATTGCAAAGTGTCTGTCAATAGTAGGAGAGGTCATGGTTAGTTGACACCGGAGAAAAGTAATTTTATAGCTCATAAAGTGATTTACTATTACTTTTTATGGATAATTGATGTGGTGGTAACATAAATTATATTTTATGGAGTACTAGATTTCGCCTGCAAGTTTTGTGCTTCAAAATTTGTTTATTGTGGGATGCCCGTACATTTTCCAGGATAAGGAGTTAGGACTATAGGGACCTTTCCCGATATTTTTTACGTATACAGGGGGAAGTCCGTGAACTCAATGTATCTTCAACCAAATTTCATTATAATCAGTTTAACGGTTAAAACAAGGGGTCAGAAACAAACAAACAGAAAGACAGACGGACTCTATTAGTATGGATTCTCGTAGCAAATGGCATTGGTCGGTTATCTTGTGTAGGAGAGACAGAGTACCAGGCGCGCAGAGGATCGTAGCGGTGTCACGTTACGCAGTGGCTGTTGACACCAGCGCCTGATTAATATTTATGATACGACTGAGCATCTCGCACGGCCGGTTCGATGCGAATTATCTCCGTCTCGCTCTACCCAATGAAATAAACACGCGAGCGACAGAGTCACACGAACCGACAACGTAAGTGCTTATGTGAATCCCAAATCCTTTTAATTTTAACTTCATTTTCGCTACGATTTTTTCATGCAATTTATTCGCATAAAATAATTAATGCTAACGTATGCAGCCTTGGAGTTTCATGAATAAAATGTTCATTCGCTTCGTCTTGATGGAGTTTTTTTGCTACTCATGAAGCATGTAGAGCCAAGTATGTGGAACGGCAAGGGCCGGCCGCCTCGAACCTGACCGAATCGAGGTAACTCGACCGGACAAACTTGACAGATATATTACAGACTAGCTGCTGTATGCCACTTTGTTCGTGTAGAATGGTTATAATATGCCACAGACCACAGTGCTCTTAGGTAGAGTAGCGACTAAAGGTAAACGAGAAAACGTTATCGTCAGCTAAATAATATTATTGTTTTGTAAGTCTGTTTTATGTGCTTTATTAATAAATATGTTTTTCATGTTGGATTCAATGTTTTCTTACAAGATTCTGATTAGAATCAGCCAACCTCAGAGCTCTACATTTTAGCTCTACATTAATAATTTTTAAAATAACTATTTTTAACTCAATCTAGCAGACATTTTAATTATTCGCTTTGTTATATTTTATGGATTGCATTACAATAGTAATATGAAGTTGATTTCCTTATTAAAAACCCCGCTGCGATTAATTTTGCCCGTACTCGCAAACAATGACGCTCAGTTCGTCTGAATTACTCATTTATTAGTCACTTTATTTACTGACTTGTTTGTTTTTAATTGTTCTGCATCCCAATATCAGTTTTAATTAACCACAGACGGGGCTCAGTCTGGGTCCTTCGCAAAAGTATGTTCGAGGTTCCTCGGTGTTATTCTCGCAGAGCGCTCGTGTTTTTATTATCGCAGTAAAATAAAACGTTATCCGAGAGGCCGAGCGCCGTGCCGAGCGCCGGCCGGTATTCGCGACGGCGCCTCAAGGTCACGTTATCAAATCTATCGCCACTGGAACAGAACAACATCGGCGACGCTCTTCTTCTCTACATCGATCCTTATCTAGCCCCGTCGCACTTCGTAAACATCTCTCGAGCTCCCGAACGAATCGAACGCGGATGTCGAGTTTTAAATTAACAGCTGTACAATCAGCATGTTTACATTCACGTGGCGTCTAGATAAGCACCGTCGTGTCACTCACCGGGCGCTGTTAACATCCTCCGCGACGGGACACGGGTTCCTTCGTCACACTGACACTCGGCGGGAACTAAAGCACTCACAAACGGCGCACTAGAGCGGCACACGCGAGGACTGCACGGCGCGACACCCACGACTAGAATGCGGCGAGACGAGCGCGGGGCGCGGGGCGCGGGGCGCAGGGCCGGCGACACGGCTCGTACGAAGGCGCGGCGGCGAGGACTGCGGCCGGGCGAGCGCGCTCACCCCCCCATTGGTCGGCGGTGGCGTGACGTCATCGCGCGCGACCAATGGCCGCCGCGGCGAGTTTCGAGACGTTTCCGCCAGGGGCGCTGCGGGCCGCTCTCGCCTCTCGCCCGCCCTACGGAGCTTTCTTCTAGGGCGTATGCTTTTCCGGGCGGCAAACGCGGACCCAGTACGCTGAAAATTCGAATATTTCTTACTTCCCCGGCCCAAGGTTGCGGCAGAGCCGAGAGTTTCGAGCCCTCGCCTCGTTTTTCCACCTATTTTCTTGTTATTTTGACGTGGCGAGTTGGATCTCTGCCAGATAGAGTCAATACACACCGAGTAAATAAACACATATTTCGTGAATCGTTTTAAGTATTATGCCATTGAGGTTGAAATATATTTTGTGCCTTAACCTTATTACGCTTCCTGTAGGCGAGAGAGCTCCTTGTGCGAGCCTTCAGTCGGGCTCCTGTTGAATACCAAAGGTCAAGGGCGGCACAGAATCAGTAAAATGTAAATCTAATTCTGAAGGTACACTTCAAAACAAATTAGATCCGATATTACCTTATTTGGTGTAGAAGATCTTGTCAAAGTACGTAACATCAGCTCTACAAATGGAAAATTCACGCTGTATAATATTGAAAACATATTGAATATACAGAGTGGATATTTGAACTTTATCTAACGTTTATTATTTCTTATAACATTTTCAATTACATGTTCAATATGGATTTAGCGATAAACCCCGGCAATTAAAGGACACACAACACTAGAACAAATAAATAGAAGATCGCGTTAAGATCTTTTCATTAGAGTCGCAAGTAAACAAACCCTGCGAGGGGCGACAGCTGCCACCAAGTGTTACTGACCATTAAACGCCTATTGGGTACAGACGACAGAAAACTGACACGTTTTTCTGTACAGATAGCAAAAAACGCCAGCGAACTAATATATTTTGATTCTGTTATGCGGTTCTCTACATAAAATGGTAGAGAATAAATAAGCCAAAAGCTATTAAATGGAGTGTAAGCATATTATAATGTTAACGTAAAGTAAATTAATTGACTTCCTGTACACTCACAGACATAAATTAATAATTATTATACGTTAATTTAATGAAGAGTTTGAGTTTTCACAGATATTGTACGAGGCTTATGTCAAAATTTAAAAGGCTAAGGATCTGTTTCACCACTTTCTGATAAGTTCCGAATAGGCTATCCACCAATTAACTTGACAGATCGTGTATGGAGAAACTGTCTGAAAAGTTCTGAACGCATGCCTTCGAAAGGCCCGGGATCTAATAGCCAGTAAGCAAGGAGTGCTTTACACAAATATAATAATAATAGTTATCTTGTCTAAACAATACCATCACTAGATTGAATTTAAAACTATTAAAATACTAGTATAATCTAGTTTTTTTTTAATTTGTTGCGTAGTTTTCTGCGTAACAAATTTTGACGCGTTTTTTCAACACAGGTACTCTAGACAAAGGCTAGGTCATGTATATATAATAAATTATAACGTTACAACGATTACCGACTCAGCTAGTTCATTGTAAATAATAAAGCCACAAAAGCAAACATTTCGGCGAAAACAAAGAGAAATTCACGCGCATTCTCAATATCGATTGAATTAATTGCGAAATTTCCTCATAATAACACTGTATGAAGTTTGTATAATTATAGAAGAGAGACCATAATACAACAACAAAATTCACTCCCGCCTGAGAACTAGCACCTGAGGTGTGTTGTGATTAAACTGGGTTTAAAGGAAAATATTTAACCGAGAACTTAGCAAATAACTTTAAGGCCGTGTTCACACCAAACCGACTGTGAGCCGCCGAATGTGAGCGAACGTTAATTACGCAGTTTATTGTATTTTCATGCATATTCATTTTTTCGTTCACACTTAACCGATAATACGCCATTACGCTAGGCGTAGGCGCGGACAATCGATACCGTATATTATTTTCACGTTCACACTGGGGCTCACAGTGAGCTTGCTCACATTCGGCGGCGTATAGTCAGTTTGGTCTGAACACGCGTAATATTGAACATATTATAAGGTTTATCTGCTGAATGTAGGTAGGTATTACTTTTGCTTACTTGCATACAAATTAAAAATGTGAGAGTGTGTCTGTCTGTCTCTTTTTCACGCCCAAATCGCTTAACCGATTTTGCTGAAATTCAGTATGGAGATACTTTGAGTCCCTAGAAAGGACATAATATTCCGACATTAGTTCCTTGATGAATTTTAGCGCAACTGCAACGGAGTTGTGGCCGGCATTAAGATTTGTAATTTTTTTTAGTTTAAAGCAAGAAATACACGGTCGTCAACGGCGGTTGACGACCACGCAAAATCTATAATGAAAAACTGGTTGACAACACGTTGGCAACCGTGTGGCTGGCAACGCGCATACTATTTTTTGCTGTTGACGACCGCCGCGCCGTTGGCGACCGTGTATTTCATACTTAACTCTTTACCGAGGGTCAGGTAGACCTTTAAAATTGGATACCTCCTAAAGCAACCGCGACCGAAACTCCATAGTTGCTGGTCGTTCTCACCTCTATAGGGTTTTAAACAGGTAAACTTTCAGCTTTTATAAAATGATGAAAGTCTGGCTGTTGCTGGCGCTTGGGTTATTGTCTTTATCATAAAGTTTCGACCAATTAGTACGTATTCGCTTTCACATTCATTTTTATGAGTATACCATTTTGTAGTTGTATTACATCGATATTCCAGCGAAACTATAAACAACTGTATTATTGTAAGATTAATTAGCAGAATCGAACTCCTGTGCAGCTTTTTTGTAGAAGATAAACAAAATATATTATGCATGATGATCTAGGATTTCAACGATTACATAAATATTAAGCATAATAAAACTTGTCACTAAATCCTAAAAGATATATTATGTATGAAACTCATATTTATCAACGCCTACATCAAAACGTGAAAGAAAATATCATGTTTTTTCGTTATGTCGAAACCCTATTTCAATTTGTCTATCAAATATTGAATGAGGAAGTTTTTGTTAGCAGATATTATATTATGTTATCAGCAATAATGTTTATAATCATCATCACTAAATTTCCCACTACGTAGTCCCATACTATATTATTGTTTTAGTAATTAGGTACTTTATTATTTTAGTAAAACCATGTAAAACTTATACCACTATATCATGTACGTTCCGTAGACAATTTACCAATGTTACGGGAAACATGTAACCGCAAAATATTCTAATATGCGCTTTTTCCCTATATCGTTTTAGTCTTTTTCGCTAAGTTTTTTTATACTAAGCGACCAAAATTTATCTGAATCTAGTTTTACTCTTTCACGCCTCAGGACATTCATTTAGTAAGTATTTATATTGTTTCTAGATGACGTCCGCACCTCTGTTGGGCCAAACTCGTGATTGTGGGGAAACCGTACACTTTTCCGGGAAAGTATCGCTAAACCAAATTTCAGCAAAATCGGTTCAGTAGTTTGGACGTGAAAAAGTAGCAAACAAACGGACTTTCGCATATATTATATTTGTAGGATTATTACATTATCTCTAAGGCGTTTGTTTCTATTTAAAATTCTATTACTACCTCTAATATTGAAGACATTAAAAAAAGATTTTACTTAATTTACGTAGATATCAGAGTACTTAAGCATAATGAGACCTTAGATACGTGATGAGCTTTTGATTATTCCTCAATTCTCAGTAATTATTCATCAAAACTTCATTTTGCATCGATTTTATAATCGCACGTAGTAACGTCGTCCAACGAACACTACTATGTAGTATAACTAGTACTATCGAATAAATTGATTCTGAAATGAAATGAAATGAAATATCTTTTTATTCAAAATAGGTATCATGAATACACTTTTTGAACGTTAGAAGTCTACGTTGCCTACCACCGGTTCGGGAACTAACCTGCCTAATTCTAGGCAGTTGACGGACCTACGTGGTTTAGTCGGATCATGTCAATTCAATGTTAATAATTATTGTGATCTGCGCGATTGACGTAACGCGACCAAACTACATAGGTCCGCCATCTGTCTAGGAACCAATTTCTCTGATAGCTGCTTGTCTTTGTATTTTGGAAAAGTCACATTAGAGACAAAGATTGCAAAGTTTTTAATAGTTTGGCTGCGTTAATATTATCTTTATTATTAAGGTTTACCGTATCCTTATATCAAAACCATGAAGGTGCATGGCTTTTTGGCAAGCTTCCTGAACAATTTTGGTTTTCAAGTATGGAAGCTTTCTAAACAAAGTGCAGTTTTATGTATATAAGATTCAAATACTTTACTTTTCTGTTGCAAGCATACCAGCCTACAATACTCTAAACTAAATAAGAAGTTTTAAACTTACATGTATTCCTACAATACACATAAAAATATACTAATGAAATACAAATCATAACAAACATAATATTAAACATATTATTTAGTAAATACGTAGGTCAGCCCGTCTAGCCCCTAACCTATCGGCATATTGTCTTACTTTGACTTGAGAGCCTCCTAAATTAAGTAGAGTTTAAAGTCGTACGATACGCATAATAATAATAAGTTCGATGTAGCAAGGGATTGCAAATTACGTTTTTTATAAATCCGGATTTTCGGATGTTTTTTTGAGAGCTTCCTAAATTAAGTGGAGTTTTAAGTCGACCTACGATATGCACAATAATAATGAGTTCGACGTATCACGTAGCTAAGCCCGTCTGCCGCGTCGAATTCCTGTCTATTTCTGTAGCGACGCGTGCGCCGGGTTTAACGCACGCCGTAACTCTCAAGTGGACTAAATCATTTAGAAAATGTTTTAAGACTTAGAAAAGCTCATCATTATAATGTACATAGTATTCTATAACTTAACTAGCTAATGCCCGCATATATGTTGCGCCAAAATTCATTGTTTTATCGCGTGGGATTAATTTTCCGGAATGAAAAGTATCCTATGTCCTTCCCGAGACTCACAGCATCTCATACTTAATTTTACATTAATCTCATTATTATTCTTTAAATATCTTTAATGTACAGAATTTTCATTTCTACAGTTTTATTATATGTATAGATATAGATATAGCTAAGACGAATAAAGTATAATATTATTTACTATACATAATAATAAATGATGTCCCTAGACGTACAATCTAATACAAATAAATATCCAATAGTGATACTTTTGATCCGAAGCCAAAAACTTAACCAAACATTTTATACTAGTTGATTATGACAAAATATACTATTTTGTCTACTGGCAGTCACATGATCGTTTTGGCTGCCAAAAACGACTACCGAGTACCGTCTACGACAAAAATGACGTTATTTTGTATCTCTTCCAAAAACAATACGCGAATGTCTTTGACGACTGGACGCCAACTGCAACTGAACTGCAATCCGACTGCGCGGTTGGTTTGCAGTTATATTGCAGTCGTGTCAACTGCATTCAAACTGCAATTGTTGCTCTATTCATTATTTTTATATGCTAGGGATTTGACAGTTCATTTGACATTTTGTTATGGTTATAATTAAAGTTATAGTTAAAGTAAGTTGGTGCAACCCACTCTTAATTGCTAGGCAGTTGACAGATCAACGTCATTTGGTCAGATAATATTATGAATTGTCAATATAATGTTAATTTTGATCTGCTGCTATGCTGGCTGGTTTAACGTAACGCGACCAAACTACGTAGGTCTCCCCCTACTCCCTAGGAATCAACTATAGTACTAATTACATTGACTTGATCGGAATCAGACATTTGCGACGGTTCGCCGCGCACATTTTGGTTCGTTTCATTTTCCGGTCAACAAATGATATAATTAACACAATATTATATTTGATATTTCATGTGCGATGGATCAAAATATATAATACCGTTTTGAACAGTTACAAAAAATATTAACGACCGTACCTTTTAAAAAATCTAGTTTTTTATATATATCCCTTTCCTGCAGCTTCCTTACATTGTTTGAGCTATTAAAAATAGTAACGGATTAAACCTTAATCAAATTAAATTTACTAATTGTCTAGGGCATCACGTCTGCGGGAGCACAAGAAGAGTAAACCTTCAAAGACCGATTCTAGTTGACATATCCACAGGTATATCATGGTTTGCTTATGGCATCAAGTAGTCTTAATCCGTCACTGATTAGAAATGCTTGGTTTTTTTTTTGATATTTCAGATATCTAATCTGTTTTTCAAATCAAAATGCAAATTCGCATAATGCGCCATCCGCAACTGCGTACAGCGTAGCGATGCATTACGTCGTTTTTTTTTACGTCAAAATTTTTATGTTCCATTACAAATAACAGTTAAATACAATTGTATTTATTGTAAAATGCACAATATTTTTCTAAACTTCTTGTCCTTTCCCTACATCAATGTGTTATCCATAATGCCCAAGCTTCTCGAGTCTCCCACAAGGTGATAGATCAAGCTACAATCGCCCTTAAACTTTCAAAACATCACATGAAGTTCAACTCTAGGGTGTTCAAAATGAAGGTTTAATTTCCCTTGGCACTTCAGATGATATAAGTGACTTGGTGTGGTAATTTTTTGCGCTGGACCCACGTGGTGAACCATATGTTTAAGGATCCCGCCACAATCCGGGAGATAACACGATAATCTTTGCGTTCGAAATTCAAATTTTACATACCTCAGCCAACTATGAGAGCAAAAATGATCGTGTGCGACAAAATAATCGGTGGACACAAAAATGATTTCTTATTACTTATGTTAGATAATGGGGAAAATAATAATACGGAAGATAGTATATTAAATAAGATATTAATAGATAGGTACCTATCAAGTACTTTTGTTTACAAACTCCCTAGATTTTTTCTATCCAGGTATAAGTAGTATTACGTAAGGGTATCTACCCTTATCTACAAATTTTTAATTAACTATGCGATTTTTCTTTCTATAAATTACTTCCATTTAAATTATGTCAAAATAATCAAAAACGCTCACAAACTCAAGAATGTGTACCTTTCAATTATTTGCAGATGTATCCCAAAATTATTATCAAACTTAATCAAAATTGTATGATTCACAAAGACTTCATCAACGACAATGTGAATCAGTATGGGACATATGCGACACACATTTACCTTCACCCCCAAGGATGAAAAAGGGCAAAAAACTGCAAAACACTTCAGAGTTATGGCATCGGAGACATTTGAATTTAGGTCAATGAACTCATTTGATATACATTTTTCTGGTATTTCAGAATTTTACAGCTAAGTATTTTTTTAATCCAGGTTACGAGTAAATCTAGTAACTTTATCTTTATTTCAATTTATTTATTTGCAAAATGTGAGTTAGTAAAGATGTTAGTATAGTCGACAATGGTATCATCACATTTGCCCAATTGAGCATGCATATGTTTAGCTTATGCACTACAATATAATATGAAATATTAATACTATTCTTACAAATTAGCTAAGTATAAATGTATTCCAAATGTGCTAATATAAAAAAGGTTATAATTGTGCTGTATGGTTAACTTATTTAAACATTACCAATATTAATAATAAATAATTAGACATAACAAAATCTATTCATATATTAACCATGTAATTCATTATTTAATTGTATTTATGGAGAATTAATATTATTATTTAAAAAGTCAAATTATAGGTAAGTATGGATTTTATTATGTCAATTATGGTCAATTTACAATTATTACAATAATTATTAATTATTATCAAAATATAAGAATAGGTATAAACATGTCATACAATTCATTAAAACATATTTTCATTTATAAAGTCATTTACACTTTACTCGAAGACTTGTTATAACTTAAAAAAATATAAGTATTATATGCATTCGTAATACAGGAAATGACTGCAGCAAACAGTGTACAAAACATTGTACAGCATTGTGAATTTGTTCTACATACTATAGTAATTATTAAACGTGGGAGAGCCATGCTTCGGCACGAATGGGCCGGCTTGACCGGCCCATTCGAAGAAATACCACGTTCTCACAGAAAACCGGCGTGAAACAGCGCTTGCGCTGTGTTTCGCCGAGTGAGTGAGTTTACCGGAGGCCCAATTCCCTACCCTAATTATTCCATTCCTATCTTCCCCTAATCCTTCCCTTCCCATCCCTGCCATCCCCTATTACCCTGTTCCCTCTTAAAAGTCCGGCAACGCACATGTAGCTCTTCAGATGCTGCGAGTATCCATGGGCGACGGAATTTGCTTTCCATCAGGTGACCCGTTTGCTCGTTTGCCCCCTTATTTCATAAAAAAATTGTATATGAATTTAATGACATAATTATGTATTTGTAGTATTTGCAAAAATATTATTATTGTATTTCATTGTATTTCACTATACCCTATTCTTAAAAATTGAAACAAACAAATGAATCAAAAAGCAAGTACGTATATGATAAAGAATTCACGGAAACATCTCAAGATGTATTGATAATCTCATCTCACCTGCCTGGATAAGATATCAATAGTTTTAGTCAGATTATTCCAGTACACGCGCTGAATTCTAAGGATCTAGCCATGTGGTTACGTGCAGGAGCCTTGTGTTGCCTGATCGGCGCCATTTTGAGCCAAAATCCTGAAAACCCTGAGGTGGTACCTAGAGTTACGATATCGCAAGGTGACGTGGTTGGTATCAATAATGGTGACTATTTCGAATTTCACGGCATACCATACGCTGATGCTACATTCGGGACTAACCGATTTAAGGTGAGACATAGAATATTATCAACAAATTTACTAGATGACGCCCGCAACTCCGTTGCGCCAAAACTCGTTTATCGCGAAGGAACCGTACAATGTACATGTTTCTGGGACAGAAAGTATCCTATATCCTTTCCCGGGACTCAAAGTATATATTACGCCTGCAAAATTGGTTCAGCTGTTTGGGCGTGAAGAGGTAACAGACAGACAGACACACTTTCGCATTTATAATATTAGTATAGATTATTTGTTAGATTTATACTGCATTGATTTAAATTGATATCAAGTATTCATTTAGGTATTTTTTTTGTTTCGATCAACAATTAGTTTTCACTTATAATTTGAACGTATACTTATTATTTTAGGCACCTTCGGCTCCACCAAGATTCTCTGAAGAGTTTTTTGCGATAAGAAAAGACGTGAAATGTGTGAGAGCATTGGGGCTTGGATATGAGGGAAACGAAGACTGCTTGGTTACCGATATTATGACTCCAACCTTAGATGCCACAGCAAGATTACCCGTTATGGTTTGGATCAAAGGAAAAGAATTAGACCACGCATATATTCCAGACTTTTCTTTCAGCCGATTCATGGAGAAGGATGTAATAATAGTATCATTGAACTATCGTGAATCCATTTTAGGATTCTTATGCTTAGGTACTGAAGTAGCCCCAGGAAATGCAGGTCTTAAGGATATTATAGCAGGTCTAAAATGGGTACAGGAGAACATTGCCGCGTTTGGCGGAGACCCAAACAATGTAAGCCTGTTCGGCCACGGCAGCGGTGCTGCAGCGGTAGACTTGATTACTGTATCACCCATGGCAGAAGGATTAGTTCACAAAGTTATAGCTCAAAGTGGAAACGCATTATCACCTTGGGCAGTCACTAGAAATAATTTGAAATATGCAATCGATGTAGCTGAAGCATTGGGTCACAAAATCACAGATCTAAATACTCTATCGGAAGTGTTCACAAGAACAAGTGTATCTGCATTGATGGCTGTCATAAATGAACTGGACCTCACTGACAATGCTCTAGCTTTCGCTCCGTGTATCGAAAATGAAGACCTAGAAAATGAGCAACCATTTTTGATCAAAACACCTTTTGAAACTATAAGAGATGGTCAGCATCTACAAGTACCGTTTATGACAGGTTTTGTCGATATTGAAGGCACAATAAGAGCAGAAGAAGCTTTTGAAGGTCATTGGTTGGAAAAAATGCAAAACTCATTCGTTGACTTCATCCAACCGGACATAGGTGCTGTGACCGAGATTGAAGAATCATCGTTGGTCGACATGATCAGAAGATACTACTTTGGAGTCAACCCCATAGACTCATCTCGTCTGACTGAGTATTTGTCATACATTGGGGATACAATGATTTTAGCATCTTCGATTAGAGAAGCAACTTTACGTGCTGCATCTTCAAATGTTTCTACATACCTTTATCAATTTTCACATAAAGGCCCTCTTGGTCAAATGTTTATTCAACCATTGCCAATTCAGTATCCAGGACACAGCGAAGATTTGGCTTACTTGTTTTATGATCATGAAACGTTGACAGTGGAGACAGGAGATTTCATGATTGGCACAATATTAATCGAACGTTGGACTAATTTTGCTAAAACTGGGTATGTAAATTAAGTAATATTTCAAAAACAAGTATTATAATTTTAACAAAAGTACTTATTATTATTTATAGCAATATTCTTCTTTTCAGGAACCCCACAAGTGAAACATCATCTGTGCTATGGAGACCATTTTCTTCTAATGACAATTCTTACTTAAGAATTTTAGACGCAAATGATATAAATGACAGTAATCCCACACTTGAGGTCTCGTTAATGAATCCACATCCAACAACAATGACATTCTGGAATTCTATTTACGACAAATACTTTGTTGATGCTCACAGCCAATGGAGTTTAAGTGAAAGAAACGATGAGGACGAAAGTGATGGGGACGAAAATGATGGGGACCAAGAAAACGGAAGCGAGGAAGAGAATGGAAATGGGGATGAAGATGTCAATATCGAAGACGGTGATAGCGAACCAGCAGAAGAAGATAACAACAGCGCGGAAGAACCAGAAAAGGAGGAATCTGAGGGGGAGAACGCTTCTGACTCCGCAACAACAAACGTTGCTTATACGTTATCCATAGTTTTACTTTTCGCGATGTTGGGTGAATTGCACAATTTACAAATACTTTCGTAGGAAAGTAATTTGCTAAATTAGGTTAATAATCTTGCAGTTTCTGAGCTTGCAAAGGTTTTTTACGAAATCTTTGTTAAGTTCAAAATCTTCGAGACGCTTTTGTGTTTTTATAAGTTGAATTTTTTGTTTTTCTAGTTTCTTTCCCGATGTAAATTCTGCTTTAACATGCAACTAATGCTAAGTAATTTAAAGAGTAATTTATAAATAATATTTAAATAGTACTAAGAAATAAACTGTACATAAAGTATAGGTCTACCAGAATCTAATGGCAAAAAGTGAGAAAATAAATTGACTCTTGTAATACTGGGGTAATTGGAATACAAAATGGATTGATCCTTTTTCTCCTTATAGCGGCTGATTCTATGTGTGAAACATGCAAATACTAATATCCATTATCCAATGATCAATGATATTTTTTGAAAATCTGCCGTCAAAATTTGCCATTAGATTCTGGTAGACCTATAATAGTTATATTATTTCTTTTATTGATGCGTAAATTGTCAGAATATTATATCTCTGATTTTATCGATTTTGATAAGAATATAGTATCTTTGTACTCTGTGAAATTGAAACAAACATACCTTTATATTATTTGTAGGCAATGATATGTTTTATCAATAACGTGACTTTTATCAATGATGCTGTGAGAAAAGTCTGCTGACTGACCTGTCGTATTGACGTAAAATTTGAACACCCAACACATGCTGAATACAATTTCTCTGATGGCATAATGACAAACCCATTAAAATTTTCATTAATAAATAAGCAGATGCTCTTGCACTATTTGGTTATGATGGATAATATGTCGGTTAGGCAAATTATTTAAATAGCGATTTGGGGCAGAAAGAAAAGAGAAAATCCAGAATATATTAAAAGACCCTTTTGAATATCACTGACGAGAACTGTTTTATAAGAAATAGTCCAATAAATTTCCCTCGTGTGAAGTTGCGTGCGGCCATGCATGTTGTGTCAGTAGAAGGTCAGGTATGCGTTATGCTAATCCACTGCAGGCTTATGTTGACCTAGTAGAGAATAATATACGCCTATTTACCTACATTGATAGTATAGGATATAAACTGAACAAAGATAAATAAATTCTTCATTTGCACTATCAGAGAAGTTGATTCATAGGCAGATGGGGGATCTATATAATTTGGTCGCGATTAGTCGAACCCAGCCGACAGATCCCAATTAACATTGAATTGATAAGATCCGACCAAATGAAGTGGGTCTGTCAATGCCTATAAATAAATTTCCACGAAGGTACATTGATTAAAAAATTCAAAATGCAGTATACGAGACGAGCGGGTGCAAATTAGCTGTCTTATCGATAGGTTTCTTGCAAACAACCATTGCAATTTGAATAAGATAATATTAAATGTAGGGGGATTTTGCAATACATTAGTGATTTTTTAATTTAGAAAAAATATAGCTCAGCCATTTACTATATTGTGACAGTCTGTTGATATATTCTAATAATTGTATGGTTTAGACATAACGCTCCTATTGATAGGAAAATTGCATTTCACTTCTTTACTTAAAATACGTTTTATGGAGTATATCCTTACTACATGTTAGAATCGGCAAGTAGCTAAAAATATAATATTTTGTAAAAAGAAAAAAAACATCTTATGATTTCCTTGGAACGGGAGAGAGAAACTTTGTTGAACAGAGAAGGATGCGGACTTTAAAAAAATACCGAAAATTTCTGATTCAGAACAACAAACTTTGAAACAAAACCATCCATGTTTGTCATTATTTTTAACAAAAAATTAAAACCGACTTCCAGGGTAAAAATAATAATAATTTGTAATGAACAAAAAAGTGTTAAATAATTCTTACTCTTTAAAGTGCCTTAGGTATGCATAATTCTCCTAAACCTCAACTATTTCTGTACACAATCTGTACACAATTTTTACCCTGGAAGTCGGTTTTAATTTTGACGACCTCAGTGGCTCAGTGGTGAGCGCGTCGGTAGCTCAAGCCGGGGGTCGCGGGTTCGAATCCCGCCGACGGAACAAAAAGTTTTCAATGTTCCCGGGTCTTGATGTGTATTAAATATGTGTATGATATAATAAAAATCTTAAATATATGTATAGTATAAAAGTATTAAATATATTTCCGTTGTCTGGTACCTGTAACACAAGTCCTTTAGGTACTTAGCACGGGGCCAGACTGATGTGGTGTGAAGCGTCCATAGATATTATTATTATTATAAATTTTTTTGTTAAAAATAATAATTTCACTCTTTTAAGTGATTTATAAGCTGGTTTTCTGCACAGACTAATGTGTTATGTTTTGTGACTTTGGATCCAGGATACACTTTCATGATATTATGAGAACTCATTGTCTGATGTCACTACTTCAGAATTGCAAGCATATACCACTGTATACCTAATGTATATGCTTGGCGTTATTCAAGCAATGATAAAATTAATGTTCATACGCCTGTCTTTAAAGGCTCTAAAGTTCTGTTCAGTGACTTTCTTTCTATCATTACACTCATGAAAACAACTCAACATTACTAGATGACGCCAGCAACTTCGTTGCGCCAAAATTCGTTTATCGCGCGGAAACTTTAAATTTTTCCGGGACAAAAACTATCCTATGGCCTTTCTCGGGACTCAAAGTATCTCCATGCCAAATTTCAGCAAAATTGGTTCAGCAGTTCGAGCGTGAAGAGAAGAACAAACAGACGTCTGTCTTAGTATAGACAGACAGACAGACACACTTTCGAATTTATAATATTAGTATGGATGCTCAAATAATATAACTAAAATCGTCCTTATAAATTTTAAGAATAACTTACCTCATAGATCTTATGATCAAATTGCTAACTTGGTAACCTAAACACCAAGGTCGAGTCATTAAACATTGAAATAACATTATAATTTTTTAAATCGTTCGACAAATTCGGGCTTTGTTCTTAAAGACGATTAAAAGTAACAATAATAGGGTCATAATTAGATAATTCATGGTGTGGTGACCGGTAGTAGTGATGATGATGATGATGAATGTAACTTGTATAGTAGCATAATATCCTTTCAGCTCTTAAACCAACTCGAAACCCCCATACTTGCTTTTCGGTAGCACATGCTTAGGATACTTCTCATAAAATCGAAATAATTATATGTTTCCATATAAATTTGGAGGAGTTCCCTCGATTACTCACGGATGTATGGTGGAATGGTGGTGATGATGATGATGATTAGTTAAATTTGCATAGTAGTATATGCTTTCAGTTCTTAAGACAACGCCGAAACCCCCAAACATGTATCTATAAGGAGTAAGGAGTTCTGTTCACCAACTTCGAACCATGGTATATCATGGTGCAAAATCTTACTTTTCAGTTTTGGTAACATATGCCTGGAATACTTCATATGAAACCAAAAAACATATGTTTCCATTTGAATTTTGAGGAGTTCCCTCGATTACTCATGGATCCCATCATCAGATCACCACTTTTGTCAAAATGGGACCAAATTGGAGTGAAACCTAATACAAAAAAGAAAAATTTTGAAAATCGGTTCATAAACAGCGGAGTAATCGTTGAACATACATAAAAAAAATAATATCCACAGACGAACGTATAACCTCCTCGTTTTTGGAAGTCGGTTAAAAATGGTGGCCGGTAAGCGCAACACTTATGGGAAGCAATAAAAACTGCAGATTTGCAACGTTTAATAGCCCGTGCCGCAGCTGCACATAAACAAAGAAATATGCGTTGACACAAAATATGATTATAATTATTTTTTATTGCTGGAATTATTTCGGGACTTCGTCTTGTTAGCTTTGTTGGTATAATATGGCAGATAAAAGTTCATGATGAGTTTATTGATGCTGATGCGCCTGTGTTGTTGTCTGTACCTAGTAGACCGTATGCATAGCTATTTTTGTATTTTATACTATGTCTAGAAAAAAAAGCCGACAACTTAGATAAAGCTTATAAATTATAATTATTATTAGCATTTTATTTGTTACTAGATGACGCCTGCAACTTGTGTTTATTTCCGGGATAAAAGGAATGCTATGTCTTTTCCCGGGACTCGAAGTATCTCAGTACCCAGCAAAATCTGTTCAGCGGTTTGGGCATGAAGAGGTAACAGACAGGCACACTTTGCATTTATAATATTAGTATGGATTTACTACGTAGTACGTACTATCACAGAATAGATAATACTATGGTATTATACGCCCATTAGAAAAGTTCTTTACCCCGCTGATTTACTGAAGCCCGAGATCTGTTTACACTTTACATCTATTGCACCTCCTGTTTATAGTATTGTGTAAGCCGTGCGAGACCACGGTGGACGGGCGGAGGGACGCAGAGACGAGAGGGGTTGAGGGGGCAAGACGGGCGAGGGGGGATGTTGGCTGAAACTGCCTGTGCACGTGCTGCCCAAGATTTTTAACACCGCTGTATTGCGTTGGGTTAGTGTGGATATGCCTTCTCGAGAGTTGGGATTATATTTGACCGGTTTAGTTTTGTTGTTTTGTCATTTGCCATGATTTTGTACGGACTTTTCCAACGTGAGATATACAAAATTATAATTTAGAGTCATTTTATCAGATTAAATCTTATACTTTTGTAATTTTTTGAGGTTAGGTGAATAAAAAACAGAAAAAAAAATTGAGGACACGACTCACAATAGAATTACGCCAACGTTGTGAACAAAATTGTATGGATGAATCGCATCTGGATCTGTAAGCTTTTCGGTAGTTTTAACTTTTGATAACAACACGAAGCAACATTTTATAATCTGTCGTAAGGCTACTATTACAGAACATTATGATTACAGCAAAATTGCCGAGCGAGAGAAAAGATTCATTAATCTACGATTAAACCCAATAAGGAATAATCGTATTATTTTTATACAAAATGACAATTACCATCACTGTAAAGACAGAGTATTTAATACTAACAAATTGGGGTTATTCGAAAGAATTTAGAAACACCTGAAGCATATCCACAACAGTCTGTCCGCTATCGCTAGTCGGGCGTGCCGCAGCCGCCTCTCGCGGGCCATGTGGCCCCACATCCTGTCCTCCGCGTTACAGACGTGCGCACCCGCCTTATGACGCCAGCGACGATGCGTGTGCACCCGCCTTATTGCCTAGTGTACACCGGGCTTATACATAAGTTGATACTTGGTAGCAAGATTATAATATTACTACAAGAAGACCGCAACTTTGATGCGGCGAATTTGGTTTATCTCGCGGGAACCGTACATTTTTATGAGATAAAAAGTATCCTATGTTCTTTCTCGGGCTCAAAGGCTGATTACGTTTCAACAAAATCGGATAAGCGATAAAAAAGTAAAGAGGTAACAGATAGACAGCCACACTTTCGTATTTATAATTTTAGTAAAAATTAGTTGAAAAATTAGCTCAAGCTTCAAGATTTACAAAGTTTTTTTCATGGTAGATACTAGGAAAGTTTTATTCTTTGTTTCTAACAAAAGGAACTATGTAGTATAAAATCGTAAGAAAGTTTCTGTCTCGTTATTAGGGTTCCGTACCCAAAGGGTAAAAACGGGACCCTATTACTAAGACTTCGTTGTCTGTCCGTCTGTCCATCTGTCCGTCTGTCTGTCTGTCTGTCTGTCTGTCTGTCTGTCTGTCTGTCTGTCTGTCTGTCTGTCTGTCTGTCTCCAGGCTGTAACTCAAGAACGGTAATAGCTAGAGATTTGATATTTTTACAGATTATGTATATCTGTTGCCGCTATAACAACTAATACTAAAAATAAAATAAAATGAATATTTAAGGGGGGCTCCCATACAACAAACGTGATTTTTTGGCCTTTTTTGCTGTCTCCAGGCTGCAACTCAAGAACGGTAATAGCTAGAGATTTGATATTTTCACAGATTATGTATATGTGTTGCCGCTATAACAACAAATACTAAAAATAAAATAAAATGAATATTTAAGGGAGGCTCCCATACAACAAATGTGATTTTTTTGCCGTTTTTGCTCTATATAACGGTATATAACGGTACGAAACCCTTCGTACGCGAGTCCGACTTGCACTTGGCTGATTTTTTAAATCAAAATCAAAAAAATGGCAATAGGTAGGTACTTGAATTTTTCACAAAATCCTTAGTTATATGTGTACTTTAATATTTAATAATAATATTAAAATAAAATAAAAAATAAGGGAGGCTCCCATACAAAAAACACAATTTATGGCCTAATTTTGCTCTATAATGGTACGGAACCCTTCGTGCGCGATTCCGACTCGCACTTGGCCGATTTTTTAGATTATATGTACCATAGAAGCGAAAAAAATCGCGTTTAAGACTAAGAAGTAGCTAAAAATCCCAAAATTAAATTGAATTTTGATTTAAAATGACATTAAAGTTTAAATAAAATAATATTTTAATCTCTCTACACCTAAACCATCTAAACTCCTGAGTTAGTAGATAAATCATTCTTTGAAGCATTTTTTGTCGTAAACGTTATAACCTTATAGACTGTTTAATGATTTTAAAGAGAAACTTTACGATTTGACACCGAAATTATGGCCTTTTAAAAGCTGAAAGCAGTTTTGATGTTCTAAAAGTTAACTGTCTAAACAATACATTACTGGGGCGTTCGACTAGGTTCATTTGACAGTAATAAAACTGCGTATCAACTTACGTACGGTTTTATGCTATTTTGTTCTTTTTATATTTATTTTATATTTATATTTATTTTGTACTAGATGACGCCCGCAACTCCGTTGCGCCAAAACTCGTTTATCGCGTACATTTTCCCGGGACAAAAAGTATTCTATATCCTTTCCCGGGACTCAAAGTATGTCCAGGCCAAATTTCAGCAAAATCGGTTCAGCGGTTTGGGCGTGAAGAAATAACAGTCAGACAGACAGACACACTTTCGCATTTATAATATTAGATGGATTTTCAGGATTACCATTATATTGTAGGATTTGATAATATAGTCAGTGCTCACATGACAATAACTGAAATACAAAACTTTTTGAAATACCCTATTAAAGGTAAAAATATTAGAACCTTTCGTAATTTTATTCCATTGCATGTATTTAGTCTGCTAACTTTAAATTGCAGACTTCAAAATTCTATCAAAGCATACACACATCCCAGCTTAGCAGCTTAACCCACACAAAGATGCCCAACCGGCACTTATCTAAACAAATATTAATCGCATCTATGAGGAAGCTATCGACCCAATAACTTATCATACAGATATAGAAGCAATTACTCAGCAGCACGGTAGCTAAGACGGTTTAAGCTTCAGAAGTGGAATCGAACAACCGTTCATTTATCTGAGAGCCTGTCTGAACTCTGATGCTATATAATTCAGAGAAGCTCATATTTTCCGAACAGACAGTTCCGAAATAAAAATGATGGAAATGGTCCGCACCGAAGTTTTTAATGGATGGTTTTTGTATTTGTCGGTAGTTTTTGTTTTTGATGGGTTAGTTTTAATGAAATGGATATGTAAAAAAATAATATTGTCGAAAAACCTATTCGAAACCATGATATATTATAATATTAAGCCATTTCCTTTCTACAGAGTAGTAAAAAGAACGAATGAATGAGCATGTGACAGAGTGAATTCAATCGTCTAAATATTGTATACGTTCTAAAAGTCCAAATAAATAGGTATTGAACAGTCCTGGATATTAGTATAAACTATAAAGTACTTCCTTTTTCCAGAGTAGTAAAAAGAACGAATGAATGAGCGTGTGACTGTCTAAACTCTAAAGTGAATGAGATTTTTTTAAATTTATTAGAGTCAACAAACAGTAACCAAGTTAAGAGATTGGCTAAATACGGTATACGTCCTAAATAACGTAACGTACACATTTACGAGAATATTTTGGTCAGATATTTTCAACGGAACTTAATTTTAGAGTTACGAATAAGGATCAGGGATTGAACTTGGAACCGATTCTAATATTGTGTGTGTTGGTTTTAATATAAGTATCGATTGTGTTAAAGTGAAAACAGATGCGATAGATTTATTTTTAAGGTAAAATACTGCGGTTTCACTACAAAATAATATTGTGAAAATGTTCAATTAATGATTTTTAGGATTCCGTAACCAAAAGGTAAAAACTAGACCCTATTACTAAGACTTCGTTTTCTGTCCGTCTGCTGTCCGTCTTCAGGCTGTATATCAAGAACCGCTATAGATAGACTTATGAAATTTTCATAGATTGTGTATTTCTGTTGCTGATATAACAACAAAATATACTAAAAACAAAATAAAATTAATATTTAAGGGGAGCGTCTATACAACAAATTATGTGATTTTTTTTTATATAACGGTACGAAACCCTTCGTACGCGAGTCCGACTTGCACTTGGCTGATTTTTTACAGTTTTTAGCACGTAAACTAAAAAAATTTAGTCCTAGAAATACCTATTTTGATCAAATAATTTAGACAATTTCGTCAAATCTTCTGTTTCAGTTGACTGTATACCTACATTTTTGATTTAATTATTGGCTCGAGGGACAATGTTTAAAATACTGAGAGGTATTTTCTTTCTTAACACTCAAAGGCTGTTTTATGCTTTTATTATAATGTTTATAACTCCTACATGTTGCTATTACAACCATATCTATTACGAGCTTTTGCCCGCGGCTTCGCTCGCGTTAAGAAGTATTATTATATACAAACTTTCATCCCCTATTTGAACCCCTTGGGGTGGGAATTTATCAAAATCCTTTCTTAGCGGATGCCTACGTCATAACATCTACCTGCATGCCAAATTTCAGCCCGATCCATCCAGCGGCTTGGGCTGTGCGTTGATAGATCACCATGTCAGTCAGTCACCTTTGAGTTTTATATACCTATATAGATATAGATATAGATTGAACTAATTTATGACACATTTCACTTGTCAAAGGTATCTTTTTAAAACCTAAATATTAGGTTACAACTTACATAATTCGACCGAACGAAATCTTTAACGATAATAATATTAAATCAGATAGCAGTGCCATATTATTATAATCGTACCAATTTAGATGATGGCACCTTTATAGTACCTACAATGAGCATACTGCATAGCTGGTATTCTATTGATTAAGAAAATCAAATATTCCATAAAAACAGCGGTGATTTTACCCCGTAGCGTATAACCGCTGGACGACTTTCCACGACAATCCATGCAAACGCTAAGTAAAGGATGGATTCATTATACAGTTACTAATGGCTGTTGATCGGGCCTCGGGGTTGAGTGTAGGGTATGGAAGTGAAGCGATTTTAAGGGTTCCGTACCCAAAGGGTAAAAACGGGACCCTAAGACGATGTCTGTCCGTCTGTCCGTCTGTCCGTCTGTCCGTCTGTCTGTATGTCTCCAGGCTGTATCTCAAGAACCGCTATAGCTAGACTTCTGAATTTTTTACAGATTGTGTATATCTGTTGCCGCTACAACAACAAATACTAAAAATAAAATAAAGTTTATTTTTAAGGGGGGCTCCCATACAAGAAACATGATTTTTTTTGGCCTTTTTTGCTCGTAATCAATAATGGTAACAGCTACGCACTTGAAATTTTCACAAAGTCCTTAGTTGTATTTGTACTTTAATAATTAATAACAAAATCAAAATAAAGTAAATATTTAAGGGGGGCTCCCATACAAAAACATAATTTTTTGTCTACTTTCGCTCTATACCGGTACGGAACCCTTCGTGCGCGAGTCCGACTCGCACTTGGCCGATTTTTAAACATTATAAATATCATAAATAAAAAAGCGGCCAAGTGCGAGTTGGACTCGCCCATGAAGGGTTCCGCAGCAGCAATAAGGTTTATTTTTATGAAATTAAAATGTTTTTTATTTATTTTTAGATTTCAGTCGATTTAATGAAATTTAGATTGAGGTTTACCATTTATGACGTATAAAAATAATCGGCCAAGTTCGAGTCGGAATCGCGCACGAAGGGTTCCGTACCATTATAGAGCAAAATTAGGCCATAAATTGTGTTTTTTGTATGGGAGCCCCCCTTATTTTTTATTTTATTTTATTATTATTATTAAATATTAAAGTACACATATAACTAAGGATTTTGTGAAAAATTCAAGTACCTACCAGTTGCCATTTTTGATATAGAGCAAAAAAGGCCAAAAAATCACGTTTGTTGTATGGGAGCCCCCCTTAAATATTCATTTTATTTTATTTTTAGTATTTGTTGTTATAGCGGCAACAGATATACATAATCTGTGAAAATATCAAATCTCTAGCTATTACTGTTCTTGAGTTACAGCCTGGAGACAGCAAAAAAGGCCAAAAAAATCACGTTGGTTGTATGGGAGCCCCCCTTAAATTTTCATTTTGTTATTTTTAGTATTTGTTGTTATAGCGGCAACAGATATACATAATCTGTGAAAATATCAAATCTCTAGCTATTACATTATTCGTCATGTTAGGCCTTATTTCCTAACAGTATGAAGTATCTTTACGTAACTCCATGAAGGTGTGAACACGTGTTGGACTTGGAGGGGCATGTGATGTACCTACGCCGCACGTGCGCGTTTCATCTGCTGCCGATGTGTAATATTGAGGGTCGCAACCAATTACGTACTGTATTGAACGTGTTATATGAAGTTGGACTACAAATAGATTGTTTTATCCACCAAATAAGTTCATTAATAAAATTGGGTCAGTTATAGTTAAGACTACGACAAACATAAAAATAAAAGTCGGCCAAGTGCGAGTCGGACTCGCGCACGAAGGGTTCTGTACCGTTATGATAGAACCCTTCGTGCGCGAGTCGTTGTGTATAGAGCAAAAGTAGACAAAAAAGATGTTTTTTTTTTATGGGAGCCCCCCTTACACATGACAGACAGACAGACGGACAGACAATGAAGTCTTAGTAATATAGGGTCCAGTTCTTACCCTTTGGGTAAGGAACCGCAAAAATTGCTGAATTGTATGACGGATTACTAAATAGTATAATTGCAGCTACGCGTACTGTCTCAATAAAACCCAGGTAGATTTTTGTCTTTTTATAAAAAATCTTTTACGACGTGAATCATTTTTGAGAACTTTCAAATAATGACAAAGTTGCATAACCCTAAGCAATAAAATTTTTTTATGAAAAAAGGGGGCAACGAGCAAACGGGTTACCTGATGGAAAGCAACTTCCGTCGCCCATGGACATTCGCAGCATCAGAAGAGCTGCAGGTGCGTTGTCGGCCTTTTACGAGGGAATAGGGTGACAAGGTAGGGGAGGGTAGGGAAGGGAATAGGGGAGGGTAGGGAAGGAAATAAGGGAGGATAGGGAAGGAAATAAGGGAGGGTAGGGAAGGGAAAAGGGTAGGGGATTGGGCCTCCGTTAAACTCACTGACTTGGCGAAACACAGCGCAAGCGCTTTTTCACGCCGGTTTTTTTGTGAGCCCGTGGTATTTCTCCGGTCGAGCCGGCCCATTCGTGCCAAAGCATGGCTCTCCCACAGTAAAATAATAATGGTAAGTTAGAAAAAAATCAGAAGTTATCAACCGCCACTTCCCAACAATTGCACCACGGAATCAATTCACATGACACTGTATTGTCTTTTTGGTTGCTTTGTAATTTGCCACGTAGCAATTTGATAAAGTAAAATCGTTAATAAGCCTATTATCTTATGCGACAAGCAACCTGTGTACTCGTTTTATGTGAAAAAATTCGTATTTTTATTCGCTATTTCAATGAAAATATCAAATGTGATTCATTTCGTGACATGCTAAGAAAAAGTCTGTTTTTACGCGATTTTTTTAACCGACTTCAAAAAAAGGAGGTTATCAATTTTAACCGACTTCAAAAAAGGAGGTTATCAATTCGACGCGTATGTATGTAATATTTCCAGAACTGCCCAGTTTTTGTATATGTTAATCTATAACAGCTTCTGAACAAAAAAGTGTATGTATGTATGTATGCATGTATGTATGTATGTATGTTTTTATGTTTGTTCACGCATATCTCCGGAACTACAACTCCGATTTAAATGATTCTTTTTTTGTTGTACTAGGTATTGTTCAACTTAGGGAATAGTGCAAGTTTCATCAAAATCGGTTCAGTAGTTTTGGAGACAGGAAGTTTTAATTCTCAATTACATACAATGTTGAAGTCGGTTTTATCTTTTTAAAATACAGTTATTATCCTATTGAAGTAGTTATGACTATAATAATATGACTATTACATTTTTAAAATGACCTACTTGTTCAACTATAAAATTACACAATGACAAATTTTCTCGCCATAAAATATAATCAAACTTTTTCACAACCATGGAAAATTCAATAAAATTACTTTAAATTTAAATTCAATTATTCCATTAATTTACGTAATGGAATTTAATGCAGAGCGGATTCAAAAATATCTTGTCCTAGATTTTCCGGTGCAGGTAAGGTTCTATATAAAGCGGTAGCTTGTCGCTCAATTTTCATTAATAAACTACAGGGTTAAGCGGTTTTCGGTGTTTCCATTCGCTGGAAATAATACTGACTTTTGCATCCGATGACATTACAAAGAGACCAGTGAATACATTTACAATTTTGCGTTTTGATCGTTTTATAATAATTATGCATTATTACGCCTAGTTTGCGTAAAAACTTGCTGTTTTGTTTGGATTGATTTTTACGTTTGTGATTTTTTGACTACAAAAGAGATTATACATTTTATCAACAATCAATTTTTTTTCATCGCATTGCCTTCATTTTATGAAGTAAAATAGAACGTAAGAAGGTAAAAAAACGTAAAAAAAGTTTTACTAAATGATAAAAATTTGGTGACAATTGATAAAAATGAAATAAATTTATATCATTTTTATAACTATTAAGACTAGTTATAGCTAGTGTTAATATTCTAATTATATTCGATAAAAAACACGACTACATTAAGGGTTTAACCCAAAAAAAATTATCCATTGCAACTTTTCATCCAGCTAACGTGAAAAAAATCGATAAACACATGTTTCAAAAGTTCAAAAACATCTAACCCTATACAGGCCAATGGGTAGGGGTCATTTGTGCTAAGTGCCAGTGACATTTTCGCTGCATAATTGGGAGTGGGACTGACGCCCCCCCTGGGGGGTCAGGCGTCGACGTGTCAAGTCACACAGTGAATAATATATACAGCCGGATGGTTGGCACTTATCCGCCACTGAATAATATATGCGACAAGAGCGGGCAATGGTTTGTTTAACTTCCTCAGACTTGGAGTAAGATTTGCCTTGACAGTGGACTGATTTGGAAACTGTATTGGTGAAATTTCCTTACAAGACACTATACTAGCCTTTATATTATAATATAATTTTCCACGCGAAAAATATACCATCCTCATCACCTTGATGAGTGGCAGTTTTCCACCGCGTTTTTCTCGTAACTTTCTGCCGCGCACTGTAAAACTCTGGAACGAACTGTCACCAGCAGTATTTCCGGACCAATACGACCTGCAAACCTTCAATAAGCGAGCGTATTCCCTCTTAAAAGGCCGGCAACGCACCTGCAGCTCTTCTGATGTTGCGAGTGTCCATGGGCGACGGTAGTTGCTTTCTAAAGGTGACCCGTTTGCGTGTTTGCCCCCTTATTTCATAAAAAAAAATGTTTGTGTGTAATCGATTAAGACAAGCCAGACTAAAGGGCTTGATTCTGATACATTAATTGTTTATTTGAAAATTTTTCAACATTATTTCTTAATGGTTTTCAATTAATCGTACAATCCAGATTGTAACATCCTAATTCTTATTTCAAAAAGTTTAAAGTAAGACTATAATATGTGTACAGGATATCATATTTTGTAGGCTTCACTAGCCTTCGATATGAAATATTATGTAATAATATAAAATACATAATAATATTATGTACTACACAATACACTACACAACAATTTCAGAGTAAATATTTCCAGCTTATTTCTATTCTTGAATACTATAATACACGGTTTTATACACGGTTTCTAAACTGTGTAACTTTTCAACACATCAAAATAATTTACTACCTTCATAAGTAATTAAGCGGCATAAAACTTCATTATGTCTACATTATACCGCGGTAAAACTCCGTAGCTAACATGCGCACGCGCAGGTGTCGCGCCGGAAGCTGAAATCTGAACGGAAGGGGGAACGTGACTCCCGCCATATGGATATAGTTTTTGTTTTGATTTGTTTTTTTTTTTATTTCAAAGTTTATGGCATTGCGTTTTTATAATATTCAGTCAATCAAATCATTTAACAATCAATATCTAATAACGTTACGAAAAACAAGAGACAATAATTATTAACTCGTTTAAATATACATAATATTACTTCACTTGTTTTTGCCAATAGCCTACGGGGTACGACCGAGTATATAATGCTGTGATTCAAGATGGCTGAATTTTGCAATAAAATTGTGCCTCATTTTAGTATCATATTTTTATTAACTAAAACTTTAACTGTAATTGTAAGCAGTTCTATTGTAATGACTAATGAGTAATGGGAAATGACCATCCACTTCAATGATGGAGAGTTACAACAGTTTACAACTAAAGTTCTCAATATTAAATCAATACGAACAAAGATTGTAATTCCTTATTCACTCTGATTTTCCTGATAATTTAATATGGTGTATTTAATATTTATGATTATAAATGCAAGTATGTTTGTTTGTATGTTACGTTAATTCTTTATGATTAAGAGTGAGATGCACCAACCCACTTTAACTATAACTTTAACTTTAACCATAACAAAAAGTCAAATGAACTGTCAAATCCCTAGTAAAAGTCCATTATGGACGCTATATTTGACAATAACCTTAACTTTAACTTTAACTACGCCTCTGGTGCAACTCACCCTAAGTCAATAAATGGGCACTTTGATTTTAATTCCGGGAAAAATATGTACGTTTTGCATAATCCCCAGTCCTCACCACCACTTTCGTTCCCTTCACTTTCGTCCCCGTCACTTTCGTCCCCATCACTTTCGTCCTCGTTTCTTTCACATAGTTTTTCAAATAGTTACATAAGTTAGTATTTTAGGATAACATAAATCAGGTATTTAATATTTATGAAAGCTTTCAATTTTTAATTACAGAAAAAATACCTGAATATTAGATATTAGTATGATTCGATTAATAATAATAATTACTGTCCACGCGACATAACTTTGAAATGACTATTAGAACTTATATAGATAAAGACATCCCGGCTCTAACAAAGACATCCCGCTAGTTTGGTACCAATAAATTGCGCAGTGGAGCTGTGACATAAGTAAGTAGGCAAAAAACTATACAAAAACTTCACCCCAGCTTTCAGTGATGAAAGAAAAATGAAGTAACCATGAAAATTGATTTCATAACTTGCGCGTTATTTATTTTTAATTATATTAAAATATCGTGTTTGTGGCACGTGTAATTTTTGTGACGGTAGAAATAGTCAAGGCTATCGTATATTACTGTCGTAACTTATCATATTTTTATCCTTGATGTGTTAACAAAATATAATTATGTGTAAATACTTGCCTAAAATATTATAGTTTTGGTTACGCGTAACATGTAAATTTCTTGTTTGGAACATAAAAATTTTAAACCATATTAGTAGGCATGTAATAAAATTATTATCTCGTCATTAAATGATTTCGTCATCAAATGATAACCAACCTCGTGTGTACGTCTTATGGATTTTAATTTTCTTACTTGATACATTAAAATAAATATAGTTTTACTTTTATTAAATTTTAATTTATTCAATTATGATGGTTTTAAATAAGATGAATCAATGTTATTCCATAAGTGCATGAACTTGCCGGACGGGATTTCGATTCCTATAACTATAAACATGTAGAGTGACAAGATATTTCCTATGAAAAAACGGGACAAATAGTGACAGGAAACTGACGCAGCCGGTGGGCCGAAAAAATCCGGTCATTGACCCCGTAGCGACGAGGCTTCCTGTAAACTTTACATAACAATATGTTCATTAACTCATCATTTATTCTCTAATTTTTAATAGACTTCAGTGTTTTTGTTTTCTAATGTTTTTTGGATAATCTTGTGTTTTAGGTTTTGATGACGTATGAGAAAAAAAAATTTTTGATTTTTTGTCAAAAATGAAGGTAGGATGTTTGTTATCCTTCCGGAAGGTCAAAGAGGGGTCTTTACACAAAACTAGCTGTCCCGGTAAACATTATTTTGCCATATTATAAAGTATTTCCACTTCATCAGTTGATACAAAATCTTACCCTTCCTATGGGGGAAAATAGGGGGGGAAATTTTATACAACAGTTGGAAAACACAGTAAATAATATGAAGTAAGTTCATTACAGAAAAAAGTTTGATACAAAATCTGACCCCCTCTTTGGTCTACTTGGAGGGAAAAAATTATACATTGACAGATGTTGAGTTGGAAGAAGGCAAATATATCTGCGAAAACCGAATTTAAATTTTATCAGTAGTTTTCGTGTGATGCTGGAACAAACATACAGACAGACAGACAAAAACTAACCCAGAATTTTCATTTTTACAGTTTTATTATAATAATATATATTAAAAAACAACAAAAACATTTAGTGATCATTATAGAACTCATTTACTCCATATCCAGCATCTCTCAGCGTAATACCTCTCCGTGTATGCACCTCTGGCAGTGGTGGAGGGTTGTTCGGGTGCCGGTACTACCATGCGCAATTCCTTCCCGTCCGTTATGTTCCGTCCGTCTGCTTTTGTACCGCAACATCTTTATTTCACATCTATAACTTTGTACAATGTAAACATCACTGTTTTCTCCAAATAATGGGATGTGCCACGTCAGTAATAAATAATAATAAACCACGTTTCATTATAACCTATGAATTGTGACAATTAGCGACAAAAAAGTGTGAAGTGTCATGACTCATGTGTCCAATGTCATAGACAAGAATTTGTTTTTTTTATTTTTCTTTTGTTTTTATTTTATTTAGGTACCTACCTATTTATTTTCTCTCAGTTTGTACTTTATTTATAGTTTTAATTTTAATTTTGTTTCTTTTTTATTTCGTTGCTCATTTATTGTTTAGAACTGTATTTAAATTTTTGTTGTGATGTCCTTTGGTCCCAGCAGAATATCAGTGCAGCAAACTAATTGCTGCTAATGTTGAGCTGGGTCCAGTTTTGGCATCACACAATGTAATATTATTGTAATATTGTGTCCAGTATGTTTACGTTAAATTGACTTTTAATATTGTGTTGTGTGATTGTCGAAATAAACTTATTCTTATTCTTATTCTTATATTGTATAAACATGTATATTGTATAGAATATATTTAAATGTATTATTTTGTTGTAAATTTTTAACCGACTTCAAAAAAGGAGGTTATCAATTATTCGACGCGTATGTATATGTAATATTTCCAGAACTGCCCAGTTTTTGTGTATTTACTATTTTAGTCTATATCTGAACAAATATGCCAAATTTCAAAAGTGTATGTATGTAATAATAAGTAATTATGTAATATGTATGTATGTACCTAAGTATGTATGTATGTTTTATGTTTGTGTTCGCATATCTCCGGAACTACAAGACCGATTTGAGTAATTCTTTTTTTTTTTGTACTAGGTATTGTTCAACATTCAAACTACAAGTTTCATCAAAATCGGTTCAGTAGTTTTTGAGATAAGACAATTTTAATTCTCAATTGTACGTAACAATGTTGAAGTCGGTTTTATCTTTTTAAAATACTATTATGTATGTAATTAATGAAAATATTCTTATGAAAATATGTTTCTCAAGATAGTAGCGGGTCCGAAAAACATCTACTTATGCTTCCCTATAACAGTACACTGTTGAATCTGTTGAGTGCTGATTTTTAAATTATAATGTTATAAATGCCTTGAACTTGTATGTATTATAAATAATGCCTACAAAAAAAACAGAAAAAGAGAAGTTTATTTATCAAAAAAAATATTTCAGCGCAATTCTAGTACACACCATCAAACTGTAATCGAATATAAATAAATCGAATCGATTTTACCCGCTTAAATCGATAACGACCTACAACAATTGGATATTTAGTATCCGTTAATTTGAATTGGCAGATCAGGGTAGACGGAAATATCTCGTCTGGCGAGGTAGAACCCCACCCCCTATCAAATGCTGTTCCATCCGACACGCCCCCTCAGATAAAAGTTTCAATTGCTTTCAAAATAAACAGCTGGACTGTAGGCAATAATGACAATGTTTCTAATGGTTTTTCATTTTTGTAAATGAAGATTATTGAAACTATTAGCAAATTGGTTTAGCTATGTAATGTGTTAGAAAAATTATTATATAGGTTTGGTAATTCTATGATAAATCAAAATGAGGCTGCAGATTTCTCATAGGGACGGAATACGGCTTTTGCCGATAGGTACGGACTACGGTGTATCACCAATAAACGTTAGCAGCACTACGTTTAACACAATGGTCTACTTTTTTAATGAAATAAGGGGGCAAACGAGCAAACGGGTCACCTGATGGAAAGCAACTTCCGTCGCCTATGGACACTCGCAGCATCAGAAGAGCTGCAGGTGCGTTGCCGGCCTTTTAAGAGGGAATAGGGTAATAGGAGAGGGTAGGGATGGGAAGGAAAGGATTAGGGGAGGGTAGGGAAGGAAATAAGGTAGAGGATTGGGCCTCCGGGAAACTCACTCTCTCGGCGAAACACAGCGCAAGCGCTGTTTCACGCCGGTTTTCTGTGAGAACGTGGTATTTCTCCGGTCGAGCCGGCCCATTCGTGCCGAAGCATGGCTCTCCCACGTATAAAATAGTGAGGATTACCAAATAGTTAATTATTGTTCTTATTCTTACAAATAATTACCTCGATTTGACGACCTCTGTGGCTCAGTGGTGAGCGCGTTGGTAGCTCAAGCCGGGGGTTGCGAGTTCGAATCCCGCCGACGGAACAAAAAGTGTTTTTCAAAGTTCCTGGGTCATGGATGTGTATTAAATATGTGTATCATATAATAAAAAATCTTAAATATATTATGTAAGTATAGTACAAAATTATAAAATATAATTTCGTTGTCTGGTAACCCGTAACAAAAGTCCTTCAGATACTTAGCACATGGCCAGACTGACGTGGTGTGAAGCGTCCATGGATATTATTTTTATTAATTGGGGTCATTGAGGCTTTTCCAATCCAATAAAGATCAAATAAAAGAAAGTAAGCTATTCAAAACCTCTCTCAAACCAAGCTAGAAAAACATGATGCAAGGCAACAAAGTGTCGCTCTCGGCGCGCTTGCGGCGGGCGACGCGGCCGAAGATATTCCCACCGCCTCCACGGGCAACTCCCGGTATAAATAATCGCTAACCGATACGTACGAAAACACGCGAACTGCCCGTAGTACGATATTTCAAGAAGGTATTCCCCCGCCCGTCAGACGCAACTATCCTATTTATACGCGTCTATGTATAAATTCACTAAAAGTTAACAGCACAACACGTAACGAATATAAACTCGGAAAAGCCTCTATTAATAATCGACCGACTGACTTTGCTACCAAAAATAATAGTCTAATTGTGAAAAGTTTATGCGGATGGGTCGGGGACCGTGCTATCTTGGGGCGGCCGAGCTAAACTTAGTGGTGCGTGCCAGCCAGATGGTAAAATTAGTGCTGTGTTTCCCAACGACGCCGTCTGCGCTGCCTGACGCCAGCCATTCACGCCAACTACGCTGACGAATGCTGCCAAACTTATGACATACCATTTTCGAGTTTTCCTGCCGAATAGCCGGCCGTGACGCCATCCACCCCCAGTGAGCTATGGCGATTGGCGCCAAAAGATGGATGGCAGCGACGTTCGACATCTCGAGAAATTACGGACTTATTCCAGATTTAAAATGCAAAACGTTACAAGAACTGTCATGTTTTTCAATAGTTGAAGAATGGAAAAGCAGCTAATTTTGAGAAGTTAATGAGGCCTAACGGAATTGGGCTCCTCTATCCATACAACTTAGTAACTTCTCCTTCTGTCTCTGTTTTTAAGCTTCTTTACATATTTTCTACAAAATATTTAACTAAAGGGATTATCATCATCACTAATTCACCATCAACCTCTATGGATCTTAATTCTCTCTAGGATTTGAGAAGGCTTGGGCACACTGATCTCTATTATACAAACTGTACTTGTATAATAGAGATCAGTGCTTGGTCATAATCAATCACTGACCTTCTGCTGATAGTCATCTTAAGTTAAAATAATTTAAATGGCGTGATTTTTATTGAGTACCTACCTATTTAAAGCAGAATGTAATATCAGAGAAGTTGATTCCTAGGCAGAAGGCGGACCTAAGTAAAATGGTCAAACCCACAGTCAAACCCATCCGACCAAACACAGCTAACCACAGCAGCTAACATTGAATTGACATAAGCCGACCACATGACGTAGGTCCGTCAACTGCCTAGGAATCAATTTCCTCGATGGTACAAAAGCATTAAGGTTTATAAAATTAAAATTAAAAGAAATGTAACGAAATTTAAATAAAAATTATATATTGATATTGACGTTAATAAATTTAATTCTAAAGAAATATGCAATTCTGTTTCTTCTTTCATATTATGCATGCTATTCTTTCTAAAAGTTTGAAGTATTAGAACACATTAATTTGAAAGTTTAACATACAGGCTTTCACACAGTTTGACTTGACCATCATGATAGGTGCTCGGTGCTCCACTGCCCACAAGTGCGTTGAAAGAAATTCGCTTATAATTTTCAGGCCCCGATAGGTTTCGCGTCCCGTGAAATGTTTTCGAGCGGCAACTCAAAGGGTTTTTGGGGTCGCTTGGTCCACCTTCTAATGAGGAAAATTCCGTTAAATAGCCAGTGAATATCCGTCAAGATCATTAACTAAGGATGTAATTAAGTGCTTGGGAGGTCAAAGGAGAGGCAAACGAAAAAAACTAAAAAAATGTGGACACCCTTTTAAAGTTTTTGAAGTTTAAAAAATAGTTAAATTTTATATTTTTTTGGAAATGAAGGTTAATTTCAACTACTTTAGTTTTTAATTTAATTATTGTTATAATTTTAACGTATGACTGTGGTTGAAAGACACTCTAAATCCAACCACACTTGGATTTTGCAAGTAATTCAAATTAGACATGAAATTAATAGAATTACTTATGTAAGTAATTTATACTATTAGATGATTGAATAATGTATCATAAATTAACATTTGCACGTCGAGAAAAGCGACAAAATATGTGAGACACTGTTAGATAAGCAACACCCTATTGTACCATATTTTATGCAAATAAAGATTATGATTATGATTTGACCACACCATTTATTAAGTGGAAACATAATGCTCGTCAGATGCTATCAGACTATTTTATTTTTATAAAATAGAAAATTAGGGAAAACGAGCAAACGAGTCACCTGATGGACAGCAACTACCGTCACCCATGGACACTCGCAACAATAGAAAATCTGCAGGTGCGTTGCCGGCCTTCATACACACATCGTACGCTCCAGGTGAGCATCAGAGCGTAATTTTTTTAATCAGAAGATTTTAGAGCAGAAGCTCTATAGCAGAATATTAAAAAACATCTCTATTAGAACCTATGTTCTACCCGATGCCTAGAACCTATGTTCTACCCGATGCCTAGAAGTACCTATGTTATACCCGATGCCTAGAACCTATATGTTCTACCCGATGCCTAGAACCTATGTTCTACCCGATGCCTAGAACCTATGTTCTACCCGATGCCTAGAACCTATGTTCTACCCGATGCCTAGAACCTATGTTCTACCCGATGGCTAGAACCTATATGTTCTACCCGATGCCTAGAACCTATGTTCTACCCGATGGCTAGAACCTATAATATGTTCTACCCGATGCCTAGAACCTATGTTCTACCCGATGGCTAGAACCTATATGTTCTACCCGATGCCTAGAACCTATGTTCTACCCGATGCCTAGAACCTATAATATGTTCTACCCGATGCCTAGAACCTATGTTCTACCCATGCCTAGAACCTATGTTCTACCCGATGCCTAGAACCTATGTTCTACCCATGCCTAGAACCTATGTTCTACCCGATGCCTAGAACCTATGTTCTACCCATGCCGAGAACCTATGTTCTACCCGATGCCTCTACGCTTTGGACCGTAATTGATAATCACAGCGCGAGCGGCATGATGCCCTACAACTGCGCGTTGTTGTCCAGCATACACCATAGTGTAGAAGTCACATAAATAGATAAATTGACCAAAAACTACTCCTGCACACTCCAAATAGTTGTTAAAAATGCAAAAGGTGTTATGATGTGTGTGATGTAATCAGTGATTCTGAGTATGGATAATGGATATACTTTTAGTCCCAGAAAAGGACAAAGGATACTTTTAATTTCAGAAAAAAAAATTGATCGTACAATGATGGTTAACAAAGAATGATGGGCATTTTGGTATATAGTCTACACAAACATAAATTATACACAGCTCTTAGTGAGTAGATAAAAAAGTTATATGGCACCCAGCCCCTAACATTTTGTACATTTTGAAATAATGTACAGTCAACGTACAAGGCTGACGTTTCCGACGCGACGTAGGTTTTATCGTCTATGTGGTAAGGTTTTTTGAGCTTAGAAAGGTCATATAGTCTCTGAGAAAAACCGCGGACAGACAGACGGACGGATGGACGGACAGACGGACGGACGGACGGACGGACAGACCGAAACTAACGAAACGAAACGAACTTATAAGGGTTCCTTGTTGACTACGGAACCCTAAAAATAATCATGCTATAGTGTAACGTGATGTTATCAGAATGAAATGTACAAGCGCTGATGTCACTTTTAACGAGGATTTACGACTCGATCGAGTTAACTCCGTACCTGGCGGTCATCACTACATAGTATAAAACAAAGTCGCTTTCTCTGTCCCTATTTCCCTTTGTATGCTTAAATCTTTGAAACTACGCAACGGATTTTGATGCGGTTTTTTTTAGTAGATAGAGGGATTCAAGAGGAAGGTTTATATGTATAATAACATCCATTAAATAGTGGAGAAGTACTGTTATTTTTGAGGTTTCTAATGTGATGTTGTAAATAATTACATTTTTTCCGCTTACATTGCAAACGCAGTCTGAACCCTACGAGTTTTATCAAAATAATGTACTAAGTATTGTACACATTGAAAAGTTCTACAGAAAAGTCCGTGATGGTATATGTCTATCTCTTATGGATAACCCACAATAACTTTTTTTTGTCATTTACTTTTTACGACTAATAATGGCTAATTTTCGAAGCAATTTTAACCAATACAACATTAATCCTTAACCAATTAAATACCTTGAATACATTGTTCATTTAATATAGATCTATATGGCCCTTTACACCGTATGATTTAAGTGAATATTTTCGAAGATATTACAGATTTAAAAATTGCGGGACGTAGCGTTTGCGGCGGTACCGGCCGGCCGCCCGGTGCGGCAAGAGCGTGCCTATAAATAGCGCGTCTGAGGCCGCGGTTTTCCCTATAGCACTTTGAATTTAGCAGCGATCGAACGCGTTTATTATAAAAACGTGCTTTTCAGCGCGACAACGTATCAATAATTATAAGTAAGTTACGATAAATAATTGTATGATAGTAGTTTTAAAATATAAATTATATTCTATTCTAAGGTTAATTTTTAAATCGCACTTATAGTAATTATAAGTACCTACATAAGGTGAGATAAGATTAGATTAAATAAAACCATAATTTATGGATTGCAATTTATCAAAACTACTGAATCGATTTTAATCACGTAGGCTATATATTTTATACCCGTGCGAAACCGGAGCAGGCCGCTATGTTTTTATATACAACGTTCACAGTTTTTCTGTAGTGTATTTAGTATCAGCATTGCACCCGTGCGAAGCTGGGGCGGGTCGCTAGTACTATATATATGGCCGCCAGGTACGGAGCTAACTCGACCGAGTTGTACTCAAAATATACAACGAATCTTGACAAGCGCCTTATTGGTCATTAATGTACATGGGTATACCTTCCAAAAAATAATATATAATAAATTGTTCTTGAGCCCTATACCAGAGCCCTGCATACATTTTTGCCCATCATCATTTCTGCGCGCAGAATAATGTTCCGGTAAATTATCAAGTCACGAATATATCTCAATATAAAATAATGTCCTTCATAATTGGCATATTATCAAAATCTAGTTTGAGGAACTAATAATTCTGATTTCATTTGAGTTATGGACGAAATACACAGCCTGGCCGCGCGCCAGATTGTAACTATGTGATACGTCATACCTTCCTTACGATGTATCAGATTGTAAAAGATAAACTTCAGATAAATCAGAAAATCTCTGGAACGAACTGTCACCAGCAGTATTTCCGGACCTATATGACCTGCAAACCTTCAAGAAAAGAGCGTATTCCCTCTTAAAAGGCCGGCAACGCACCTGCAGCTCTTCGGATGTTGCGAGTGTCCATGGGCGACGGTAGTTGCTTACCATCAGGTGACCCGTTTGCTCGTTTGCCCCTTTATTTAATAAAATTTATTTATTTAATAAAAAAAATAAAAAAAAAAAAACGTACTCTAGTACTAATGTAGGTACTAAAAAACTAAAGTACTAAAGAGATACCCAAGTAGCGTCTATTACTTTTAATGCCAGAGGTGATCTTCAAATAGCTAATTGAAGAAGTAACATGAGGGAAATTTATTCGTAGGCACTGTCTACGACCTAGGTTTTTTGATCGGATTATATGGATCGAATGTTTAGTCATGATTTTTCGACTAGGTATTACCCGACTATACATGATATAACATAACTTAGGTCCGCTACCTATCTTTAAATTAGAGATGTGCCGATCATGACTTTTGCCGACTAGCCGACTAGCCGATTAGTCGGCTACAAAGAAGCTAACTAATCGGCCGACTAGTCGGCCAAGCCGATCATGGTTTCGGAAGTTTCCGTAACGCTTTTTACTGCTGTTTCGCGTTTAAGTCGCACACGCCGCCTCCAAACGTGTCGAATCGTGTTATACTTCGCGTACGTTACTTTATTTTATTTCTATGATACAGTTGATAGTTTTCATTAAATATTTCATGTACATCTATCGTGTATGTGTTATTAAATCTTTATTTAATAATACATACATAATTTGTTGTTTAAATTGTATTTAAAAAAATATTCTCTTTTAGTCTACACCTGTGCCTGGGCACCGGTGCCCAGGCATAGGATGTAGACTGGGGGGCGCAAGAATAGTCGACTTTACCGACTAGTCGGCACATCCCTACTTTAAATCAATCTTCTAAAAGTTCATCTTCAATTATTCAACATAATTAATACCAGTCTTGAAGCTAGAAGTTAGATAAAGTTTGATGCTACTTTAAAAATCTTAAAAAAAAATATACCTATGTACTATACAATGACAGCGACTGGTTCAATCATTTTAGGGTTAACGCGCAATCACTTTTACACCGATAACTACAGAACCCTTGTTCAGACGTCTCTGAAAATATCTCAAAGATTTTCATTCACAAAAATTGAAACTTCTTCCCTCTTTCTTTCCTTATTTCCAGGAGATTCTCCTTAAAAATCGAAACCTTTACAAATAGAATCACGTAGACATTTGTTCATTTATACGTCTGAGAAGCGCCGGTAACATTTATAAGCAATTCATGGGCGGAGTGCGCGTCAGATGTCAGACAACTGAACACGGAGACAATTTGATCGGTTCGCTGTGAAAGTTTAAAGTTATGTTGCTTCGGATAGACTATGGACTTTTTAGCGGACGATAGTTTACTTGGTGTTGATTAATATTTATCAAAATTTAGTTTGTTATTATTTTTAGCAATATTCCGCGAAATAAACCTCAACCTTTAAGTAAATGAGTGAGTGCACATGCCTATAGGTTGAGGTTTATTTCGCGGAATATTGCTAAAAATAATAACAAACTAAATTTTAAGCTATGGATTTCCGCAAAGTAACGCCTGATTCTATTAACTAATATTTATGAATTATTTTATAGTAAAGACTTATTCTTATTATCTATACATATTATAATAAAACTGTAGAAATGCAAATTCTGTACATTAAAGATATTCAAAAAATAATAAGCGGGGGGTGTCACTACATCGCTATAGAAGCCAAAAATGTGGTTAGTTTTTGTCTGTCTGTCTGTCTGTCTGTATGTTTGTTCCAGCATCACACGAAAACTACTGATCTGATTTGAATGCGGTTTTCGCAGATATATTTATCTTCTTCTAACTTAACATCTGGTGTACAAAAATTTTTCCCTCCACCCCTCTAAGGGGACAAAAGAGGGCGTCAGATTTTGTATCAAACTTTTTTCTATAACACGAAAACTACTGATCCGATTTGCATTCGCAGATATATTTGTCTTCTTACAACTCAACATTTTGTGTACAAACCCCCTCCCCCATCTACAGGCAAAGGGTGCAGCACCATACCCGAAGAAATCCAAAAATGTCGAATCTACTGGCTATACTGGGACCACATACGCCCCTTCAGGGCATCAAATATTATAATATTGTGATAAATATATATATATATATAATATTTATTAGGTTAGGTAATATTCTATATAAATAATAATAGTATTAAGCATAATAATATAATATACAATAATATCAATAGTATAATAATGTATAAGTTTAAAAGGTCCAAGGCGTGATGGACTTACAGTAGATTAAGAGGAAATGTAATCTTGGTACGCGACCATATTATAACAATGAGACAAATAAAGGATATGGGCGACTAGCCCATAGACGACCCTAATTATTATAATAAAAAAAAATAAAAAAAAAAAAAACCCCTCCCCCACTCCCCTAAGGGGACCAAAGAGGGGGTCAGATTTTGTATCAATTGATGAAGTAGAAATTACTTTTAATGGCAAAACAATGTTTGCCGGGACAGCTAGTTATTACTAAGTTTAATAAAGATAATGTAGATTTTTTTAAGAACACATGTTTATATACAGCATGACTGGTGAGTCAATACCGATATTTAAGGAGAGTATTCAGTACTCGATTCTCATTATAAATATGTAATAAAATTAGGTTCTTAATTTTTTTTTTGAATTTCCCAAAAATTTATGAATCATGGATACCAAGTAAATTACGCGGCTAGGCAAGTAGGCATACTATGCGGCCGGTGCAGAGGTGTGCGCTACCAAAAAAACACCACACAACTACCCCTCCCGCTCGGGGTGTCCATGCGTTGGGTAAATAATTATTTAACTTTAAGCTACATTTACTCAGTGATCGATTGATATTATTTTTTTATATTATTTTTTTCCAACTAATATAATAGCCAAATATCACGTCCTCAAGTATTGAACATGTCTCACCAGTCACGCAGTATAAGTGCTTAGCCAAAATCCATTCGCCAGTTTCAATAGCGAAATAAGATGTCAACTTTGTTATCGAAAATAGTGAATGAAATTTGGCTAAGCACTCAGTATATTTTTTTAAAAGCAGTAAGTTGCTATTAAGGAAGATTTGATGGGTATCAAACTTTCACTAGAAACCTTCCCTTATGTAATTTATTCCTCTCCAAGATTATGCAAATCTTGAAGAAGAATAAATAGTCACTTGCGTCTACGTGCCCTTAATCCATATCTATACATCCATACTAAATTTTTAAAGTAGTATGTCTGTTTGTCGGCCTGTCTGTCTATCTGTTACCACTTTACGTTTAAACCGCTGACCGTTGCGGGCGTCATGTAGTGTTACAATATACAATAATAGCTATGTCCACACTGTGCCTTTTTTTGTTCATCAAGGACATGCATCATAGCGCAGTCAACAGAGTACGTGAGGCATGCCCGCGACGCATGCCCTCTGACCGTATTCCAAAACTTTCGCTTTGTTCTGTTGGCGTTGCGTTCGTTGACGCATTCAATTATTGAATACGCCAAAATGAAAGTTGAATGTCAAAAGATGATGAAAGTTGAAGATGAAAGTGCACAGTGTGGACATAGCTATTGTCAGCCATGCCTCAGTTTTTACTGGAACTAGCTGTTATAATAACACCACAGCTCATAAAACGGCAGTTCACAGTTACCCTACTATAAACAAAACATCCCGCCTTTTTACAGCCATAAATTCTTATATTGTTTAACGCTAGATTATGTGGTGTATTGCAAAGCTAAATCTTTCGTCAGCTTCAACTTAAAATTATTTCTCATCCTCCGTTGCGCCAAAATTATTTTAATACGCGGTAACCCTACATTTTTCGCAATAAAAACTATCTCATGTTCTTTGCCGCAACTTTTAGCGTCACCATGCCAAATTGGTTTCGCCATTTCAGCATGAAGAGGTAACAGACAGACGTACATACATTCTTAACTTACTTTTTCAGTAATAAAAACTCTAAGATCTGTTTCCTTTCCTGAAACTTAAAGTAACTCGAAACCAAAGTTGGTACTACTAGTTAATATAATAATATATTCTGTGACCAAAGTAATATAATGGGACAGCCGTATAATGGAATAACAGCCAGACACATAATATTTATATTTATAACTAGCTGTTGCCCGCGACTTCGTCCGCGTTAGCATAGTTAGATCACGTCCCAAATATTATTTTTCAAAAATATTCAATGTACATAATTGACTTTCCTACGATTTTATTCAGTAACCCAAATCCTATTGAAGCGAATTTCTAAAAACTTTTATCCCCTATTTCATCCTCTTAGAGGTGGAATTTATTAAATTCCTTTCTGAAAGGATGCCTACGTCATAGTATCTTTATGCATACAAAGTCTCAGCCCGATCGGTTTAAAATTGAGAAAGTTTCATACAAACTGTTAACCCTAATTTCACCCCCTTGGGGGTAGAATTTCCAAAAACACCTAAATGTGTTAATTTATTTTTATTCAGTAACCCAAAAATAAAGTTTCATGTTTCTAACTTCAGAAATGACGAACTTTCATTCAAACTTTCAACCCCAATTTCACCCCCTTAGGGGTAGAATTTCCAAAAACGCTTAAATACGTTCAGTATCCCAAAAATAAAGTTTCATCTTTCTAACTTAAGAAATGACGGACTTTCATTCAAACTTTCAACCCCGATTTCACCCCCTTGGGGGTAGAATTTCCAAAAACGCTTAAGTACGTGTTCATTTATTTTTATTCAGTAACCCAAAAATAAAGCTTCATATTTCTAACTTCAGAAATGACGGAATTTCATACAAACTTTCAACCCCTATTTCACCCCCTTCGGGTGAAAATTTCCAAAATTCCTTCCTTTGTGGGTGTCTACTAATTAAAACAACCCTGCTTATGCGATGATGAATCAGTCAGTCAGTCAATCAGTCAGTCAGGACTTGTAATTTTATATGTATAGATATTAGTATAGGTATTGATCTAAGTATGTGTTCTACAAACGCGCATTTTCATTTTATATTTCTTCAAGGTAAAGTAAGTGAACAGGTAAGTAGATCTAAAGTTACTTTGTACAATAAGTAGCTGTAAACAACGGTGTTTTGTTACAAGTGGAGAGAAAAATATTCCTAACTTAAATAATACCTTATACTTTTTACATTTTCCTGTTCCATTATAGTGCGATATAATATATTATATTATTATGATGCTATAAGCTGTTAACTGTTAAATAATATTATGATGATATTATAATTTTGAAAGTTGAAATTTTCAACCTTATTTAGGTTAATTTATAAAATGTATAATAATATAAAATGTTCTCATTTTTTTTTCAGGTTTACGCCTGGTACCAATTATTATTATAACCTCTCTAATTTTTTCAGTTTATATACAGCTGCTATATGTAATAAACAGCAATTATTTCTTTGAAACGTGTATAGAATTACAGTTATACAATAAGAGAATGTGCGAGCTAACGGGGCGAGTGTTGGGCGGGGAGCGCGCACGCCGCCCAAAATAGCTCGCACGTGCCCGCTGCCCGTGCGCACCCAAGATGGCCGCCCCACGTACACTGCGCTACATAATTGAATCATATTTACGCCTGTTTTATACTTTATTTCAAGATTTATATTTTACTAAACTAGATCAAACCCGCGACTTCTTTTGTGTGTACTTAAGGTGACGCCGCGTTAAAGTAAATAAAGTGCGAGTTGGACTCGCCCATGAAAGGTTCCGCAGCAGCAATAAGGTTTATTTTTATTAAATTAAAATGTTTTTGATTTATTTTTATATTTCAATCGATTTAATGAAATTTAGATTAAGGTTTACCATCTATGACATATAAAAAAACTACCGGCTAGATCTCGTTCAAACCAATTTTCGTTGGTAGTTTTTATAGTAATCTACATCATATATATTTTTTAGAATTATCATGCCCCTACTTTAGAAATTAGAGGGGGGGGGACACACATTTTACCACTTTGGAAGAGTCTCTCTCGCAAACTATTCAAATTAGAAAAAAATGATATAAGAAACCTCAATATGATTTTTGGAGACCTATCCATAGATACCCCACACGCATAGGTTAGATGAAAAAAATTTTTTTTTGTTTCAGTTGTACCTATGGGGACCCCTAAAATTTTTAATAATTTTTCCAATTTTGCATCAAAATCTTAATGCGGTTCACAGACTGCAGCACCTACTTACCAAGTTTCAATGTGGCAAAAGCGGCTGTGACATACGGACGGACGGACGGACAGACGGACAGACAGACAGACAGACAGACAGACAGACAGACAGACATGACGAATCTATAAGGGTTCCTTTTTTGCCATTTTGGCTACGGAACCCTAAAAACCGTGTTGGTCCTGGATATGTTTTAGATTGTTTGTTTTCTATGAGTCCAAAAATTAATTGGTCCCCAACGGGCTTAGAGCCTCCGCAGACTATAGACTTTTAATCAGCCGATAGTTTGATCGAAAGATTAATCAGTACGAATATTTATGACGCACGCTAAACGATTTGTATCGGCCGATAATAATGAACTGAAACCCCAATTTGGTCAAAATATCGGCAGACTGAAAGTCTGTAGTTTACGGGGGCTCTTTATAGTTTCCACAAGGTATCGCCTTAAACAATAATAATAATGTGCGTTATCGTACCTACCTACTTTTTGGTACGACGTGTAAATCACTATCTAGTCACGTCGCCGAGGCCGAAATCGGTCAGGACATATTGGAAATATTATTATCTAGTCTAGATGCTACCGTTTGTTGTAAAAGTAAAATAATACGTTTTGATAAAATTCAGCAGGTTAAAAGTTGAGGCACTGGGTTAGAATTATAATTTGGGCTTTTTCTCGAATTCGAGTTTTATTTCGAAAAAGTAAATTTTTACCCTGGTTACACTGTCTGAACAAGGTATGATATCTATGATATTATTATGATACCTAAGGTATCTCCTTGCCTATGACAACTTAGGTACCTACCTAAGTAGGTACCCATCTAAATCGATGGGCAATCTACTATTGCGCATGATACCTTCATGCGCAATAGTAGATTGCCCATCGATTTAGATGGTGTCTCATTATTGTCACAGGTTAGGAAAAGGATTAACCCACAAAATCAAGCAAAAGAGTAAATAGTACTGTCCTTTTTTTTAAATTGCTATAATTTAAGCGACATTTGATACGATTATAAAGCTGAGTGTACATGATTTATGCAAGCCCACACTTGTTCGATTGGCCGCCGAGTGAGGTTAAACCAACACGACGATCGTCTCCGCTCACTTACAAGACCTCGCCGTGATGAAAACACACATATACAATGGCTATAGGTATTATTTAAACCTAATATTTTGCTTTACGGCATGTATAGTAACCTATGTCTTTTCCCGGGACGAGAATTTCAGCGGTTTAGGCGTGAGGAGGTAACCGACAGACAGACAGACAGACTCACTTTCGTATTTATAATTATATTAGTATATATGGCTATAGGTAGATATCATATTTATTTGCCATTGATTTTACTCCTGAAACAATAGTGATTTTACCCCGAAATCACTCAAAAGACATTGAATGAACTCCACAGATAAAAATTTGATTTGCTGCTGAAAAAAATCCTACGAAGAATTCATTTAAATGTTTTTAATTGACGAATGATTGAACTTTTAATTATTAATAAAAAATATTTTAAACGCGACAACCATAATTCTCGAATCCCAATCTTCAGATGGCTGGAATGAAATAATTTCCTCTAAGCGTTGGCAGACAGCCATCTTGGTTTAACGCCGTATGGAGAAAAACCAAGGAACTGTTGCCAAGTTTGATAGTTAATTGATTGTTTAACTCACGTTGTTATCATTTGCAACAAATTATTTTTTTGAGGGATTATGTTCCTGTACCTGCCTGAAGTTAAATCTCTATCCGTGCGAAAATAGTAAAATTTTTTTGTTGGTCTTCTCACTTGGTTCCTATTTTTAGTTTGAAAAATAATAGCAACAAAACTCGGAAAATTCCTAAAGAACAATACTATTTTATGTCCAAAGAAAAATATCTAATTGTAATTCTTTCAATATTCTCAGTCCCTTTGCAAATCCCCCTGTAACTGATGTGCAGACGTAACGCAGACATTTTAATTATTATTAGTAGGGGAAGTCTGATTCATGACATGACTATGTCCTGTAGGTGCGACAAACAGATGCTTGGAAGTTTTTAATACAGTTTATATGATTCACTTCTAAACCAGACATACATCCGTCATATGACACAATTTAATTGAAAAAAGTACTAGAAATTGATTCGTAGGTCGACCTTTTTTATGAAATTAGGGGGCAAACGTCAAGCGAACGGGTCACCTGATAGAAAGCAACTACCGTCGCCCATGGACACTCGCAACATCAGAAGAGTCGCAGGTGCGTTGCCGGCCTTTTTAAAGGGAATACGCTCTCTTCTTGAAGGTTTACAGGTCGTATAATTCCGGAAATACATGCTGGTGACAGTTCGTTCCAGAGTTTTACAGTGCGCGGCAGAAAATGACGCGAAAAACGCACTGGAAGACTGCCACTCATCAAGGTGATGAGGATGGTATATTATATACCATAGGACAGCCTATGTAATTTGGTCGGGTTTAATGTCAAGCCCAGTCTATAACCAGTAACTGACTTGACATAATCCCATCAAATAACACCGGTCTGCCTATGAATCAATGTCTCTAATGGTCCTAAAAGTAACCCTATACCTGTGTAGCGTACTTTAAAAATCCAAGCTAAATACGAATTAGAAAGTCTTTTAAAAATTGATTAAAACAAGTATCTAATGTACAACGATGTAATATATCAATGACAGGATTTCTTACTGCAGACCTCGTCAAATTCGACAGTTTTTACTTTTTCCTATATTTTGTCACTGGCCAGTTTAGTTTATTTACGTATATTATTATTTATTTGGGCTTTTGGAGTGGTTTTTAAGCCATTGCATAGGTTTTGATCGCAGCGACCGAATCAAGAAATTCCGTAACGAAAATAAAACTAACACGGAGGGTGTTAGTTTTATTTTCACTCCGACCGGCGGCGTAGCCGCACCGCTGCACTGTGGCAGTCGGTGCGGCCGCGTTGCCGTGAATCGTCTTACGAAGTTTCAGTTCAGCAGACTTCGGCAAGGTGATTGTGTGCGGGCGACTAGACGTATGCGAATTATAGTTGCATAAGTTGATAAAAAATGTTATGCAATAGCTTTACCGCGGCAGTCCGCGAGTACCACTCGTATTTTTTAGGGTTCTGTACACAAAGGGTAAAAACGGGACCCTATTACTAAGACTTCGATGTCTGTCCGTCTGTCCGTCTGTCTGTATGTCTCCAGGCTGTATCTCAAGAACCGCTATAGCTAGACTTCTGAAATTTTCACAGATTGTGTATATCTGTTGCCGCTATAACAACAAATACTAAAAATAAAAGAAAGTTCATAAAAGGGGGCTCCCATACAAGAAACGTGATTTTTTTTGCCTTTTTTGCTCGTAATCAATAATGGTAACAGCTACGCACTTGAAATTTTCACAAAATCCTTAATTGTATTTGTACTTTAATAATTAATAATAAAATTAAAATAAAGTAAATATTTAAGGGGGGCTCCCATATAAAAACACATTTTTTTGGTCTACTTTCGCTCTATACCGGTACGGAACCCTTCGTACGCGAGTCCGTTTCGCACTTGGCCGATTATTTTATTAGCAGATATTCCATACTGAATTAGATATATTATTATTTATTATTTTCTCCTGAGGCAGTAACTTTTCTATATTAATTGTACAATTATTATACTCCAATAAGAGGAGTAAATTAATGACAAGTAAATGCCTACTGTCCGCGAAACCTGAAAAGTGAAGAAATGTAATAATTCCGCGATATTTCACGAAGGCAATTTGGAGACGACGAGTAGCGCTAATATAATCATTTTATTATTCTCAAGTCTTATGATTTATAATATAATAAAATTTTCGTGTCTCGGTGTTTTTAGGGTTCCGTACCCAAAGGGTAAAAACGGGACCCTATTACTAAGACTTCGTCCGTCTGTCCGTCTGTCTGTATGTCTCCATGCTGTATCTCAAAAACCACTATAGCTAAACTTCTGAAATTTTCACAGATTGTGTATATCTGTTGCCGCTATAACAACAAATACTAAAAATAAAATAAAGTTTATTTTAAGGAGGGGGCTCCCATACAAAAAACGTGATTTTTTTGGCCTTTTACCACGTAATCAATAATGGTAACTGCTACGCACTTGAAATTTTCACAATATCCTTAATTGTATTTGTACTTTAATAATTAATAATAAAATTAAAATAAAGTAAATATTTAAGGGGGCTCCCATACAAAAAACACAATTTTTTGTCTACTTTCGCTCTATACCGGTACGGAACCCTTCGTGTCGAGCCCGACTCGCCCTTGGCCGATTATTTCCCAAGTTTGTGTATATTATATACAAAGTCAGAGGAGCAGATTTAGACCTGAGACCATCCAAAATTGACATAGGGGTAGATACATTTATGTGAATTTAGCGAGAAATGTTTGCGGGGATAGCCAGTATTCAACAAATATAAAGTACTACTACAAGTTGTTGTTACACAGCCGTCGCCTGAAAAATCAAACTAGTAGTCTCGGTATACTACAGCTAATTAGTAATTACAAAAAAGCTATTAGACCAGTGCTTAAAGTTTCTAACTTAAGAAATGACGGACATTCATTTAAACTTTCAGTCCCATTTCACCCCCTTGGGGTAGAATTTCCAGAAACGTTTAAACACACAACTCTGCTATTTGCCTTTTTTTACCCCTTAAAACCTCCCCCCCCCCCTCCCCCACACCTTTCCCGACTTCAGATCGCCCGTAAATTATTTTTCTCTTAATTTTTATAATATTATTCTCCTCTTGTAATGGGTTTCATCCTACTATAATCGTTTCTGTTTTAAAAATTATCGGTCTTGGTCTATATCCATACTCCCATATTTTGAAATTATAAATGCAGTTTCCGCGCGATTATTTGCGAATTTTGGCGCTACGGAGTTGCGGGAGTCATCCAGTTCATACTTAATTTCAAAAATTCTGTCCTTTGCTTTTGTTCGAACTTTTAATTGTTTAATCCAAACAGCGAAAATATATTAATGTTGGATTAAAATCAGGGTCCATGTCACCTCATGCAATCAGAGGTAGACCACCATGCTCCAACATCTGTTGGCGCGTCTATATATAGCGCGACTCCCGCCCAGCGTATTGGATCACCCTTAAGTCGTGGACTTCATTGTATTGTATTGTTTTAACGAGGAGATGCTTCAGCATGAATGAGCGGTATGCATTAATACCACGGAATCACGGAATACGGGAGTTTAACAACTCTTTTGTGAGTGTAGAGTATAAATAATTGTTAGTAGAGTAAAGCGAGTATAGGGGAAGCTCCTCTAGTGTCGTGAGTATCCATTGACAGTACAATCACCATCAGGTTTGCTCTCTCGTTTGCTCGTTTCTAGGTTTATTTCAATAAAAACATTTATATTGTGTAATGCAATATAATGATTTATGGGTAATTTGAGTTACAAATTTGTCGTTCTTTCCAAATCGTTACGTCATAGTATTAGTAATAATAACATTGAATTATTGTGGTCTTGTACAGTAACTGCCACTTAGGGCCCGGCCGCACCTGCGTCTATTGTCCGAAACTTCGTGTTATGAGACGATACTATTGGACGATACACGCAGATCGTCCAATAGTATCGGTTTTAGCGCGAAGCACTACGCATATGCGGCCGCGGCATTGAACAATTTTTTTTTCTATTGAAGACTACTTTGGACGATGCTGCTTAAATCATGATGGTTTCAGATTCAATTGGATATTCATGATACTTCATAAAGGGCATATTACCTCGTAGATAGAAGTGGACAACTGGACACTTTATTTCACATTTGCATTTTACAGTAACTACGCAGACCTTGGAGAAATCGGAGCTGTATTTAACCAGCAAGGAAATTTAGTATTTACTCCTCCACAATATGGGTGGTATTCGTGTGTGATTGCTGTTGATTTGTGATGTTGTTCTATGGACGAAACGACACGTGCGACGTGCGCAAAGTAAGCTGAGATCCTTTGGCAGCTGCCACGATATGACGCTGGAGTGACTCAGAGGGAGGAAAAAAAAACAAAATAATGAGTCATTAAAGACCATAATAATTCTTCTGGTCTAATTTGCTAATCTATGTGGGTGACAGTGGCTGAAACTTTTACTCGTTTAAAGAGAGTGGAAACGGTGCCTATGTTATAATATGAATGGTTCGATCTCAACAGATGAGGTGTCAATAGATTAATAATGATGCCGCGGCTATATTTTTTAAGATTTTGTATTAATATATTGTTAGGAAAAAACTATAGTTTTTTCTTAAGCTTATTACTTGTTATTTTATGGACACTTCTTTATCTTGTCCAAATACATAGTTAGGATATCTTTGTCAGCTGAATTTTTATTAAGACTTACACATACACGTACATTTCTATATCTTTGGATACATAGCCGTAGGTAGCATTAAAGTTTGACAATGTGAGGCTTCACAGCACCGGCCACGTTTTCCGTAAACGCTGAGTTTGTGTACTTACAATGTACAGGTCTTCATGTCACACCAGAAATAATCTATCTATATAATTAAAAATAATTATAACATTTTGTTACTCTCAAAAATACTCGAGAATGGCTGAAAAGAATTGCCAAATTTTAGTCATGAAATATTTGTGGAAGTCCAAGAAAAGCTAAGGAAGGCTTTCCATGGACTTCTACGAATATTTCAAGACTGCGTATCTTAGTAGGAAAGTGGTTAACCTGGTCATCTAGTTTGTATTACAGCTACATTATTATTTTAAATGGTTAGTCAGATTACTGCTTTTAGTCGAAATAAGTTACCGTTAAGATGGTCGGCATTTCATTTAAGCAAATCAACAGACACTGAGGCCGATAATATAAATAGTCATTACCCAAGATGCATCTCGATTCTCGGTCTCAAGACACGGTTCAGGCTGTGTGATTGGTTGGCTGTCAAAATTTGGACCAATCACAAAGCCGAACCGCGTCTTGAGACCGGGTCGCATTTTAAGTACTGACTATTTATACGGGCCTGAATCTGTTACTATTCCTTAGCTTTAGTCAGAAATCACAATGTACAGTTATATGTCTTTATTTGTTGATTTTTATGGTTCGAACTACAGAAAAGCCATGTAGCATAGGCAATGACAGTCAAATCAACATCACATCAATAAGCAACTTAACTTTTTTTTATAAAACATCTTTGTCGTTGCTCTAATTACGTCAGCCTTACACGACACATTAAACACCTTACATAAAATAAACACGGTAAATGCTGAAGCTTGCGTCACTGTGCCGGTGACAGTAAAATGAGGTGTTCCATACTTCACCCCACCTCTGACGTCAAATGCATGACAAATGCATCATTTGAATTACCTTCAGAGGTTCTATCTATAGATGCTTCTTCGTGAATATAAAAGGAAAAACTCCTGTTGAAAAACCTTAAGACATGCTTGAGGTACCTACTTGAGTTGCCGAGTTACGCATCAGAGAACTAACATACTTAAAATAATATTGTACCTTCGTACTTCGTAGATTATTAAAAAGTATCCCAAATTATGCCACGCTAAAACGGTATACAGTTATCGGTACGGCATCTTTTGATTCCTTGATTTCTTCGTAACTTAACCTTTATTTGGCTAGATTGATCCCAGACTAATTTGACTGACTTGCGCACACACACGGGAATTCACAAGAACAGTCGGGTCAATCTGCCTGTACATGGGTACGTATGAGAATTCAGGAAAAAATCAGAGAACTGAAGTTAATAACTCTGCGCTATAAAGCTGAAAATTTAACACTTGAATGATGACTTTCTTGCAGATCTTGACGTGAAAATTTTTCCATAAGTCTATAATTCTGGCGCGTATGTTCGGGCCTAAAACGTATAATTCTCGTAATGGCCTTACACTAAACTTCCACTTCCCAAGCTTAACGCGTCTCGAGGGAGAGATTTATCGTGTTTATAGTCACTTTTAATTTGCAGCTGTCCTACGTGTTGAGTCTACGACTCATTATTGCACGTGGTGTGATAATAGACATAATATTATTATATGCTACGGATAGTTTAATATTACTTAATATTACGAATAAGTTCCAAAACAACTTAAGCTGAGTAGCATCTCACAAAACGAGTATGGAATTAAAAATCAAATTTCACCATGTTTTGTGCAAATATTATAGGAATTTGAATTTGAAATTTGAAAAATCTTAGATATAACAATATTTAGATTGATTTAGGATTTAATATAAGGCGTCCATTTTGAGAATTGAAAATGTAGTCTATCTACTTACGCGTAATGTACATTTTTGACCACAATTCCTTTTTTTTTATGGTTCTTAAAAACTTTTCGTTGAGTTTCCTGAAAGATCTATGGAAAAACAAAGTTTTTTTTCATCAGAGGATTAATTCCTCGTCAGTTGATATAATATTACGTAATTTTCTTCTTCATAAAATTATGATCTTCATTAAAATCCAGAATTTTCGTTATCACAGGCGATGCGACTAACAGACAAAACAAGATGGCTGCCAAGTCCAGCACTTAGTTATACAAGTGCGTGCACCTGCCCCCACACTTCAGATGCAGATAACGACACTATGAGTAAGAGGAAATTATTGAGATCACCGTTTACTGAGAATAAAAAATAGGTACCTTTAGGTCACTAGATGGGTCAATTTTGTATCACGTTCCCCCTGATAAGGGGTATTTCAACAAGAATATGATAGTTTAGACATGTTTTACGGTCTTACTACAAAAGATTTAAACACCTGTTGAACAGTTGATTAGAAAAAAATTCAGTACATAGTTAGTAGGTACCTAATGGTCTCAAAACAATTACTGTTCAATAGATGTTTAGATCTTTTGTGGTAAGACTGCGAGTTTTTTGCGATATTCGAGTGTGTTTTGGCAATTTATATTTTAATTGCATTATAATGATTGAAATCCAGTGTGAAAATGATCGTTTTGTTAAAGTTACATTTCGTAAAGTGATATTTTCTGCCAACATAATTTGTCCCTCTGAGACCGCTATTAAGAATTTGGTCGCAAAAGAGTCGACAGGCCCGGTACAGAATGTGCCAACACCAAATTATTGAGAAGCCTGTGCAATGGGCATACCCAACGTGTCACTGTGTGGTGCGCTATGTATGTGTGTGTGGTGTGTATGTATGTATGGCGGCGTGATTAACCTGTTATTTTTTTGAAATTTTCATGAAAGAATCAACATCTGTCTGCGATGTCGTGGTGGTATTTACCAGATATCATTTTTGATTTATAATTGCCAAACTTCGTGTGTTCGTAATTCAATAAAAGTTTTATTAATTTTCCTCTAAATTCTGTCTTATTTTGTTTTAGAAAACAAAGTTCTTGTTGAAACCTTCCCTGGACTTCCACGAACATTTAAATACTAAAATTAAGCAAATCGGTTCAGCAGTTCCCGAGTTTTAGCGAGACTAACAAAATATAAAATTCTGAACTGCTTGCTGCAATAAACCTTTTATCTAGGGTTTCAATTAAATATCTCCTTCATTAACCTGTTTCAGCTAAATCGTTTAAGTGGTTTGAGAAGAAGTAAAATACAGCTTATCTGTATGTACATAGTTTACAATTACTACATGACTGATGTTGAAATAAACAGTTAAGAAGTTTTACCTCTCATACGTAAAATACAACTAAGTATCCCAAAAATATTATTATGATAATGTGAGAGAAACTACCCAAAAACATTTTAATACAATTTATAACATTGTTATTATAGACAAGGAAAGGCTTTTATTCTGAATATCGCAGGAAAATGCACTTAGCGTAATGCGGAAACGCTCTTATTACTACGTTATAATAATATTTTATGACAATACTAAAGGTACCACAACTGAGTAGGAAGTATGATAATTATAAATATTTTCTTAAATGTTCTCTTAACTATTTGATAATGTTTAACAGTTTGGAGAAGTATTATAAAAGCGTAAGTACCGCTGTCCTACTTATTGACCAAATTCAGTCAGATGGATTCAGTCTGTTCATAATACTTAATAATTACCTAATTGAATAATTATTAATTACTATATACTGAAAAGTGCCTCTCAGTCGTTACATCCTCTTTATCGCCGTAATTTATTTGGACAGGTATCTAAAACTTTACTATTCGGACTATTTAGTTTTACGTCTCATCAAAGGCGACAAAAAAACATGCAGTGGCTGCGCCCGCGTCTGACGCATATCAAAGATGTGCGACTCGGTTTTTTTTCTGGCTGCGGGCCAAAGACGCCGCCTGGCGCTGCGCCAAGAGGGGGCGCCCCTCACTATCGGTTACTGAAACTACACACGAAAAAATACTGATGGTCAGTATAACTGAAAGGGGTTCGAACATTTTTGTATGGAGACTGGCATGTCTAGCCGCCGGCCATTTTGATTTTTTCCGAGCACGATTTATCGTGTTATATTTGGATAGAGGACACTTATACTTACAAACAAAAAATGTCATATAACATGGTATCCTAAAGTGTCCAAATATCTCGGAAAAGTGACACTTTAGGATACCATGTGATAATTATGACATTTTTTGTTTGTATAAGTGTCCTCTATCCAAATATACCACTTTTATCGTGCTCGGAAAAAATCAAGATGACTGGCGGCTAGATATGCCACAAAGGTTCGTACCCCTTTTGATTTGCTCTATATAAAGTCATGAAGATAATGTTATAGTACTGTAAAAGTGATGTAATACAAGTGTTATCCTATATATTATTTGTTATAAAGTCGTAGCTCCAAATGAGTCGATAGTATAGTATACACGTATGGAATAAACAAAATATTTATTACAGTATAATAATAGATCCCTTTACGGCTCACAGACAAATAATATTACGCAGGTCTTCATTGGAATCAATATACCTACATTAAGTAAAATTGAAAATTTTCCACAATCGACATTTGATTAAATATTTCGAGTGGATTTATACGCTGACCACGTTTCCTGCCTCGATATTTTTCACTCTCAGTTAATCTCTTTGTCAGTAAAACGGAAAATTCCTTTACAATAATATACTTATATAAAATACATTTTACACGTGTTTTAGAAAAGTTTGGTGAAACGTGAACGTCACAATAACAACGATCGAGGGAGCCGGGAACCCGCCTGTTGTTGTGTTTCAATGTTTATGCCTGGCCGCACATTGTACGACAGTTCTGATCAGAAACAGTTGTACGTCCGCGCTGTCTCTTACATTTTGTACTGAGCCGAGTGAGCTAGAACTTGGAAGGATATTTCGGATAATGTGCGGGGTGGCGGTCCGGCGGAATTCAACTGTTTCTGAACAGAATTCGAACAATGTGCGGCGGGGCTTAAAGCTTTGTTTTGAGTTCTCTTGTTTTATCCTCATCATTTCACTAAGATTATTATTTAATTTTATTGTAAATACTAGCTGTTGCCCGCGACTTTGCCCGCGTCAAAGTAAAATATATGCTCCTTTTTGGAAGTCGGTTAAAAAGTAGCCTAAGTTACTCCTTACTACATCAGCTATGTTTATATTGAATTGTTAAAACAAAAACATCAAAACAGAGTATTGCTGTCTGCATTTTCTGAATAAAGTTGGTAGGGGCGCCCGTAGGGCTAGGTTCACAAGGTTTCAAGGCACATGTTATGTGCAAAATTGTGGTATCGGGATAAAGAAAATAATTTAGTGTTTTTTTAACACTTCCAGAGTTGTTTGATTTCTAATTACTTTAATTATTGTATCACATCTAAACCATCCAATCCAGATTCAAGAGTCACGACTCAAAAACAAAAGATTTTCATCCACATTTTGTTATGGAGAAATAATTGACACAGGCGCTCGTCTCTGGACGCGAGCCAAGAGCAACAGGCGCGTGACGTCATCAACGAAAGTTCCCACTTCTTATAACCCAGTTCCATAGGTCAAATTAGTGTAGACATGGTTCTCTAAAAAATTGGGATCTAGTTTTTGGGGTTCCGTAGTTTGGTCATAGGGACCATTGTTTGGTCGATAAACAAAGTTATGAATCACTTTAAAGTACTGCACTATGAAGTTTGCAGACTGAAAATGATGATTAATAAATTAACTATTATTATCAACGTGCATAGTTATTTAAAAGAAGCACACCTTTAAAGAATCACCGAATCACCTTTAAAGAACACTTAGCAAATTCCACACTCATTTTGTAGCACGTATGATTTTATGTTTTTTTCGTAAATTACCACCTTATAGTGATTACAATAAATGTGTTGTTTACATTCATATGCAAATCTAGCCTGTTATTATGTTAATAATCGATATACACCGCGCGTAGCAACAATCTACGCCTCATCTTAACTACAATAACAAGTTATTGTATATGTCACCGTAAGATTGTAAACAGCGCGATATTGTAATATGACTAAGTGATGGATTGTAAACAACCAGTTTTCCGGTGATTTTAAATTAAGTATTTGGTATTTAAAATAACTTCAATTGCCTGAAAATTTGATGTATAACATTGAATAAAATTTAGATGTATTTAAAGTGCAGTTTGAATTATAAATTAGGTTAGTTTTAATAACCGAACATTCAAAAAGCACTTTAAATATATCTAAATTTTATTTTATGTTATACATCTCATACCATTGAGCATTGAAGTTATTTTAAATACGAAATAATTAATATAAAATCACCGGAAAACTGGTTGTTTACAATCCATCATTTAGTCATATTACAATCTCGCGGTGTTTACAATCTTACGGGGGCATATTATACATCTACATGAATATTCAACATGTACCCATGTTAATGATTTGTGTACACTCCAGTCCAGTCCTATCTCCACCTAGTACGACCTGCAAACCTTCAAGAGCGTATTCCCTTTTAAAAGACCGGCAAAGCACCTGCAGCTCTTCTAATGTTGCGAGTGTATGGGCGACGGTAGTTGCTTCCAATCAGGTGACCCGTTTGCTCGTTTGTCCCCTTATTTATTAAAAAAACTCATCTAAACTCTTTAAATATTATATTATGTTACTGTATACATCTATATGAACATTCAGTACGTACCCATGTTAGTGATTGTACAATAAAACCGCAGCGGCCCGATCGCCGCCACGTCGAGTTGGCTGCGCGCCAGCAACGGCGGCGAAATCTCGGCCGTGCACACTGAAAATGTACAGTTCAGCTGGTAAATCTTACGTGATTTTATCCTGAAAACACTTCTAGGACTAAGGCGGGCGTAGTATGGCCATTAGCTGACATAGCTAATTGTGCCTTTTTTTGTTCATCAAGGGCATGCGTTATATGGCAGTCAACAACGCACGTGAGGCATGCCCGCAACGCATGTGCTCTGACCGTATCCAAAACTTGCGCTTTGTTCTTTTTTTCTGGAATGTCTTATGACCAAATAAGCCGCACATATTACACCTAGTAAAATGTTCTCGTCGCACATGTTACAAGCTGACAGACACTGCAACTGAACAAAAATGACGATGTTGGCGATGCGTTCGTTGACGTATTCAATAATTGAAAGCGCCAAACGATAGTTGAATAGAAAGAAGGTGACGAAAATTAAAGATGAAAGTGCATAGTGTAGGTACACAAAGCTTGGTTATCATAGGTAAGGTTTTTTCCACAGTAGATTGGACAAGGAAACATGCTGACATAATATCGTCTTTGATTTTCCATGATCTTCGTCAATAGCTGATCCGGCAAATATTGTTTTGCCATATATGTAAATTATTTCTAGTATCAATATAAAAAGTAGATAAAAACCTATTCTCAGGCCTAACGAATATACATACAAAATTTCATTAAAATCGGTTGAGCCGTTTTGAAGGAGTTCGCGCACAAACACACGAGAATTTTATACATAATCTATTTAGATAGGTAAATTATTCGTCTATTTTGGCCCAAGATTGTTGATTGTGCTTCCAAAGTATTGCAAAAGACTGAAACCAAGTAATTAATATTCATTTCATTGCTAGTTTACGGTGGTCAGTAGCAGCCTACGCGTGCTACGAATCTCGTAGCCCGTAGCAGTGACCTTTGCTACGCCGTAGCACAGATAGTTAAAGACAGTAGAGTTTTCCTACATTTATACCCGACCACACTGAAAGAGTAATTAAATTTTTTGGAGTAATTGGTACTGGATACGTAGGTCTAATTAGGTAATATAGTATTAATCCCTAGATCGTGGATTCCTGGAAATCTATTGTTTACACTTTACGCGGTCGAATTCGACCGCTCGCGCTAGGGAGTTGCAGCATTAAGTATGTTATGTCTATTTATTGCTTTATACATAACATCGTATCAAATTTGAAAAGAGGTTTGATTACTTTCATCTTAGTTCAGTTCACGTGACAAACACGTGACAACGTGACAATGTGACGACTTTTAAAATGAGCCATACAAAGTTGAAATAGGCAGCACACCGGGCGCGGTCAGTCTATCAATTAATACCTTCTTGTGCGATAAGCAAGGTTCAGTTTTGATTGGCTTACTTAAAAACATCATAAGATCTTAATAAAAAAATTGCAATTTGCGCAAGTCTGTCGATTCAATTTGTATCTTACTGTGTGGCAAGCAAAGTTCAGTTTTGAATGTTTCATTAAAAAATGCATCGCCTTGTCACGTTACAATCATGAGCATGTTTCAATAAAAAAAACAATTATTGCAGTGGAAAATTTGGAGTCATTTTCCCAGACATTTATGTGCTCGACTGTACCAAAGACGATGACCTCGAGCGCGTCTAGCCAAATGTCCGCGATTGTACGGGCAGATGAAACACCATTTTACGTAACCACAAACAAGGTGAAGCTGGACATCTGCATGACTAGGCGGCGTGCAAGTTTTTTTTAATGAAATAAGGGGGCAAACGAGCAAACGGGTCACCTGATGGAAAGCAACTTCCGTCGCCCATGGACACTCGCAGCAACAGAAGAGCTGCAGGTGCGTTGCCGGCCTTTTAAGACGGAATAGGGTAAGGTAAGGGGAGGGTAGGGATGGGAAGAGAAGGGAATAGGGGAGGGTAGGGAAGGGAATAGGATAGGGGATTGGGCTTCGGGTTAACTCACTCACTCAGCGAAACACAGCGCAAGCGCTGTTTCACGCTGGTTTTCTGTGAGGACGTGGTTTTTCTCCGGTCGAGCCGGCCCATTCGTACCGAAGCATGGCTCTCACACGTCATAAAGTGCGTTAAGAATTGAGTTTTGGAGTCATGGTAAATTCGTATTCCATTGAAACATTTTTCAAAACTAGATTATTAACTATGTTATTAGTATTCACCTCTGAGTGCGGCAGTAAGCTACTTAGAGCGACCGCAGACTTACAATTTCAAGTTGTACAACTACAGTCAACTACAATTTTTAAATGAAAAAAAATAATATGAGAACTTTATTAATTCGAGATAAAAATGTGCAAGGTGACAATATTTAAAATGTAATAAGCGTTGTCTGTAAAAATACAAAGAAAACAATACACCTTTTAAGCGTCATTACGTTTAGAAAATTTTCCCGCTTGTCATGACTTTCTTGACAGACTGTAGTTGTACAACTTGAAATTGTAAGTCTGCGGTCGCTCTTACAATTGAGTAAGAATAAATAGGCTAAGGGCCTGTTTCACCACTTCCTGATAAGTGCCGGACAGGCTATCCACAACTTTTTTGACAGATTCTCCATACTCTATTTGTCAAGTTAAGTGGTGGATAGCCTCTCTGGCACTTATCAGGAAGTGGTGAAACAGGCTCTAAACATACTAAACATTACTCTAATTTGCCTGCCATCGGATAAAAATCGGTCAGTGTGAGTGTTCACTCAATATTTATGTTTCCCCTGCCAAGTGTTGTGGGCGGCTACAGTGATGCGATAAAAAACCGGCCAAGTGTGAGTCCGATTCGATACAAAAGAGTTCCGTATGGATAAAAAAACACATTTGTAAGATATAATAATTATGGCCTGGCAAAACACAAACAAATATCCGTTGAGTTTTACAAGAGGTTTTCAACAAAGACTAGTATAGTAATAAAATATTTTTGTAACGAATATTTTACCCAGAATTCATTAAGGCCGGCAACACACCTGCAGCAGCAGGTTTTCTAATGTTGCGAGTGGGTTGGTTTCCATCAGGTGACCCATTAGCTCGTTTGTCCCCTAATACAGTGTGAAATTTTAATGGTTGTTTTCCCGCAGTAACATCATTCTATCTTAGTAGTACAATAGATTTGTAAAGTTTTTTTTGTTCAAATAAAAAAAAATCGGTCGGGTCTGAGGTCGGGTCCATAAATAGTAACTCGCGCCTATCGGCATAAAGTTTCCATAGTACGTCATACAAAATATTTTGTATTTTCAAAAAATAACATGCATGGTTCGATAGTTTTTTTCTTTTTAATAGAAGGCAGGTCGCTGAAGCCCTGACGTCACTGCGACCCATAGGGATCTATTGTGACTCCTTCGCATTAGAGTATCATCCCCAGCCCAATACTGCTCATAAATTGAACGATGTGGTTGGGGTTGGTGCCACGAATTTCGTCTGTGGATGAGTATTCGTGGCGACCAAGATGCCTGTTCCTGCTCTGTAGTAGAGCAGGACAGTTGAGGAGAAGGTGAATAGGTGTCTCATCCTCCTCCTCACAGAATCTGCAAGTCGTTATGCTACAAATACCCATTCTGTTTAGGTGTTTGTTGAGCTTGCAGTGCCCAGTTAGGCTTCTGGTAAGAATTCTTAATTGGTTCCTACCCAAGGTGAGCACTAATTCTGATAGTTTCTTGTTGAAGCCAGGGATTAGTGCCTTGGAGTGTTCAAGGCCAGGGGTCTCAGCCCATTGCTTCCTGCTTAGACTGTGACCCCATTCCTTGAGCACTTGCTTTGTGGTACTGGGAGGTATACCACAGACTGGTTCCGGGCCATAACTGGACTCTCGGCCCCAAGCCTAGCCAGTTCATCAGCGGTTTCATTGCCGGGGACGTTACTGTGGCCCGGGACCCATACTAGGCGGATGTTGTTCGGATGGTTCGATAGTACTACTATAGGTAAATCGTTCTGCTGTGGGAAAACAACCACTAAAATTTCTCGTTGTATAAAAAAGTTATAAGTTCTCAGTATAAAACAAATTATTTTAGGACTTCTTATTGTAAATATATAATTCTAAATTTTTACACAGTACATACTAAATAGTACTTAATATCTCGAAAACATAACCCTTTCCCTTAGTCGGGTAAGTTAACGATATTTTTCAGCACAATAATTGTCAATCTAGGAAGGTGTATGTGGGTCGCTGGCGAGCGGCCAGCTTAGTCATCGGGTGTTAGGCCAGCGATAAAGGTTACGCTTCGCCAGATATGCTCGCTTAGTACTTGTTGAGTCAGGAAGTGGTTGAGTTTTAGACTTGATTTTTTAGGGGATAGTTACGGTCACGATAGGGACAACCTATCGTGACCGTAACTATGCCTAAGCGGGGAGTGGAACGCCATGGGGTTTTAGTGGGTAATTCCTCGGAGAGCCCCACATACCTCGGCCGATGTCCCCAATCCGCCGGGGATGCGTAAAGCTCCCTTTATTATTAAATATTTTGATTTTGACTTTTGTAATAAAGAAGTACAATAATTGGGGTAGAGGACTTATATTATAATAAATAATTTTTAGGCCAAAATTACTTAACACTTTAAAACATCCCGAAAGTACATTATATTTATAAAACAATGTAGATTCGTCAACTTATATGAAAACAAAAAGATTGACTATTTAGGCTGGTGCTTATTTTTTGAATCACATTTCGCTTGACACAGATTGATGAAGACAGAGACAGAGGGAGTGACTACTGGGCCTGTGCTGACCTCTGATGGTAATTACTCTACATCTAAAAGGAGTATGATTTATTTCTATTATGGCTATTAAAGCTGATCGCACAATTGTCCGCATCGTACGCGGCGAACGCACCGCATACTATGAGAAATGCGGCGCGTACGGTGCGGACGAATGTGCGTGGTTTCACATCATTTCATACAACGAATTCTAAAATGCGGTGCGTTCAGCGCATTCGTCTTGATAAATGTTGTACTATCGAAGAAAATAATAAATAATTGATTAATCTGGCAGATCGTGGGCCTACTTTATTTGGTCGGGCTATGTTAAATCAATATTAATTGTGATTGGCTGGGCTTGAGTGACTTGACATAACGCACCCAAATTACGTAGCTCCTCTAACCGCCTATTAGTAAATTTTTCTGATAGTACCAACTATCTGTACATAAGTAAAAAGGGTAAAGTAGGTACATATTATTATTTTAAATAATATGAAAATGAAAGTATCGTTGTTTTGTTACTTTAATCCGCCACGAAAACGGTGTAGTAACTGATAAGTTTGACGTGTCCATTCGTATATTTGTGGAATTGTAGCATCCAAACGGATAGATCGATTTTGATAACAATATAGTATTTTACAAGTTAGATATGTCACGTGTTTTATGCTGTGGTGTGGTATCTGTACAATTTGTGCACTCTTGTAGGAGGAGTAAATTAAACACAGAATACTGTATCACTAAGCACTACACTCGATGACTCGACTGGCTCGTAGATGATAGAAGAGAGAAATGTCGGGAGACCATTCCTTTATATAATCATCCCCACCATGACTATAGTGACGTGCCTATCTTTATCAATACACTACAGTATCGATACCTAATTCAACCATATCCACCCACACCCAGACAATTCCTAAGCCTTCTTTTTTGTAAAATCTTTTTTTGACACAAATTTTCAGCTATTATAATTGGGTACAATCGTGAAGACTACCCGGCGCGTTGAGACGTGTGGGCGTACTCAGGCGCCGTACACTCGCCCACAGAAGTGATTCGTTTTAAAATTCCAACTCCGGTTATTATAAGTTTAAACTAGCAGTACAGTTTAATAAACTGGTGGGAATTAGCTTTAGAGGTGTTATGCATGTGAAATAGAGCATATTATATAATGATGGTTTGGCACGCAAAAAGGACAAATATAATTATACGTGACATTATAAAATCAAATTATATTTAATAATAATAATAACATTTTATTCAGTATTTACAATAATGATGAGAATTGAGATACAAATTATTAGAGCTACTTAAACTAAATACCAATGATTATAGTATTGCCCGAACTAAGAAACACAGGGTTTCAGGCGAAAACTAGTGCTACAATTATAATTATTACGATACAAACTATAGCTATGCCTTAAAGTTACAAGTTAAATTAAGTAGATATACTAACTATAATAATTGTAATAGTGTTAAATTGCCTACACTAATTATATTAATTTATTATTACACAATATTAGGTAAAGTATGTTTGATTATAACACAATTTGAGACGGTGATCATGTCATTATCATTAACTACTTCTTTTCTTGGTATCAAAATGTAGTTACCTAAGAAACCATAGACCTAGCCATATTTTTCATAATAAAAAAAATTAATACAAAAGTGATAATAACAGCGTTCAAAAGCAAACGGTGCCAAAAAACTTTCCACGTCCAAAACTTAGCCTAATAATTCTTCACACGACAGTTGCAATAATGCATTTGCACCGTACATCAATGTTTTCATCCCATAAAAAAAACACTCCAAATAATATTGCATTTTCAAACCTAACCTTTTCTCTACACGACAGTTGCAATAATGCATTTGCGCCGTACGTCAATGTTTTCATCTTCTTCTTCTATCTTCTATCTTCTATATATATAAAATTACAAGTCCTGACTGATTGACTGACTGACTGACTGATTCATCATCGCAGAGCAAAAACTGTTAAAGTTACAGCCACGAAATTTGGTGAGCAGGGTTGTTTTATTAAGTAGACACCCACTAAGGAAGGAATTTTGGAAATTTTAACCCGAAGGGGGTGAAATAGGGGTTGAAAGTTTGTATGAAAGTCCGTCATTTCTTAATTTAGAAACATGAAACTTTATTTTTCGGCTACTAAATAAAAATAAATAAATACGTATTTAAGCGTTTTTGGAAATTCTACCCCCAAGGGGGTGAAATTGGGGTTGAAAGTTTGAATGAAAGACCGTCATTTCTTGAGTTAGAAACATGAAACTTTGTTTTTGGGCTATTGATTAAAAACGAATAAATACGTATTTAAGCGTTTTTGAAAATTCTACCCTCAAGGGGGTGAAATTGGGGTTGAAATTTTATATGAAACTTTGCCAATTTCAAACCGATCGGTCTGAGACTTTGCATGCATTTAAAGCTACTATGACGTAGGCATCTCCTAAAATAGGATTTTAAAAATTCCACTCCTAAGAGGGTAAAATAGGGAATGAAATTTTGCAGGAAACTTTTATCAAATTTAAACTGATCGGGCTGAGACTGTGTATGCATAAAGATACTATTATGTAGGCATCCCCTCAGAAAGGAATTTAATAACTTCCATCCCTAAGGGGATGAAATAGGTGGTGAAAGTTTTTAGAAATTTTCTTAGACTTTCGACTGATTGAACTGAAATTATTAAAGATTGTAACCTAAACTAAACATACAATTTTCGAGTGTCATTTGATTAATATGTGCCTACTTGGCTGCGGGTCCCGTTTTTACCCTTTGAGTAAGGGACCTTAAAAGGAGAAAATTATCCATCTCCGTTATTATATTATGCTAACGCGGACGAAGTCGCGGGCAACAGCTAGTCCCATATAAAAATATTCCATTTTCAAAACCTAACCTATTCTCTACGCGACAGTAGCACTGCGTTTGCGCACGCCGCCGTATATGGGGCGCCCCCCGCGCGCCGCCGCCCGCCGTCTCACGTTTCCGACGAAGGAAATGCCACGTAAACTTGCCCTGCCGTATTTTGTTCATGTGGATTATGAATATTTTATTTATTTATTAATTCACCAATAGATTACATTTAATTTTTGTAATTCATAATAATACTTAGACTTACGTACAGCAGAGTTTTTTAATGTAATTATACTTCGTTGCTGCATCCTATGAGATTTAATAAACCTGTAGTCCGAATTTTGTGGTACTGCATCATCACACGCCATTTAGATATTATTTATTTAATTTAAAACTGAAAAAAGACAATCAATTGGTTTTATAGTACTTCCGCCTTGCTTTCCTAGATGGCGGTGTTAGTTCGTCCGTCATTCGTTTTTCGTGTGCGGCATCGTCAACACGTTATCCTTTTTAAATTAATTTCTACAGTGTTAAAGTGTTATAATTAGTGTAAATCGCCGAATAATATTGGAAAAAGGAAGAATAAGGATGATTACGAACATATTCGCAGCAAAATACGGCGATTGGAAGTAAAATTACGCTGCAACAAAGGAAAAGGTACCAAACTACCCGCATTAATTTTTAAAAATATTATGAATTTTTTCTTTGTTCTCAGCTATGGCATGGTAACGATACGTTAAAAAAGGACTATCTTAACGGGTTAATACGTGATATTAACCAGATAGTCAACCTTTTGTACCTTAATGGGGTAATACGCGATATTATCCAGGTTACAAACTGAGTCGTGATGATACGTGATATCATCCTGAAAGCAACTTTATGCTTTTGCTTATTCACACCGGACAAGATCCGAGTCATCAGCGTCTTCCTTCCGGGAAGGCCGCTGCGATAACGAGCACTCATCCGACGACAAAAGGCGCGATGAAGACATCGACGCGTGGGAGGCTCAATCTTGCTGTGGAACTCCACAATCTTTAGCCGAAGTCAAAGACGTGGATTATATGGAGTCGGCCGCGCCTGCACCGGCGTCGCCGCAGGCCGCACCGCCGACATCAACGCCGCTGAGCCAACCAGAAGCCACCGTGCCAGTAGATCCTAACCAAGAATCTACTCCCAGGTTACCACTTGAAATACTAAATATTCTTGGCAAGGCCAATAAAACAGAGAAAGCCCTAGGCGAACGCATTCCCACCGAACTCTCTGAACGTTGGGGTAAAATCTTGGTCGATGGTTTGGCTAAGGAATACAAGGAGTCGCTTGTGGCGAAGATTCTTATACCGACTAACTTTTCGCTGTCACAAGCGCCTAAACTCAATCAAGAGGTAGCCGCAGTTCTACAGCAGGCTGCGAAAACCGATATTTTTTTTTTATAATACAATCCAAGGCGTAAAAAGCGACGTCTACCTTTTCGGTGAAAAGCGCTAGCAACAAGCACTGCCGGGCAATTCCCGAGCTCCTCCTCGTCAGCAGTACGCGAGGCCAGCGCCAGCAGCGCCGGCCCGCCCGCACGAGCCGCAGCCGTCGACACGTCGGCGAGGAGGGCCCAGCAGCCCCCGCGCCGCGGCCGCCCCTACGCGAGCGCCAGACCGAGCAACGACAGGAGACGCCGCTACTAGAGGTACCTCACGCTGGCCGCATCCAATTCTTTTTACGCAATTGGCTTCTAATAACCTCCGACAGCACGGTGCAGTGCTGTCTTATGCTAAAGGATATTATAAAATACCCTTCTGCATTGAGTTATAAGTCCCTTCTGTAAGCCACCTTACCAACGTGTGGAACCAAGTAATCCACCTTTTACAAAGAGTCAGATGAGCAAAGCAATAAGTGAACTCAAACAATTAGGTGCTATTTCAGTATGTAATGAAAATTTGCCAGACCAATTTATTTCATACATTTTTCTTACACCGAAAAGTATCGGTGGGTTAAGATTTATATTCAACTCAAAATTACTTAAATACATTTTTAATTTGCACGTAATCAACTTTTAAAATGGAAGATATTCGCACTGCTATAAAATTGGTCTTTTCAAATGCCTATATTCCTCATATCACAATCTCAAAATATCTCAATCGATCTCAAGGAATTGCTTGTGCGGTGTGCCGATTCATACATTACATAAATTTATTATTATTATTATTTTTTGAGATTTCGATTTCATGATAATCTTTGTGAATTTAACTGCCTTCCTGTACGGCTTAAGTTCTGTGCCATTTATATTTGTAAAGCTTCAAAAGCCTCTTTTTATGTGGTCAAGAAAGCAGGGCCATCTAGTGGTCGAAATTCGAATCGAAATCTAAAGATTATGCTACTATATAATATATTAAGGTCAAAATTGAAACAATTAGGACGTTTTATTATCAACTTTGAGAAAACTAGTATGACGCCTTCACAACTTTGTAGATTTATTGGCTTTGACCAATGATATTATATTATTAGCTTTGACATAATATTAAATACTCAAGTCATGCAGTTACTCCAGAAATTTTCTAACTAGCCAACGAAATCCATAACAAAGCGCGATTTCGCGAAGTTCATTGGCACTTTAATTTCAGCATGACCAGCAATAGCATACAGCCGTGTAGTTGTATATTCTTTGATACAACTGGCCGCGTACTAAATACTTTGTACGAGATAAGTTTTTAGCTTCACAAAAATGTAATAATAATTTTGATTCCATCATGCCTGTAAAACCTTATTTGTACCACCAGTTGGTGGTGCAATATTATTTTTAATAGAATAAAGTAAGCTTTTTAATAGAATAAACACAAGTTTATACGAGCTGGAGATCTTCACAGACTCGTCACTCACCGGCTGGGGCGCCGCGTGCGACGGAGTAGTAACTAGACGCCATTGGTCTGCGGATGAAGCTCGCCATCATATCAATTATCTCGAATTATTGGCTGCCTAGGGATTGAAATCATTTTTCATTTCATCGTTGTGATAATATTTTAAACGTCTTACTAAGAATAAATAATACTACTGCCATAATTATATTATCTTATATTAATATTATAATGTGAAGTATTCAATTTCATCATCTCAATGAAATCGCGAGAGATATATGGCAGTAGTGCGAGAAACAACGCATATATAATTTATTTGCTTCTTATTTATATAAAAACACAGATGCTGACCAGGCATCTAGGTACGTAACGTAACGATAGGAACTTACTAAAGATCTTGTTGAGCTTCGGTCAACCTGACAACCTGATGGCTGATACCGTACTTACTCGCGTTGTGCTTTAATAATAAGTGCTATATTATTATCTGCTAAGATATTATGTCTCTTGGAAACAAGACCCAGGTGCCTTCATCATCCTTGCTTTTACAATTTCATGGCACGATTATTTTTTCTATGCCTTTCCGCCATTCGCGCTCATACTGTCTTAGGAAAATTATAGAAGAGGAAGCTACTGGTAAATTAGTCGTTCCGTACTGGCCGTCGTGTCTCGGCCGTGTTTTCCACTGTTTTGATCGCTTCTCAAATCTGACGAGATTTATTTTAGGCCAGATAAAACCTTCTGGCGTGCGCAGTATTGTGCGGAAAGTCTACCTAAGACGTCGAATACCGGAGATGTCTATTGACAATATCATACTAAAACCGTTATCGGGAGGTACAATTAATCAGTATGATACAGGATTAAAACATTGGTTTAATTTTTGTCAAATTAATAATATTGATTTGTATTAAGGATCCGTAGCTGATATAATATTATTACGAATTCTCAAATTTTAACAGAAAAACTTAATGAAAAAGCAAGTTGCGGAATGTTAAATTGTTATAGGTCTAGACTCTAGTTTGTCTCTAATCATTATTAATAATCACTGCGAGTTTCTTACGCCGGTTCTTCTCGCCGGGCTAGTTCCCGAACCGGTGGTAGGCACCAGTAGTATCAACGTTCTGAAAGCATTTTTTTTAAATCTATTCAGAAATAAAACAATTTTTATTTTATTTATTTTATTTATTTTATTGGTAAATCCCGTTGCAATAACGATCCTAAGATTTTTTAAAGGAGTTTTTAGGAGTAAGCCCAGCTTCCTAAAGTATTCATTTTTAAGGGAACCTTATAAACTTTTGGAGTACGTATTTAAATTTTATCCGTAAGATTCTATACTTATTATCATTAGAAATTTTATAAAGGTAACTCTCATTCTAATATTATAATAATTATATATAATAATTCAACTCGTTGTCGACGGGACAACGGGTGTAGATGTTATCACTCATAAGAACAGAAGACGTTCATTCCAAAAATTCACGTATCGTAATCACTATCAATAATTATTCATCAAGCCCCAGCTAAAGCTTTATCTGTGTACCTAGATAAGACAAAAGAGCTGAGAAATGGCCCAGCTACTGATAAGCTCATTTTAACAACTAGAAAGCCTTTTCATAATGCCAGTTCCCAATCTATAAGTCGCTGGATAAAGAGTGTCCTCAAGGACAGTGGCATAGAGATTGGCGTTTATTCAGCGCACAGCACGCGACACGCCTCCACGTCGGCGGCGCGCCGCGCGGGAGTCTCCGTCGACATCATCAAGCGATGCGCTGGCTGGGCCGGCTCATCACTTTGTTTTGCTAAGTTTTATAACTTACCTTTACCAGATTTAGCACAAGACAGAGCTTTCGCAGAAGCTATTTTTAATGTAAATTCTGATTCATAGCATATCCAAACTAATTAAGTAGTATTATTATTTAGAAGTACAATACTTTATTAAATAAAAATTGTTATGATGTCTATAATGTTATACCTATCATTTTAAATTCCGTAATTAATTAACTTAATGTAATTAATCTGGTATTTTATCATTCCGCAATTACGCGCTGAACATCTACAGGTTTATTAAATCTCATAGGATGCAGCAACGAAGTATAATTTGTGGTTAATTGAACTTACCTTAAGTGAACTTCAACCAAAATTATACGAGTTGCTGCATCCGTAGAGATTTAAAATCCCACCCCACCCACTTCTCTTAGTTTGTTGCCCCTATTCTTTACTTGCGGAATGATAAAATGTTATGAATTATCCTCTCTAAAAAGAATGACGGACGAACTAACACCGCCATCTAGGAAAGCAAGGCGGAAGTACTATAAAACCAATTGATTGTCTTTTTTCAGTTTTAAATTAAATAAATAATATCTAAATGGCGTGTGATGATGCAGTACCACAAAATTCGGACTACAGGTTTATTAAATCTCTACGGATGCAGCAACTCGTATAATTTTGGTTGAAGTTCACTTAAGGTAAGTTCAATTAACCACAAATTATTTATGATATTGTGTATGGATTGATGCGTAGTACCTATTATTTTTTATATAGTTTATGAAATTTATGAATAATTTAAAATCCTGAAATAATCGTATAATAATATGTGTATATTTTCCTAACATGGCAAAGAGATAAACAATTATCATACAAATGTTTTCTATAAGTACATAGTTTGTATATTACAAAAACATTGTCTAATTATTTTAGACAATGTAAGTTTTGTTCTATAATAATTTCCCCAAATTTTCTTTATTGTACAAAGTAATTCTCCTATTCAAACGTTTATACAATAAAATTATTAAGCTGGGTCACGTAGGTATCCTTTCATATTTAAATATCATTTTGTGCGAATAAATCTTTACATAATTATGGTAGCTGTTGTTAGAAATAAAAGGTTCGTTTGCTTGTATCAAAAATGCTCTATTACTGAACCGATTTTAGTAAAAATTTGCAATAATATAAAGTAAATCATGGAGAAGGGTATAAAGAGCTTTTTAATACAACAAAATGTACGGTTCCTCTTGATTTCCTTTCACAGTCGCAGCATCTAAGTGAGTATCGTTGAAACATGATCCAGTAGCGAATGCCAGATATGGTCATGTCGGCCAGCCAATCGCGCGCTCTCCCCGCCCCAAGCTTTGTTCATTGTGAAACTAACGAGCGGACTGATCGTCGAATGCTAAGTGATGTGTCATGTGACGCGTACATGATTTGTTTGATAAGTATATTAGATTTTATTACCATTGAAACGTAAATGTTTTTGATGTCCTAAATATAATACTAACTACATGTTTTTCTGTCTGTTTAATTGTCTCTTCTTAACGTTTATTTACATCTTCTTTTACCAGCAATATATCGAAACAATACGACGCGAACCTTCAAGAAGAGAGCGTATTCCCTCTTAAAAGGCCAGCAAAGTACTTGCAACTCTTCTGATGTTGCGAGTGTCCGTGGGCAACGGTAGTTGCTTTCCATCAGGTGACCCCTTTGCTCGTTTGCCCCCCTTATTTTATTTTAAAAAAGTTTAAATTGCTTCACATATTTCTTATGGGATTTGATGGTTGAGCCTTCAGCAAGGATACAACATGTTTTTATTAAGGCAAAATCAAAGTTGTAATAAAAGCTAAATCCCTGCACCAAAAACATTTCATGTAAAATGTTACCTCAACGACCACAAAAGGTTTTCCCTGTGAAAAAGACATCAGATCTAATGTAGAGCCAAGCTTGATGATGATGGCCAATGATGATGATGATGGGGAGCGAAAATTACAAATTTATGAATTTTTTTGTTGGTACTTAGATTACATACCAAATTTCAGCTTTCTAGCACTTAGGAAGTAGCCAAACATTTTGATGATCATCAGTGTGTCAGTATGTCAGTGACGAAATCGGCTTATTTTAGACATCTATAAAATCTTAAGTATTAAAGCTATTCAATTAAGACTTTGTATGCCTCATAAGTCTATTGATGACATTCTGAAAACATAAACTATCTGCTATAACGGACACCAATTCTATGAAGGTTCGAAAAAACGGCGAAACACTTCGAGAAAAGGTAGGTAGTGCCCTGGCGCTTCGCTTAGCTCGTCTCGGCGGGGACACTACCGTGTCTCCAGATTCTGCTCAAACAAAGTTGCGAACATCTAGTACCTACAGACTAACAGCCTTTTTTCAGGCCGCATATTTCAATAACTAATAACATTTAGTTATAATCTGTTACAAGGTATATAGTAATTACTGATAGCTTGAATGGTTTCTTAAGTTCAATGCTGAGAGCGCCGGCGCCTTTGACTTACTAGTTACTTGAGTAGAGATTAAAATATTACGTAAGTACTTACTGGTACTTATGTATGTGTACTGTATTACTTTCTTTAATATTGTGTATGATTTTGAGAACTTCCACTGTGTAAGGCTGCGTTTCCACCAGAGATGTGTTGTGAGGAATGTGTTTTTAAGAACCAATAGAATCGCTTCATTGACGTGACCTCGTTCAGCGCAGCGATTCCATTGGATATGCTGAAGTCCGGTTTTTGGACAGGTTTATGTACCTACTCGTTAGCACTTTTGATTTTCTGAAAATTAAGCCAATCTATAACGCCATAAAATAGACAAATTACTGTTAACGAAAAACCTCAGGAATTATAAGCACTTCACTTACACATATTATCTTAGTTAAAGTTAATCCTTTCTTAGATATATAATATTATAAACTGGTTATCTCATGACCACAAATAATCACATTTACAGCTAATAAATTAAGTGATTATTAAACAACATCTAACATTTTGCCTGTAATATTTAACGTAACGTATCTAATAGTATTTTACATTCGAATAGGCAAGAAAAATTACAGTGTATATAAAAATAAAACACCTTTCCTATGCAGGCTTCGGGGCGTGCGGCGCATGGGTCATTGCATGCTCACAGTGCGTGAGACTGTGATATTCTGTGATATTGAGCGTTTTATACCGATAATGTTTGCTTATCATCGATATCACCAACGGATAGAGCCTTTAAGTTCGTGTTCTAATCGAAACAAAGGCCGAAAACTATTCAGAAGGTGTGATAGGTGAAAAGTTTTTACACCAAAAAGCATGTTACGTCGACTCTTCTCATCGGGACCGGGTATCAGGCACTATCTGCAGGTATTAATGTCAGCGTTAAAAGAGTTTATGGAAAATATCTATTTTGAAGAAAAAACGTTGAGTTTGATAAGGTAGGTAGGTACTAGTGGTACTAAAGTCAAATAACATTAATATTGTCTTGTGAATATTCAAGGTTAAACATACTAAACACGCCAAATTGCAAGTTTCTTCTTTTTTTTCTACCTGGGTTAATTTTCGAACCAGTTCAGTTTTAAAATATTATATTCTGAAAGTATATTAGATAGCTAATACTTTCAGAATAGAGTTTATAGAGTCAATCTATTAAAAATGTTTGAAATTTTTAAATACGTCATGCTTGCGTCATGCAATCTATGGCTCTTATTTACAAACTAATAATAAACATGCATAAAAACACCATCCCAAGTGTAAAAAATCTAATGACGGTAACAGGATTTTTCCCATTAATTGCATATACCGCGGCCGCGGGGTGTTCCCCCTACCCCCTGGAACTATGGGGGAGTGCAAGGGGGTTGTCCCCCTGCTCTATATACTAAACGTGTCGGAATACACCTCATGCATGTGCACAGCGCCCTACTTAGTGATTATGTGCATGCGGTCGCTTATCAAGAAAGATGGAGCATAGAGCGTCCGTCGCCTAGTGGGTAGACCTTTGTTTCGCACTCGCAGAGGGTGCAGGTTCGATCCCGGGTGGAGGCGTGTACCATTGCAACGAGTTTTTTTTTTCAAGTATATGATACGGACGCTCGGAAGGAAAAACATCGTGAGGAAACCCGACATGGTTGGTCCCAGACGTATTGACCTGCTCAATGCTCGTTCCTCTGGACTACGCCAACATTGATTGCGAGAGTGCTAGGTATCTGTTGTCAACATTAAAAATGTATGTATAATAGTTTATGTAGGTAGTTAAATTTCGGTGAAAATATTATGTTATTTTGAAAATTTTATGTACTTAATGTTAAAATTATTATTTTACACGATAGTTGTACGGCGTAGTCCGTTAGTGAGTTTCAATTTGAACCAGAAATATGAAACCAAAATATAATATGAAGAAAGAACCGAAAACCGGTAAAAATATTCCTAGTTACTTGGACTTTTAAATTTTAATTTACAACAAATAGGACGGATTTACAATGATTTGATTGATGACTTAGAAAGAGAGTACAATGGAAGACTCTGGGGAAGGAGGTTGAAACAGGTTTATTAAAAAATCTTATTTTATCCAGTATTGTGAAGGGGAAGGCTGTAAATTAGTTTTTCTCAGAAGTATTGCCACTTCTTTTGTAGCTAGGTAACACTGATCTAGATTTTATAAAGTCAACGCCGCGCCGGTGAAATGAAGGTCGACAATACAACAATATTAAGTTACACGGTAGTTGTTTGAAGTTTAGTTTTTAAGTCACTTAAGTGGTCCAGCGGCGACTCAAGTAGTCCAATAGGGGCCTCCCAGGAAGTTCAACAAACAAGTTTTTGTTGAAATAAATAATAAAAACTTGACCAAAATCAGATGATTTAAACGTGAAGGTATAATAGTGATAACTGATAACACACTTTCTCGCTGATAACATTAGGGTACCCGAGCTTGTTCTATATTTTTTTACAAGGTAACAACGAGGAAACGAACAAAACAAAAGTAGGTAAAGTACAAAGGTATATTATGTGTAATTAATCATTTTTATAAGTATTGAAAAAAGTAATAATAACTTTACTTACATATCTGAACTCTGAAACATTAGTGCTGAATGTATTCAACGAAGTGGTGACTAAAATAGGGAAAACAGGCATAAGAATAATAATTTTATTAACAACTTTACATCCGTTACACAATTCGACAAGTACAGTACAAATTGTGCGTTTTTCAGTTGAGTGACAGATTTTTTCAGGCATTGCGTTACATTGACGCCTGCACTAGGCCGAGAGTGTCCTGCAAGTCACCGAAATTTTTACATAAAATGATATACCTAGTAGTATAACCTCCCAACTTTAATTTTCTACCGATTAAAATATCTACTAAAAAAGCATGGCCATTGTTTCCAATGAATTCAATGAATCTGAAACTGTAGAAACAAGAAAAGTGGTCCGCGACAAAGTTCGTAAGTGCTCAAAATAATATTAAAGGATTCACGTTGCTAGGACGCTGTCGATCCTGACGAAGAAGAAACAGTGGGCTCACGCAAAAGTCAAAACATCCATCAATAATTGACTACCGCGCCTGGCTTGAATAGTAATTATGCGTTGTATTGATCTGAACAACTTCATGTATAGACCTAACAGTGAATGGCTTTGAAATACTCACGAGAATACCACCCTGTGACCTTTAGAGAAAACTTATCGTAGCATACGTTTAATAATTATATATACGAGTTTATAATGTCTACATAACGCGCAAAGCTTTATGTTTTGTATAGGTACGTATAATATTATGTCTTTCGCGCTTTTATCATGAAATTCTTATTGTTCGGAAAATTTGCATTTTAATAAAAACTATATCCCAGGTCCTTTCTCAAAGTCTATAATCTCTATACCAAATTTATGAAACATCTGCGTGTACTGCATAAAAATACTGACAACGAAGACATAATTTGGCATTTAATATGAGACTGATACCATCCATCGGTAAGGGAACTAGGATATCAAGCCAGGCGAAGAACTGGCGTAACATGCACATCAGTCTAGTACTACTTACCTTACCTACCTCCTAAGTATTTTTTTTTTTTTTTTTAATAATAATATCTATGGACGCTTCACACCACGTCAGTCTGGCCCCATGCTAAGTACCTGAAGGACTTGTGTTACAGGTACCAAACAACGGAAATATATTTAATACTTTTATACTATACATATATTTAAGATTTTTATTATATGATAAATATATTTAATACACATCCATGACCCAGGAACTTCGATAACTTTTTGTTCCGTCGGCGGGATTCGAACCCGCGACCTCCGGCTTAAGCTACCAACGTGCTATCCACTGAGCCACAGAGGTCGTCAGTTTTTATAATACTTTAATTAATTGTATCCATGACAAACTCTTTACCTGTTGGTAATATCAATGATAAGCTAATATTAACGCTATAAAAACGCTTAATATCACAGAACTGCAAACATTTTTAATAAAAAGTTAGTAAGAAAATTCATAACAACTCCTTACGTTGTATTTAAATTTCGAACTATTTTCAGCACCAGCTAGCGCCATCTTGTAGTAATAAAGAGAAGAATTCCTAATTCAAGTTTTTTAAAACTTTAATTCATTTTTTCAAGATTCACTCCTAACCAACAAATAAAAAATACAACGATAGACATAGAGACATAATTAATATTGTCACGATTCAGTTCCTACCTACTAGTTACTACAAAAATCTGCATCCAAAATATAACGATGGGGTAGTTGATAGTTCCGTAGTTTGGCGTATATTATTTACACAATAAATAAAATCAATCACAACATCAATTATCGCGTTTCAAAATCACTGCAAAATAAACGAGATTAAAAAAGTGGTCCCGGTAATTGATTGACTACCTGCGCGTGGGAGGCGTGGGCCCGTTGCCATGGTAACGCCTACGCACTCCCTTTCCCCCCCCCCTCCACCGCCCTCGTGCCGGGGGATCACCCCCCACCCCTCAGCATTGACCCGGCAGACCTTGAACTCGACAGCTGACTAGCCCGGCGCAGCGCAAGACGGTTCCTGCGTTGGGATGCGACTATTTTGTTTTCGTATGTAAATCTAGTTTTTCCCCAGTTTTGCTTTCAGGTGTAAAATTGGTACCTATTATGTTTTTTAAACGTGAACCAATTATGTGGCGTGTTTGTTACACTTTATTTTAACTAGAAGTTAAATACGCCTTAATTAGGGCCTGTTTACCACTTTCTGATTTAACAGCACTTTAGTGCCGGATAGGCTATATCCACATTCCACAACTTTTTTGACAGATTCTCCATACTTTATCTGTCATGTTAAGTGGTGGATAGCCTATCTGGCACTTATTATTAAGTGGTGAAACAGGCTCTTAGTTAAGTAAAATTACAAAAATATTATAATAACACTATTTTATTTATTGGAAGCACAGAATTTAATTATGTCCATATTATTACTTATTTTAAAAAAATAGCTCGAATAGGCCAATCCATCTTGTTTGATACTGAGTAGATTCTTTGACGAGGGATATGATCCCAGAAGTGTAAATTATTTAGATTGGTAAATCGGTGATGATACGACTATCATCTTCACAAAGCATATTAATGTACAGATGTACTAAAATCGCAGGAGCGATAAAGAGAGAAAGAGAGAGAGTCTGATAGAGATAGACAGACACACTTTTGTATTTTTAATAATATTCAGTTTGGATAGTAAGAGCTCATGAGCTTATAAGCTCTCTATCGCTCCTGCGATTTTAGTGTTTGACATGAAAATACTTTACAGTCTCGAAAGGTATACAATTTTTAGGGTTCCGTACACAAAGGGTAAAAACGGGACCCTATTACTAAGACTTCGTTGTCTGTCCGTCTGTCCGTCTGTCCGTCTGTCCGTCTGTCCGTCTGTCCGTCTGTCCGTCTGTCCGTCTGTCCGTCTGTCCGTCTGTCCGTCTGTCCGTCTGCCCGTCTGCCCGTCTGCCCGTCTGTCCGTCTGTCCGTCTGTCCGTCTGTCCGTCTGTCCGTCTGTCCGTCTGTCCGTCTGTCCGTCTGTCCGTCTGTCCGTCTGTCCGTCTGTCCGTCTGTCCGTCTGTCCGTCTGTCCGTCTGTCCGTCTGTCCGTCTGTCCGTCTGTCCGTCTGTCCGTCTGTCCGTCTGTCCGTCTGCCCGTCTGCCCGTCTGCCCGTCTGTCCGTCTGTCCGTCTGTCCGTCTGTCCGTCTGTCCGTCTGTCCGTCTGTCCGTCTGTCCGTCTGTCCGTCTGTCCGTCTGTCCGTCTGTCCGTCTGTCCGTCTGTCCGTCTGTCCGTCTGTCCGTCTGTCCGTCTGTCCGTCTGTCCGTCTGTCCGTCTGTCCGTCTGTCCGTCTGTCCGTCTGTCCGTCTGTCCGTCTGTCCGTCTGTCCGTCTGTCCGTCTGTCCGTCTGTCCGTCTGTCCGTCTGTCCGTCTGTCCGTCTGTCCGTCTGTCCGTCTGTCCGTCTGTCCGTCTGTCCGTCTGTCCGTCTGTCCGTCTGTCCGTCTGTCCGTCTGTCCGTCTGTCCGTCTGTCCGTCTGTCCGTCTGTCCGTCTGTCCGTCTGTCCGTCTGTCCGTCTGTCCGTCTGTCCGTCTGTCCGTCTGTCCGTCTGTCCGTCTGTCCGTCTGTCCGTCTGTCCGTCTGTCCGTCTGTCCGTCTGTCCGTCTGTCCGTCTGTCCGTCTGTCTGTCTGTCTGTCTGTCTGTCTGTCTGTCGCCAGGCTGTATCTCAAGAACGGCTATAGCTAGACTTCTGAAATTTTCACAGATTGTGTATACAGCACGACTGGTGAGACAATATTATGTTCAATATTCGAGGACGTGATATTTGGCTATTATATTAGTTGAAAAAAAAAATATAAAAAAATAATATCAATTGATCACTGAGTAAATGTAGCTTAAAGTTAAATAATTATTTACCCAACGCATGGACACCGCGCGCGGGAGTAGCGCGCGGCGCGCGGGGCGGGGTGGGCCGCGCCCGGCCGCATAGTATTTACTAAGTGTCCATTATTCATTTGTTTATAGGGAAATTTTGTTAAAAATTAAGTACCTAATTTTGTTACATACTTATAATGAGAATCGAGTACTGAATACTCTCCTTAATTATCGGTATTGTCTCACCAGTCATGCTGTATAATACATATTATGTTGCCGCTATAACAACAAATACTAAAAACAAAATAATATTAATATTTATGGGGGGCTGCCATACAACAAACGTAATTTTTTCGGCCTTTTTACTTTGTACTTTAAAAATTAATAACAATATTTAAATAAAATAAAATTTAAGGGCGGCTAACATACAAAAAACACAATTTTTGGCCTATTTTTGCTCTGTAACGGTACGGAACCCTTCGTGCGCGAGTCCGACTCGCACTTGGCCGATTTTCACACGTTTTTTTTGTTTAGCGAAATTGCGTCTACAAATAAAGGTGGGTATATGTTCTCAAAGGTCATATAGGTATGTAAGTAGGTACTAAAATAACTTTCCCATAAAGAGCTTACATATGTGAATGGTGAAAATCTTTAATTCTCAAAATAGAACGTAAGTTTACAAGAACTTTAATAAGTTCTTGTTGTAAGAGGTTAATTGCAAGTTAATAATAAAGTACTAGAATATTCTAAACAAGTTATATTTTATTAGTAAGTAAAGCCCGGCAAAAGTTGTTTTGCCACGTACGTCTACTATAACGTGCATGTATAATACATGTACTCTATGAAACTTCCTCTTAAATCACTATACCTAATAAAAAAGTGCAAAAAAATCCAATGGTTAATTTAGCATAATAATTATAATGATATGGGGACAGAGGGAAAAGGGTTGCTTACTATCAGCTGATCAATCTTCTCATTTACGGTTCTAATTCAACAAAATTAAAATATTCAAACAACAAAATTCATTTTATTAGCATCAAACAATTCTGGCCCAAATTTTTAATCCCAGTTAAATAAAATCCGATACAATTTGTGGGTAAGGCCCGTTATTGTCAAACTGGGTTAACGTTAATCGTGGCTTTCAATATCGTCTTTTTTATCCTCATTTTATATTCCTAATATTTGAAGACATAGGTAGGTATGTGGAATAACTAACATTTTATAACTCATGGGCAATAGGCTACTTGACCTATATTCAATTTCATTGAACAAATGCATATTTCTAGTAGAACTTGGCGTAGGAAACCGTATTTCACCCTTATCATCAAATAAAAGCTTATGATTGATAAATAAAGTCGATTTGAAAATAAGATTTTATGAAAATATGATTTGTACTGACAAAAACGCTTTTGCAGTACTTCCGATTTGGATGTGACGTCATCATGTTCGTAATTTAATATCTTTTATTTATCGCACTCGTTATGTGTAAGTTTATTTGTACATAAATAATAAGAATAAAACTAGAAAGATTTGCAAAATATATTTTCTTGAGTAATTCAAATAAAACACCAGTTTTATATATTATCTCCATTTATTGTAGACGGGAAATGAAATGGCCAAAACTTTTCTCCAAAAGTTTTCAACATTACAAATGATTTCTAATTTCTTATTTAATTCTTTTATAATTTTTGGGCACCTTAAGACTCGTACATTTAGCATATAAAAAAATGTTAAATAAAGAGACTCTAAAATACAAACAGTATGACGTCACACTATGGCGGACAGTGTTTTCGGCGCCATTTATAAGGCGTATTTTTCAATCAACATTTTTATGGGTTTTTACTGTGTAAAATAATAAAATATTAGTTTATTTCGTGAAAATTAATGATTAAGAAGCGATTAGCATGAAGAAAAAAATTAGGTCAAGTAGCCTATTACTAATTTTTCCCCTTAAAATTTGAACAAAGTAGGTACAGTCTACAGCAGCTTAGGTACAGTCTGTCAAGAAAGAGTAGACGCAGATCAAAATTTTCTAAACGTAATTACGCTCAAAAGATCTATCTTTGTATTTGTATTTTATTGCCACTTTATATTTCAATAATATAAACTATAAAGTATGGTACAATGTGGGTAATCGTGTGCGAGTCGCGCTGAAAGCATAAATCAGTATTGGCTTTCCCTTCAAAAATGTCAAAGCGTGCTTCCGAGAAAAACTCGTTCAGACAAAATGTAATTAAAATTGGAAAATGCTGCTTAATTTTAAATATTAGGGTCCCGCGGGCTACGGGCCTCAGCTAAATATGGGATTCTATAGAATGTTATAATTTACGTACTTAAGTACTAAAAGACTATCTTAGCTATGTTTACGTTAAGTTATTATAATTATTATTATATTGTGCCTATGGCTATCGTGTCCCTTTTCTAACGTATCAAGAACCTTTGCCTAGAACTAAATACATTTTATAACATTAGCTACGATATAAATAATTTAAACTATCACAACTGTATTTTACAATAATATCCTCACTATTTCCCACAATTATATGCTAATAACTTATTCTCTGCTTATTATAATTTATCTTTTAGCGGACATTAATACGCGCCGAGGCGCCACCCTCTTTGTTCCTTTATTTAATAATTAATAGCTAATATCGAAGCATCAATTATTTCATTTAATTAGTAACCTCTTATTGGTAAGAGAGGTCACCGTAAAGTGCTATGGGGCAAGTACTATTTCGAAGTATTCTTAACCCTAAAGAATTTAAAATGTTAATTTTTACAATTTTCTTTCGACAACGCATTTGATTTTGTAGATCACCTATATACTTCCTACTCCTCCTATTTTTATCTGATTAGTTTATTGCAGGCTTAACAGCAGTTAGTTTACCTCGACTTGGGCTCTCATAATATATTCTAAGGGTTTCGCGCAGGTTGGTTACCGCTGTTAATCCTGGTTAACAGGTGTAGCAGTGGTGGAAAATGGTCCCTGCACGTTTAAGAAAATCGCCAAATGACATAAATTATAGCTATACAGTACGCTCCCAAACATCAAACTTTAATAGTTCTAACTACGCTGCCGTTTGGGCGTGAAGAGGTAACAGACAGACTGAAACACTTTCGAAAGGGGGTGCCGGGTGACTATCGATTCTCCATCGAAACTTTTGGTCACGTGACTTTTTTACTATTGTAAAGCAAAATTTTTTTTGGCAAATTTTCAAAAGCCGTTGAACAAAAGTTGTTTAAAATGACCTCCCAAGCCACCCCCTTTCGGCTTACTATATCTTATTTGAAACAGCCTGTATAAGCCTTATGACCCGGATGTAAACGTGTGAATAAAGGCGTGTACACATTACGCAAGCCGCAATCCAATAAGCCGGCGCCAACGCATCTGCACCCGCCCTAATGCCATTAGCAGACCTTGCTGATTGTTCCTCAGAAGCCACACTTATTATCTTGTAAGTCTTGCTTAATTATTCATATTGTGTCGTCTTATGTACTTGTGTACATACTACCTATATGTTGCTCGCAACTTCGTTTATAATGCGACAAACAAGACATTACAAGAAGAATCAACAAGAATTATCAACAAGAAGAATTATCTATTGTAAATACTAAATATTAGTGATCCTTACAATATACTCGTACGTACGTCTTCATATTATTAAGATTAGCGTTAAGATGTTGTTACATAGACAGACACACACCAATAATGATAAGATGGACGATTTTTTATGCACATAAATATTATATTTATCGTCGCAAAATTTACAATAATTCATACTGGATTTTGTAATGTAGTGTATTATTAAAAAAATATATATTTTCTATTCTGTTCCTTCTACATAAGCTCAACTACTAAACTAATGTAGACGAAACTTTATATGGAATAAACATTGATACATATTTTCATCTTCCAAGATTTCCGCATAACGAGGACGATGCGATCACCGACCGACGAAATAATAATAATATTATTATATTAATTACATTTTCCCTAATTATATTAATTATACTTTCCCGGTTCGTATAGGGACGGAGCGAAGATCCCTGGGATCCCCATGGAAACGGAATCTCACGTTGCTATAGCTACTTATCCCACTATCGACGTACTCCAATATTATCACCTTGAACAACTACTCATATTATTTTAAAACTGCGACGCATAATATCTCATATTTATACAGGGTGCAGCAAAACTATTTATTTATTTAATATTGCAAGACCAACAGCTTACAATTTTACTTAAATAATTAAAATAAAGATAAAAGAAGATAAGAAGCCAATGACAGGTTTTCACCATTAAGGGGAGGTAGTATGTACAAGAAACGGACGATTTTCAAGATTTAAACGGGACAGGAGACATAAAAATATAGTAATTTAAATTCTGAAAAACATATGACGTTTTAGCGATAGCGCGATGCAGGATTGTTAGGTGAATTGTGGGTACCGCCACAACGTGTTAGATAGATAGATAGATTCTTTATTGCTCACATTAAACTAAATAATACAATTATGTTACTAAAACTAAACTTAACAAAAAACATAAATGTGGGCAAGGGCGGCCTTATCGCTATGAGCGATCTCTTCCAGGCAACCCTGCGAGAGGAAAATTTAAACTAAAAGTAGTATGCGGGGTAAAGAATACGTAAGCTAAATTACTAAAAAATAAATAATATTAAAATAAAAATGACATGAATATTAAATAAATATAGTTCACAATTGGATATCAAACTGAGCAAAAACTCTATATAATAAGTAATGTAATTATTGTTAAAATAAATATATTTTATAGACTTACATTCTACTTGTAATATAACATACTTATTATATAATATTCGAAATAAAAAAATAAATGTTAGTTAGGGATCTAACACATTGGAATTCATATTCCATTACACAATATCATGAACTTCACTCAATAGAAAAAAATCCCAAAGTTACCTCTTCTTTTAACGAAATTGCCATACTATGTCTAAATTATTTGGAATTTTCAGGTAATTTTTGTACTGAATTAAAGACAAAGACTAAACTGCACAAGTATTAACTTTACTAGACAAATTGAGTTTGCTAAAAAAATATGTATGTATGTTTGGTAAATTTTACTTTATTTCTTTATTTTGATGTATCGAAAACGATTAATATACCTCGATATTGGGAATCGCAGCCACAATCGATTTTCAATTGTTATGCGACAGCCGGGTGCCGCTTGGGTTAATCTCATCATGGGTTAATCTACAAATATTAAACAAGGATTTTCAACAGCTATTTTTGTCATATCTGTTTTTACTTGCTACGAACCCGTAGACGTTCTACGAGCGCTACGTCAGACCTCGTGGTGCTACGAATCGTAGAAGTTAGGTTTTTACGATTGGCTAAACTGGTTTTACGATTGGCTACTTTCAGCCAAAATAGTCACGTAGCCAAACCTTTGGCTTAGACTCGAATAACGATCAAAGCTGAGGTTTTTTTTTAGAAAATAAACAATTGTTCGAAGTGTCGAAGATAAACATAAAAATAATTAAAAAATCTATAAGTACTAATGTAATAAACAAGATGATTCCCGCAATACAGTTGCGTCAAAACTTGTTTATAGCGCGGGGACCGTACATGTTTTCGGAACTAAAAGTATCCTAGATATCCTTTCCCGGGACTCAATTAAGTATCTCCATGCCAAATTTCAACAAAATCGCGGTTCAGTGATTTGGGCGTGAAGAGGTAACAGACAGAAAGACAGACAGACACACTTTCGCATATTACATGCTAATATGGATTCGAAAGTGCCTGCCTGTCTGTCTGTCTGTTACCTCTTTTTGAAATTGACCTTGATTTTTTAATTGACCTTGACCTTGAGTCCCGGCAAAAGACATAGGATACTTTTTATCCCGGAAAATGCACTGTTTCCGCGTGATAAACGAATTTAAGCGCAACGGAGTTGCGGGCGTCATCTAGTCTTATATAAATTGTTACGACTTGTAAAGTCTAGCTGCTTTCATATTAAAGTATCATGGCATATTATTATTAAATCTCTTAATATTTTCTCGTAAACATTACCTACGCAGAGATTTTAGGCTTGAATAACAACAAACTTTCCTGTACCTGTAACATTAGTTCCGAGTTCCACCACCGCCAGGAGCGGCGCTGATTTTATATTGTACACCTGTCATTATAATAATTCCACGTGTTTGCGTTGTATGCGTCATGCAGAACTCGCTACTCGAAATCCAACCTTATTACTTTAAACTATAATTCAAATTTCACTGTCACATCTTAATATACTTGCTATATTCAATTTTAAACCTTATAAACTATGACGTAGAGTTAAATATCGTTTTTGATATTCCGAGTATTTGCGTAGGAAGCCGTGACGTCATGGAGTATACTCATTAATTGGGTGCCAAATCGACCTTTGTCAAGTTGCCTGAAGTTCTGAACTTGAGAAAGACGTATCCTTAGCTCATTATACGGGATGCTCTTTCTAAGCATCTAATCGCGTATGCCAATATTTTAAATCTAATTTCAGAGTAGAGGCGTGACGATGGATGTAAAAGAAAAAAGTTTAAGAGCGACCGCAGACTTACAATTTCAAGTTGGCCAACTACAGTCTGTCAAGAAAGTCATGACAGGCGGGAAAATTTTCTAAACGTAATCACGCTTATAAGTTGTATTGTTTTCTTTGTATTTTTACAGAGAACGCTTATTACATTTTAAATATTGTCACCTTGCACATTTTTATCTCGAATTAATAAAGTTCTCATATTATTTTTTTCATTTAAAAATTGTAGTTGACTGTAGTTGGCCAACTTGAAATTATTGTAAGTCTGCGGTCGCTCTAAGGGTGTTTTATTTTATAATAGGCATACAGAATGATTTTTATTGAAATGGTGCGGTTAGAGAAGTATAATATCTTTTAAATTCCTTTTCCCAAATGTAGAAAAAATGTTTTTTCATTTAGTAGATACTTAAGTAAGTACTAAGTATGCAATAATGATAGTAATAAAATTTATTTCAATTAAATAAGTTTTACAAGAGTTTTACATAATATGGAAAACATAAACAGTACAATTACTCAGTATAATATAGCGTTGGGAGCTGTACTAGTACAAACTGTGACACAGCTCCCAGCAACTTCCACTCTGGAACCATTGTTTACTTTAATTTTTATATTATTTTAATTAATTTTTATATTAAATAAAAATTATACAAAGGTACTCGTAATTACGAAAATAATAAACTTTATTCTACGACTTCTTTCGCCCCGCCCTTTTTTGAATTTTAAATTACGTTCTCTGAAGTGCAGCATGAAGAAAAAAATTAGGTCAAGTAGCCTATTAGGCTACTTGACCTAATTTTTTTCTTCATGCTAATCGCTTCTTAATTATTAATTTTCACGAAATAAACTAATATTTTATTATTTTACACAGTAAAAACCCATAAAAATGTTGATTGAAAAATACGCCTTATAAATGGCGCCGAAAACACTGTCCGCCATAGTGTGACGTCATATTGTTTGTATTTTAGAGTCTCTTTATTTAACATTTTTTTATGTGCTAAATGTACGAGTCTTAAGGTGCCCAAAAATTATAAAAGAATTAAATAAGAAATTAGAAATCATTTGTAATGTTGAAAACTTTTGGAGAAAAGATTTGGCCATTTCATTTCCCGTCTACAATAAACGGAGATCTACACTACTATTATAAAGAGGAAAGATTTGATTTTTTGTTTGTTTGTTTGTTTGTTTGTTTGTTTGTTTGTTTGAGTCGAATAGGCTCCGAAACTACTGGACCGATTTGAAAAATTCTTTTGCTATTGGAATCCTGCATTATTTCCGCTGAACATAGGCTACATTTTATTTTGGAAAAAAGTAGGGTTCCGCAAGATATTTGAGTTTTTCGGACGCAAGGTGTAAAAAATCAGCTAGAAAAGTTACTTATTTTGCGTACGCTGCCTAAACTATAAAAGATAGAACCATAAAATGTTCTAAGTAATTGTAGATCTTATAAATATCTACAAAAAAGTCCGCGACACACTATACCTATCTATGTCGAGTGAGGCACAATAACCATTTATTTATTTAAAAATCCTGAATTTTTTTTGGACTTTATTTAAACGGATATATTTTACTCACGCTATTAATCCTTATCAAAATAAATTATTTTATCACTAAGTACAGTTTATGTAGATAATATTTGGTCTTTGAATGATTAAAATTGGACGTTTGGTTTTGAAATTATGGCGAAATTAAAATATTACGATAGTGGGCGTCACCAAAGCGCGTGCGGCAGGAAGACTATATTCTGTTGTAGAAATGAAAATTCTGTACATAAAAGATATGAAATGACACCCGAAATTACACCTTTGTCACTACATCGCTATAGAAGCCAAAAATGTGGTTAGTTTTTTGTCTGTCTGTCTGTCTGTCACTCTTTCTGTCTGTCTGTATGTTTGTTCCAGCATCACAGGAAAAATACTGATCCGATTTGAATGTGGTTTTTGCAGATATATTTATCTTCTTCCAACTTAACATCTGGTGTATAAAATTTTTTCCCCCCACCCCTCTAAGGGGACAAAAGAGGGGGTCAGATTTTGTATCAAACTTTTTTCTTTAACACGAAAACTACTGATCCGATTTGCATACGGTTTTCACAGATTTGCATACGGTTTTCACAGATATATTATATTTGTCTTCTTCCAACTCAACATCTGGTGTATAAAAATCCTCCCCACCCCTCCCCTCTCAACCCTCTCTGGGGACCAAAGAGGGGTCAGATTTTGTATACAACTTTTTTCTTTAGTGGACTTACTTCATATTTAGGTATTAACTGTGTTTTTCAACTTAACATCTGGTGTATGACCTTCCCCCCCCCACACCCTCTTAGGGGACAAAAGAGGGGGTAAAACATGTATCAACTGATGATGTAGAAAATATACTTTAAATGGCAAAACAACGTTTGCCGGGACAGCTAGTAATATATAAAACTGGTGTTTTATTTGAATTACTCAAGAAAATATATTTTGCAAATCTTTCTAGCCTTATTCTTATTATTTATGTACAAATAAACTTACACATAACGAGCGCGATAAATAAAAGATATTAAATTACGAACATGATGACGTCACATCCAAATCGGAAGTACTGCAAAAGCGTTTTAGTCAGTACAAATCATATTTTCATAAAATCATATTTTCAAATCGACTTTATTTATCAATCATAAGCTTTTATTTGATGATAAGGGTGAAATACGGTTTCCTACGCCAAGTTCTACTAGAAATATGCATTTGTTCAATAAAATTGAATATAGGTCAAGTAGCCTATTGGTGTGCTCCGTGGTCCGCGCACAACGGGTTGGCGGTCCGGATGCGGACTGCGGTCTGCCATTTGGTAACCCATAGACTAGCATCTAGAATCTAGAGTCTATAGCCTCTGCCTTAGAGTCTCAGCCCTCAGGCCTAAACGATTAATTAGGCCTAGTTAAAATATTCTGAGTATTTTTTAAGCTGGAAGTTTAATAGATCTTATTTTTTGTAGTCGTCACTCGTCAAAGTATAACACTGGGTATCTGGGTACAGTTGCAACTTGCAGCCGCCAGCCAGTTGTTTTTGTTTTTTATGAAAACGACTTTTTTTTAGTACTTAGGTAACGACTTTTTGCTACCCCGTTAAGCTTATTCCCACATGTGCTAAGCTTATTGTGGATTGTGAAATATTTTTTAAGGTTTTTGCTAACAGACCTCCTCGCTACCTGCTAACCCTCTTTTGGGTTACTTGTACTGAGCTGACCATAAAAAATCAATGGGCGATTATTAGTAACTCCTTTTTTAACGATTTATTGCAGAGACTACAGACATTTTGGCGCTAGATAATAATATATTACTCAGGTTTAAATAAGCTGGTTTAAAAAAATATTTGGTCTTGCAAATATGTATCTCTCGAGGTTGGAGCCAAATTATGTCCTTGTGAGTAGTTGTATTATTTAATTTTTTTAATATTATAATAATTATTATTACAAGGAGACAAAACATGTCTCAAGATAGAAATAAAGCTAAAAAAGTGCGCACTGTAATAGCACAAGTTATAGACAAATAAGAATATTAATATTAATTTTTATTTATTAAATAAAAAAAAAAATATAGCGTTATACTTAAGGGCCCGGGTTACCCTCGAAATTTTCATACATTCTTAATACCAAAATCATTTTCTCATACGAAAATATTTAACATGTTTGAGTTATTTTTCAGCTTAAGATTGTAATTAATTACCTAGGGTCCTGAACAAATTTTTTTACAAAATATTTAAATACTAAAAAAACAATTTTTTGTGTTTAAAAATTTTTTAGTAAATTTACTACTAAATATTTAAACACCAAAAAATAGACAAAAACACTAAAAATATATAAATAAATAGTAAATTTACTACAAAATATTTAAATAATAAAAAATAGTTTTTAGTTTAAATATTTTGTAGTAAATTTACTATTTATTTATATATTTTTTAGTGTTTTTGTCTATTTTTTGGTGTTTAAATATTTTGTAGTAAATTTACTAAAAAATATTTAAACACAAAAATTTTTTTTAGTATAATTATACAGTGTGAAATTTTAATGGTTGTTTTCCCGCAGTAAAATGATTCTATCTTAGTAGTACAATAGATTTGTAAAGATTTTTTTGTTCAAATCAAAAAAAAATTCGGTCGGGTCCATAGTAACTCGCGCCTATCGGCATAAAGTTTCCATAGTAAGTCATAAAAAATATTTTGTATTTTCAAAAAATAACATGCATGGCTCGATAGTACTACTATAGGTAAATCGTTTTGCTGCGGGAAAACAACCACTAAAATTTCACGTTGTATATTTTGTAAAAAAAAATTGTTCAGGACCCTAGGTAATTACTATCACAAGCTGAAAAATAACTCAAACAAGTTAAATATTTTCGCATGAGAAAATGATTTTGGTATTAAGAATGTATGAAAATTTCGAGGGTAACCCGGGCCCTTAATACGTCTGACTTTTCATGTCGTAGTAGCCTATCCTTACTTTCGAAATCATTGGGTTTAATAAGCAATAGGAAAGTGAATTAATTAAACTCGTTACGCATGTGACACACTGTATTTTGGCAGTGGCGGCTGCCACGGTGGGACGCCTCACGCCCACCATTTAAAATGGAGGCTAATTATTAATATATTATGTCGTACGTCAATAAAACCAGCTGTCAATGCACGTTATATTGTATGGAAGAGGCTTTTTAGAATAATTTAATTTTTCATACCATAAGGGCAGGATATCCCAAATTCATGTTTCTAGAATTTAAGAATGCATGTATGTATACATAATAATTATTGATGTATCTTTTCACTTAACTAGTGACTTTTTAGATAGAAACACAATAGTCAATACAGATAATTTTACTCGATAATAAAAAATCAGAAGCAACGTCGATTTAAAAAATATTTTGAGTTTTATAGGACTTACAGGGACTCAATCCAAAAAATAATTTTGACAGTTCGATTACTATTTAAAATTTTACAGGGTATTCATTGGATATAAATTATTATTAGACCGTACCAATGATGAAAAACTCAAAGCAGATATTATGTTATACCGCGCGCGTTGTGAAGATTCAAATACGGCCCAATTGGGTCGTCTGTTATTTAGTCTGCAATCTGCATCGAGCGCAGTCTCGAACGTGACTGTGTCTTGTTTTACCTAAATAAATTGAAAATGACGTCGTGTGTGTTTCGAAAATATACCAATTAATACAGTCATGACTCAAAAGTAAACAAAACACATGGAATCTCTTACCACATGTCTTGATTGCAATAAATCTGGAAAAAATCGAATTTTCGTCATAGCTCAGGTGAAGAAAGAGACAGCGATACGATTCGACGTTTAAAAATAGAACTGTCTCTTTTATGTAAATGGCATTTCGTATCTTTTGTTTCACTTATCTGTCAAATTTGTCAATGTTTGCAATTTTGAATTTTTACATGGAGAAATCCACATTCCACACTCATATTAATATATGAATATTATAAAATGCGAAAGTGTATCTGTCTGTCCGCTACCTCTTCACGACCAAATAGCTATTTGGTATGGAAATACTTTGAGTCCCGGGAAAGGACATTCAAAAAATTCAATTTGTAATTTTTGTGTAAAATTAAAGATTAGTTTCTTTGATTATATACACGTCTAGATTGATAGTTCGAGCGGCTAAACGCCAAAAAAAATATAAGTCAACTGCTGGCTGATAAGCACGATCCGCCCGCTCAGTGGCGACACTGTAGTTGTGCCACCGATAATTACGTGTTTACCACACGTAATTATCGGAGATTTTAAAATGACGATTTGCGCTATTAACGTTGCAGGAACTACATAGGACGATTGAAATCAAATAAAAATATTACTTATCATCGGTAAGTAAGCTTAAATTCACCATTTAGTAAAAGTAACATTCAAAATTAATAAAGTAAAATTTTGTCATACGACGACGCCATTTGACGCCATGTTCACAGAGTTGCCAGTTATTGAATTTAAATTATTTCACGTCATTAGTTACAATAACTAGTTACACGGCATATAACCGAATAACTAGTTTTGAGTGAAGGTAGTTAAGTAGTGGTTATTGTAACGTTTTTATTGTGTTAAGTGGTATGAAGTAGTGGTGTTCCTAATGGCTATGTTTTCCTAGCACGCTACATCGAATATGCTACATTTTTCAAGCGCGCTATAATTGACGTTACGTTATAACGAATGAAATTAACGTTTCTTGACTCGTTATTTTTCAAACGCGCTATTTTTGACGCTACGTTACAACGAATAACGATTATTGATTCGTTGTTTTTCAAGCGCGCTATTTTTGACGATACGCTACAACGAATAACGATTGTTGACTCGTTGTTTTTCGAGTGCGCTATTTTTGATGATACGTTACAACGAATAACGATTATTGATTCGTTGTTTTTTAAGCACGCTATTTTTGACGATACGCTACAACGAATAACGATTGTTGACTCATTGTTTTTTGAGTGCGCTATTTTAAAAATAGCGCGCGAAACGAATCAATTATCGTAACTTGTTGTAACGTATATTTAAGTAAGTATATAAGTTTACTTTCTGCCGCGCACTGTAAAACTCTGGAACGAACTGTCACCAGCAGTATTTCCGGACCTATATGACCTGCAAACCTTCAAGAAAAGAGCGTATTCCCTCTTAAAAGGCCGGCAACGCACCTGCAGCTCTTCAGATGTTGCGAGTGTCCATGGGCGACGGTAGTTGCTTACCATCAGGTGACCCGTTTGCTCGTTTGCCCCCTTATTTAATAAAAAAAAAAAAAAAATCAAAAATAGCGCGCTCGAAAAACAACGAGTCAAGAATCGTTATTCGTTGTGACGTATCATCAAAAATAGCGCGCTTGAAAAATAACGAGTCAAGAATTTCATTCATTATATCGTTAATTTCATTCATTATTCGTTATAACGTACTTATCGTCAAAAATAGCGCGCTCGAAACACAACGAGTCAAGAATCGTTATTCGTTGTAACGTATCGTCATTTTTCAGTTTTTTAACGTTATACTTTACCGTTACATATGTTACCGAAATATTCAGGAAGCTGGTAACACTGCACTGACGGAACGCGCTCGTACGACAATAGAAGTTCCGCATGCTTGTATGCGTAACACGCACACATACGTTTAAAAATTGGCCTATCGTTTTAGCGGTAATTGTAGCGCAACACTCAAACTAGACGTGTATTATAATCAAAGATTAGTTTATATTATTGTATAAAATGAAATATTATACATGATAATTGTTATGACTGGGCTAGGTCCAGTTACTCTGTGTTTTGAGTATCTAAGGTATTTAAAATTTACCTAAATATTCTGAATTCAAAAAGGTCCAGTTACTCTTTTCGTATATTATTATAACAAGAGTCACGAGAAAAATAATCCTATTCCATACCATCGAACTGACCCATGCATGGCTCGGCGGGCGCAGCGGGGGGCACGCACCCCCCTGTCTCACCCTCAATCACGCCGCAATACCGACGCAATCAAACTGGACAACTAACAAGTGGGTACTCGAGGTTTTTACCCCACTACGGTGGATTTACCCGCCCACGGCGGATTTACTCAACTACGACGGGCAAAAATACGTCATAATAATATTACTTATATTAATATAAATTTTAATTTTAAAGCAATCTGTATAATATAAGTACCTACTATATTATATTTTTGTAAAATGTAGATATTGTACTTTCTATCTTTTCATGATTATACATGATTTCAAATTGGCTTAAATGCCATCGCTTAAACCGGTTTTAATGGTCGAGGAATAAATTTAATTACCTATGTATAAATAATACAAATACATAATTCGTAAATTTTCTCTCTCGTGTAACTATTTTAAGTACCGTAAAATGGGGTGAATAGCAATGATTTTCAACTTTGTCGCTAGAATATGTAGCCTGTAACTTTTTTTTTAATTTCTAATGACTTCATATCATGTCCGGTAACATAGAGAAAGAGCTGAATACAATATTTTTTAACAATATGCAACGGTTTACAAGATTTACAAAAAAATATGTATCATTTCTATTTACCCAACAACTGGGGTCGATAGAAACATGAAAGGGGTGAATGGAAAAACTGTTACGTTTCTATTAAACCCATCCTACAGTTCTATTTACCCCATTGTAGATTCTATTGACCCCTTTTTTGCAGTAAATTTACATGTGCCATGATTTTAACATTTTTTTGAGGTTTAATAACGGATAGTCACTTACCTTCACTTCATTTACTTAATTTATCACAGGTGTAATGAGATAAGCACATTAATCACCACAATTCACAATTATTTCTTTACACCTAAAATCAAAAGTTTCGGTAGTACAATCTAGCGAGGTTCATAGAGGGTTGACTTTGAAGTAATTTCTAACGGTAAATGTCAATTCTGACGTTTCGAAATTATTGCCAACGCAAAGAAAAAATGTTGATGGGTAATAATTTAAAAATCTACCAAAAACCTTCAATAAAAAATAGTCAAACATACACCTTGAAAACTTTCTTGAAATTTTTTCTATTCACCCCGCAAATTCTATACACCCCATTTTACGGTACGGTCTATCATGTCTCTGCGTGTAAGGTGCCGTGTCAAACAATCAAATTGTTTGTCAAATTTTACGTGTTTGTCAAACAATAATTTGATAGTGTACTTACTTTGTTTGAAGTGTTTGTCAAACAATCTATAATGAAAAAGTGAATTTCATAATATGATTTCATGTTGTCATATTTTGTATGGAAAAAATTCTGCCCAGCAGAAATTCTGCGGCTCAAATTACGCTCGTTTGGCTTCGCCTTTACAGGGCTGAGAGCACTTTACTCGTGATTTTTTTTCTTAAAAAGGTACATCTTTGCTTTAACGAATAATCTTTTTATTATTTCCAAAGCCTTATACTTAGTATATTATAAAAAAAACAAACTGTCATTCTGACAATGCAATGGACTGCGCCGTCGAGTTTTGCCGGGAACGTGAAAGAGTGATGTTGTGATTCTGTAATATTTTCCTAAAATTGTGTTAAGTTGGGTTTTTAATGTGTAATATTGGTAGAATATTAACCATTGGATATTCGTTATCGTGCACAAGTGTGGGAAAGTGATGCATTATCCAGAAACGTGCGATTTTGTGTTCCCACCAAAACTCCATTGAAAGTTTCAGTAAAGCGTCTACCAGTTACCACTTTACTGAAACGACCGACTTGACTCCTTGACTGTACTGACTTTTACTTAGACTTTGACTAGACTTATGACCTGACGATATTACATGAAAACGATGCTGAAAATTATTATAGGAGGAATACAGTTTTCCCGCCATATTCCTTACCTTTTTACCTTGTCTGTGGCACAACATACACATACTTTGTGTCAAGTTGCCAAAAACGAAGAGAAAGAAAGAAAAAGAGGAGTTTTGTCGGGAATGTGAAAGTGTGATGTCGTGATTTTGTATTATTTTCCTAAAATTGTGTTAAGTTGGGTTTTTAATGTGTAATATTGGTAGAATATTAACCATTAGCCATTCGTTATCGTGCACAAGTGTGGGAAAGTGATGCATTATCCAGAAACGTGCTATTTTGTGTTCCCTCCAAAACTCCATCAAAAGTTTCAGTAAAGCGTCTACCACTTTACTGAATCAACCGACTTGACTTTCTGACTGTAATGACTTTTACTTAGACTTTGACTAGACTTTAGACCTGACGAAATAGAATAACGATGCTGAAAATTATATTATAAAATATTGTTTTCCCGCCATAATATTATATACTCGACACTGGCCATGGTTAAAGCCGAAATGCCATTATAAGAAAAAAAAAAAAAAAAGAAAGAAAAAGAAGACTGCGCCGTCATGGCGCCGTCAGGCGTCAAATCGCAAATGTCAAAATCATATGTTAATTCATATTTGTCAAAACTCAAAATACAAAAATTGAAAAATGTACCTAATTTTATGTTTTTCTGCATAACAATATTAAATTCTGCATCGACTATTGCAAGTTTAATTATTCACTACCTAATAATTAATATTCAGGAATCTACTTTGCCGATAACTACAAAAAAGTCACTCAGTGAAAATGGTTTGCGTGCCGTGTTTTATCATTCCAGTGCTGTTGTTTCTGTGGCATAAATTCATACAGCCTTACGTTCTACGATTCTGGAATCCTTGGGCCGTGAAAGACGCTGATGGCAATGTGACGACAGAATTCCCTTTCAAGTGCGAAGGCGGAGTATGCGCATTCAGTGGCAAACAAAAGAAGGCTCTAGAAACTGAGGAATCAGACAAAACCACGGAACCAGCTGATACAAGGCTAAAGTCAGAATAACACGCAATATACTTTACATTTTAATTAGACCAATTCATTTTATTCTCATTTTCATTTTATTTTGAGAAGACTGTGATATTCAGTTTGTATCTAGAATGTTCATGCATTTATATTAATATGTCATATTGTGTACAGTGTAATACCTTGATCGTGGGAATCAAAGACACAATAGATATTCAATTGTTATGTGGCACCCGAGTGCCGCTTGGGAGTTGATGGGTTAACTGTAATTTTGCAGTTAGTATTAATTAAGTATTAAATTCACTGTCACCAGTTATTTTGTTGTTTTTAAGATTGTTATGTAAGTTTTTCTGGGGTATGGTTTTATGTAGGGTTGCCATCACCTAAATTGCCATCACTGGTCAGGCACGACAAAATTCCCGGACATTTGGCCAAAATATAGTTATTTCCCCGGACACTATTTTACGATTACGTCTTGCCAATTTTTCATTTTTTTTTAATCTGATTATCACAAGTCTGTTCAAGAAACCGTGTATGCTTATTGCTTAGCGAGTTTTTATCTTTCGTTTATTGCTGCATGACACTAAATAGTTCTCTTCACAAAAGTGTCCGGATTTTACCCTGACACTTTCCAAAAATCCGACCGGACGCACCCCGGACGCCCTCCAAACTAGGACAAATCCGGGGAAATCCGGGCGGATGGCAACCCTAGTTTTATGGAATAGCGTGTGGATGTCATTATATCTTTCATTATTCAGCTTACAGTTAGATGCAGCTAGTCATTTCTTTCATTAATCAGTGTCAATGTTATTGTAATCATTATCTTTTACTTTATTGCACGGTGAATATAGTAGTAGGGTCTACTTGTCAGCTTTGTAAGATTTTTCTAAATGAAATCAGAATAGTATGTAATTATTTCAATACTTTGTTTATATATTCTCAATAAGTTCATTAATTTTGATGTTTCTTGAATGTTCATTACAATTTTAATTCAATAAAAGGAAGAATAAAAGTCAGTATATAAAATACAATTTTTATTTTTCTCTTTGCAGTCACATCTACAGTTAACATGAGGATCACACATTAGGATTCACATTTAGATATTATCATGGACATCAATACACACAGCTCAGAGTAGCTCCACATCTGCACAATGCTCAACAACTTTGGTATTCGGGAGCACACATACAAACAACGCAATAATATTGCATTGTTTTGCATGATATTATCATGTGCCACAAGTAAAAACTTGTCAGTGTTGCAAGTTTAATTTTCAAGAATGGTTACCCAGTTAGGTACTCTTTTTGTAAACTTTCTGTTTCTTAAAATCATTGCCAGCATTTCCACAAAACACTTGATATTTTGCAGATGTGTCGCCAGTCTTTAAACATCAATGACATGGATTAAAAAATATTCGATAAAATAGACTTATTATTTTGATAACTTAAGTAAAGGAAATGTATTAAAAGGTTTAACATTCAACAATTAGGAATTTTCATAGATCTTTTTATAAAAATGATTTTGTTCAAAATTGAGTCTAGTATTGTGTAAAAAATTTGATAATTAATCCTGATAGCATAGTTTTTAAAATTAAGTTAATTTAATAAAAAACAATATAGATTTTGTGGCACCTGTTTTGTACTTTCTTAGAACCCTAAAAGTGTGAACTATAAAACTAAGAACCAGTACTAAATATGACTCAAAATTGAACAAACCTTAGTTTTTTTTACATTGACATGCATAACAATACTTTTACAATGTTTCACATTCAAGTTTAGCACCTAAACTTAAAATTATAAAAACTTGTAATACTGAAGAACCACGTAAACAAATATGCAAATAATATTATGCATGGTTTGTGCTTTAAATTAACGTCTTTTAAGGTTTAATAAAATAATCTCGAAAAGGCTGCTTATGACAACTGCATAATATAATATTTTAAAGGACTATTATGAATAGTAGAATTTTGACGTGAGAGCCATGCTTCGGCACGAATGGTCCGGCTCGACCGGAGAAATACCACGTCCTCACAGAAAACCGGCGTGAAACAGCGCTTGCGCTGTGTTTCGCCGAGTGAGTGAGTTTACCGGAGGCCCAATCCCCTACCCTATTATAAATAAAATAAAATAAAATATCTTTTTATTCAAAATAGGTATCATAAATACTCTTTTTGAACGTCGTGGAATGAACGATGAAACTACGATGCCTACCACCGGTTCGGGAACTAACCCGGCGAGAAGAACCGGCGTAAGAAACTCGCACGGGGCCCACTTTTTTACCAAAAAAAGTGAGAAAAAATTAATCTTTTAAAATAAAATAATGTAACAATGTTATGGCTTACAGCTATGTAACAAAATTAAAAGTAAAGTAACCTGCATGGAGCCACCCTATTCCCAAGGTGTGCTGTCTTCAATGAAATCATTGACTTTGTAATACGCTTTAGCACACCAACGTTCTTTGACTGCTTTTTTAAATTTATTTAAAGATAGATTTTGAACATTTTCTGGGATTCTATTGTATAGGCGTATACATTGGCCTTTAAAGGATTTACTTACTTTGGCTAGTCTAAACATTGGTATAGCTAATTTATTCTTATTTCTAGTATTTACACTATGGTCATCGCTTTTCTTTTTGAAAATATCTATGTTCTTTTTAACATATAAGAGATTTTCCAAAATGTATTGAGATGCGACGGTCAGAATTTTTATTTCTTTAAATTTTTCTCTTAGAGATTCAAAAGACGACATCTTATAGATAGAACGAATAGCTCGCTTCTGCAGCACAAATATTGTATTAATGTCCGCTGCATTACCCCACAAGAGGATGCCGTAAGACATTATGCTATGAAAGTAGCTAAAGTAAACTAATCGCGCGGTTTCTACATCAGTAATTTCACGAATTTTTTTAACAGCATATGCTGCAGAACTAAGCTTATCTGACAGTTTCACAATATGTGGACCCCATTGTAGCTTATAATCCAGTGTTATGCCAAGAAATACGGTGGTGTCCACTAAATTCATTTTCTCATCATTCAATAGTACATTGGTTTGTATTTGCCTAACACTTGGCAAGCTAAACTTTAAACATTTTGTTTTATTAGAATTTAAGAGTAAATTATTTGCATTAAACCAATGTATTATTTTTGAGAGAGCACTATTTACCTCGTCATAATTAAATTGTCGCCGCTTCACATTAAAAATAAGTGAAGTGTCATCAGCAAAAAGTACTATCTCATGCTTGTCTTTAACAAGATAAGGTAAATCATTTATATAGATGAGAAAAAGAAAAGGGCCTAAGATGGACCCTTGTGGCACACCTAGTTTTATTTTGGTCCCATCAGATCTTTTGGAGTTAACTTCCACCCTCTGTGTTCTATTTGTAAGGTAAGAGTTCAGAAGTTTAAGTGCCGTGCCCCTAATTCCGTAATGGTTTAATTTTCTTATAAGTGTATCATGCTCTACACAGTCAAATGCTTTTGAGAGATCGCAGAAGATACCAAGTGCATCCTGCGATCCCTCCCATGCTTCAAAAATACTACACAGAAGACTGATGCCTGCATCTGTTGTAGACCGACCTTTTGTAAAACCAAATTGATTATTATGTAATAAATTATTTAAGTTAAAATGAGCAAGTAATTGATTTAAAATAATTTTTTCGAAAATTTTACTTAACGTAGGCAATATAGATATTGGTCTATAGTTGGCTGGGTCTGATTTATTCCCAGCTTTAAATAAAGGCATCACCTTGCTGTGCTTCATTAAGTCAGGGAACACGCCACTTTTAATACAATTGTTAAAAACTAAAGCTAGGTAAGGGGCAATGATGTCAATTACTGATTTTATAATTTTTGTGGACATACCCCAGAGATCAGTGGTACTTTTAATATTAAGCGATTTGAAAGTCTTGATAATATCTCTGGAGTTAATTTCTTTGAAAATAAAATTGACATCACATTCCTTGACATTTTCTCTAAGTATTTTTTCTGCAACTGTAGGTGATGAATTTAAATTTCCAAGTTGTTTTCACTTTATTTTTAGAGTCTTTAATCTTGTCTTTTAAGTAAAGAGCCTTTGCTGCTCGACAGGCCTTTTTAAAAATTTTTGAGTAATTCTTGACGTGTAACTTAAAATCTTCACTCCGGTTCAAAGTTTTTTCGTTGTACAAATCATACAATTTTTGTCTACTTATAATAATACCTGCAGTTGCCCATTTTCTAAAATGATTTCTTTTATTATTTAATCTGACCGTTTTAGAAGTAAATACAGAGTTAAATTGATGTCTTAATATATCAAATAATTTATTAAACGCTTTATCTGGGTCATTTTCCCCATCCAAGTTTTGAAAACTTGTCAACAATTTACTCCTAAATTTCTCAATACGTTTTGTGTTAATAGGAATATACTCAATTTTTTCTTTTGGATTACTGTCACAATTGATATCAAAAGAAGCTAACTGACCACAGTGATCAGAGTCTAGTACATTAATTATTTCTTTCTTAAGTGGTGTGACATTTGTAAAAATATTATCTATACAAGTAGCAGTAGTATCACATATTCTTGTCGGTTCATAAAATAAATTAGAGAGGTTATACGATTTGAACAATGATGTGAACCTAACAGTGGTAGAGTTTGTGTCTAATAAATTGATATTGAAGTCACCACATACAACAATCTTTTTGTTAGATGCACATACTTTTATCAAAACTTGCTCCATTATTTGTTCAAAAGAATCATATAGCCCCGATGGTGGCCTGTATACGCTCACAATAATAAGGTGGCTTAACTCAATACAGGCTAACTCAGCAATTCGTTCAGTAGACAGTCTAACAATATCTTTGCGTTCCTTAAATTTAATTTTTTTGTTAATAATTATCAAGGAGCCGCCCCTGATTGCACTCTCTCGACTGAACGAACTCGCTAACTGGTGATTACAATAGTTACATAATAATAGTTCGTGATTTTTTAACCAATGTTCTGATATGCACATAACGTCAATGTTACTTTCATTTAAAAATAATTCAATTTCTAATTCTTTCCCTTTTATTCCCTGTAAGTTCTGATGCACCAAGTTTATGCTAAAATTACAATTTTTTCTAGAACTCTTACTAGGTTGTTGGTGGTAGGCATTAGTATTATTATTTTCGTTTAACAATATACTGCTAGAGTGTGCCTCCGTTGTCCTAGAATCTAATTTAAATTATTTGGAACATATTCCAAGTTCTCAGTAACATATTGATTAGAATAAGAACACTGCTCAATAAAAGCAGTGGTCGGCGTAGCCAATTTTTTGGCTTGTCTTAAAACTATAAAGTTGTATAGCCATTTAGCTAAATGTCGAGTTAAAAAATTAGATAAGAAATACTTATCATATGTCAAATTACCTAATCTAGAATTGAATATACTATTAATGTCCACCACATCTATTTGTGGTAAGGTATTGCTTAATACTAAACAATTTTGATTTGTTGCACTACATAGTAGGCTGTTCAGCTTATACCTAATATAATTTTCCTTACTCTCGTGTGGCAATTTCTTAATGTAAGGAAAGGTAAACAAAATAAGTCGACTAACGTTTTCTTTTCTACTTAATTTATCAATATAATCTGTCATTTGTTTTTTGTTTATCTTTCCCCTTCTCCCGACTAAGATAACTATTACCTTCCCTTCCCATCCCCTACCCTCCCCTATTACCCTATTCCCTCTTAAAAGGCCGGAAACGCACCTGCAGCTCTTTTGATGCTGCGAGTGTCCATGGGTGACGGAAGTTGCTTTCCAGTTTCCATTCATCATTGCATTAAAAAAAAGAATAAGTATTAAAAGGTTTTCAAGAAATTTAGTGTATTAAAGACATTCACACAATACTTTTAAGGGTTCTATATTATAGTACCACTATGAGAAACAACAATAAATAAATAAAATAGATGACTAAAATAAAATTTTAATAGAATAAATTTTTGAGCTAGTTATGTTGAACGAAAATTTACGTTTATTTTAATTGCGTTCTTTTAGCTGTCTAGATATTTACAAAAATAATATTTTGTTTTATTGTAACTATTAAATATTTGTTACAAAATGTTTTAGAGTAAATCAGACTTGTTTTATATCGTTTACATTATAAGCTTTAAAGCAAGTATTAAGCTACGGGAATAGCACGTATTATAAATCAAATATTGCTTTTTTATAGCATAAGTCTCGCATAAGTAAGCGTTAAATATATAATAATATTTTCCTATTTTCTGCACATAATTAAATGAGAAAAAAACTATATTTTACATCAAGAATATTTAATAGAATTTTAAGAAAATCACAACATATCAAAGCGCACGGAGTGCGCGGCCAAGTTCCAGCAGGCCGCGCGCATGCCGTGCACTATTTACACGAACGGTTTCGACGCACTTTTGACCCCCTTGTATCTCAGTGTCTATTGCGAGAGCAAAGATAAAATTTTACCTACCTAATTATATACTAGTACTTACGCAATATACCAAATTTCATACATATAGATTTGTTAGATCCTGAAATATTTCCTTGTAAAAATAGCTAATTTTGGCACTGACTCACTGACCGATAATCAAAATTCCTAGGCCACTTCCAGTTGTCGTAGCGTTATGAAATTTGGCACACAGGTTGTTTGTTATATGTAGATTAACAAAAAATTAAGAAATTTGAGAAATTGGTCAAGCGTGAGTCGGCTCATCTATGAATTTGAGATAAAAATCGGTAATCAAAACCTCTAGGCCACTTCCAGTTGTCGTAGCGTTATGAAATTTGGCACACAGGTTGTTTGTTATATGTAGATTAACAAAAAATTAAGAAATTTGAGAAATTGGTCAAGCGTGAGTCGGCTTCAAAACCTCTAGGCCACTTCCAGTTGTCGTAGCGTTATGAAATTTGGCACACAGGTTGTTTGTTATATGTAGATTAACAAAAAATTAAGAAATTCGAGAAATTGGTCAAGCGTGAGCCGGCTCATCTATGAATTTGAGATAAAAATCGGTAATCAAAACCTCTAGGCCACTTCCAGTTGTCGTAGCGTTATGAAATTTGGCACACAGGTTGTTTGTTATATGTAGATTAACAAAAAATTAAGGAATTTGAGAAATTGGTCAAGCGTGAGTCGGCTTCAAAACCTCTAGGCCACTTCCAGTTGTCGTAGCGTTATGAAATTTGGCACACAGGTTGTTTGTTATATGTAGATTAACAAAAAATTAAGAAATTCGAGAAATTGGTCAAGCGTGAGTATGCTCAACTATGAATTTGAGATAAAAATCGGTAATCAAAACCTCTAGGCCACTTCCAGTTGTCGTAGCGTTATGAAATTTGGCACACAGGTTGTTTGTTATATGTAGATTAACAAAAAATTAAGAAATTTGAGAAATTGGTCAAGCGTGAGTCGGCTCATCTATGAATTTGAGATAAAAATCGGTAATCAAAACCTCTAGGCCACTTCCAGTTGTCGTAGCGTTAAGAAATTTGGCACACAGGTTGTTTGTTATATGTAGATTAACAAAAAATTAAGAAATTTGAGAAATTGGTCAAGCGTGAGTCGGCTCATCTATGAATTTGAGATAAAAATCGGTAATCAAAACCTCTAGGCCACTTCCAGTTGTCGTAGCGTTATGAAATTTGGCACACAGGTTGTTTGTTATATGTAGATTAACAAAAAATTAAGAAATTTGAGTAATTGGTCAAGCGTGAGTCGGCTCATCTATGAATTTGAGATAAAAATTAATATGTACAAGTAAATACACTGAAATAAGATGAGGAGGAAAGAAACAAATTGGTATGATTCCTTAAAAAAAGTATTGAAATCTCACCAAAAACATACCTGTTAAAACGGGGCCAAGTTCCTATTCACTAATTGTTCGCCTTAAAAAAGAGTTGAAATCCAATTCAATGCCAAGTTTAGATGCACTTCCAAATCGATCATAATCATCTTCATCAACAGCCTGATCCTAAATACTTCTAAATTTGAACTTGGCAGGTATTCATGCTAGTAGCACTTGATAATGTATAATTTTTAAATTTAAATATAAGATATCTATGTGATTAAATTAACCTGCCAAGTTCAAATTTAGAAGTATTTAGGATCAGGCTGTTGATGAAGATGATTATGATCGATTTGGAAGTGCATCTAAACTTGGCATTGAATTGGATTTCAACTCTTTTTTAAGGCGAACAATTAGTGAATAGGAACTTGGCCCCGTTTTAACAGGTATGTTTTTGGTGAGATAATATTCTAACAGAACAACTAATACACAACTGTCCAGTACAATATTTTAATAAACAAAGTATTCTTATTTCTATGTCTTAAATCTTTCATTCTAATTCTTTTGATGACTAAAACCAAAAGCATCAGAATAAGTCATAATATTTTAGTAAATTCACATCTTTAAAATATATCAGAATCCGTAATACAAGCCTTTAGTCGTTTGAGGAAGGTTCAGATTTATATTATTCACTATCATTAGACTTTAAACTATTTCAAAATTAGAGAAATTGATTCGATGACCTACGTAATTTGGTCGTGTTTTCAAGTTCAGCCAACATAACCCAAACAAATAACGTAGATGTGCCATTTGCCTATCAATTTCTCTAATGCTACAAGTTGCAAACACTGGTAAATAACATGCCAACATAATGTAAATACCTATTTTTGTCACCAAATTGCTTGTAAAATACATATCATTCAAATGTTAGAACTTTCCTATTACAGTGTCTGCAACCGTGTTTTTGTATATTTTAATAATTTTCATGATCCGTTTGATATGCCATAAGGTTACCATAGTAAAAAATATATTAGTAAAGTTTTAAAAATGGAATGTTTTAAATAATTTAAAGTCAACTTACGAATCGCGGAGTAAATTAAAAACAATGACCTTGTTTTTCGTTCACGCAGAAAAAAGATTTTATCTAGTTTTATACGCGATAGAACGAGAGCAATTGTGTGAAAGAGACAAAAGCATTAGGTCAATGTTCAAATTTCTCATTGAATCGCTGAATAGGTAGTACTAAATCAGATCTACGTAATTTTAACAGATCTTTATATTTTAGGACGAATGATATTTAGTATTAACAATGTATGAATAGGATGAAGTTTTGACTAGATAAAAGAATTAAGTACCTTGGAAAAAATTGCTACAAATTCGAATGAATTGAAAATGCATTAAAATAAATTATATACAATTTACATATTTTATGAATTATGATTATTTTAAAACATATAAGAGGTACATAAAATTAAATTCTAATTAATTAATAATAGGTATAAAACTATAAATTAGCTGTTATTAAAAAAAATAGATCTGTTAACAGTCTCAAAAGAAAGGTTCTGGAATGTTTTCAAGAATTTCAGATATTTTTCGACAGATCATTATAATACTAGTGCCATCTTTTCTACTTAATACAATAATTAATTAATAATTATAATATTTTACATCTCATTTCAATGAGATTTTAGATTTTTCTTTTATTTTTTTCTTCCCAACTAAATGGTTTTAGTAACGTTAAACTCTATTACATAATAATTAATAATATAATTTTAGCATGACACGACACAGTGCAGAGGGCAAAATGTACCACTTACGAATTATTATGTAATTTCTTGTCCAAATATTATAGGAACATTCACCTACTTCTTTTAACCTATTTACACATCCAAGTATACTGAAAAGTACGACATGGGTCAAGTTATTATTATACATAATATTTTTACGATTGCGCAACCAGATTTATAAAAAAAAACACATGAATTTTCCAAATATAATCATCATTTTACAACTCAAAAAGTGTGCCAAGATCATTCGAATTTCGGACTTCGGAGACAAAAAATTAAACGACTATTAATAAATAATATGTAAGTATCTACTAATATGTAATATCTGCTTAATTTATTACAATAATTACTGTACTTAAATATAAAATAAATACTTTTTGATTTTTTTGAAGTATTGCGTGGTCATGAACAAAGTAAGTAATAATTATATGTATTGTCGCTTTCCAAGACCCTATTATACTATTACATATTAAAAAAAAAACGTGTGGCCGCGGTTAAGCTAATGCATATTTTTATCAACTTATGAAATTATGATTCGCATACGTCTAGTTGCACGCACACAAACACCGTGCCGAAGTCCGTCAAACTGAAATGACGGACGATGTATGGCCATAACGCCGTACCGCTGTGCCGGTCGGAGCGAGGGTGTTAGGTTTATTTTCGTTACGGAATTTCTTGATTCAGCCGCCGCGCTCAAAGCCCGCGATAAAAGCTATACCTTAAAAACATAATATTCAAGCTGTTTTTTACTTTAAAATTGCATTACTATTACTATAATTTTGTATATAATTGTATTAATATTACTGGTTGCGCAACCATATAATATTTAATTAATTGTGTTCTCGTCGAGAATCGAATCGGGTATATGCTCGAAGTTCTCAGGTGCGTTGTGCCAGTAATAGTAGGGGGGGCCCGTTGAGAAGCAGTACTTCTGTTCCAGAGGCGTGTCGTTTTCCACCCAGTACATGAGATAGAAGTTGCACATCTCATCCTCGTTGGTTGCACTGGAATACAAATGTCATATATTTACACAATAAGTATGCTGTACTGTTGTCACCGTAAGATTGTAAATACCGTTAGATTATAATCTTATCTCGCGAGATTGTGAACGGTCGAAAGATTGTGAACCGCAACATACTGCTTACAATTTAACGTATTATTATTCGGTAGATTGTAATCTATCGAAGTGAAAACGTCAAATTGTGAAACGGAACGCACCTCGGCCCCGTGCCGCCTTATTCATTTGTTGTTAAATGTCCAATGACCTTTTCTATCAAATGACCAATCAGGGACAGCCTTCGGACAGTTGACAATTTGACAATTTTAAGATTGTGATTTGACGGTTTCACTTCAATCTACCGAATAATAAATACGTTAAATTGTAAACAGTATGTAGCGGTTCACAATCTTTCGACCGCTTACAATCTCGCGAGATAGATTATAATCTAATGGTATAATTACAGTCTTACGGTGACAGATAGACCATAAAGTTAATATACCTAGCGGAATAGAGAAACAAAGGCCTGAGCAAGAGAGATGCCACTATCAGTAACACTGCGTGGTAAAAAGAGACGTGTGATACATGACAGCCTCTTTTTTTGACGTCCAGTCGGCACGTGCTGACGTGCCGCACGTTGACAATTTAATCTCATAGAATTCATGTTCAATCATGCTTGTGTAAGTGTATACGTACACATATTCTTCACACAGATGAAAACCAATTTCGGTTTCGTTTGACAGCTCGAGATTGTTGCTCTATTCCGCTAGGTATATTAACTTTATGGGATAGACTATCCAGCACTTTATCAGGAAGTGGTGAAACAGGCCCTAAAACATGTAAATTAGTTATCAAATCTTACCCGATCTTAACAACATGATCGTGCGTGTTGTTCATGATGCATCGCGCGGCGAGCACGTCGTTATAGTGCACCGGCTCCGTGTTGGTCACTGGGTAGAACATCTGCGGTTTGAGCGGGTCCTTCGTGCCGAGTAGCTGCCAGCTATCGCCGTTAGGGGTCTGACGAACCACGTAGCCCGATACTTGTTTGCCTGAAACGATTATGATGGAATTTAGTTTTGGGTGACGTATATTTGTTTTATGATTTATATGTAATTTTTTGATGAACACACTGGTTTTTGTCTAAAAAAGTGTCTTCTTTATATATAAAAAATCGGCAAAGTGCAAATTGGATTCGCGCACACTTCCGTACCATTGTATACCATTATATAGAAAAAAAGGAAAACTTAATTTTATTATTAAAGTATAAATGCAACGGAATATTCTGTGAACATTTCAAGTGCCTTAGATGTCTTGCCATTATTAATATCGAAAAAAAATTTCAAAAAAATCACGTTTGTTGTATGGAAGCCCCTTAAATATTTCATTTGTTTTGTTTTTAGGGTTCCGTACCCAAAGGGTAAAAACGGGAACCTATTACTAAGACTTCGATGTCCGTCCGTCTGTCTGTCTCCAGGCTGTAGCCTGTAACTCAAGAACGGTAGTAGCTAGAGTTAAAATTTTCACAGATTGTGTATTTCTGTTGCCGCTATAACAACAAATACTAAAAACAAAATAAAATAAATATTTAAGAGGGGCTGTTGGGGGCTAAATTATTTGTTGTATGAGAATACAACGTAATTTTTTGCAATTTTTTGCTCGATATCAATGATAGCAACAGGTAGACACCTGAAATGTTCACAAAATACTCAATTTGATTTATACTTTTATAATTAATAATAATAAAATTTTAATAAAAGAAATAATTAAGGGGGGTCCCATACAAAAAACACAATTTTTGCCTATTTTTGCTCTACAAATATGGTACGGAACCCTTCGTGAGCGAGTCCAACTCACACGGTCGATTTTTAGTATTTTTTTGTTATAGCGGCAACAGATATATACACAATTACACAATCTGTGAAATTTTCAGAACTCTAGCTATAGCGGTTCTTGAGATATAGCCTGGAGACAGACAGACGGACATACATCAAAGTCTTAGTAATAAAAACGGGACCCCCGTTTTTACCCTTTGGGTACGGAACCCTAAAAATTATATAAAAACCTAGATAGGTTTCACAGGTTGTATCAAAACTGATAATACTTTAGCGTTTTTAAGTATCCATTATAAATAATTCACTGTGAAAGTAGCAGCGCCGAAAGAGCAATTTTTTTATTGATTTGTACGGGCAAGCAACCCCGCGTCATTTTTTATACAATGGTGAAAAAAAGTTACTCTTTCAGCGCTGCTAGTTACACAGCGAACATATAGGGTACCCATTACACACCCTAAAGTAATTATCACTTTTCACGCCCTTACCGTGTATAATCTTAGACGATGCTAGCTATAGTTATAGTAAATAATCACCTAAGCTGTGAGTGTGGGTCCTGAATGCGAAGGGATGTATGGTCTTCTCTTCCTCAATCCTGCAAGCCGTCTCCATGTGCTCGAGCCGGCGCGGCGCGATGTAGCCGCTCGTGCCGAGGAGAATCACGCCCGCTTGACGTGGCATCCTGGAATGATGATGACGAAAGGAAACATTTTAAAATATCCACACCCTAAAGTATAGACACTGTGTATGCCCCCTTACATAAGTAGAGTTCGCTGTGAAAGTAGCAGCGCTGAAAGGCCAAAATTTTTTTTCACTTTTGTATGGGCAAGCACCCCAGCGTCACGAGTTTTCCCATACAAAAGTGAAAAAAATGTGGTCTTTATGTGCTGCTACTTTCACAGTGAACTCTCTACAAGAAACATGTGAACACCCTAAAGTACTTAGTTTCGTTACACCCTATATAATTTTTATTTCATGAGTGAGTTTTTATTTCATATGGAACAAAAAATGTTATTATATTGGCTTTTCCCAGTGCTCAAAGTTGCAAGTAATTTTTTCAAAATTAAGTACAAGCGAGAGGTGACATTTTTAAGCTATTGCATAGCTTTTATCGCGATCTTTGAGCACGGCGACCGAATCAAGAAATTCCGCAAAAAAATAAACCCCTCAACTTCGACCGGCACAGCCGCGGTGCAGCGTGCATCGTCTAACATCGTTTCTGTTCGGCAGACTTCCGCACGGTGTTTGTGTGCGTACGACTGACATATGCGAATTATAATTGCACAAGGCGCTATGCAAACGACGGGGCGGGGTGCGCCGGTCAGTTTCGCCAATCGCCGCGTACGGCCGTCGATGTCTGCGGCTGCCCGCGCCGCGTACACAAAGCACACGTCGTCTGCGTTACTGCATGTAAACTGGTTTGTGTGATCCACGGCGGGCAGCTGCGGACATGCGCCGCCAGTGCCCGCCGGGCACCATCTGCGCGGTCTTTTTGCCCGCCGTGTGCGTTGGTAATATAGGATCCCCTTTGTGCTATCGTTCGCGGCGAAACCGACCGGCCTGCCCCGCCCCGTCGTCTGCAAAGCGCCTAAGTTGACGAAAAATCCATATGCTATGCTTTACCGCGACAGTTCCCGAGTACCAAATATATTTTTAGGTTTCCGTAGCCAAAATGGCAAAAAAGGAACCCTTATAGATTCGTCATGTCTGTCTGTCTGTCTGTCTGTCTGTCTGTCCGTCCGTATGTTTTATAATATAATGTAATGTTTACCTTTCTTGAGTGTATTGCAGTATCACCCCGGAATTGTCCGTTTGGTATTCTGAAAAAGTTAAGAGCCAAGATGAAAATATAACAACATCAGAATACTTTCTTGGCAGTTTGTGATAAACAAAAACATAATAAACACACTAGCAACAAAGTTTAATTTTGACAGACCATTGCAGTACAATATGTATCAGAATCGCAATATCCGTGACTGTAAATAATTGATTTTAGAAGCGTTACTCGTAAATTTGTAATTGAAATTAAATTCAATTGATTCTAGTAAAACGTTTTGCTGACACAAAAATATTTTCAAAGTAAAACTTCTCCAGGTGCCTTGAGAGTGAAATTTCAAGGTCGCGTCATAAAAAAGAGGGTCGAAATAAAATATAGGTATTTTTGTTACATTGCATTACGATTTTTTGCCTAATTTCCTTCGGGATAACGGAAACTCGTACCTTTCATTGTTGGACATTTTTGACAGTAATTATTGTTCTTTAATTTTTTTTCTGCCAGACAGTCCTAAAGTATGTGATGTCTGAGTCTGGCTTATATAATATTATACTAGGGCTTAGGCGATGCCCGCAGCTCGCGCCATGTAGTGGACCTGCAGCAACAAGTACTTGACGGGGGAGGAGCGGCCCACCAGGAAGCCCACGTCCGCCGGCAACTGCAGGCTGGCCCACGCCCACGCGTACCCCGCCTGGGAGGAGGTCACTCACCCGGGAACCGCGACATGTAGTGCACCTGCAGCACCAAGTACTTGACGGGGGAGGAGCGGCCCACCAGGAAGCCCACGTCCGCCGGCAACTGCAGGCTGGCCCACGCCCACGCGTACCCCGCCTGGGGGGAGGTCACTCACCCGGGAACCGCGACATGTAGTGGACCTGCAGCACCAAGTACTTGACAGGGGAGGAGCGGCCCACCAGGAAGCCCACGTCCGCCAGCAACTGCAGGCTGGCCCACGCCCACGCGTGCCCCGCCTGGGGGGAGGTCACTCACCCGGGAACCGCGACATGTAGTGGACCTGCAGCACCAAGTACTTGACGGGGGAGGAGCGGCCCACCAGGAAGCCCACGTCCGCCGGCAACTGCAGGCTGGCCCACGCCCACGCGTACCCCGCCTGGGGGGAGGTCACTCACCCGGGAACCGCGACATGTAGTGGACCTGCAGCACCAAGTACTTGACGGGGGAGGAGCGGCCCACCAGGAAGCCTACGTCCGCCGGCAGCTGCAGGCTGGGGGCGTCGCGCGCCCACGCGTAGACCACCTGCAAAGGAGATTGGCAAGGTCATATACATTTAATGTCTCACTACGGCCTGCGCTACCTATACTTGCTAAACGATAAAGTAATCAGGATTTCTATATCACAATTCCACTACACCACCTGCATAGGAAATCCATACTAATATTATAAAATATGCGAAAGTGTCTGTCTGTTATCTCTTCACGTCGAAGCCTCTGAATCGATTTTGCTGAAATTTGGCATGGAGAATGGAGATACTTTGAGTGCCGGGAAATGAAATATCACATAAAAAATTTACAGTTCCCGCGCGATAAACGAATTTTGGCGCAACTCCGTCATCTAGTTAGAATATAAATAAACTGCCTCGTTACACTACTCCGGTACTCGTACAAACTGAACGATAAAATAATAAGATCTGTGTCTCAATTTAAAGCCCTGACAAAAAAGACGGGTGTTATAAGTTTGACGGGTCAGTCTGTCGGTTTGTGTGTCTGGCATCGTAACATCCAAACGGGTGGAGTGTGGACCGATTTGATTAAGGTTTTTGGTTTGAAAGCTGACATTATCGAGTGTGTTCTAAGCTATAGTTCATCATAATCAGCCAGCTCAGTGCTGAAAATTTTGAGTTTGATCTACTTTAAATTATTGGATCGGTGGTTGTTTTTAAGTTTCATATTTTAACGTTGTACCATTTTAGTCCTAGTTATTATAGTATGTAGCCTATTAGGAGCAAGAAAGTATGGAGTAAGTATAGCTGTGAAAGATTTCGTTTTAATGCGTATATATAATATAGGTACGTTGCGTTAAAATTGTTGTACAATTATATCAAAGAATATGACAATATGACAATGACCATTGACCACATTGTTTAATGAATAATGTTGTTTACACAAAACCATGTTATGTTATATTTACATAGCATATTTAGTTTTATTATTTACATAGCATATTGTTTGAACAACTTATTGTATCATGTAAACAACTCAATCCTTGCACTACTTACAATAATATGACATTACTTTATTTCTCTGTACTAAAATAATATACTTAAAGATAATATTATAAAGTAAAATAACAAAAATAGGCCAGTAAAACCTTATTGACGCACACAAATGTAGCAAAACTATGCCTAATTTTAAAACGAGTTATCGCGCTGTTTAAGTTTCTTTGCATGTAATGCATACTTACTGCATATACGGTACTAGCAATACAGGCATAAGTCTTAACTGGCCTCTCTTTTTATTTTACAATGTCATCTTTCATTTTGTCGGATTATTACAATAGAAAATACAGATTTGGAGACTCAACTGGTACTCACTGACTTGTCTCCTATTCGCACGTAGAAATATAGCGATATATGACATTTATATTGAACTTGTTAAGTTATAATTATATTGTTTATTAAAAGTTTAGAATCAAAGCGGTAAGGCTGCCTTCACACTAGCGTTTGTCCAGCGTAGGCATTCGATGAACGTATGGAAAAATCAGTACGCTGCGCTAGCGCCGCGTGTGCGCGTATACGCCGCATTACTGCGGTGTCAAGTAATGGGCACGCGTTGATTTTTTCATTCGTAGACAAGCGCCCGAAGTAATACGACGTAAAATGAGAATCGAAATGATTACATACATGACACGGGCGCGGCGGCGCATACGTCGCGCACACGCGGCGCTAGCGCAGCCTGATTGTTCCAATAGAAAAGCAGCGACAACGCGACGTACGCGCCGCGTTATCGCAGCGTCTGCGCTGCGCATACGTTCATCGAACGCCTACGCTGGACAAACGCTAGTGTGTAGGCAGCCTTAAAGTGATTTGCATTTTAGAATTACTCGTTGTATGAAATGATGTGAAACCTCGCACATTCGTTTACACCGAGCATTTCGAGTAGGTACCTACTATCACAGAATACTTATTAGTACAAGTAAAACTATGCGGTGCGTTCGACGAGTACAACGCGTACCGCGTACGGTGCTGACAAATGTGCGATCAGCTTAACACTAATTACAAGGTATACCTGTGATCCAGACTTGCAAGGGTTGGCTGAGTTATACTTTTTGTCAATCTCATTACTCTGCATTTCACCGCAACTCCTGAAATTAAAAATAATGGCTTAAAAAAGGCTTTATCTGCTGAGTAGCTACGGCAGTCGCCAGACACCTTTCGAGGGTTGCATGTTGCGCACACACTTGGGCACTCACTATAAATACTATTGCGTATATGGTTTTAATTCTTGTAGGCTGTTGCAAACCAAACACCACCACTATGTGGTATATAAATGAGAGAATAACACGCAATTATTGAGTATTATTCAGTGCTAACAAGCATGAAATTTGTTCACACACTAGTATGTAATTTTATATAAACATAATGTGATAATTATGTACCTACTACCTAGCTATTGCAGAAAAATATTATTATGTACTTGTAATAACAAATTATTATACACCACTAATCACTATATAACAAAAGATTATCGATATAATATTCTTGCTTTTAGATTTTACTGAGTTTTAACATTGTATATTCATTGTTCATTATCTAAATCTCTATGTCCGAAATCAACCAATAGGTTTCGGTCTCATAGCCCAGTTTTGTTTGAAAAAAACTTGCTAGAGGATATTCTGCATTACCTTAACTATTTATTAATTTTTGTTAATTTGTAAATTTACATGAAGTCATCAGTAACTGATGCTAATTTCCCAAGCAAAAAAAAAACTCTCAAAGTGTAGTAAATCTCAAAATGAATCATTAACAGTATTAAATTGTGAATGTAAGTTATAAATAATATTGTAATATTCCATACCATACAGGATCATCGGACCCAGGTTCTGAACATCCATACAGCAGCATATGATGAGCGGTATGCATTGTCGCATTCGGTTGGAAGCCAACTGCAAAAAATATTATGTATAATAATAAATTAATAATGCATATTATTTATTCAGAGAAAAAAATTCAATGATAAGAAACTAACTATATTATAATACACTTACGTATTGTATTAAATAATTTGTAATGTTTTGTATTTTGAACTAAATACAAAAGTGGTTACAAAATTTTTTGTTTACAATAAAATATATTATGGCATCAAGGGATTCTGAGATAAAGCTCTAAAGTATAAAGGGGGAATGTCTGGCTAAGCCAGATTTTTTTAAACACCAAAGCCTGTTGTAGTATTTGTCAGCTGTGATATAATATAGCTACAAACTTGGAAACTTGCAGCAGCCAGCAGTATTTGTACACCAATATGACCTGCGAATATCCAAGAAGAGAGTGTATTCTCTCTTTGACAGGCTGTCATCAGTCATGGGCGACTGCAGTTGCTTTCCATCAGGTGACCGGTTTGTTAGTTTGCTCCCTAATTAAAAAAAAACTCTATTGAGGCAGTGATTTTGTAACCACATTTCAAACTAATAGCTTGCTTACCTATGTAATAGTCATAATAGGGTGAGATCCTTATTGGTGTGCACAAATACAGTTCATCCTGAAACAATTAATAAATTACTTATTAATATTGTTTAATAAAATACTTTTCTATAAAAATTCAACAAAGTTTCAGTGCCATAATATTTTTAAAATTACCAGAAGTGTAACTTAAAAATATTTTCAAGCTCACAGCCACAACACTTAAGTCTTTCCATACAACTCTAAGGGCCTGTTTCACCACTACCTGATAAGTGCCGGATAGGCTATACACAACTTAACTTGACAGAGTATGGAGCATCTGTCAAATAAGTAGTGGATGGCCTAACCAGCACCTTATCAAGAAGTGGTGAAACAGGCCCTTAGTCTATCCCTTGTCTCTTCATTTACCTACTAATAAGATAAAAGAAAAAAATGTGCAATTCAGTTTATCTGGTTATAGGTATACAAGAATCTGATGGCAATTTTTGACAGCAGATTTTAAAAAAATATCCTTGATCATTGGATCAATTTTTATGTTTGCATGTTTAACACACAGAATCAGCCGCTATTTAGAAAAAAAAGGATCAAAATGTTTTATCCCAACTACCCCGGTATTGCTAGAGTCAATATAATTTCTCACTTTTTGCCATCAGATTCTGGTAGACCTTTGGTAGACCTATACAATATGTAACATCTTATTGATTTTCTTCAATGGGTTATACTCTACAGATAAGCTCAATGTTTGTACACCCACATGAGAGATTATCTCGAGTGGGTTGAAAATCAATACTGATTAACATTTAATGTACCCTTTTACCTTATAATGAAACAGAGAAAATACTATATTTTGTCCCTTTCGAGGAGACACAATAGAATATCTATTGTGCCTCGGTCACCGGTGACCATTATGGGGCTTGATGAGTTTAAAACCTTGTTCATGTAAGTAATTTTTTTTCTGATATCATGCTATAAATGTTTGATTTTAGATGTTGTATAAAATGCATACCTATATATTTACCTTATGTGGCCAAACATTGGGCATTAAGAAGTCGTATGTATCTACTTCATAGGCAAAAACCTTAAAAACACAAACACTAAATGCGAAAAACACGGAGTACACTGCGTTGTATGCCATCATTGTACGTTTGGAACACTTTTTCCACAAATTCAACGGTATTTCCCCCGAGAATATATTTTAGCACCACGTCGATAATTTTTATATTCACGGTAATAACATACGCAACGCCGACGGAGCTTATGGTTGTGCTCAACGAATACTATACTCACAAGGAGGTTGTGCTACAAGTGTTTATATAGTTTTTTTGGGATCGATAACTCTTCAATAACGTCATTCAAGTGTAGCAAGGTACAGGAAATTTGCTGAGTTCCATGGAAAATAATTGTCTTTTGGCCTCTACAACTATCGTTTATAGCCAAAACAAATACTTGATATCTCACGCAGACATTTTCAAAATGTAAAATATTTTGTGTTTTAATTTTAGATGATAAATTTACACTTTTCTGATCGAATAATAATAAATTTCTGTGCAAAATAAAATTCTAAATTTGTAAACATTCACCAGTTTGCTGTCATCACTTGTGTCAACTGTCAAAATGTGATGACACTGACAAATGTCATCATTCATTTTTTTCTTATTATGGCACTTCGGCTATAAAACCATGGTCAATGTCAATTAATGGCGGGAAATCAATATTCTTGTATTTAAGGGCCGGGGCACAAAAACACGACACAACGTCGTGTCGTAGAAACTCACGACACGACGTCGCGTTGTAGAGACTCACGACACGACGCCATCGATACATCGACCCTACCTGGATGTATTGGCGGCGCGGTCGTGTCGTGACTCGTGAGTTTCTACGACGCGAGTCGCGACGTCATGTTGTGTTTTTGTGTCCCGACCCTAATTATTTTCGGCATTGTTTTTCTATTTCGTCAGGTCCAGTCTAGTCAAAGTCTAAGTAAAAGTCAACACAGTCAAAGAGTCAAGTCGTCGATTCAGTAAAGTGGTAGACGCTTTACTGAAACTTTTGATGGAGTTTTGGAGAGAACACAAAATAGCACGTTTCTGGATATTGCATCACTTTCCTACACTTATGCACAATAACGAATATCTAATGGTTAATATTATTAGTCTACCAAATACCAATATTACACATTAATAACACATAGTACATTGTATAAGAATTCTTGAAAATAATAGATATAATATGAAAAATTGAAAATACATTAATTCTAGGAAGCGTAAAAAATTTAATTGCACTAATGTGATAAGTACTAAAAATTTGCACTAACTTGGAATTAAATTATTTGGAATACACAACTCTTTGACATGCCCGCCGAAATTCATGAAAAACACTATGATTTTGTATTGCAAAAGTACATTAGTTTTAGACTTTAAGGCCCACTTGCGCCAATGAATCTGGGTTAAAACGTTATTTAAACACTTTCGGCTAACTTTCATGATACAACTTCAATAATTAAAATGATACTGTAATAATAAATAATTTTATATTAAGTATATTATGTGTAAACTTAATAATTTAATTGCACGCCATTGTTATGGTAGAATGTTAGAACTAAGTAGTTATTATAAGACCTGTATAATGTACAACATTCTGGCAATAAAGACATTTGATTTGATTTGATTTGATTTGATTTGATTAAAGTTAACTCTGAGTTTAAACATCATGTCATCTCTATCACTGACTTGGTGAGTGACAGATATAACATGATGCTTAACTCAGAGTTAACTTTAACCCAGATTGGCGCAAGTGGGCCTAAGGGGCTTATTCTATTACGGGCAAGTGAGCAAATTTGCATTATTTAATGGATGCTTCAATAATAATTTTATTAAAAAATAAGTAAAAACGTACACAATTATGAATACCCACCATCTTTGGGTATTTACCTAATCTACCTGGTATATAGGTACCCAATCTACCCGGTAAATACCCATTTGGGTAGATTGGGTATTACCCATCACCCATCTCTCTGTCAGTTATTGCTAAAAGTTAGATACTTATAATAGAAAGGTTTAATCCATTATTTTTGAAAAAAAAAATAGTTTAATACTTTCTACGTGTTGATGTTCTAAATATAATTGATAAGTACTTAATAAATAAAGCCACTTGAACATAATCATCTTAAGGACGCTATTACAAATATCAGCAATTTTCCGGTACCCTATTAAAGAATTAGGAGTCAAACTGCGAGGATATTTTGGTTTCAAATGAAAGATAATATATTCATCTCCACGACTGTACCATAAAAATTCTATAGCCGCATACAAAATGTTCAGATAAAATACGTTTTAACCATCACAATAATCGCAAAATATGAAAAAAATGGGGTCTGATTAGGTACCTTAATATCTAAATACACTGAATTGAGGAAAATAAATATAAAAAAAAATTGTTGCTTATTTAGTCCTCTATAAAGTCCGCTAAAAATTTTATATAAAAATAAACAACTTTTCGAGTTATAAGAAAAATAAGAAAATTTCTCAAATTTTTTCATACATTTTCGCCATAATATTATCAAGAACGCGGCGAGCGTCGTAACCGCCACTGTACAAGGCGCGCTAATATAAATCTTATTTTAATGTCATTAACGTCGATATTCGTACTGCCAGACATCCGACCTGCTAATTCTCCGGTTGGAGCATTCTTAATATTATTTTATTTTCAAAATAATTTTTGGTCTACTTAGGGGAATCCCTTGTTGAAAACCAATAAATAAACCATCAAACTTTCTCTCTTTATTACTTTTGATCAGAAACGAGAACAAATCGCCGCAGGACGTAAAATATATAATATTATAGCGCAGTAATTGTATTTTTCACAGGCAGGGCAGCACTGAGACAAGGTGGTTATTACGACAAGGGTATTCCATTACCCCCGCGAGCATGACTCTTCTTATCTAATGCAAACAAACGCTCTTTGTCACTCTACATTTTAGTTTTAGAAGGAAACTGCTATAGTGGATTTGAAACTGATGAATTGGATTTTGTTTTGGGACTTTCTCGAAAAACTAGGTACTTAAAGTGCCACGCGCAATGTAGGGTTCCGTTATAGTACCGCTAGTTTTTGATAATTAGGGTTCCGTACCCAAAGGGTAAAAACGGGACCCTATTACTGAGACTTCGATGTCTGTCCGTCTGTCCGTCTGTCTCCAGGCTGTAACTCAAGAACGGTAATAGCTAGAGTTGAAATTTTCACAGATTATGTATATGTGTTGCCGCTATAACAACTAATAAAAAACAAAATAAAATTAATATTTAAGGGGGGCTCCCATACAACAAACGTGACTTTTTTGGCCTCTTTTGCTCTATATCAATAATGGCAACAAGTTGGTGCTTGAATTTTTCTCAAAATCCTTAGTTATAATATGTATATTTTAATATTTAATAATAATATTAAAATAAAATTTAAAATTAAAGGGGGCTCCCATACAAAAAGCACATTTTTTGGTGTAATTTTGCTCTATAATGGTACGGAACCCTTCTTGCGCGAGTCGGACTCGTACTTGGCTGATTTTTTTTGTATGGTCAATGAATGCATATTTATTTCATAATTCATAACGTGTTTTACACTAACAACAACCATGGGCGCCGGCAGAGAGGTGCCAGGTGGTGCACTTGTACCGCTTGGGAATCTCGGGATCAACAGGAATTAATATTGAAATAATAAGTTGTGTTGAACATGTTGTAAGTTATAACTTGTAACCCTATTACCATGCCGTACTAAGATAGTTCGTAATGTTTCGGGCTTCGGCACTAATTAATGTTCTGACTTCTGTTGACGTAAATAGACAGCTACTGTTGTGTTGTTCGTAAAAAGTAGAAAGAAAAGAAAGAAAACTAAAATCTGCACCCCTTAGAAATTATTCTGCCGGCGCCTATGCTAACAACATCATCTCAGTTACGTTCAAAAATCAAAGGATTTTGAACGAAATGTTCCTTTGTACTTCTACGAATACTTACATATTTTTTTTTAGTTGATCGACTATTAAGTAGGTACTTAATAACTTGTGAAGTCTTATAAGCCGTGACAGTTTTTCTTTTAAGGGGGGGACACTGGCCTCTAACGATTTTTTCCACTTTAAAACTTCATACTTTACAAAATATGGATTCCTAAATCGGAAAATCATCTTTGATTATTCGTAATATTTTTAAAAAACCTATGCAACGACACCCCACACGGTAGGACGCGAAAAAAAAATTACCCCCGCATTGATGTGTAGAGACCGTAAAAAACTTATTTTTAAAGATTTTATATACCATACCTATCATTTTGTCGGCATCATTAAGATGTGCATTTATGCCGAATTACAGCTTTGTAGGCCATAATATTATAGTCTGTGAGAAAAACCGCGGACAGACAGACGGACGGACGGACAGACGGACAGACCGAAACCATAAGGGTTCCTTGTTGACTACGGCGTACCTAACCCTAAAAAGCGTACCTACCTCATGCTTGGTATGAACGCGAACCATATTAATGAACAACCAAAAGTACTTACGAGCATAAAAAATGGCTGGCAGACTGTAAAAAATGCACCTTGTGCCAAATGTCTTCCCATCACGTCGTACCCTAACGTCACGTATTTTGTGCCGTGTTTGATCACGTTCGGCACATTTACACGCCGTGATTCCGTACGTGTGTCCTTATTTCGTACATGCCAACTTGGCCTAGGTTAATCTGAATATACTAGGACTTGTGCGACACTAAGTAAATTATAATCGTTTTTGAAAATCGGCCAAGTGCCAATTGGGTGCCGAAGTGTTCCTTACCATTAATTATTATTATTGATATGGTTGACCAATGCAATCGATCCTATGAAATCTTATCCGTTTAGCGGTTTCCACGTGAAAAATTATTGACAAACACTAGACTTGCACGTTCCATCGTAATTACAAATTAAGGCCATCCCCCGAGCAAACGACCTTGACCATACATTTGACGCGTTGCCGAGATCGCACAAAAATCCTATAATTTTTTTATTTATATTATTTCAAAATTGATGTAGGTAAGTAAGTACTTCAAAAATTTAAACGTGGAATATTATGTAGTTAATGAAATTATCTATTTAATTGTGTGTTTCAAATAAGCGTAATTTGTAAATAGGGAGATATGCTGAAAGTTTGCTTAAATTATTTTAATAAATTGGTGTTACTTTGAAAGCTAATATCTTGAGTAAAATAAACAAAAATAGAAAATTAAAAACGGGTAAAGGAATGTTGCTATACTGAATATTATTGCTGTATTTTTTGTATAACGTTGTAGCTTTCAAATTATGAGTTTATAAGGCTCTAAATACGGTAAATTACGGCATCTCCGTAGGGGGAGCACCTTAACCCCCAGATATAAAAGCTGGATCCGGCCTTGGGCGCCCCTCAAATATCTAATTTATTTAACTTTTTAGTCTATAATATTTTGTTGTATTCAATAAAATATACTAACTGTAACCCTCAACTTTTTTATTGAAAGGTTTGTCAAATTATTGTGACTGGCACTAACTATTTACTCTCTACTAATCAAAGTTCGTGTAGGTAGTATTAAAATTAATAATTCATCATCAAAGTATATTTGTAGCACATTAATTACCTACATCTTATAATTAAGTTTTCAATTTCAACTTGAAATTACTTGTGCTTTGTGTCTGACAGTGTGGCACATTTTGTTAGTTAATTTTGTTGGTTAATTAGTTACTGTTGTTAATATTCAGGTAGCAAATTAACATGTCTTCATCCCAGAGGACGAATTTAGAAAATGTTTACTGAACTAGATGACGCCCGCATCTCCGCTGCTTCAAAATCAAAGCGCACGGAGTGCGCGGCCAAGTTCCAGCAGGCCGCGCGCATGCCGTGCACTATTTACACGAACGGTTTCGACGCACTTTTGACCCCCTTGTATCTCAGTGCCTATTGCGAGAGCAAAGATAAAATTTTACCTACCTAATTATATACTAGTACTTACGCAATATACCAAATTTCATAGATATAGATTTGTTAGATCCTGAAATATTTCCTTGTAAAAATAGCTAATTTTGGCACTGACTCACTGACCGGTAATCAAAATTCACTGGCCACTTCCAGTTGTCGTAGCGTTATGAAATTTGGCACACAGGTTGTTTGTTATATGTAGATTAACAAAAAATTAAGAAATTTGAGAAATTGGCCAAGCGTGAGTCGGCTCATCTATGAATTTGAGATAAAAATCGGTAATCAAAACCTCTAGGCCACTTCCAGTTGTCGTAGCGTTATGAAATTTGGCACACAGGTTGTTTGTTATATGTAGATTAACAAAAAATTAAGAAATTTGAGAAATTGGTCAAGCGTGAGTCGGCTTCAAAACCTCTAGGCCACTTCCAGTTGTCGTAGCGTTATGAAATTTGGCACACAGGTTGTTTGTTATATGTAGATTAACAAAAAATTAAGAAATTCGAGAAATTGGTCAAGCGTGAGTCGGCTCATCTATGAATTTGAGATAAAAATCGGTAATCAAAACCTCTAGGCCACTTCCAGTTGTCGTAGCGTTATGAAATTTGGCACACAGGTTGTTTGTTATATGTAGATTAACAAAAAATTAAGAAATTTGAGAAATTGGTCAAGCGTGAGTCGGCTTCAAAACCTCTAGGCCACTTCCAGTTGTCGTAGCGTTATGAAATTTGGCACACAGGTTGTTTGTTATATGTAGATTAACAAAAAATTAAGAAATTCGAGAAATTGGTCAAGCGTGAGTCGGCTCATCTATGAATTTGAGATAAAAATCGGTAATCAAAACCTCTAGGCCACTTCCAGTTGTCGTAGCGTTATGAAATTTGGCACACAGGTTGTTTGTTATATGTAGATTAACAAAAAATTAAGAAATTTGAGAAATTGGTCAAGCGTGAGTCAGCTCATCTATGAATTTGAGATAAAAATCGGTAATCAAAACCTCTAGGCCACTTCCAGTTGTCGTAGCGTTATGAAATTTGGCACACAGGTTGTTTGTTATATGTAGATTAACAAAAAATTAAGAAATTTGAGAAATTGGTCAAGCGTGAGTCGGCTCATCTATGAATTTGAGATAAAAATCGGTAATCAAAACCTCTAGGCCACTTCCAGTTGTCGTAGCGTTATGAAATTTGGCACACAGGTTGTTTGTTATATGTAGATTAACAAAAAATTAAGAAATTTGAGAAATTGGTCAAGCGTGAGTCGGCTCATCTATGAATTTGAGATAAAAATTAATATGTACAAGTAAATACACTGAAATAAGATGAGGAGGAAAGAAACAAATTGGTATGATTCCTTAAAAAAAGTATTGAAATCTCACCAAAAACATACCTGTTAAAACGGGGCCAAGTTCCTATTCACTAATTGTTCGCCTTAAAAAAGAGTTGAAATCCAATTCAATGCCAAGTTTAGATGCACTTCCAAATCGATCATAATCATCTTCATCAACAGCCTGATCCTAAATACTTCTAAATTTGAACTTGGCAGGTATTCATGCTAGTAGCACTTGAAAATGTATAATTTTTAAATTTAAATATAAGATATCTATGTGATTAAATTAACCTGCCAAGTTCAAATTTAGAAGTATTTAGGATCAGGCTGTTGATGAAGATGATTATGATCGATTTGGAAGTGCATCTAAACTTGGCATTGAATTGGATTTCAACTCTTTTTTAAGGCGAACAATTAGTGAATAGGAACTTGGCCCCGTTTTAACAGGTATGTTTTTGGTGAGATTCGTTTATCGCGCAGGAACCGTACACTTTTCCGGGATAAAAAGTTTAATATGTCATTTCCCCGGGCTTAAAGTATGAATACGAAAGTCTGTATGTCTATATGTCTCTTACCTCTTCACGCTTAAACCACTGAACCGATATTTATGAAATTTAGTATGGAGATAGGTACTTTGAGTCTTGGGAAAGGATATAGGATACTTTTTATCCCAAAAAATGTACGATTTCCACGCGACAAACGAATTTCTGCGCAACAGTGTTGCGCAGAAATTCGTTTGTCGCGGACATTTAACTGATTATAATAATGTAATAGTTTTTTTTCGAAAGCTGCACCTGTGAATTACATTATTTACACCTGGCTGACAACATATTTTGACCCTACAAGGTTATATTAGATTGTATCAATTGAACTTATGAAACTCGTTAGCCGCGACGTAGTCGCGTCACCCTACCACTTTACTCAAAAGCCATGTAAGCAAATATTGTTTCAGTTTGACGTAGACGTACGTTATACGTGGTGGTACACATCATCGTCTGTGTCAATAAACAATGTTTTAGGTAGTTTTGGTTTTAGGAAGAAGCTTTGAAATCTAAATTTTATAAGAAAAAAACTTTATATTTCATCAGATTTCATATAAGAATTACTTCTTATATAATAAAATGTAAAGTTTATTTTAGCAGGCTTAAATCGACAGCTGCGCGATAAACGAAATTTACGTATTTTGATATTCAAGATTTTGTAAATAATTTTTTTTATAAATAAAAGTTTGAGTGTCAAAAAATCTGTATCAACAAAATTCGTCCTCATGCGTCATCTATCAGGGGGCCTCGCAAGATATAATAATATCTTGCCCATATCAAATTTTGGTCTTGCTCAAAAAGTAGTTTAAGAGCAGTGGCGCTCTTAAACTACTTTTCAATAGAATGTGTAAGTAGTAAGACAGTAGTACACAATAAGTAGTTCTGCAATGTAAATTAGAAGAATAATTGTTTTACGTTACAAGGCCTTTCTTCCAAAACATTGTACGATTCTATCTTTAAACCTGCAGATCTTAAACTAAGCAATATGGCGTCCCCAGCAATTGACGCGGAAAAAACGAAATACCAATACAAATTTGGACATTGCAATCTTGTTGCAACGCCCCTTTAGACGCTCCGATAAGCAGCCAATACTGTTATCAAATGGGGGAGGAAAAAGAACCGCTTTACAACCTGTTACAAAAGAAATGTAGTGAAAAACGTTATCAGGGAATACCGTAAAATATTTACGACTTTTTTTATTGATTGTATTATTTTTTATGATAATAATTTCAGTAGGAATATTTTATGGAACATTAATTTATTTGAAATAAATAAGTAAGTGGTTTGTTTTTTTTTCAAAATCACTAATAATTATATTTTGTATTTAGGTAGAATTTTTTTGTGCCATTTTCAGAAGAGCAAAAAAGTTTCGATGTGAGTGAAATTCATATTTAGAATTCAAGTTCAAGAAACACTTTTGAAATTAGAACACTACGCCGTATTAAGTAATTGATTTTCCACCATTTATACGGTTTTCCCGCTATTTCGTTTCCTTTATCGTCACCCGGAACAGAAGCCTACATACATCCTTTAATTACATGGGTAATTATAAAATAAACACCATTTTTATACAGTTCTTATCGAATACGTCATATAAATTCACTGTACATTAATGTTCAGGCTAACAATTTAGCCACAGAACAAAAAAATCCCTTAATAAATTGGTTTAAGTCGTCAGTATGTAAATCGAGTTGGGGGACAATATTTTACCTGTGGCAACATAAACCCTTTAAGCTAAAATTTATGTAACAATCGCGTGCCACGCAATAATTTTTGCCGTGAAAACACCTGTCCTGGGCCCGTAACCTACTAACCTTAGTTAACGGTAGCCTGATTAACTGAAAATGTCTCTAGTGTTATATATATCTTCAAGGACATTGCGACAGTTTACAATTAGTTCTTTCTTATTTTTATCTATATATATAAAATTACAAGTCCTGACTGATTGACTGACTGACTGACTGACTGACTGACTGATTCATCATCGCAGAGTAAAAACTGTTAAAGTTACAGCCACGAAATTTGGTGAGCAGGGTTGTTTTATTAAGTAGACACCCACTAAGGAAGGAATTTTGGAAATTTTAACCCAAAGGGGGTGAAATAGGGGTTGAAAGTTTGTATGAAAGTCCGTCATATCTTAATTTAGAAACATGAAACTTTATTTTTGGACTACTGAATAAAAATAAATAAACACGTATTTAAGCGTTTTTGGAAATTCCACCCCCAAGGGGGTGAAATTGGGGTTGAAAGTTTGAATGAAAGACCGTCATTTCTTGAGTTAGAAACATAAAACTTTGTTTTTGGGCTATTGATTAAAAATGAATAAATACACGTTTAAGCATTTTAGGAAACTCTACCCCCAAGGGGGTGAAATTGGGGTTGAAAGTGTGAATGAAAGTCCGTTATTTCTTAAGTTAGAAACATGAAACCTTACTATTGGGTTACTAATTAAAATTAAATAAGTATATGTATATTTAAGCGTTTTTGGAAATTCTACCCCCAAGGGGGAGAAATTGGGGTTGACAGTTTGTATGAAACTTTGTCAATTTCAAACCGATAGATTCTGAGACTTTGCATGCATTTAAAGCTACTATGACGTAGGCATCTCCTAAAAAAGGATTTTAAAAATTCCACCCCTAAGGGGGTAAAATAGGGGATGAAATTTTGCATGAAACTTTTGTCAAATTTAAACTGTTCGGGCTGAGACTGTGTATGCATAGATACTGTGATGTAGGCATCCCTTCAGAAAGGAATTTAATAAATTACATCCCTAAGGGGATGAAATAGGGGATGAAAGTTTTTAAGAAATTTTCTTAGACTTTCGACTGATTGAACTGAAATTATTAAAGATTGTAACCTAAACTAAACATACAATTTTCGAGTGTCATTTGATTAATATAGGCACATATTGGCTGCGGGTCCCGTTTTTACCCTTTGGGTAAGGGACCTTAAAAGGAGAAAATTATCCATCTCCGTTATTATTTATTATGCTAACGCGGACGAAGTCGCGGGCAACACTACGCAACGGGCTAGTTTTATTATATTATTAAATTTCCTATTAGAGCAGGTTCTGGGTGGAGTTGTATTGCAAAATTTGAGGCACGCACTCTGTGAATGGGATTGAACTTAGAAATGCAGATTATAATTCTAAATCATAAGTTAAATCCTAGTTAAATCCAATAAAAAAAAAACGGCGAAGGATATTACTAATTTTTGTTTATTCCTGTGAAATTCCTTTTTACGGGCAAAGCCACGTGGAAAGCCTTGTTATGGAATATTCTGGAATATCCTGTGAACACTGTCCAAGGCTTGTTTATATTGCCACGGACGCCACACCACATTGGACACTGTCACGGTTCGGTTCGGGATAATTTCCATCGTAATAGTTGCTATGTTTGTTTTGCAAATAAGACCCAACGAAAATATTACCAAGATGATGAGTATTATTATACTTAGATATTAAATTATACGAGTACATTCATAATATTTCTTGATTTCGTGTTAATATACGTTTGAAATTATAGATCACGAGCTTTTGCCCGCGGCGAAGTATTATTATATACAAGCCGAAGCCAAAGTGAGCCCGTGGTATTTCTCCGGTCGAGCCGGCCCATTTGTGTCAAAGCATGGCTCTCCCACGGTTCGTTTATGTATTTATAGAGAATAACAATACAAAGTGATAATTACTTTAGTTGTGTATGAGTCCTAACAAACACCAGCTTAGCGAAAACAGGTAAGACATTCTGCCACACTCAGAGACGAATATGGATTACTTAACTGTAATTAAATGAAGATATTTACCTACTTAAAGTTCTATAAGTCCATCTGTTAAGCTCCATAAGTCCATCCATCTGTCAAACTCTTCATTAAATTAAAGTTTAATCATGATTAAGTGTGCTAGTGCGGCCGTAAGTGGCTAAGGCCCGTATAAATAGTCAGTACTTAAGATCCGACCCGGTCTCAAGACGCTGTTCGGCTCTGTGATTGGTCCAAATTTTGACAGCCAACCAAACACAGAGGCTGAACCGTGTCTTGAGACCGAGATGCATCTTGAGTACTGAGTATTTATACCGGCCGCGGCCTTAGTAAGAGTGATAAAACGTGGGCCACTAATGTCAGGCCTAGCGATTTATAGGGGGCCACAAACGTAATAGGGAACACGGAAAAAGTTTCTAGCTACTAATGTGCTATGTCCTTTAGTGTGATTCATCATCAAGACGTATCTTTTTTAATGAAACTATCACCATAGCGATTAGAATATACCAGTCATTCTCAAAGTGTGTTCCGCGGAGCTCTGGGGCTTCGCAAAGGCTTTATAGGGGATCTGATACATAAATTGTTTTTGAAACGTCATCGGACACCAGCATAGATACAACTCATTCACAGATAAACATTATTTTCTTTGGGGGTCCGTAAAAAAAGTTGCTTCTTATAGGGTTCCGCCACCAGGAAAGAATTAAGTAGTCCTAATTAAAGACGATAGTTGGAGGTCGACCTAGGTCGACCTCCAACTAGGTGGGACGACGATCTCCGTTTAGTCGCGGGTCCATGTTGGATGCGAGTAGCAGGAGATCGGTCATCTTGGCGTTCATTGAGAGAGGCCTATGTCCAGCAGTGGACGAACATAGGCTGATATGATGATGATATGATGATGATGATGAAAAGACGATAATTATAATCAATTTTTTTATTCTACACAAAACATCTCTTACCTCGCTTTTAATAATCGGCCAAGTGCGAGTCGGAATCGCGCACGAACGTACCATTATAGAGCAAAATTAGGCCATAAATTGTGTTTTTTGTATGGGAGCCCCCCTTATTTTTTATTTTATTTTAATATTATTATTAAATATTAGAGTACACATATATAACTAAGGATTTTGTGAAAAATTCAAGTACCTACCTGTTGCCATTTTGATATAGAGCAAAAAAAGGCCAAAAAATCACGTTTGTTGTATGGGAGCCCCCCTTGAATATTCATTTTATTTTATTTTTAGTATTTGTTGTTATAGCGACACCAGATATACATAATCTGTGAAAATATCATTACCGTTCTTGAGTTACAGCCTGGAGACAGCAAAAAAGGCCAAAAAATCACGTTTGTTGTAAGAGAGCCCCCCTTAAATATTCATTTTATTTTATTTTTAGTATTTGTTGTTATAGCGACCACAGATATACATAATCTGTGAAAATATCAAATCTCTAGCTATTACCGTTCTTGAGTTACAGCCTGGAGACAGACAGACAGACAGACGGACAGACGGACAGACAACGAAGTCTTAGTAATAGGGTCCCGTTTTTACCCTTTGGGTACGGAACCCTAAAAAAAGAACTTCCTTAATCTTTTTTTGATTCCGCGCGTCAAAAAGGTTATTCCAAAGCCGAAAATCAAATTAAAACAACAATATCAGCGCTAAAAAGGCTACGTTAAGTCCGCTCTTCGTTTCACAGTTATAACGAGGTTAGACGGGGGAGTCGGGGCTAAAAGCTTGTGTATAATAACATTACTTTCGTTTTCGAAGCGCAAAGTCAATTACCGTACCTATCCGGTATCAAATTCAAAGAGGAAATATTGATTTTATAGCGAGCGTTTACCATGTAAATAGAGTTTATGATGCGTGACGTTTACCCGACTGCAAAGCCAAAAAGAAGGACAATGATGTTTGCAAACTCCGTAGTTTGCAAACATCATTGTCCTTCCTTTACTAGTAGTTACTGTACTGTTACAATAACTTTTTACTTTTTGTATGAGCTTAAATAAATAATTGTTCTTCCTTTACTACTTACTTACTAGTGCTGCTACTTTCACAGTGAACTCTTGTATAAGGGACACATACAATATATTATGTACTCTAAAGAACTATCACTTAGTTTTGTCACACCATGTATAAAAATTAAAAACAAGTAGGTAAATAAAGACTTGAAACATTTTAAGAGATCATCAAGATAGAAGTTGTAGGATTTATAATATTTAGTACTTCATTACTGTATTGAATAGGACGACACCCCGGTAATTAGCATCGCGCCCTGTCTGAGAGATATTTGAATAACTCTGGGGCGGTGCTGTAGGGCGGAGTGTACACAAGCTAATTAAATATCGCAGCCGCATACGTGCATTTGCCAAAAGATAGCAACTTGAGTTTGCCTTGGGCTTCGCGTGAATACTTTTTGGAAATAATTTATGTCAATTACTAGATAACGCCCGCAACTCCGTTGTACCAAAATTCATGCATCGCACGTTCCGTTCCGCACGTTACATTTTTCTGGAATAAAAAGTATCCTTTCTCCTTTCGTATTTATAAAATTAAGGGCCTGTTTCAGCACTTCCTGATGAAGTACCGAATACGCTATTCATAACTCCATACTCGATATGTCAAGTTAATTGGTGGATAGCCTATTCGGCACTTATCAGGAAGTGGTGAAAGCCTGAGCATTTTCCTCCTCCTTTATTAAGTAAATCCTACAGTAAATCTAGGTAACGGATTATAATATTATTTTGTTCATTTCGTTAATTCAAGTGTAATGAGTGATCTTGTACGCAGCGTTTAACGTTTATCCGCCAAAAAAACACACCTTTAAAACGATACTAAAACCCCAGACGGCCCTAGCGGAGGACTCCGAACCTAGGATATTTTTTACGTATGTAAAAAAAAACAAACATCAGTGTGTCCTGCGCCTGGAATCAGAGCGCGGCGTGTATAGAGGCGGCGTTAACGCTTCTCTGGCCACGTTAATTGAAAGTGGATTGGAGGTGACAGTGTAGAACGGGGTTTATTTTTTCACCGACGAGATATGTTTTTTTTTGGAAATTTCGCAAAGCATTGTTCAATCTTCTATTCGGCCTTTCGCGTCCACTCGCCTGTGTATCGATTGTTTGTTTTTAAATTTCATCGAGGTGGAATAGTTACGCGATAGTATTTGAATAGTGCAAATGTTTTTTTTCACCGTTTCACATGAAAAATTAAGTACATACTTATTTGAATACTATAAAGAGATCTACGCTGTGATTTGTGAATATAATATACAGGGTGCAATTAAACCTATATGGGCAAGCGCCCGAGCGTCTCAAGTTTTCCCTGGATACAAAAGTGAAAAATTTTTTTGCTCTTTCATCGCTGCCACTTTCACAGTGAACTCTCTACAAGGAACACGTACACACCCTAAAGTATTATCACTTAGTTTTGGTACACCTTGTATATAATTCACTGTAAAAGTAGCAGCGCTCAAGAAGATTATCCATATTCTCCCATGTTACTATGATGATGGAAGTGCAAGGGTTATTATATTAGTAAGTGTTTGTTATTTCGCTAAAGGTGGTGTTTCCCAGGGCCGGGAATTCAATGTTCGATGTAAGATGCTGCTTCATATGTATGGTACAAGATGTAGGATGTTGGCGTTTACATTTCTTAGCAAAGGAAAAAGAATTATTGAGGTACTATTATTTTTGGCATATAAGACGTAAGGTTGCGAGAAGTTACATTTTATAAATTATAAAGCTTGGAAACCTTTAAGTAAGAAGCTATATCTTTAAATTGGATCGTGTCATATTATTAATACATACTTTGTTGTTATTTATTCATCATAATATATTGATTAATTAATAATAAATTATACATTGGCATGTTTTAAGACAAAAAACACGTCGGAGTGTGGGTTAAATTAGATTTGTTTTATTTATAAGAGTAACTAGTGAGTAGTGCGCGAAAATGGCGCATGAAGTCGGGGTTTTTGTTTTTCTAATGATAATAATTTATCGTGCAGCTTATTTCTTTTATTTATTGTCCTCGTAAGCTTATGACTTGTACCACGCATTATTTGCTTGAATTGAATGGTGATCCCTCGGTGTTCGCGAGGAAATGAGATATCACCAGATATTGACATGGTTCATGTTCTACAGACTCTCATATTATTTCATTTGAACAAGGATAACGCTGATCTCGTGTCTTTAAGTACGTATTTATATATGGTAATAGTGTATTTTGAATATTAAATAATGTTAGATTCAGTAAATAGAGTTTGTCAAAGAGATCGGGTGCCAGAGGGAAGTGAGCATACAAAATATGCGTGACGAATTTTGCCATAGGATTTAAGTCAAAAACAGGGCAAAGAATATAACAAAATAATCATTAATTTATTATCTGTGCTGGTGCTGCCTCTATCTTCTAAACATTACAGATCCCATTCTATATCGACAACGAAATTTGTATATTATATGTCACCGTAAGATTGTAAATACCATTAGATTATAATCTATCTCGCGAGATTGTGAACAGTCGAAAGATTGAGAACCGCAACATACTGCTTACAATTTAACGTATTATTATTCGGTAGATTGTAATGTCTATCGAAATGAAACCGTCAAATCACAATCTTAAAATTGTCAAATTGTCAACTGTCCGAAAGCTGTCCCTGATTGGTCATTTTAATGGGAATGGTCATTGGACATCTAACAACAAACGAATAAGGCGGTACGGGGCATATACCGTTCAACCAATCAGCGCCCGAAATGCGTTCCGTTTCACAATTTGACGGTTCACACTTCGATATATTACAATCTACCGATAGTAAGCAGTATGTTGCGGTTCACAATCTTTCGACCGTTCACAATCTCGCGAGATAGATTAAATCTAATGGTATTTACAATCTTACGGTGAGATATACATAATATGAAGTATGACATGTCTCTTAGCGATCACATTTTTTAAATTTAGAATTTCGACAGTGCAATTAACGAAGTTATCTTGGTTAAAGGTCCGGGCAATCTATCACCACTCGTTTCATACTCTTTGTAAACATAAAAATAAAATTAGCTTGACTCATGCCTCAGTATTTTTTACAATATATTTGAACACAAAGGTTGACAAATTTTTCATTTCCGTATGATCACAGAGATGTTATTTTCTAAGCGAATATTTTAACAGTTCAGCGATTTGAGAAATTACCTTGCCTCTATAAACAAACATCTCATTTAGTCCTAAGTCAACAAAGTCTTAGATATTGTTTTAGTTGGTACACTATTATTGCTCACTAAACTTGTATCGCAGAATCGAGAACGCCTAGAAGAGCTACTGGTCCATGAAGACACTGATGAAGTGGGTTTTACCAATCTCCCTGAAGCGAAGACTCGTGTATTCTGCCGGTCCTAACCTACGGTGCGCAAACATGGTCATTGACCGATTCGCAAAGGTCCCAACTCGGGGTATGCCAAAGAGCAATGGAGCGCAGTATGTGCAGTATGTTAGGAATAAAGCTTCTCGATAAAATAAGAAACACCATACTGCGCTCCCAAACGGGCATCAAGGACGTAGGTGTCAAGGCGGCCAAGCTGAAGTGGGAGTGGGCGGGTCACGTTAGCCGCCTGCATCCCGACCGCTGGGCACGGGTCAAACTCTCAACAGTGTGGGCACCCGAAGATGGACGCCGCTGCCGTGGTCGGCCTAGAAAAAGGTGGCGTGACGAGCTGGATCCATACCAGCCAGGCTGGCTATCGGTGGCGCAGGAGAGAGAACAGTGGAAGACCCTGGGGGAGGCCTTTGCCCAGCAGTGGGACACTATATAGGCTAATAATATAAATAAAAAATAAAAAAACTTGTATTTTGCTATACTAAACGTATATTTTTTGGGGGTTACAATTTTGCTTACTAGATGACCCGGTGAACTATGTACCACTTCCCTCTTAAAATAAACTGTTTATTTTCTCTCTCTCTGGACATCCACGAATGTTTTTTATGAAGTATGTATTTTTGACGGCTTTGACTCGGTCTATCGAAAAACACTTGTTTGGTCTTGGTTTCGCTGACGGTGGCCGATTTTATTGAAACCGGTCCAGTTACGCAGGAGTAATTATAGTGTACTGTGTATGCAGTACACAGGAGAGCTCAGGCGCGGAACCGACGTTTTACTTACATGCCCATCTCACGCATGGATTATCCTGTTTGTCCTAACCAAACTTGGAAATAATACGATCGACGCGGGAATCTAACCTATGACCTCCGAGTCAAGAGCCGCGGTCTAAATTACTGGACTAAATCGCAGAATAATATATAATACATATTATTCTGTGATTTAGTAGTTAATAACGCCTCCGTGGTCTAGTGGTATAGAGCGCGGCTCTTGACTCGGAGGTCGTGGGTTCGATTCCCGCGTTGGAAACATGTTATTTCCAAGTTTGGTTAGGACAATGCAGGCTGATCACCTGATTGTCTGACAAGTAAGATGATCCATGCGTCGGATGGGCATGTAAAAAGTCGGTCCTGCGCCTGATCTCTCGCCGGTCGTGTCGGTCTGCCGTCCCACTGGGTTATGAGAGTAAAGGAATAGAGAGTGCTCTTGTGTACTGCGCACACACTTGGGCACTATAAAATTACTCCTGCGTAGCTGGCCTGGTTTCAATGAAACCGGCCACCGTCACCGAAACCGGTGTGGGAGCTATTAGCTATTATAATATATAATAGTACTCCGTACTAAATGGAGGGGTATATTATTTATGCTCGTGTTTTGTACAACAGGAATCACTACCCTGTATGTCAAAACGCTCTGTCGCAGGCACATCGTATGACGACTGACGAGGGTCGCGACTTGACTCGCTCATGGTTGATCTGTGTTTATCGTTCTAGGGCTGACGATGCGGAGAAAATATATTGTTTAATGTTTTGATTATTATACTTCCTTGATAATACTATACATGCTAACGTTTGTCTGTTTGTCTATGTAGATACCTACCTTGAGTCTTGAAAAAGGAAATAGAATATTTATTATCCCGGAAAAATATTGTTAATACCGGTGCAATAAACTTGCAGGAAACGTTTGAGACCGTGTTTATTAAATTAATAATTTGAGACAGTTTTTCCTTCTCAGTACTGCAAAATTGCTCAAACTATTCACAGAAAGATAACATGTTTTATGTTTCAAGTAAATAGTTTGAAAAAATAATAAAACATTACAATATGGGTGTTGCTGAAAATCTATCTGCTATTTTGTTAATCCTGTTTCTAGACGATATAATATTATTATGTTACAATTAGCCATAGGAGTTTAATTTATGTGGCTGTGAGAGCAGAGAAAGCTTTTGCTCTTATAGCAGATTTCCGCAGGGCTATCACGTAAAAATTGCGATCGCGCGATTAGTTAGTATTGATAGTACTATAGTACTATCAATACTAACTAATCGCGCGATCGATTGCTGGGTACATAAAACAATGATGTCATGTAAGCGATCGATTGCAATCGTATTGTTTTGGCTGATACGTGATATGAAATTGCGATTTTGGAGCAATTATCGCGCAATAATTGCTATCGCATTGCTCTCGCAAGATACGTGATACGGCTACCGAACAGCTGTTAAAATCAGACGGTTTACTCAATTCTCTGAATACATTGCTCCGATTTTATGTTCAGAGTTCAGACGCATTTGTGGTGGAAGATACTAAAATAGGAAAAAGTAAACAAAAACTGGAACTGATATCAACAACTTCAAAGTGCCAACCCTATTATTTATCTATCATAGTTAGTAGATTATAATTGATTCCATTGTTTACAGCGCGTGAGGGCTCGCCCTCCAGGAGGCTTCCAGCAATTATCCCTCGTCTTCTACCTGTTACCTTGTCTATACATAATCAGCAGTAATGAGGTTGGAGGTAGTCTTACTAGAAATTATGTAGGAGAATAGCTGTTGTAGTAGCAATATAAGAAATCTGGCTATGGCAAAATATGAAACATTGCTGCAAAACATTCATTAATATGAATAAATGTTCATTTGTTTGCATTGAACAATTTCCAAAACTACTGCACCGTTTTTGATAAAGCATTATAATATAATGAATAGACGACGCGGAAGGCCGTAGGCTACTTTTTATTACGGAAAAATATACGGTTAGGCTGCGATTCCACCGGAGGTGAGCTAAGCTGCGTTCCGAGGAATGTGTTTTACAAGAACCAATAGAATCGTTGCGCTGAACGTGGTCAGGCAAATGAAGCGTTTCTATTGGTTGCGTTATCTCGCAACGCAGCTTAGATCAGCTCCCGTGGATACGCAGCCTTAATGTGGGATTATGGTATGTTCTAACAGAGTTAAGAAGAGATATTAATTTAATTAATACAATAATTATATAATATATTATATCTTCTAATCAATTAAGCACATTTTTCATGTTCATGACTGCATTTCAAAATATAAGGGTACAATATAATATTATTTGGATGTTTTCTCGCGGCGGAGGTGAATATTGGTTTACGTTGCAACGCGACGTAACGTGTGAACGAGATTCTATCAAACTGTATTTTAAACTGGGTTTATACCTACTTGTGACATGCTTTCGGTTCTCGATTTAAACCTTTTTTTCGCCAAGTGCCTTTAAACATCTTGCGGGCGATGGGGGATCCTGCCCACAAAGTATGTGGTAGATTTAAGCCTGGCAATAGATATTTTAAAATTAATGTAATATTGAGGTCGATAGCTAGTTAAACCAAATGCGAATAAACATAATATGGTTTCCGTGAGATAATTAACGAATTTCGGCGCTATGTTGTGTATGTGTCTAAACACACTAGGCCGAAATTACGCGGCGTAAATTCCCCATGATTACGTCCGCAATGTCAAACGCATACAAAATACGGATGGAACGCGACGGAACGGGTGTCATCGGTAATTTAAAATACATTGCAGTCGGAACCATGCGGAATTCACGCCGTGTAATTTCGGCCGAGTGCTTTTAGACACTATGTATGCCATTTCGCAGTTTACTCATAATATTGTCTAAAATTATTCCTCGTTCGACGGTTTGTGCATGAGATTGCAGATAGACACATTCTAAGTGTAAGTAAAGTTTAAGTAAGGATAAACGCTAATGTTGTAGTCTTTAAGTTTAGAGTAACCAGAATATTTCGAAATTCCTTCATCGAAATATTCTGCCTCAATATCAGAGAGCGATACCGGATGGAGCAGTCTGGCCATAGCGAATGCAGGATGAGATAGGATGAGGCAGCTATAAGGCAGCTATGAGGCAGGATGGGGCCACGATGAGGCGGCGATCGCTGGCTTCCGGAGCTGGGGAAATGAACACTCTCGCCGCTCGGATTTATTGATTTCAGTTCTGAAATCGTTTCAAAGACGGTTGGCATTTGGCACTGAAATTGTGAATTTTAAAAGTTTTTATATTTTTGTTGTGTATTTTACCATATTATTAATTATACTTAAATGTTATAAAGCCGAAAAATTTGTTGGAACACACTAATCTTACGAACTACTGGACTGATTTATAATTTTATGTGGACCATGACGGGAATTTGTACTGTGGACTGATTTATAATTTTATGTGGACCACAGGAAACCGGAAAGGACATAGGCTCTGCTACGCATATTTAGTGGTATTTAGACTAGATGACGCCCGCAACTCCGTTGTGCTAAAACTCGTTTGTTGCGAGGGAACCGTACATTTTTTCGGGATAAAAAGTATCCTATATCCTTTTCTGGGACTCAAAGTACCATCATATCAAATTTCAGCAAAATCAACTAAGCGGTTTGGACCGGACGTGAAAAGGTATGAGACAGACAGACAGAGAGACATACTTACGCATTAATTATAACATTAGTATTTAAATTGAACAGCCGATCTGTCTACTTTCATTTTGAATTCTTCAAATCGTAACACAAAAAAGGAAAACTGAATACGCAAACATTCCCAACTGATACAAAATATCCGTATATCCGGGTTCGAATCCCGCGATATCGGACTCGATACCCCGGACTCGATATCTCGGTAACTCGATTACCGCGGGTCGGGTACTCTAATGGCGTATTATGGAGCACTTTTGCAAGCCTTCACCTTTCAAAGTGTATCAATTTTTCATTTTCAACATCATCATCCCTTCTATATTATGCCGGCAACGCACCTAGAACTCTTCTGATGTTATCCATGGGCGACGGTAGTTGCTTTCAATTAGGTGACCCGTTTTCTCATTTGCCCTTTATTAAAAAATCTTTCAGTTTTATATAAATTTTACTAAGCGCTGCTACTTTTCCAGTGAAAGCTGAAGGAACACATATAAATCCTAAAGTATTTCCACCTTATTTTGTTACATTTTTTTCCTAATCTTGTTGTTTATTTGCACCAAATAGGCTTCTAAGCTACGTTAACGAGCCGTTTTCGATTAGCGTAGAAATGTTGCAAATATAACTCTATGTCTAAACCCATATGCCATGGTATGTTACCGAGAAGGACAAAATATACTCGAGTCATATAGATCGGGAATCGAATCCACGACCTCTACGTTAAGAGCCGTGCTTTAAACCACTGGACCACGGAGGTATTCAAATAACCAGTATAAAGTCCTTATAATCCAACCACAGTAAATAGTAAATAATAGTCGACGAAATGTAAATCCCGTAGTTAATGTTTCTTGTTCCTCAAGTCATTATCAAGACAATGGGCTCTCGCTAAACCTGATGGACGGTCATTGTAGGCCTTACTATTTAGGTTGGATGGTTAATAGTGGGATTATGAGGGAAATGGAAATGTGTATACCTAGTAAAGCTTGGGACTATAGCTTCTTTAGAGGAATATAGCTTGGTTTTTTTAAAAGAAATAACTAGGTACATAATAATTGAAGTGTTATTTATTCGTATAACTGCACTAGCAGTTGACTTGATGATGCCCGTAACGGCATAATTTTTAAAAAGTAATATTGTACTAATTATTCGTTTGAAAACTAGGTTTTTTATCAATTGCCTACTCAATAGCATTTAAAGCAACTGAATTGGATAATAATTTCTACCATCTGCAGCCGGAGATATGCCATCCGAGTTGCCACAAATAATAACTACCAATACAATTCCGACCCCTCGTTTGAGAACCATTGTGGCACAATCGTCGTCGTGGCAACGGAGTGTATGACAAAGTAGCAAAGTATCAAAGTATAATTAGTGTCTAAAGGCTTTATCACACTGGCGATGAGACGTAGATCAAGTCGTTTACATGAAATTGTTTTTAGCCATCATTCTTTAAAATCAGCTGATTTAACTGCAGTAAGCTTACTGCTGGAAAATATTCTGTTTTTTAATTTTTTTTGTCCAAAAACACTCGGTAGACGTGAGATAGTACTACTTAATTTTCTTAGAAAATTTTGCTGTTAACTGGCTTGCAAACATAACCCGACCATAAAAAGTAAGTACGCAATCTCATTATGTATCAGTTTCTGTGTTAATACATTACCCGCGTACATAATATTATTATTACACTAAATAATTGGTAAATCCGCGTTCCTACGGTTCTCGTAGCTCTACGTAGCAATATACGGTTTTCGTAGGTCACCGTAGCAAGCTACGGATCTCGTATCTCTGCGTAGCGGGCTACGGCTCACGTGGGTCTACGTAACAAACTACGGTGACCGTAGGTCTGCGTAGCATGCTACGAGACATGTAGCAAAACGTAGCAAGCCACGGAACACTGAGAAGCAAACGTAGCAAGCTACGGTGACCGTAGCTAAGTTTATCATGCTACGATACACGAATGAAAACTTAGCAAAGCTAGCTTACTGCCGCACTCAGGGTGGAACATTAATTACTTAAGGGCCATTTTCACCACTTCCTGATAAGTGCCGAATAGGCTATCCACCACTTAACTTGACAGATGAAGTATGGAGAATCTGTCAAAAAAGTTGTGAATTGCCTATTCGGCACTTTATCAGAAAGTGGTGAAACATGCCCTAAATGTAATTTATTCAAAATTTTGACACAAACCCCATACATTATCTGTCAAACTCTTCATTAAATTGAAGGTTAATCATAATTAAATGTCTCTGAGTACGGCAGTTAGTAATATTATTGTCTTTTCTCCTTTCTCATGTTGTCGAACGACGTTTATTTATTTTCTTGGTCGGTTCTTGATGATTTTATGTATGTAAGTTTGAATGCACCTTAAACGTCGTTAAGGGAAAGCTAAGTAGCAAAAGTTTCGTCGCCCGGTACCTATTGATATCAACAATTGCTTTTCAATGTTAAAACTCATCAATAAACTTTTAATAAGCTGTATTATTTGACAGTAATATTTATGTTGCCGCTCAATTAAAAAAATATATACAGCCGAATGTAACACATATAAGAGGTTCTCGTCCATTTTGGAAGTAGGTAGAAAAAATTGAAAATATTATAGGTCCTTTTCCTATTTCAGACTGATTCTAAAGTCCATCAATAATAATAAATTTATCCATTAATGACTTTAAGTGCAGTTACAGTTAAGTTTGTTGTTTTCTGTGATTATTATTATGTCGCCTCGTCTAGTTATATTGTTAACTGACCCTTAAACAGAAAAAGATGTTAAACATCTCATTTTAAAGTAAAGTAAATAATTAAAATTAACGCTAGTTAACTCCTTTGTAACGAAGAGAGCATTTTTCAAGTTTATCCTTTGTGTTACGGGAAAAATTTTAAAGCAGATCTTCTTTTATTTTTACGCCTTGAGTTGAATGTTCATAATATTATTTAGTTTGTTAATTACATACGGTCTTACCACAAAAGATTTAGATCTTTTGTAGTAAGACCATAAGATGTTCTTATGGTCTAATATTCATAAGATGTTTAAACATCTATTGAATAGTTGTTTTGACACCATTATGTACTGAATTTTTTTCTAATCAACTGTTCAACAGGTGTTTAAATCTTTTGTAGTCAGACCGTTAAGGGGATACACCAAGGGCTAGAAAATTTAAAAAAAAACTTGTAATATCTATTGCTGTCTCCCTTACCTCAAGCCTATACCGCACAGCGCGATAGAGACAACTGCAGAGGGTCAACGATTCGTTGTCCTCTGATTCCTTCTCCAAAACTTAACTGATTTAAGTACTTTTTTCATATAAAAATTAAAGCAAGGCTTGAGCTGTGTTCCTATGTTTTATTTTTTTTGTATAATATGAATCTATTGAAAATTCAACTTGGCATTAGTTATTTTCTTCAATTTAAAGAGGATACATATTCGACCGAACATCCTTGGCTCAACCGATTTAAATGAATTTTTAGTATGGAGATACTTTAAGACGTGGGAAAGGATACAAGATAGTTTTGTTGCGGAAAAATTAACGGTTTAACCCACCGTCTCACGCGATAAACGAATTTTGGCGCAACGGAGAATCTAGTATAATATCTTTTTTATCCTCCTTTCTTTAGGAGCAACCAGTCTATGAAAATATATTAATTTATTATTTTTAAAGAACAAAAAAATCTACTCAGAAGTATCAATGTACTCAATGAAAACATCTTCTTATTGATCTTATTTAAAAAATAAAAACATCCTTTTTAAATCATTTACACTAGAGTAAATATTGATAGGGTATAAAACACCCTTAATCTGGTAAGCTCTCACGGCTCGAGTACACTCGAACGATCTGATGGTGATGTGTATGGGGTGTGAAGATTATATGGGGTGGGTATTTGATGTTTAAAAAATATGGTATTAGCTAGGGATTAACTATCAAAAATATGTATCTTCCTTTAAATGTTCAGAATATATCTTGTGAATATTGAAAATATTAGCATATTAAGTGTATCTGGTAGATTGTATAAAATTATTGATTGTATATTGAAATTATGACGTATTGCACAAATTATACATTTCATAGAAACCGGCCAAGCACGAGTCAGAGTAGCGCACGAAGCAACAGAACAGAACAATACATAATTTGAAAATAACATTTTCTGTTGAGCTTTCACGGTTTATGAAATTGCAGCCTCAAACAGACTGACGGACAGACAGAGGGAGAGAAAATATGGTCCAGTTTCTACCTTAGGCACATAATATAATATAATAGTGCCTTGGGTATGAAACTCTAAAAACACTGTCGGTCTTACTACAAAAGATTAAACATCTGTTGAAAAGTTGTTTTGACACCATTATGTACTGATTTTTTTTCTAATCAACAGTTCAACAGGTGTTAAAAATCTTTTGTAGTAAGACCGTAAGTTTTTAACCTTTACTTAAGGTAAAGTAAGGGTTAACTGAACATAAGTAGCTAAATCAAAACTTATCTGGTGCAAACAATATTTGAATGGAAAGTTGAAGAGCTCAGTTTGGTATGTTCGTTTTCTTATTTGGAACAAGCGATGCAACAAACTTCTCTTTGAACCCGTCGACAGAAGCAAAACGTTTGCGATTTTATTCACGATTTATTATTTGGGACATACCTACTTTATAAAATATTATAAACTTTTAAAATAATGTTTATTCGATGGCTGTTAATGTGAAAAACATTGCAATAATTTTTAAGCTAATAATATTGCGACCTAAAAAACAAACTTTTTAGGTACTTATATAATTAACATAATGATAATCATAGTAATATATTATTATGTCTGCCTGTTTATCTGATAACTCTTAGGAGTCTTCAGTCTTCGCTCCAAATCCGTCGAACCAGTTTTGATGAAATTTTTTATAGATATTAGAGACTTTCAGTAAGTACTCAAAGCATAATAACAATAAAAACCGGCCAAGTGCGTGTCGGGCCACGCGCAATGTAGGGTTCCGTAGTACCGCTAGATTTTGAAAATTTTTGTATGGTCAATGAATGTACATTTATAACATGTTTTACACTACTAACAACATCATCTCAGTTACTTTCAAAGGAATTTGAACGAAAAGTTCCTTTATACTTCGCCGAATACATTTTTTTTAGTTGATCGAATATTACTCAATAACTTATGAAGTATTCTTAGCCGTGATAGTTTTCCTTTTAAATTCAGCATATTTTCTACTCCCGTGAATTTTTTCACATTTCCAAAAGCAACCGTTTAGCTGGTAGAAGGGGGCACACTGGACTCTAACGATTTTTTCCACTTTAAAACTTAATATTTCACAAATGGATCCCTAAATCGGAAAATGATCTATGAATACTCATAATATTTTTTAAAAAACTATCCAACGACACCCCACACGATGGGGTGGGCGCGAAAAAAAAAATTCAACCCCGCTTGATGTGTAGGGGAGGTACCATAAAAAAATATTTTTGAAATATTTTATGTACCATTTTGTTGGCACTATTAATATGTGTATTCATGCCAAAATACAGCTTTGTAGGTCCTATAGTCTCTGAGCAAAACCGCGGACGGACAGACAGACAGACAGACGGACGGACAAACCGAAATTATAAGGGTTCCTTGTTGACTACGGAACCCTAAAAACGGTTTCTGAAACGACATACGACGATTTACGTAAATTTATCTCAAAGAATTAGAGAGTAACATTTATTTGTTTGGTAGTATTTAATTTGTACTAAATGATAATATTACACTCAAACTATTTACGGCTTCGACGTTGTTAAGCACATGCTACCAACCAGGTCTAGTAGATGTCTACCAGCTTGTTAGTATCCTCTACGTAGAATATTTTAATTATTTGGTAGAAGAAAACGTAGAAATCCCAACAACGGCAACTAATAAACTAACTTCATTAAATAACGCGAGCGAAACTCGCCCGGTGCGAGTTAGAGAGTAAGGAACGAGTGGATAAGGTATAAAATTATCTCCCTTGATATCAAGAAACTCTTGAGTATTCTAAAATGATTTCGTGTGTAAATAAATACTATTGTAAGTCTTAAAGCTTGAAATTATTGCGCTCTGCATAAATAATTTATTTCACCATTTGCAAACTCAGAAATATTATTCAAAAGTATTTTATTGGTGCGTTATTTATTATAATCCTTAGGCTAACATTCTCCATCAACAAAATATATTATTATTATTGTCATTTAGACTAGTCGTCGATTAAGAACTTCGATTGTGATTGATATTAATAAAATATTTTTAGCATAATATGATATTAAAGCCATGTACATACAGGAGGGCCGGTCTAATCTGATAAGAAATACTGCAATAGAAACTCAATTGACGGTTTATTGCGGTCGTTAGGCATTCGGATATTCGAAAATCCAGATAATCGATATGAAAAAAGCGGGTTCGATTAGTATGTACTAAGTAATCTGAGAGCCGGATAATCGAGCTTCCACTGTATGTAATATTAAAAATAAACTATACCTCCTCCACGATTACCACATCAACGTGCCAGGCGTTATAGTTTGTATGAGAGCGACGTCACCTGATGTTGTGAACTTCCCGGCGTTAATAGGGACAAACTTCGCCGGGAATTGAATTTCATCAATGCCACAAATATACATACACCATTATCGATATTGTCGCGATTCATCAATGTAGGATATCGATAAGACGATAGAGTATAATATTATGTCACTATGAAATGATAAAATCTTCAGAATAAGTCCATGTAATACTTAATATTATAAATGTAAAAGTCTATCTGTCTGTATGTCTGTCTGTCTGTTACCTCTTCTCGTTCAAACCGCTGTACCGATCTAACTGAAATGGGGTTTGGGGATACTTTGAGTCACGTGAAAGTACATAGGATACTTTACCTAAAAAATGAATGGTTCCCGCAAATTAAGGACGCTATTACAAATATCAGCGATTTTCCGGTACCCTATTAAAGAATTAGGAGTCAAACTGCGAGGATATTTTGGTTTCAAATGAAAGATAATATATTCATCTCCACAACTGTACCATAAAAATTCTATAGCCGCATACAAAATTTTCACATAAAATACGTTTTAACCATCACAATAATCGCAAAATATGAAAAAAATGGGGTCTGATTAGGTACCTTAATATCTAAATACACTGAACTGAGGAAAATAAATATACAAAAAAATTGTTGCTTATTTAGTCCTCTATAAAGTCCGCTAAAAATTTTATATAAAAATAAACAACTTTTCCAGTTATAAGAAAAATAAGAAAATTTCTCAAATTTTTTCATACATTTTCGCCATATCAAGAACGCGGCGAGCGTCGTAACCGCCACTGTACAAGGCGCGCTAATATGAATCTTATTTTAATGTCATTAACGTCGATATTCGTACTGACAGACATCCGACCTGCTAATTCTCCGGTTGGAGCATTCTGAAGGCGCAACACAGTTTTGGGCGTCATCTAGTAATCTAAAGCTGTATAAGAAATTAGTAAGCTGACGAGTTTATTTAAATGCGGTAATCTCACCATTTACTAGACTGATTTTAATGTAATTTGGCACAGACATAAACTATTGGGAAGGACAAAGTGTTTTTGCAGGAGATGTACGATTCTGAATAACCCGACCAAGATACGTTGATCCGCCATCTGCCCATGAATTAGCTGTTTCTCTGATGGTACATTAGACCTAACATAGGATTTAACCTGAACTGGTAATATGGTGTCGTAACACTAACTGTTAGCAATGAGAGCTGGTAAACAAGCCCAATTGGCTTGTAGTGTCGTAGCCAAAATGTTTGTTAACAATCACCAAAACACACATTGGAAATCAGACCATATAACTATAACACTAAGGTTTAAAATCCAACAGACGTAAAGTTATATTTCAGGATAACACGGCACGGTAAATCAAACCTTATAACTATTCTCCTAGGGCTTAAACTTCAATAGATACAGGGTAATATTTCAGGATAAATGATACAGTAAACTAAAACCTATCGTCATAAACTTAAGGTTTAAATTCTAATGCTGTTGCATCCGCAATACTCTGGTATTACGTGTATGATATAAGCGAGTTTCCAATCTTTGTTTAAGCTTTTTGTTTATGAATTGTGGGTATTGTAGTTTTGTTTCCAGGCAATCAGCTAGTTCATCATTACCATTATTGTCGTCATCATTATTATTATAATTACATCTTATTATTACACTCTCTTTCATCTTAATGACAAAATCCTCTGGCATCCTCTGGTACTTAAATTATTAATTATTTTTTATTGTTCGCTAAACTAAATATTCAAAGTAGAGTTCAAGAGAGATTAATATTTTAAAACAAAAAATTATAACCGCCTTCCAAGTTCCAAGGTAAACATAAAGTAATTAATTATTCTTAAATAAACTAAAAAGTATTAAATAATTTTTATTCTGTACTCAGTATTTCTGTTTTCAATCTTCATTATTTTAAAGTCGGTACCAGTAACTAATCGCCAGTTCTATGACAGAATGTAACTGCTACTACGATTGGTCTCAGTTAGCGACGCAGTTAACAGCATACAGTTCTAATTTCTAACGCTGTCGAATTATCGAATGCAAACTGTCTAAGTACCTTGTTAATTCTATTTTACGGCAAGCAGCATTGACCACATTTTAGATATCTATAGAATCATCCCTAACGCTTATTAAACCAACCCTAAAATGCCTCCACAAACACATTCGCGCTAATGTATGCGGTGTATTTGCTTTAGCTGTTCAGTTTGGAAATTATAATTGTGTTTATGGAATTTGAAATTGGAATTGATTTGTGCAGTTCTTGAATTTCGAACACATTTCAAACATTATTAGCTGTGCATTGCATGTCTAATGTGATGATTAAAGACTTCTAAACTGTTCAACTTTTCTGATAACTTTGTAGTAATAATCATTTTATGTGTAAATGTTAATTTCACATACATTTCGGTATAATATCGAAGTATACATAATATTAGAATATTATATTATAGTCTAAGGTTAGTTATACCTTCAGAACTGGAACTCCTAAAGTAACCGCGACCTCAACTCCATAGTTGCTGGTCGTTCTTACCTCTATGAGGTCAAATACAGACAAAAGTTTAGCTTTTTAGGACCACCAAGACACAGGCTCTGCCTAGTTTGGGGTCCATTGCAATTTGTATGGCTTACATAACTAAAAACAAGATTGTATATTAAAACAATTTAATTAGACATTTGAGTGTAAACATATTATGTTACTGTTACGTGCTGAGGTTCGATGATTCGGAGAAAAAGACCTGGTGACTCTTGAAGACTTTTATTTGCACTACACTTAACACTTACACTACACTTACACACACTAGATCACTATGTCTAAACACTAAGCACTAGGTCCAAACACTATGCACTAAGTTCAAACACTAAGCACTATCACTGGTTCACTCACTAAGTCACTTGTTTCTCACTTCCGAAGTCGCTTTGATTATCGCTCACTCGAAAACATTCGAAGACTGGCTCCCGGCGTGTTTACCTGCCCTATTTATACGGGTCGAGGCGAGCTCTAGACCGTGCGAGAATATTCCACAACATGTAAACAATCGTGGGAAAATTCCAGAGTGTACGCGCAAATAAACAAAAACATGCAAGTAGCGGCATCTGGTATTGAATAGGGGATTTACGCTGTCTGTGATGGTTTCGCCTGGTTGCCGCTAGATGACACTACGTGTCCGCATTCGTAACACTACTCCCCTCTTAGAGATGCTCGTCCCGAGCATCATTGTTACTGCCATGGTAACGCGCCAGACGGTCTATGTGTACCACTTTGAATGTCCCTCTTGGTTGCTTTTGAATCCTATAAGTCACATCATTCAATCGGGTAACCACTTTGTATGGGCCGTCCCACTTGGTCTGCAACTTTGGAGATTTCCCTTTTCGACGAGTTGGGTTATGCAGCCACACCAGTGTCCCTTCTTCGAAGCCGCTCGTGTTCGATTTCCGGTCGTATCTGGTCTTCATGTTCTCACTTGAATGTAACCCATTCTCCCGAACCATGGCGTGTATATAGCGCATCTTTTCCCTCAAATCGCAGACATAGTCTTGTACGGTCTTTGGTTCCTCCGGTGACCCTCCTGTCAAGAGGTCTACTGGTACTCGTAGTTCTCTACCGTAATTGACATATGCCGGGGTAGCCTTTATGCTCTCATGCTCGGCGGTACGGTACGACAGAAGGAAGAGCGGTATGTACTTGTCCCAATCCTTTTGTTTTTCATCTACCAATTTCGCCAAATGCCTCTCAAGGGTCTGGTTAAATCTCTCAACCATTCCATCAGACTGTGGATGGTACGCGGTGGTCCTCGTTTTATGCATTCCCAAGATTCTGCACACTTCCTGGAAGACCTGCGATTCGAAATTCCTGCCCTGATCGGAATGGATTTCCAGAGGCACACCAAAGCGAGATATCACTTCTTCCACAAGCTTAGAAGCAACTGTCGTAGCTTCTTGGTTTGGTATGGCGAACACTTCAGGCCACTTGGTGAAGTAGTCCATGACGACCATGAAATACTTGTTTCCCGACTCCGTTACAGGAAATGGCCCAGCTACATCAACTGCAATTCGTTCCCACGGTGCGCCAACGTTATACAACCGCAGGTTCCCACGGCTCCTGGTTTGTGGTCCCTTCACTGCAGCGCAAGTAGTACATTTGCGGCACCAATCCTGCACGTCATCTCGACAATGCAACCAGTAGAATCGTTCCCGCACTTTTGTTAACGTCCTCTTGACACCTAGATGACCTCCTGATACGCCATCGTGCATTTCACGGAGAATATCTGGTACTCTCGCTCTTGGGACAACTATCTGAAGATGGAACTCTCTGCCGTTAGTCTTCTCCCATTTCCGGTAGAGTATTCCGTTTTGAAGTACCAGACTCTCCCATTGCGCCCAGTACGCCTTAGTGACAGCGCCCGTGGGTGCAACCTCACTCCAGATTGGTTTTACATCACCCCGTTTCTTCCATGTGATGATGTGCCGAAGGTCGTCATCTGTTTCTTGAGCCTCTCTCGTAGCATCATTCTCCCATGGGCCCAAAGGACTTGTTCTCGTTAACTTTATTGTCACTTCATTAGATTCCTGCTTAACACAATGTTTGCAGTCTTCTGAACACGGCCTTCGTGAGAGTGCGTCGGCGTTCCCATGCGACTTTCCGCTGCGGTGTTCGGTCTTGAAGTCGTACTCCTGGAGCTGCTCAATCCATCGTGCTACTTGACCTTCTGGGTTCTTGAATTGCAGTAGCCACTTCAAGGCTGCGTGATCAGTTCGCAGTAAAAACTGTCTGCCGATGAGGTATTTGCTGAAATGTTGTAGCGTCTTTACAACAGCCAAGAGTTCTCTTCTTGTCACACAGTAGTTTCTCTCTGGCTTGGATAAAGATTTGCTGAAATATGCAATTACAACTTCTCTTTCACCCTGTTTTTGAGATAACACCCCTCCAATGGCTGTGTTGCTTGCGTCCGTGTCGACTATAAACTGACCTTCAGGTTGTGGATACCCCAGGATTGGTGTTTCACACAGATGTTTCTTCAGTTTCTGAAAAGAATCTTCAGTAGTCTCGTCCCAGATAAACTGTCGTTTGTCTTCTGTCAGCCGGTGTAATGGCTTGGCTATCTCCGAGAATCCCTTAACAAAACGCCTATAGTAGGAGCATAGGCCGAGAAATGCTCGCACTTCGGTTTTGTTCTTGGGGGTTGGCCAATTTTGAACTGCTTCCAGTTTCTCCGGGTCCGTCTGGATTCCATCACTGGAGATAACATGGCCGAGATAATTGACCTTACTCCTGAATAATCGACACTTTTTCGGATTCAACTTTAGCTTGGCCCCCTCTATTTTGGCGAAAACTCGTTCTAAGTTTCGCAAATGGTCCTCGAAGTCGCGGCCAACAATGATGACATCGTCCAAGTAGACTAAGCAAGCCTCTCCAACTAAGCCTGCTAGTACACACTCCATAAGTCGCTCAAACGTGGCAGGTGCGTTGCACAATCCAAAGGGCATGACGTTAAACTGCCATAAACCTTTACCGGTGGAAAAAGCTGTCTTCTCCTTGTCTTTTGGATGAATTTCCACCTGCCAGTATCCAGATTTCAAGTCCAGGGTCGAAAACCATTTCATGCCACTCAAGGTATCCAGAGTGTACGCGCAAATAAACAAAAACATGCAAGTAGCGGCATCTGGTATTGAATAGGGGATTTACGCTGTCTGTGATGGTTTCGCCTGGTTGCCGCTAGATGACACTACGTGTCCGCATTCGTAACACTACTCCCCTCTTAGAGATGCTCGTCCCGAGCATCATTGTTACTGCCATGGTAACGCGCCAGACGGTCTATGTGTACCACTTTGAATGTCCCTCTTGGTTGCTTTTGAATCCTATAAGTCACATCATTCAATCGGGTAACCACTTTGTGGGCGTGGGTTCGAATCCCACTTCTGACACCAGTTGTTACGTGCTGAGGTTCGATGATTCGGAGAAAAAGACCTGGTGACTCTTGAAGACTTTTATTTGCACTACACTTAACACTTACACTACACTTACACACACTAGATCACTATGTCTAAACACTAAGCACTAGGTCCAAACACTATGCGCTAAGTTCAAACACTAAGCACTATCACTGGTTCACTCACTAAGTCACTTGTTTCTCACTTCCGAAGTCGCTTTGATTATCGCTCACTCGAAAACATTCGAAGACTGGCTCCCGGCGTGTTTACCTGCCCTATTTATACGGGTCGAGGCGAGCTCTAGACCGTGCGAGAATATTCCACAACATGTAAACAATCGTGGGAAAATTCCAGAGTGTACGCGCAAATAAACAAAAACATGCAAGTAGCGGCATCTGGTATTGAATAGGGGATTTACGCTGTCTGTGATGGTTTCGCCTGGTTGCCGCTAGATGACACTACGTGTCCGCATTCGTAACATTACTTTTGGAAAACTCATTGTAAAATGTTGTGTTATGTAATGGTTCAGAAATAAATAAAGAAAATTAAATTATAAAATTATATAAAGTGACGAAAATCTGGCTGTCGCCGGTCTTGGGCTAAAATTTCTCTTAAGTAGGTATAGTATTTGATTTGCATTTGAACCACATTGACATAAAAGCGGCGCGTCATCGTTCTTACTAGATTTTAACGTAACATTTCTTGTTTCAAGAAGGAATCGACCCCATGACCACTGAAGTATAATAAATTATAGAGTCCAACCACTGGACTATAATTATTATAGAGGCGTTAATGCTTTAAGTGATTCAAATCCAACTAATCCGATTCAAAACTTGGAAGAGAGTGGCGTGAAATCACATATTGGACAGCTATTCAGAAAATATACTTTTATTTCGATTTGAAATACTAGTGTCAAACTAAAATCCTTAGATATAAGGCGGTCGATCGGTGCTGGGTAGAGATATAAGAAAATATAGAGAGCCCGTTATGATGTAACAGTGTGAATAGCATAGATACAGCGTGTCAAAAAAGTAGACCACCATTTTTGTAGGCATCACATGAAAAGTATAAAGATATCATTGAATCAAATATAAAATGTGTTAGGGTGATAATAATATTTAAAATGTACAAAATATTATGTTGTCTACATGTGGGTAAATATGAGGCGAAAAAGTCACCGTTTGATCGTTATTAAGTACCATTATAAATTTAAAAAATGTGTTAGTAACATAATATTTATTATTAAATTTTAAATTTCTCTTAATTTTTTTTAATTAAAGCCCAAATATTTTCAAATATCACACCAATAATATAATTAATAATATTATTATAAATAACACCTGAAATATCACTGTTGCCATATCTCCCCGTTTCCCCAGTCTTGGTCGTTCGCCAGAGAAAATTGTATTTCCAAATCCGACTATTCTTTGCATGCTATTTTGACTTCACATCCGTGATGGTGAGTATTAAAGTTCAATAACTATGGGCGACTGCACATTACTGGTGCAAATAAATATTAAGCTGATAGAGTTTAAAGCTGTTACTGATTTTTTCTTTTTTTAAATAAAAACTTTTTAATCAGCGTTGTGCGGCGTTGTGGTATGGGTAAAAATGTTAAGCTCGCGTGTGGTTACGTGACAAAAAATTAGAAGGAAAGTAGTAGACCACAGTGTAGTAGTAGTAGTAGTAGTAGTAGTAGTAGTAGTAGTAGTAGTAGTAGTAGTAGTAGTAGTAGTAGTAGTAGTAGTCTGTAGTAGTAGTAGACCACGAACTATACATAGAGATACTACGTATGAGTAAATTGCCGCGTAGGAGTGAAACTCATGAAAGTAATCTATAACCATACTAATATTATTAATGCGAGAGTGTGTCTGTCTGTGTGTGTCACCCCCAAATCGCTGAACCGATTTTGCTAAAATTTGGTATGGAGAAACCCGGAGTCCCGGGAAAGGCCATAGAATATTTTTTTTATTCTAGAAAACTATTTTGGTTAATTTTCCCGACCGCTTAAGTCCGGCTGTGATTCTTTTCTCTAACCACTTTCCTCCGAGTAGCCAACCCATTGGAAGGCTACACTTTTTATACTGAAGTGAAGAATAATAATTATAATCGTCTCATAGGTTACTGTATTTTATTGACGGAACCGCAAAAGCAGCATGCATAATTGAAATCGCGTGAAATTATTAAAAACGCTCTACAATTTTGAGATTTTTCCCGCCCGAAGATCAAAAAAAAAAAAAAAATCAAAAATGTTTATTTTACACTTTAAACTTAAAACTTAACAAATTAAGCAGATGTTGGGACCACCTGGTAAGTATTATATACTTGTATTAGGCAGCCCCGCTCTTCCATAAAATATAGCATACATAATAATATTTAACTATGATTTAATAGGTAAGTAAACATTTTTTTTTTTTCTTAACAAAAATGAAATCGAGGAAATTACATGCCAGTATGGTATACAGTATACTATTACATTGTGTATGTGTGTATGTATATGTGTATGTATGTGTGATTGTGTGTATATATGTGTGAATGAAAAATTAATAATATATTAGATTTTTATGATTTTATAGGGGAGAGTAGAGCAAAGATTTGAGAAATAATATATTGCAATATATTAAGTTGTAATATATTGCAATATAAATTCAGTCTCCTCGTACGACAGACTTAATAGCCAATGCAGAATTGCATTTTTACATTTATGTAGATTTTGTGGGTAAATAAGATATTTATCTAGTTTATTATATATATGGACAGACTGTGAAAAATACTGCCTTTGAGCGAATTTTGTGCGAACTTTTGGTGGTGTAGCTGCTTTTTCTGGTCTTCTTTTTTTATTATTTTCCTCGGTTTTATATGGCAATGTTTTATGGAGTCTTAGGGTGCTATTTAAAATGTAGAGTTTCCTGACCGATAACAGTTGGCAAGATTTATAAAGGTCGTCAGTTGGGTGACGGAAAGACCTGCGGTACATGACTTTTATAAGACATCGTTGGCTCCTCTCAACTTCTAGAAATTTACTTTTTGCTGCACCACCCCAGATCGAGACACAGTAATTTAACAAAGATTGTACTAGAGCAATGTAAACTAGTTTAATTATTTTATATGAAGCTACGTATCTAAGTTTCCTGAAAATCCATGTCATTTTTCTAATTCTATCGCTTGTATAATCAATTTGTCGGTGCCAATTTAGGTTTTGATCTAAGTGTACTCCGAGATACCTAGTTGACATTACTTTATTTATTGTACTACATGAGCAGTTCGTTACAACGTTATTTGAAACTAAGCATTGGTGAATTTTTTTAAATTATAGTTATTTTTAGGTTGCGTTTTACTATTTATAGTGAAACAGATGTAATATGTCTTGGCAACATTAAGAGTTAGGAGGTTGTTGGCCAACCATTGTGACACTAATATAAGACCATCTTCAGCGCTTCGAAAAACTGATTCCCATGTCTTGCCTTTGAAGGTAATTGCAGTGTCGTCTGCATAGGATACCACTCTTCCATTTTTTAAACTTAAATTTGTAAGTGAATTTATATAGATTAGGAAGAGGGTGGGGCCAAGAACACTACCCTGGGGAACTCCAAATTCAACTACAGTCTCCTCACTGGTATGATTTTCAATTTTCACTTGCTGTTTCCTTCCCTCTAGATAGTTAGCAAATAGTCTTAGAGGTGTACCTCTGACACCTATACTATCTAGCTTACGTAAAAGTTTAGGTATAGATACAGTGTCAAAGGCTTTTTTTAAGTCTAGGAAAACAGTCAAGCATTTGTTTCCTGTATCTAATTGTTGCGAAATATCTTTTGTCAAAACCTGAACTGCATCTTCAGTGGACTTATTACACCTAAAACCAAACTGTGAGTCTGATAGAATACCAAAGGTTTCCAGGTAGCTACGAAGTCTTTTATTCATAAGTTTTTCGATAATTTTAGATATTGCCGGTAGTATTGAGATGGGTCTATAATTATTTATGTCTGTTTTCTCACCAGATTTATGTACAGGCGTGATTAAAGATTTTTTTAGGTATGTTGGGAATACGCCTTGTTTGAAACATAGATTTGTCAAATGGGTTATTACTGGTACTACAATATTCCTCGCTAATTTAAGGAAATGAGTAGAGATACCATCCCACCCAGGTGCACTGCTGGACTTTAGACTACTAAGGACGCTGTCTACTTCTTGGGGATCAGTGTCTAACAGTACAAAAGATGACATCATATTTGATTCGGACACTGCTTGAGATCTGTCTGTTTGTAAGTTGGTATTTACGCTCTGAATATTGCCAGCTAGGTTTTTTCCAATGCCAGCAAAAAATTTATTTATATGATCAACGGATTCTTTGGGAGTTTCCTTTAAACGTAATAGTTCTGAATTGGGTGTTTTATTAGTGTTTAAATTAGTAATATTTTTAATTGCTTTCCACATTTTTTTAGTATTTTTAGCTGATTTGTCTATTTGTTCTTTATCATACTCATGTTTAAGTTTATTTATAAGGTTGTTACAAAAGTTTCTATATCGTTTATACGTTAATTTCATGATTTCATTGTTAGGATCTTGTCGTAGTTTGTATTGCAATCTATTTCTGTTTTTAATGCATCTTAAGATGCCGGGTGTAATCCAGGGCTTTAAAATTATATTAGATCTTGATTGACTTTTTAAAATTTTGCTACTGTTAAGTGATTCAGTGAGGCACTTTGTTAATTTTTCTATAATAAACTCCGGGTTTTCGCTTATCAATAATTCAGAGAAATCACATTCCATACAAATAGCCATTGCTTTATTATAATCAATAGTTTCAATAGTTTTAGCGTTATATTGTTGTTTCATTTTACCTATTTGTATAAATACTGTATAGTGATCAGTTATTGTAGTGTTTAAAATTCCTACATATGGAATGTACTTATTATGGTTCAGTTTAATCATAACGTGATCTAGACAGCTATCAATCCTAGTTGGGAAAGTGTGACCCGGGAGGAAACCATGGGTAGACAACATGTTCAGATAGTTGATCCTATTTGTGTTTTCGTAGGAACTATCTGTCGGTTTGCTAATTAAATTAATATTTATGTCACCTGTTATAAAAATGTTATGGTGTGATTTTAAAGAGTCTAAGTTAGCGCTTAAAGAATCAATAAATTTAGCTGCATTACTATTTGATGGAGATCGGTAAATACTTAATATGATTTGATCGTGAAGGTCTATCTGGATACATGTTGCTTGTTCTAATTTAATTTCAGACAAATTTGCTTTCAGGTTACGCTTAACGTAGACGACTACACCATCGTTTTGATTCAAATTGTATCTCGTTCCTATGGATACGTAGTTTTTTAGTATTGGTAGTGGTCTATTCGACTTAATTCTACATTCGGTAAAGGTTAAAACGTCTACTTCAAAATTTAAGAGCGAGTGCGTAGTTACGAAATCATTAAGATTGCTATAAATACTCCTTATGTTTTGAGAGATTACTGTAAGTTCACGATTATTTGTAATATTTATATGTTTAGATATGTCTTGTATATCACATTGAAAGCATTTACTAATTTGAAGGTGATCTATTTCTTTTATTCTTGTATAAGTGTTATCCATTAATAGGAAGTATTATAATGTATTTTATATAAGTAGCAAAAACTATAAGTATTATACAATTTGTAAAGTGTACAATAGCGATAAAAAGTTTTGTAATAATGCTGAGCAAGTTTTCTTTGGATAGCAAATCGTCTTTCCCATAGTAAATATGTATTTTTAATATATTTTTTATAATATTTAGTGTTTTTACCAGTTTATGTGATTGATTCCCCTTTTTATATACATAATATTTATGCAAGCAAGATAGTATTTTAGTTTCTTGTAAGTTAAAGTGGCATTTTAATATTTTGTAAAAGTTAGTATGTATGTAAGAGAAATTAGTGTCTGTGTTTGGCATGCGCATACAAAAATAACTTAAAAATATAATAACACAAAAATTAAAAGCTAACTTATAAATAACTAAGCAATAATCCGATAAGACAAGTGCTAGTCAAGCCGTGGCAAGCAGGTGAATTTGAGTTTCGCTGGTAACTAATATGATTTTTGAGTTTTCTTCCTTTCGGACGTAGACTTTTCCGTAAGCTGTCCAGCAGAATTTATAAGAGTGTGACTTAACCAGATCTCTAGCCAGAAAGAATAGTCTTGCAGCTTTAGCAGTTAGTTGCTCTGATACATAAATGGGCGTGTCCTCTGAGAAGCGATGTCCTAGGTGTCTTGCGCATAATTTCGATTTATTTTTTATGTTAAATGTTTTACACATTCTTATGAAATCATTTTTTAATATCGTTGAGGAAGTTTCTATAATTATAGGCGTATTTTTAATGTCCTCTTTTTTTCCACGCACTCTATAAATATCCTTGATATCAGATTTTTGTATTTCACAATGAACAGTTTTGGAGAGACTTATTACCATGTCAATAAGGTCCTCTTTCGTTTCATTGGATTTCTTAGGGACATTCTTTATTTCTAAGTTACTTTTACGTCTATCTTTCTGCAAGTCTTCTATTTTGTCTTCTAAAATAACAATATATTTTTTGTCCTCCTTTACTTGTGCCTCCAGCTTTGTGACTTTTTCTTGCAATTCCTTGTTTTGGGATGTCAAGAAAGATATAGAATTTTCGATATTTTGATTGGATTTCTTAATTTCTTGTAAAAGGTTTGAGTATTTCTGGAATTCAACATTTTGCGTTTTCATAAAAGTTGTAAACATGTTCTTCATTTCATCTCTTAAAGCAATAAAGTCTGAGCTCTGATCATCTTCTCTTCTTCTTTTTCCAGTGCGGGTAGTTATAAAATTTGGTGGAGTTTTATGTTGCGACATTTCAAACTCGGAGTCCGATAACGATTTATCCATATTGTCCATTTACACTAGGATATTATGAGTGTACAGGAGTAATACAAAATTTCAATATGGCCTCTAACAAGTTGACCTTCAATCCTTAGACGTCACCCTATCATAGATAGGGGGTGGAGCTTATTAAGTTGGGTGGTGTTTCAGGTGTTAAGATGGCGGAGTATCGGTCGCTCTGATAGGTAGGAGTATGCGCAAGCGCAGCTCAGATGTAGACGTCAAAGAGTGTTGGTAGAGGGGTGCGTGCTACGTACCAGGCGCTCAGGAGTATTTGGAGAGTCTTGACTCACGGTTAAAACGGCCTCCTCGCAACTTCTGCACTCCTATTTTTCTGACTTTAATTTTTGATTTAGTTTTGTATTTAATTTAAAAATAAAATAAACTAGCATGGATCTTAGACACAACTGCACTCTAGGGCGGTCCGGGGGGAAGAGGAGAAGAAAAAACCATAAACTATTTCGTGCAGAAGCTTATTGAGATTTCTCAGCAATGAAATTTGGACTCTGTTTCCTTGTAATAAGAGCTACATTAGTAATGACGGGGTGTTTTAAAAATTTAAAGAAATGATAATAAATTGTGTTGGCCCACAGCGCCGTACGGAATAATTAACGTAACATCGTGACGCACGTTTTCATTATGACCGTACCGCCTGTTATGTGGTAAGGTCAAAAGCGAGAAGATAAACCTATTTTGTTATGAAACAGATACACTGATCTCTATTATACAAGTACGCTAGATAGCCGATTCCTTTTGAAATGACAGCTATTTCTTGTGCCTATTTGAAGCGGAATCAGCGCCCCTATTATTCGGGTAGAGAACTAAATCTGACGTAAAAATGACGTTTGAAAGCCGCCATATTGGCGCTGATAGCAGTAGTGAGAGTAATTGAAACTAATACTAGTGATGACAATTACTGTTGTTATTGGTTGTTGTTGTATATCTTGTCGATGACAGAGATGTCATGTTGCCAGGACGACGATAATAAAACAGTCTGAAAAATTGCTTAGCGTTTCACTGACCTCAAGCACAATATTTAACAGTGGCGACGAGGATTTGGGACTATTTATCGGCTAGAACATTGTTAAAACTACGCGTATGGCACAATGTCGGGTTCTTTTGGAATATTACCCATTTTTGACCATCTCGCGCAAGACTGGAGGAATTTCAAGAGTCGCTTCCTTCAATGGTTAATTGCGAATGATATTAAAGACGCAAACGAGAACAAGCGACGTGCCGTATTGTTATGTGCTTTAAGTGAAAACACGTACAAACTGGCATGCGACCTCGCCTTGCCGAAAAAAATCGACGACGTAAGTTACGAGGAGATTGTATCGCTGCTGGACAAGCATTTCATCGCAAAGGTGCAAGGGTTCAGCGAGCGGTACAAGTTCTACGCGGCGACACAGCAGCCGGGCGAGACGCACGCGCAATGGGCGGCCCGACTCCGAGGGCTCACGGCCGACTGCAGCTTCAGCGACGTCGAGGAGGCGCTGAGGGATCGCTTTGTCATGGGCATGCTGGCCTGTCCAGAGAGAGCGAAGCTGTTCGAGCAGGACATCGCGACGCTGACCATGGCGAAGGCGGTGGAGCTGGCCGAGAGCGGACGGAGCGCGAGGGCAGCGGGTGCAGTCGTCGGCGGCGCCGGGCAGGTGTACAGCGTACGGCAGGGCGAGCGGGACGGCGGCGGCGCGGGCCCCGTCAGCGACGCCATGCAGGTCAACAGCGTGCAGCAGGACAGACTCAGCGGCAGCGACGCGGGGAAGTGCTCCGTGTGCGGCCGGAGGAACCACGTCTCTTCTCAATGTCGGTTCAAAAAATTCAGATGCAAGAAATGTAATAGACAAGGGCACTTACAAAAAATGTGTAAAAAATTACATTACATGGGAACCGAGGAGATAAACGGGGACGATGATGATTCCGATGGTGAGTTATTTATCATACGTTCCGAGCGTGGCGAACCTATGGCAGAATTAGTAAGTGTAGATAATGTTCAAATAAAATTTGAAATAGACAGCGGGTCGGCTGTCACCGTAATTTCTGAGGCTACTTATCAGCAATATTTTAGCAAAAAGCCGTTGTTACAAACGAATAAGCGTTTGTTTACGTACACCGGGGCTAAGATTGGCTGTATAGGTAAGGTACGGTTGGCGGTGACGTACGAGCGGAACACCCGCGAGCTCGACGTGTACGTGGTGCGGGGCGGAGGGCCGCCGCTCTTAGGTCGAGATTTCATTTCGTTGTTTAATTTACATTTGACAACCTGTCATTTTGTATCTAGTGTCAATAGTAGTGTACAGGATTTAGAAAGGCAGTATCCAGAGGTCTTTTCTGATAAGTTAGGAAAGTTCAATAAGTACGAGATAAAGCTCAGACTCCGGGATGACGCTAAGCCCGTATTTTTTAAAGCGCGTCCGTTGGCTTTTTCGCTGCGGGATAAGATAGGTGAGGAGCTGGAACGGCTGGTCAAGCTCGGCATTTTGAAGCCCGTCGAGCACTCCAGGTTCGCGTCGCCCGTGGTGCCGGTGCTGAAACGGAACGGTTCGGTGCGGTTATGTGTGGACTACTCTGTTTCCATAAACAAATTACTAGTCGTCGAGCACTACCCGTTGCCTACGGTGCACGAGTTATTTTCGCGTTTACACGGGGGCCAAGAGTTCACGAAACTGGATTTATCGAGTGCCTACAACCAGTTTGTCCTAGATGAAGATAGCCAGGAGCTCACCTGCATAAATACGCATCGCGGATTGTTTAAATATACGCGTATGTCATTCGGGCTGACAAGCGCACCGTCTATTTTTCAGCGCGCGATGGAGGGCGTGCTTGCGGGTATGGACGGTGTGTTATGTCTGCTCGATGACATATTAATAACCGCGTCCAACAGAGACGAACACATGCGGAGGATTCACGAGGTCCTCAAGAGGCTGCAGGACGCGGGGCTAACCTTGCAGAGGAGCAAATGTGAGTTTTTTAAGGACGAAATAAGTTATTTAGGGTATGTTATTAATAAACACGGGTTAAAGAAGTCGCCGGACAAGGTTAAGGCTATTGTTAATGCGCCTAGGCCCGATAATGTACAAAGGTTACAGTCTTTCTTGGGTTTAGTAAACTACTATAGGAATTTCGTTCATGGAGCTTCGTCATTGCTCGTTCCCTTGTACGAGTTACTAAAGAAGGGAACTAAATGGACTTGGTCGCAAGAGCACGAGTACGCTTTTACCGAAATTAAAAAGCGGCTGGCATCGGATCGGGTGTTGACGCACTATAATCCTAGCGCGAAACTAATATTGACGGTGGACGCGTCGCCGAGCGGCCTCGGTGCGGTGTTGTCGCAGGTGGGCGAGTCAGGGGCGGAGCGCCCTATCTCTTTCGCGTCTCGTACGCTCAATTCTGCCGAGAAGCGATACTCGCAGATCCAAAAGGAGGCGACGGCAATCATTTTCGGAGTTAGGCGTTTCCATCAATATTTGTATGGGAGAGCATGTCCGTTCACATTGCGGACAGATCACAAACCTTTGATTTCCATATTTGGGCCGTACAAGGGTATTCCGGAGGTTTCTGCTAATCGGCTGCAAAGGTATGCGATGTTTTTAAGTGCGTACAATTACAATATTGAGTATGTTAGGAGTGCCAATAACTGCGCCGACTATCTTTCTCGGGCCAGTTTGCCGGACGTCCAGCCGCTCGCGCCGGAGCCGGCCGACGCGACAGGCGTAGAGGACGATGTCGATAAGGCATCCTATATTAATTTTATAGTGAACGGGGACATGCCAGTAACTATAAGTAGAGTTCGCGACGAAACTCTAAAAGATTCAGTGTTACAAAAAGTAAAAACTTGTATATTCAAAGGCTGGCCTAAGGGAAATGACGACGACCAAATTAAACCTTACCGTTTATGCAAAGCCCAGCTGTCCTACGAAAATGGATGTGTAATGCGAGGGCATAAGGTAGTCATACCCGAGACGTTAAAAGCGGAAGTTTTAAAGGAGCTACACCGCTCTCATCTAGGAATGGTTAAAACTAAGGCTGAGGCTCGGGCTCGTTTATGGTTTCCCGGTATAGACGGTGCAATAGAGACCATGATCAGGACATGCGTGATTTGTTCACAGTTGCGACCATCACCGCCGCGCGTTTCGCCTGCACCGTGGTCGTATCCAAAACATGCTTTTGAAAGAGTCCATTTAGACTTTTTAGGACCAATTCATGGACGTACGTACTTAGTTATAGTTGATGCTCATACGAAATGGGTAGAGGTGCATCAATGCAGGAACACTGGTTCTAGCGAGGTAATAGACAAAATGTACGAGTACATGTCACGATTTGGGTTACCGAGCACTTTAGTGAGTGACAACGGATCGGGGTTTACGTCGTTCGAATTTCAAAATTTTTGTCGAAGTAATGGTATAGCTCACGTTACGTCGCCGGCATATCACCCCGCGAGCAATGGGCAAGCAGAGAGTTTTGTAAAAATTGTAAAAAAGGGAATCAAATCAGCTTTGTTGGTAACGGATAACGTCGAACGTCAAAAAATAATTTTGTTAAAATATTTGTTTGACTATAGGAATTCGGTACACTCTGCCACAGGTTTGTCACCGGCTCAAATGGTGTACGGTCGAAATTTAAAATGTCGCTTGGATTTAATAAAGTCTAGCTCACCCTCGGCATCGTCTTCATCACTTGTTAATAAAAAGCAGTGTTTGCAGAGTAGTGAAGAAGGACATAAAAGAGATGCGAGTTTTGAGCCAGGTGATGAGGTTCTGTACAAAAAGCATTTGAGTGGTAATAAGTTTGTGTGGGAACGTGGAACTATCGTAGACAAAATAGGAAAGGTTGTATATTTAATTTTTGATCATCAATCGTCATCTCATGTTAAAAAACATAAGAATCAGATAGTGTTGTATTCGAAAAGAATATGGCCTGCATTTGTAGACAATGCCCGAAATTCAGAGCCTGAGGAGTCGACGGGGGGAGACGAGAGTCATCAGAATGTTGATAATGATGGTCAGGTTCCGTCATCTTCGGACACTGTCAGCGGCCCTTTAACTTCGAGGAATCCTAACCGATTACTAAGAAACATTCCTCGAGTGGAATATAGAAGATATTTATAATTATTTAAGTTTTTAAGAAGTTGTTGTTTATTATGTTATTTTGTTTGTTTATTTATTTATATTCCCTTCTTTTGTGGGGGGAGAAATGTTGTATATCTTGTCGATGACAGAGATGTCATGTTGCCAGGACGACGATAATAAAACAGTCTGAAAAATTGCTTAGCGTTTCACTGACCTCAAGCACAATATTTAACAGTTGTGGTTACGTCAAATTTAGTTCTCTATCCGAATAATGGGAGCGCTGATTCCGCTTCAAATAGGCACAAAAAGCAGGTGTGTATCATCTATCCAGCCTACTTATATAATAGAAATCAGTGAACAAATACTATAAAGTAAATGCAGATACTATAAAGTAAAAGCAGATACTATAAAGTAATTAATACCCATTCGAGAGTTCAAATAACACAAAATTCTATCATTGTCTTTTCTAATTACTTCAAACTAACATCTATGGTAATAAAGGATGATTGCTATTGGGAAGTTTGTTTTTCTTTTCACAGGCAGGAGCCTTTAATTATTAAACGAAAACTCCGTATTAAATGAAATTTTTTAGTAGATTTTCGTTTAATACAACAATACTAATTATACCTTCTCATGATTTTTTACTTATTAAGCTACGTGTATTTAGTCAGTATTTTGTAAATTTTGCTTTGTTGTAATTGTTAAGTGATATTCGATGAATTTGGGTACACAAACTTGTGTACTATACAATATTAAATACGGTAGGGTCCTCAAAATATACGTATGATTTGCTTATTTGCTAACAAAAATATATTTGACGGAAGTCTCTCGATGGTTGACCACGAAAATTGAGAACCTTGGTGCTTGGCCCCTTATTAAAGGAAGAATAGGTAATATATTATTATTCTGTGCTACTGAATTTCGTATCACTTCCCGCCTAATATATTTTATCACCGTATAAACCTTCCCTTTTTTCCATAAGCCGAATCGGTTCAGTCTTCCCCGAGTTTTAGCAAAACTTAATATTTATTTACATATTATTATTATTGTGTAGATTAGGTGTTGATTTGTCCTTAAAATAATAATAAAATACAATAAACCACCTACCCTGGCTGGTACCCAGTCGAATTTTCATGTCTTGGTGGTTTTCTATCTTTTAGTCACCACTTTTCGTCCTATAAGTACTGTAATTAATAATTATTATGTGATGTGTGAGTGAGAGGTCAAAACTTACAAGAATATTTTACCTCAAAACCCTTTTAACATTAAACAATCATTTTATCATAAGAAGATAATTATTGTTATAATAAATAAAACGTGAACAAATATTTCGACCAGTTTTTTATTAAAATATGTCCGTGCTTTATGTAGTCTAACTAGTGACGAGTCCCTTTTTTAAGAGTCTTGAGTGTAGAATGCAATTTCCTTTAGGGCCAATCGCTTTGTGCCACTCGTGATTGGGGCACTGGGTTGGGGACACTCGAATATTTTATTATAAGTCCTAACCTAACTTAATTTGTGACTTTGTACGTATTTATACCAAAACATAATATTATATAAAATAATAACACAATGACACATAATATTATATACATAATTCACAACAGAGTGAATAAAAATTTTAAGAGAACAATCTGATCTCTTAAATTTTTTATTTAGTTATTTAGCAAAAATCTGAAAAATTACCAGATTTGATAATAAAACATTGCGAAACAATGTAATATTTAATTAATACTAGCTGTCCCGGTGAACTTTGTGTCACTTTAAAACCTTCCCTGGACTTCTACGAATATTTTAAGACTAAAATCAGCCCAATCCGTTCAGCCGTTTTCGAGTTTTATCGCGACTAACACATTTGAAAATCCATTTTATATATAGATAAGAGAAGATTATGATCGCAACTACTAACAATCCCATACACTTTCAATTTCCAACTTTGCTAGATCATAATATTATGAAAATCATCAAACGTAACAGTACTAAACTTGGAATTTGTACTGTTTGGGAAATGGCGCCTAATTGGAAAATGGAAAAACTATCGATGAAACTTTTAAAAAGTTTGGCACCCCAATTACGAACCCTTTACTTGAATATTTCATAAAGAATGCGGCCAAATGCGAGTCAGACTCGCGCACCACAGGTTCCGTACCATTAATTATTCATATCGAGCCAAAATAGACAAAAAAGCTTTTTATGGGAGTCCACATTTAACATTTTACTAGCTGTCCCGGCAAACGTTGTTTTGCCATTTAAAGTATATTTCCATCAGTTGATATAAAATCTTACCCCCTCTTTTGTCCGCTAAGAGGGGAACGGGGGGGGGGGATAAATAATAATATTATGAAGTAAGTCCATTAAAGAAAAAAGTTTGAAACAAAATCTGACCCCCTCTTTGGTCCCCATAGCGGGGTGGGGGGAAAAAATTTTATACACCAGATGTTGAGTTGGAAGAAGACAAATTTATCTGCGAAAACCGTATGCAAATCGGATCAGTAGTTTTCGTGTTAAAGAAAAAAGTTTGATACAAAATCTGACCCCTCTTTTGTCCCCTTAGAGGGGTGGGGGGAAATTTTTTTATACACCAGATGTTAAGTTGGAAGAAGACAAATATATCTGCGAAAGCCGCATTCAAATCGGATCAGTAGTTTTCGTGTGATGCTGGAACAAACATACAGACAGACAGACAGACAGACAAAAAACTAACCACATTTTCGACTTTTATAGCAATGTAGTGACACCCACCGCTTATTATTTTTTGAATATCTTTAATGTACAGAACTTTCATTTCTACAGTTTTATTATATGTAAGTATAGATTAATTTTATTCTTCGTTCGCTATTATAGTTCTCGAGATACAACCTGGTAACAGACAGATAGACAGTAATAGAGTCGCGTTTTTATACTTTGGGTACCGAACCCTAAAAATATCATATCGTGGTGCTACCTGACACCTAGGTCATTGACCCGCAATCAATATTTGGTTGCAATAGTTGATGTTATTGTTTGGGTGATGAATATTTAACGACATAACTACTTTGACCCCTTAAAGGTAGGGAGCTGTCAAAAAAGCCCCAAAATCTGAAATGAATACTATACTAAACGATCTAATAAGCTTGTAATACTAATTGAATATTCCTTTGCTGGATATTATATTATAAGGAACGAGTGTAAAAGTAAAAAAAGGCAGTTAACGCATTTGCAATTACTCTTCCGATGCTGCTGGGCGTCGATAGTGGCTAACCATCATCCGATATAGTGGTGATCCATATTATTTTGCTCTCTAATTTTATAAAAAAATAAAAATAATTTTGTAAGGTTTTTAGATTTGTTTGTATAAAATGATATAACTTTCAACGTAAACTTTAAAAGCTTAGTAGTGATTTTGTTATTATAGTAGTTTTTGCTTGAAGAAGTAACTAACACATATTATGCACATAAACTTTATAATTTAAGGGATATGTGCCAACTTAGAAATGCGCTTGTAAATAATCAAGTCCCTTATACATAAGGAAGTAAACGTATATAGATTCAAACACTGAACAACAATAAATTGGGTTTATTATTATATTTTTATAACTGAATGAAATAAAGTAATACGGAACGATGAATTGAAATATTTTTAATTTTAAAACCACTTCCAAGAGAAGTTCGAAACTCAATTAATAAAAAAGATCAATTTGGTTTAATTTGATTTTAAATCAATCCGTAAAAACGTCGCAACAAAATACTATAAGTACAATTAATTTGGTTTAAAACCGGAGAGACGACAGCGTTGTATTTAATTACGAATAATTATTGTGTATTTAATAATTAACGTATATTTTTAATTGTGTCCGCCGATCGACAGACATTTTTAATCCGTTAAAATAATAGTGTGAACCTTTTGTTTTTACTACGAAGCTTTTTTAGGGTTCCGTAGCCAAAATGGCAAAAAAGGAACCCTTATAGATTCGTCATGTCTGTCTGTCTGTCTGTCTGTCCGTCCGTCCGTCCGTCCGTCCGTCCGTCCGTATTGAAACTTGGTAAGTAGATGTACGTAAGAACGAAATCTAGCCAGTAGTTTTTTTATACGTCATAAATGGTAAACCTTAATCTAAATTTCATTAAATCGACTGAAATATAAAAATAAATCAAAAACCTTTTAATTTCATAAAAATAAACCTTATTGCTGCTGCGGAACCCTTCATGGGCGAGTCCAACTCGCACTTGGCCGCTTTTTTTATACTTAAATATAGCTACGTCAGTAGTTTTAGACGCATTTCAGTTCAGAACTGGACGTTTCATTCTAAAGTCTAGTGTCAGGATACAGAGAAATAGGCCACTTTCTTTTGGATACCTTATCGAAAGTATTGGTCTAGCTGCAGTCTATGTCCGTACTAATATTATAAATGAGTGTATCTGTCTGTTACCTCTTCGCGCCCTGGAAACCGCTGAACCGATTTTGTTGAAATTTGGTATAGAAATACTTTGAGTGCCACGAAATGACATAGGATACTTTTGTCCCAGAAAAATGTACATTTCCTGAGCGAAGAACGAGTCTCGGGCGTCATCTATGCATGGAAACTAGATTACCAAGCATTTGCATACAAGCAGCGTCAATGGACGATTTTTTTTGTGCTGTACGACCGGACATCTAGACTCTAGAGTAATATTTTTTTCACTATTTCTGAGTGCTAAGGTTCTACTTAAGTACATATAAGTCGTAAACAGGCGATTTGACGTCTGAGCACACATTATCAGGCTAAGAGCGTCCGCAAATATTGTCTATTCGATATCAAATGTCTAGACGCGACCAGATATCTTGGCCTCCACGCTACAACCTCACGTCGAAGTCTTCCTCTAATTTTGCACGAAGCTTTTAGGGCGGGGGGCCATGTTAGGCTGGTCAGTGACAATTTACAAGGGTGCATTCAGATTAACAGGGAGATCGACAAAGAAATGCAATTAAATGTAAAATAAGGGGCGTTTCACACGGTGACATGGTGTGACGAATTCGGCTGTCACCAGGTCTTGTACAGTGATTGAAAAGGGAACGTTGAAAATTCCCGCCCGATTTTTTTTAAACCTTTTTTTTCCTATGTGCAAAATTTGTTTTGTAATGTGCACTTTTATCTTCTATTTCATTTGTTGGTGACTCTACCATTGGAAACACTTTGTACTATGTACAGCTTTTCAATAAGAACCTAATTGATTTTGCCAAACTGCTGCACTGGTTATGAAATTTTAAGATTAGGTCTATCAGTGTTCGTAGTGCACCGTTTTCGTAAGCGCCTGCATGGTTTTCGTAGATAATTGCACGGTTTTCGTAGGTACCTGCACAGTTTTTGTAGACATCTGCACAGTTTTCGTAGACATCTAAACATTTTTCGTAGACACCTACACGATACATACCAAACTAATATTTTACATGCGACAGGGCGTCTATCTGTCAGTCCCTTAAAACGCAGAACCGATTTTGACGATGAATTTTAGTATAAAAGTCCAGTGAAAGGAAATATTCGGAAATATACGGAAAATTGGTCTGGTTACCTTATAAACGAACTAAGTTACCGGAACCATTCTAGTAATCGCTTATCCAACTTTATTAATGAGTGTACTCGTATATCGATTTTAAACAGATAACGAAATTCTTCTGCGGCGACGCCATTACAGTTAAGTGCTCAAACTCATGTAAACTCCATTAGGAGCCTCTCAAACAACACCACAACATCACATTTGGATCATTTGCAAGGCAATCGTGATCATAGATAAGTAGAAATCTGGATGTGCTTCGAGAAACATAATGTGTAACTGACTAGGAATAACATTTTGCAGTTTGTGTATGTGGCTTTATATTATTCCTTATGTCCTTTAAGTATATTATAATACATTGATAAGTCCAACGATACAAAAAATATTATGTTACTGACTAGATGATGCCAGCAATACAGTTTCGGCAAAACTTGTTTATTGCATGGAAACCGTAAATTTTTACAGGATAAAAAGTACCCTTTGTTCTTTTACTGGACTCATAGTATCTTCATACAAAATTTCAGCAAAATCGGTTCAGCGGCTTAGGTGTGAAGAGGTTGTTACCTCTTCACACCCAAACCGCTGAACGACAGACAGACATACTTTTGCAAGTATAATATTATTAGTATGAATTCACCAATTTAATTTGCTGTTAAGTGTTAACCCCCGAATAGTACGTTTATGACTATATTTCAACCCTTCCAGTATATTTACATGGCAGTATCATATCGCAAACGATTATCTATTCATAAAACGGAAAGTTATACCTCAAGGGAATGCAGTTAGTCCGAGTGAGCCGAGATTTATGCATTTTAAATTATACCTGAAATGTTTTACGTCAGTTTAAACAATTTACAACCTTAGGCACGACGAGATAGAAACTATTTCCCCGTGGTTAAATGTAACGTGACATCTGAAAAACCGATTCGACTGTGGTTTTGATGTTTCTTATCGAATAGTCGATCAAGGTGCAAGCATTCTTATTCCTTAACAAAATTATACAGCGATGTATCTATCTCTCTGTTATCTCTTTACACTGGTACCCCTGAAATGATATGGATAATATTTGGAAAAACACTTTAAGGCCTGTGAAAGTAGGATATGGATGTGAAAACTGTCATTGTGAACCAGATTTAGGTTTTTATACCGGCCACAAGTTTGATGCTTACATTGATAAGGCGTTGGAAGTATAATATTATAATATACCGTAGATATAATTACTAAAATAGCGTTTTATAATAATGTGGCCGCGTGAGTTTAGATTTAAACCATATTAAACAGCCTTGTAGTGCAAATAATTAATTGCAATCCGCTGTAAACTTATTCAATAAACGATAAATTTTATTGTAAGGAGTGTAAGCCACAAAAATACAACGTAGTAAGTCGTAAAACCTTTCTCCCTATTAACATACATAAATGGCAACACGACACATGCAAACAAAGCCGAATTACTTATGAAAATGTTATGGAAAATTCCACTAACCTTGTTTACCATCTTGCGGAAACCCACAGAACTGGTCTGATTGATGAGCTGTCTCCAAGAGCGATGGACGTCCATGGACCTTCGGGCAACGCTCAGTCACTTATATTATTACCAGATAATGTATTACCAATTTTAGGATGGTGTTTTTTATGCATTATATAGAGTGAATTTTTTATGTACTCGTAGATTGTGGCGGTCAGGTATATGAATATAATTATATAATGTATGTCTTGGTACTTATTTTTTTATGAAATAACTTGAAAGAACTATCCTGTGTTTTCTCTCCCATCTCTCAAAATCTCCTTAACCATTACCCATCTAAACATGTGACAGCCAGACACACTTTTTATTTATAATATTAGTACGGATAGACATAAAATATATAAAGATGCTATTGCAATAAATAATGATTCAATAAATTTTATACATGACGTATCAAAAGTAAAATAAATTTCAATTTTTCGATGAAGCGTAATGCAAACAGCATTTCGTAATACAAAGTTTAAAGACCTTTAGATCAAGTTAAATAAACATAAAAGTCTTTTACAATATCGTTTTCTCGTTCCGCGAGAGAGAAAAAATAATTAGAAAAGAAAAAAAAATCGAGGTGTATTTACACGGCGAAGTGATTTTACTTTAGTAAAAGATGAGGGTAAGATGCACCCTTGTTCGCGGGGGATGATATTAAACAGAGTAACGCGAGGAATCGCTAGTGTAGTGTGGACATTCTGTTATAGAATTAACTTTTTATAACTTTTTAATTTTGTTTAAATATACGTTATCAATTACGCAAAGGTCGAAACAGAGGGTGCTACTGTCACATACAGTAAAGAATCTGACCAAAATCCGACATGATGCACACGTCATATCGGAATATTGATAGAAACGTCGTCAAACAAAACTTTTGGAACGGAGTTCCTTATGTCGCGTTCGGCGTAAATCTGAAGGCTAGACAGATCGACATTTGACCTTGATTTGACCTCGTCACTTTTTTTATTAGTACCCGCATGTTAGGGGCAGAGGGCGCTATAAACAGCGCCGCGTTGTTATTTTGAGGATATTAAACAGTGACGCGTTTTAGTATTCCTGGGCGTCAATAGATGGCGTTTTTTTTTATTATTTTTTTTGAGTGTATTGTATTATGTACAGATTTTTTTAACATAAGAAATAACTCCGTAACATTCGGGTGTCCTTTGACACCTCTCAGTTTTTTTGTTTACTGTCTATGCTGGTGCTGCCTCTAGCGTCAAAACATTGCACTGATATCTCCTATTATAAGTATTATCTTTATTGACACTCCTATTATTATTTATAATAATTAATAATTAATTATAGAACGTACACCTGCAACAAACAAATATATCTTAGAAGGTATGTCCATACAAATCGAAAGCCATTTATTCAGTAATGCGGCCAGAATGACAGTTTGATTCAGTTAGGTCGTTGCTGTGTAAACGCGCGAGGGAAGCGCCCTCAGAGGCCAATCAGCTTGTACAACAAATTTCCGGTTATGACGTCATAGACTGGCTGTCAGCATATAGACAGCTTTCTGTCGACGTTGATTGACGTGAATACAGGGTATGCTCCAAAACCACTTAGTACTGAAACTGTCATTTTATGTACTGAAAATAAATAAAAAAAAACTTGTAATTCAGATGTTTTTGCTTTGGAGCCGATAGCTCAATAATTAAGTAATAAAATTATCAAACAGCAACTTACTTACGTTGTGCATTAATTGTGCGAAAACCGTACATTTTTCCGCAAAAAAATCCTTCCTCGGAAGTCGGAACTCAAAGGTAGTGTTAAACAAAATACGTATACCGTAGTTACTTTATTCACACTAATATTAAAGTATATCACAGACAGACGTCTATTTATTCTTATTCTTACCTCTTCACGCTTAAGGGTCAATTCAGACCGCAACGCGACGAGGCGAGGTGAGGCACGAATGACACGACGCGGCATAAATTTGTATGGATTTGACAGATTTCAATTGCATGAGACGTCTGAATCTGTCAAATCTATACTAATTTAGAATTTATACGCTATATATTATATTATAATAAAGAACCTATACGCGTCGCGTTGCGGTCTGAATCAACTAAATCGCTGAATCGATTTTGATGTTTAGTGTGTAGATAGTTAATAAAGTCTCTGGTAACGTAGTTGCAGGCGTCATCTAGTACCTATCTTTGTAAATGTGGCGTACTGGAATATTCAAAATGGTTAATATTAATTTAAGATGACGCCGCGTTAAAGTAAAAACCGTGTTGGATATGTTTTAGATTGCTTGTTTTCTATGAGAGGCCGGCCCGGCCTCTCATAGAAAGCAAGAAATGGAAAGGGCGTAAGCGACAAAATGGTTTTTGTCGCGTAATTTAAAAACCATAAAAATATTTTAAATAAGATGTGGGCAAATTAAAACGTATGCTTGAACCAATCTATGTAAAAATTTTGGAAGCTTAAATCACTCTCCTCTGTTGGCAAAATAATTAGAATCCCCTTTTTATACAGAGCTGTATTTTTGATTGATTATTCTGTGTTACAAAAGTTGATCAATAGTGTTTTGCTGTGGGTAATTTAAAGACAAAGACATGATGAATACTGAAAATGAACTTTAATTTCTTAGCTTTAGTCATTGCTGAGAAAAATCGATATCGCTACAGCCAAATTATCAAGGCGTCGCCTTAGATATACAATTATAAACATAATATTATTATGTATCTTGGGATATTTTTGCAGCCTCGTCCTCAAAGTGTCCCTATAGTAAAAGGTATTCTACTAAATATGTTAAGTATAGTAACTTAATACATAATCAAGGTGACATAAATATACATATTATAATATTATGTAATATTATGTACATGGTGATAATCCTGTTCGTGTTAATTAATTAGCTATGTATCGACATAAGCCTGCTAACATGACGTGTTGCAATATTAAACATGCATTTCCGATAACTACAGCGCATGGAGCTTGTTTCTAAACTACCTTTTAGCCATAGAGATTATTAGAAATAACTATTTATGTTTTGTTTTTGTTATTATTATCAGTGAGAACATCAACAAAAGTTTTTTTTAATGAACACGTGATATTGAAATTGCTGCTAAAAAGCTTAAAGTGGTTAAATAGGCCATTCAGGCTTTTAGCTTGTAGCGGTAAGCGGACCACCTCACAATAATTATTCTGAATCGCGCTATAGTGTCGCGCTATCGAAAACTTCAATAGCACGATACTGGGGCTGTACCATGAAACCGTTTTGAGACTCAAATAATCGTACGAGAATGCCGCCTTTTTTTTTTTTTTGATGCGCAGAGGAAACCCATCATGGGTCCCCCGGGTCGGGTATGTGCTCAGCACCCCGGGGGTATGTGAGACTCCTACTCACTAAAACCACCTGCGGTTCGCCTTCAGCCGTATAAAGGAGGGATATCCCGGATCTAACAAACACGGGACTCCCTCCACGACTGGCCGGTCTACCTCAAAAGGGACCGGACTTCCACCAAAGTAAGGGAACGCTTAGGCAAACTGAAGCGTTCACGAGAATGCCGCCTCCTCTAACAGCCTCCTATAAACACTAACAAACGTGAAATGCCGTTGTTAGAGCAGGACGCGGCATTCTCAGCCGATTGAGTCTCAAAACGGTTTCGTAGTAGGCCTACTGTACTGTAGAAGAGATCGGCACGATCTAATGTGTCGATCTTAAAAACTCTCTCTTATTTTTTATTACTTATCCGTAGTGCTTATAACAATATCCATGTACCAAAAGATCTCATAATTTTTTGCTCACAAAACATTTTTAAAGAATCATTATGAGTATTTTTGTTGTAAGTTAGAAGCAGAGCGTCCCGAAACTTTATGAATATTATGTTAAGTCGATAAGACATTAAGCCTCAAGTTGTGTATATTGTGAGCAAAAACTTTTGGGTAGTTTTCACCATCATGGATGTGTTAGTTTTCAACTTTTCACACTGGATGTGATAATAGGAAATAATTACTAATATTATTTCACAGCTTTGGTTACCTTTTTTCAAGTTTGAAACGCTGAACCGATATTAATAAAAGTTGGTATGCAGATTTTGACAGATGAAAACTTTGGATAGTTTTTTATCACGAAAAATGTTTAGTTCCTGCGTCATAAACTTTAGTAATTTGAGCTTAAATCACTGAACCGATTATAATGAAACTTGATACGGGTACTAGACATTTTGACAGATGAGAAAAGACATAGGATACTTTTTATCCAGGAAAACTGTAAGGTTCCCGTGATATAAACGAACTTCTGCGTAATGGAGCTTCGGGTACAGAGTACTATTATAATATACGAGCTTTTGCCCGCGGCTTCGCTCGCGTTAAGAAGTATAGGTATAGGTATTATATACAAACTTTCATCACCTATTTGAACCCCTTGGAGTGAGAATTTATCAAAATCCTTTCTTAGTGGATGACTACGTCATAACATCTACCTGCATGCCAAATTTCAGCCCGATCCGTCCAGTGGTTTGGGCTGTGCGTTGATAGATCACTATGTCAGTCAGTCACATTTGAGTTTTATATACAACGTGAAATTTTAGTGGTTGTTTTCCCGCAGCAGGACGATTTACCTATAGTAGTACTATCGAATCATGCAAGCTATTTTTTGAAAATACAAAATATTTTGTATTATGTACTATGGCAACTTTATGCCGATAGGCGCGAGCGGCTATGGACCCGGCCGATTTTTTTTTTATGATTTGAACAAAAACACTTCACAAATCTATTGTACTACTAAGATATAATCATTTTAGTGCGGGAAAACAACCATTACACGCAGTATATAGATTCTGTGCTTCGGGCGTCATCAGTAGACAATTCACTTTTTTTTTGGTGAGCTGGATTCTGAGTATTATAAATGCGAAAGTAATATGTCTGTCTATATGTTACCTCTTCACGCCCAATCCACTGAACCGATTTTGCTGAAAAGCATGGAGATACTTTGAGTCCCGAGAAAGTACATAGGCTACATTTATCCCGGAAAAAGTACGATTCCCGCGCGATTAACGAATTTTGATGCAATGGAGTTACGGGCGTCATCTAGTCATCTATATTTTTCCATCGGATCTATTCTAGAATGTTGTAGCGCGTGTATCCGGTCACAATATTTGCATGGGGCGGGTGGCGGACGGCGCGGTTTCGCAATTTCGCCCCAACAGCCTGTCCGCAGGCTATCGGTGACTATTACGTAAGTAGTGGCTATGGCTATCTATAATACAAAAGTGAATCGCTAAAACATGAATTGCTAAGCACTAGTAAACAGCTGAACCGATTTCGCAAATAGATAAGAATATTCCTTGACGGTTAAGGATGGTTCTGACGGAGGGAAAAATGTAATAAAATTACGTTAAGATTATGACAGTAAAAGAATAAACCTTCCCTGGACTTCTACAAATATTTCAAGACGGTATAAATACGGACGGACGGATAATCGGTAGAGTAATTCTGAAGTTTTAGGGAGACTAACAAACTTGAATCAAAATGATTCAAAGTTACTTTGTCTAAACTCTAATGTAACCTTACTGATATGACAATTTCACCTTCACAGATGTAACGGGACAACGTCCGTCGGGTCTGCTAGATGAAAAAAATCTTAATTTTATCATTATCATCATCATCATTCATCATCATAATTGACAGACATCTGACAATTTGCAATATCTGCTTGTTGTATACCCGTCGCCAGATACGTAATCGCATTTAGGAAAAATAATATTATATTGTAATCGATATTGAGTCTGAAAGATACCAATCTCTATCCCTTCACGTAATACCCGTATCGGATCTGTCCGCAGGCGTGGCTGGAATCTGTCAGCCGTGAAATCCTTTGGCTTAAATCGCTTAAGCGCTTAGCCTCATCACACCACCATCGCTCTATTTATTGCAGTTTTTCTACGAGTAGATTTCATTTTTTTATTGTCCGGTTACAAGTAAAGAAATATTGCTTTTCCATTGCATTTCGAGAAATGAAGTTATGAAATGCGTTTATTGGACGTCTATTGTTTTTTCGAGATTAAATCCTGCAGAAAATACTGTAAAACAAATATCTCTGATAAACAGCTGCTATGGGTGTAATTTTAAGCCGTAGATAAAACGTAGGATACTTTTTGTTGATTAGAATGATTGTGTGTTAATTTATTGTTAAAAAGTGTGTTTACTTATTAGTGGACATTGTTAATCATGTGATTGTTAAATTTACTGGGGCAATAGAAAAAGAAAGTAGCTATGTATTATTATCTACTCGAAAATTTTGAATTATTGCAAGAATCACTGCAATAAAGCAAAAAAAAATACAAAAGTTTGAGTCGTGAAGGATTTGAACCTCCGCCCTCCGATGGTCAAGGTAATTTATATATCGGCGCTCTAACCTACTGAGCTAACGACTCTGTCGACGCGTAATTGTATTTTATGGAACACAATCCTCCAAATGACGTCACTATGCGTCAGGCACTCATGAGTCATGACTCATGACTCACTACGCGCCGCGCGCCGGTTTTGCCGTGACCTTGTGTGTGGATGAGTTTTATAGCCAGACTAGATTTGTGTCTGTCTAATTTTAGCCCTTATGATATTGTACATAGAGGCTACAATAAAACGTGTTATAGAATAGAATACACTCTTGAATCGTGTACAGAGTGCAGGGTGAAGTGAAACAAAATAACTGTATTTTAAAAAGATAAAACCGACTTCAAAATTATTAAAACTTCCTATCTCCAAAACTAGTGAACCGATTTTGATGAAACTTGCACTGTTCCCTAAGTTGAACAATACCTACTACAACAAAAAAAGAATCACTTAAATCGGACTTGTAGTTCCGGAGATATGCGTGAACAAACATAAAAACATACATACATACATACATACACTTTTGAAATTTGGCACATTTGTTCAGAAGCTGTTATACAACATGACTGGTGAGACATTACTGATACAGGAGAGTACTCTGTACTCGATCCTCATTATAATTATGTAATAAAATTAGGTTCTTAATTTTTTTCCGAATTTCCCAAAAATAAATGAATCATGGATACTAAGTAAATTACGCGGCTAGGCAAGTAGGCATACTATGCGGCCGGTGCAGAGGCGTGCGCTACCAAAGAAATACCACACAACTACCCCTCCCGCTCGCGGTGTCCATGCGTTGGGTAAATAATTATTTAACCTTAAGCTACATTTACTCAGTGATCAATTGATATTATTTTTTTATATTATTTTTTTCCAACTAATATGATAGCCAAATATCACATCCTCGAGTATTGAACATGTCACGCAGTAGATTAACATATACAAAAACTGGGCAGTTCTGGAAATATTACATACATAGTTTACATACGCGTCGAATTGATAACCTCGTTTTTTTGAAGTCGGTTAATAAAGTGATAACTGATAATTCTTTGGTTGTGTATTAAGTGGCTCCCATGTAGAGTTCGTTGAAAGTAGCACTGCAGCTGAATGAGTGACTTTTTTAACATTTCAAATGGGCATATTCTCCGTTGCACGAAGAGGTAACAGACAGACATATTTTTTATTTATATATTAAATATTAGCATGGAAGATGCACGAAAGTTGTTAAAATTTTCGTGCATCTTTCAGACAGTACTAACGCTAGTCTGGGTCTTGAATTTCTTAACTCAGTAATTACTGCAAAGTTCTCGTGTGCTCCACGATAAAACTCTTAAACTCTTCGCTAAGTATTTTGGGAACGCAGTTTATACTTGGACGAAATATGCTATGTGCTTTTACTCGGCGCTTGATGCTGGGGATCAAATATTACCCCAATATTATATCAAAGCTTTAGCAAAATCGGTCCACCCGTTTTGACGCTACGATGTCTGTCACACACGCACACACTGACAAACAGACACGTAAAACTTATAAGTTATAACACCCCCTTTTTGGGAGCTAAAATACATTGCGATTCATATCTACGTATATTTAGTCTCGCTAAAACTCGAAAACGGCTGGACCGATTTGACTTATTTTAGTCTTAAAATATTTGTAGAAGTCTAGGGAAGGTTTGTGATAATTTTTATACTAGACGGGATACCACGTTCTCTAGGTCATCTAGAAAACTTCGTATCTCTTTTAATATAAATACATTCTAGAAAATAAGCAATAATAATTATACTACGGTGTTAAAGACGAGAGCGAGAGGTATATTTGAATAGTTAACCCTCCGACGCGGGCGATGATTGATTCCTGTTTGTATTGGGGGTAGAACGCAATTTAATATCTCATTGTTAACCCCGCGGTGCTGGGGTAATTATTGTAACGTCTTCATTGTTTATACGTGTATTAAACGAAACACTTCAAACGGGCTTATTGTTTACGTGTACACTTCAAACGGGCTGATAAATAATTATTATTATCAGTATATTGTATAAGCTTGTATGGAAGTACTTCAGAGTTCGAATATTGAAATTCTTGTATTGCTTCAGTATTTCTTGTAAAATTATTTGTGCTAAAGTCGATTACAGAGAGCAGTAATTGAGACTAGAGTTATCATTGCCGAGTGGGAACAGAATAAACATAAAACTATTCTGTAATGCAAAATATAAAAGTAAAACTACTTTGTAAAGTTTGTAATCAATTTGGCGTGAAAATATTGCAATAATTATATATCCCATTCGTGAGTACATACACCTTTTTAGGGTTCCGTACCCAAAGGGTAAAAACGGGACCCTATTACTAAGACTTCATTGTCTGTCCGTCTGTCTGTCTGTCTCCAGGCTGTAACTCAAGAACGGTAATAGCTAGAGGGTTGAAATTTTCACACATTATGTATATATATTGCTGCTATAACAACAAATACTAAAAACAAAATAAAATTAATATTTAAGGGGCTCCCATACAACAAACGTGATTTTTTTGGCCATTTTTTCTCATTATCAATAATGATAAGAGGTAAGCACTTGAAACTTTCACGAAGGCCTTAAATATAATTGTACTTTAATAATTAATAATAATATTTCAATAAAATAAAAAATTAAGGGGGGCTCCCATACAAAAAACACAATTTTTGGCCTATTTTTGCTTTATAACGGTACGGAACCCTTCGTGTGCGAGTCCGACTCTCACTTGGCCGATTTTTTTAACCCACGACATCACTGGTAAGAAATAATCACATTAATGTAATTGCGATGCAAGGCGGAAAGTTTGTCCATTAGAGCATTATTGATGGGGTTTAAATTGCACCAGCGCCCCTGGGACGAGCGGCCCGTGGGTCAGGCGCTATGGGGTTGATTCCACCTATTACACCACCACCTACCATTTTAGGGAACTTTGCTCAATCAAGCATTATACCCTTGAAATTGAGGAATATTCAAAGTATATTTGACAAAAATCTTTGTAAGCACATATTGTAGAAGAAAAGAAATAAAATTAATACCTATTATTTATTTTGTCCATTGGATGTGAGAGGTTAGGGAAAAACAAAACCTGAAAATATTTTGGCTCTATATGCTTTATCAATTTTATTATTACATGTTTAGTCATTGTTTAGTTGCATAAACTGTAACATGGCTCCATAAAGTTTTTTTATAGACACTATTTCTTGTGATATTTATTATCACTTATCATCATGTTATACAGCCGCGTGTTACAAAACAAAGTGATAAAACTCAAGGGTGTGTGTGTGTCCCTAGTATAGATTACTGTGCAAATAACAGCGCTGAAAAGCTTTGTCCACATTAGCCCTTTTTCTGTTCATCAAGGGCATGCCTTATAGCGCTGTCAACAGCGAACGTGAGGCATGCCCGTAACGCGCGTTGAAATCGTAGCGCGCGCTATGACACTTTTCTTTCAACGCGGGTGGATTTTGACGCGCGTCACGGGCATGCTACGCCTTCGCTGTTGACTACGCTATAACGCATGCCCTTGTTGAACAAAAAAAAGGCACAATGTGGACAAAGCTAAAGAGCTTTGAGATTTGTATGGGCATTGAGCAAGCGGACGCGTCATGAATATGATCTTACAAAGGTAAGAAAAAAGTTACTCTTTCAGCTCTGCTACTTTCACTGTAATCTCTATACAGGGGACTCATACACACCTTTAAGGTCATCCCCCAAGCAAACGACCTTGATGCTTTGCCGAGAACGCACAAAAAATCCTAGTATTTTTTTACTTCTCTTAGTACAAAATTGGGAAATTAAAAACGGGGAAAGGAATGTTGATATACCGAATATTATTGCTGTATTTATATTATAGCTTTGTTACAAATTATGAGTTCATAAGGCTCTAATACGGTAAATTACGGCATCTTAGCCTTAAGTTTTATAACTCTTGTTAAAAAAACTTAAGGTTTGTAAGTTACACAATGTAAATTATAGTTTATTAAAAACATGTCTGCATGATGTCTGCATGAAACTTTGCACCGTATCCACACTTAATATTATAAATACGAAAGTATATCTGTCTGTCCGTCTGTCTGAGCTGTTACTTTTTCATTCCCAAATTACTGAACCGATTTTACTCAAATTTGGTATGAAGACACTTTGAGTTTCGGGAAAGGACATAGAATACTTTATAGAGTTTTAGTTGCAGACGTCATTTAGTAATTATCATAAATCTCGCTAAGTAGTTATAAATTGGAACGGTAACCCTGACAACATAATGTTGGACCCTCAGACCCCGTGTTAGACCACCATAATTACCCGACCCTTGTAGTTGTTCAACTAATATATTAACCTTAGTTATTTATTTAATTACTCAACTAACTTCTAAAGTAAGTATGTAAAATATTCTACTCAAGTTATATTTTTAATCCGTCGATCGTGGTGTTCTTGGAAATCTATTGTCTATCTATTGTTATCGCGGCTCACTTGGGCCGTTCGGGGGTTAATGGGGCAATATTCTTAAAAATAAACAAAACAAGAGGTATTCCTTAAACTATAATAAATACGAAAGCGTTTTTGCCTTTCTGTCTCTTCACACTTAAAAAACTGGCCTGATTTAGATGAAAATTGGTATTCAGATACTTTGAGAGCCAGGAAAATAAAACAAAAAAAATACAAGAAAAGTGTTGCGCGACTTACGTATGTAGACCCAAGAGAATAGCGGGCGGGATCTAGTATTGAATAATAAATAATAATAGATAACTTAGTCTAATAATAAATAATAGTAGATAAGTTAGATAGTCTTCAGAGTCGGCCACGCACACATTCTTACGCCTGTCCAATGGCCAGACTAGCGTAAGAATGTGTGCGTGCGGACCGCGTACATGCAGTCAGCCTGGCCGACTCTGAAGACACAGTGCTGTGTAAAATAACACTCCATCCGCCTTTTTTTCTACGTTCATGTCACTAAAACTTACTAAAAGTTGAGTTAAGTCAAGTCCAGCCCACAGATTGCGAGCAATATTGATAACGTAACCCAACCAAATCGCGTAGTTATCTGCCGCTTCTCTAATGGGGGCTACATTTAAAGCGCTACCAACTAGCTTTGTTTTCACAATATTCCACTGAAAATACAGAGCGAGGAATACCAGAGCTGCACTACGGTGCACCCTTGTAATTATGTCGGTTATGTCAGGGTGAAACAACAGGGCTTGTTTTAGAGATGAAAATCTAGGATATAGAGAAAAATATGTGGACGCTGTTAAGCATTCGTGTACTAAGTTACTAACCCACAAAAAATGACCTATTGAGTTAAGAATGCAGTTATGTTCTGTATGCCGCGGCCGCATATGCGTGGAGCTTCGCGCTAATTAAGCCAATACTATTGGACGATCTGCGTGTATCGTCCAATAGTATCGTCTCATTGCACGAAGCTTCGGACGATAGACGCAGATGCGGCCGGGACGTTAGATGATTTAGAGCAAGACAGCACTAAAAATTAACAAAAAAAATGTTGTAGGCTAGGACACAGCGACTTTAGGAGTGTTAATTTACACATTTTAATATTAAATTTTTTTGGAATTTGTAAATTTGGAAACAAAATAACAATAAAATACTTTAGTGTATGTATAAGTCCCCTGTAGGTATAGAGTACGCTGTGAAAGTAGCAGCGCTGAATGAGTAACTTTTCTAAATTATTGTATGGAAAATTTCATGACGCTGGGGCACTTACTCAATACTCATATTACACAAATAACAAAAAAATGCTCTTTCAGCGCTGCACTGCTACTTTCATAGCGAACATTTCGTCATCATTTTTAACGAAAGACACATTGTCTAAGGTTACAGTATAATAGTACTATACACGCCATAAAGTATTTCTTAGTTTTGTTACACCTGTATTTTTTTTTTAAGAAGGCAGGTCGCTGTAGCCCTGACGTCACCGCGACCCATAAGGATCTATTGTGACTCACCTGTACACTACACCTGTATACTATATTTATGATTTATTAATATCATGCCCTAGTAGTTATAATCTTACGAGTGTTAAACTGAAACTTCGGTGAACTAGTATTTTCACACCAATATTTTTCTGTTTTCGAAAGTCCCACATTCTCTCAATTTATTTAATTTCTCGAGCAATATAAACTAGTCCTCTTCTGAAATAATTATAGCGTATTTCATATTCTGCAGTAAACTAAGCCGTATTTTGAAAACGTGCAATTATACAGAGGTATACTTTTTCTGCGCGTGCAACATGTTAATATGCATTGTTCTATAACATTGAAAATGAAAGTTGAAACCAACAACATTGAAGCAATATTTTATGTGTGTTCAGAATCTAGGTTTAACAAGGAACGAAGTTGACTCTCCTTCACGACCCTCTTTTTCATTGCCTTGAAATTTTTCTCTCAAAGAATAAATTGATTAAATAAATAAGTAATGTACTGTTTACTATTTACACTATATAAAGATGGCCGCTGCGCTAGCCGCAGTCGGAAGTGGGGCAAGAGGCTGCGCCACACGTTTTGTCCAATACAAATAAAACCCAAAAGCACCGAAATGTGCATTGCGATGACACCGATACAATAAAGTTAATTAGAGTAGCATAATATTTACTTCAAATATTAAAAAATATACCATCCAGATATTGTGTAATCTAGTGTTAATTTTCTGTGTAGAATTCTGCCATATTATTAACGCCTCGTTCCATTTGATGTTAAAAACGATCAAAACGCTCAAAGTAGGAGGCATTTTGAGTGTTTTGATCGTTTTTAACATCAAATGGAACTTCGCCCGAACTTCGTTGCACCCAAATTCATTTATCGCGCGTGCATTTTTCCGAGATGAAAATTACCCTATGTTCTTTCCCGGGACTCAGAGTATCTCCATTCCAAATTTTACCAAAAAATAGTTCAGCGGTTTGGATGTAAAGAGGTAACAGACAGATAGAAAAAACACTTTCGCATTTATAATATTAGCATGGATATTATGGTTAGCACTAATAATATTAGGCACTATGCTATTGCTACTTGCTGTTCTGTCAGAAAGTTTTCCTTTTAAATATTTGGCAAAAAAAAGTATTCATACCCATCTTGGGTATGAATATTTTTTTTTGCCTTTTTAAATATGCACATTTGCAACATGCAGCCTATGTAAAATTATTTGTGCTAGTTTACTCCAGCACTTGGCCTAAATATAAAATTTCTTGCAAGTCCTGACCTGTCTCGACGCTAAGTATTTTTATAATTATAAGAAATTATTTTAATGGTGTTACTATGTCAATTTCCTATGCTTGGAAATGTGACCTGGTATATATGTGTTTAATATTCATTACTAAGCTAGGTTGTAAGTTTTTTCGCTGGAAGGAATGAATTTATTACATTTGTAGCTTGAAGAGTTATTTAGTTCAAACTTAACTAAGTTATATTTTATGTAACGTGTTATTTATAACTAAGTTATATATGCATAAACCTGTGTGTTATTTTTAATAACCTTTCCACGCCATATAAAAACAAATTAAATACAGATCTATCAACAATTCAGTTTAATCACAGTTGATATTCAGTCGTAATCTACGGAGTCGCAATTCTTTCGCAGCCCAGTTTAAACTCAGTCGCAATTTAGTTCAAGTTGAATGGGTTTATAATATCCATAATACTGAAAACGGATATTTTATATTTAGATATTTCCGGACGTCTTTGTGTTGAATGTTTGTCAGCAAATCTGTGTGATCATAGAGATGTTTGTATGTTCTATTGAAACGTTCAAGGTGTAGGCTTTTAGCGGCTTTATCAACAGGAAGTATTCAAAATGGTGTATTTGATGGCAACAGTACATACGACCGCACTCAGACGTATAATGTGCCCGGTTAAAGGTTTTTTTTTAATTTATTTACCAACGCTTTTGATGACGTAGCTTAATCTTAAAATATAATTATATTAGAATTGTTGAATATGCTTATTAAACTATAATCAACTATTCTACTGAATTTAAAAAATAAACTCATATTTTATGACCTCCGATACTATGCACTGAAGGATCATTCTCAATTAAAATTAAGTAATAAATAAAATATATTATCTTTTCAACAGGGACGAATAATATGAGGTACAACCTACACAACATAATAAATTTAAGTTGTATGTACTAAATTTAGATATTGACAACTTACGATATGACAAAGGTCTCCTAAGGGATGGACACGAGTCCTCTCCCTCTTATTATTCCTCAAACGTATTGTGCTCTATTTTATAGAGAAGACGCCTCCTCAAAATTTTCGTCTATCTCAGCGCCTGGTAGTACTTAGACCAAACCTGAAAAGATGGCGAATGTTTTCACTTTTCTAGACCGCTGAGTCGAATGCCAGAAACTTCGGAAGTGGGAATCATTCAATATGATTCTCTCGATTCACTAGCCTCTAGAGTCTCGACACCTAACTTTTGTATATAACTATAAATAAATGGCTGGATTAACACTTCACTAGCACTGGAATTGGGACGACTCAATGTAGACGATCAAGTTCAGGATTTAGGAGGACTATAATACCGAGACTACTGGCATAATGTAGGTAGAATTAAGACTGACTGATTTTATAAATTCAGACATATTATTGTAGCCGACCGCATTTAGGACGGCTTTATTTAGAATGACTCAATGTAGAGGACTGAATTAAGTCTGAATTCGAACGTCTGATTTTGGCTGATTTTTGATTTTAAATAAAGTAAGCCATCCAACATTTTCACACCAATTTCGTTTTTGGAAGGGTCGACAAGGAAAGTGAAAAATTTAACCGGCAGACCGACATTCAAAAATATTTATGTTGTTATTTGTAACAAATAGTTAAAACCGCGGGCATAAGCTAGTCTAAGATGAAAAACACCCTTTTCCACTGCATGGCAGAGTAGGATATAAACTGTATCAAACTTCATAACAGCACTACATACTTTGAGTTCCATGAGTTTGCCTAAAAGATCAGAGAATTTACGGTATGGATTTATAAATAAACTAGGTTGCTCATTACTTTGCGGGTAGAAAATAAGGTAACCGTACATTTTTCTGCAGTAAAAATAGCCCATAATATATTTTACATAGCCCCGAATCTTTCAAAATTAGTTTCACATGATTTTTAGGGTACATTCGGCGCAAACAAACAAACCTCTTTTCTTCATATTATTTAATAATAATAATTGGAGGGAAGGTACAGTTTCCATTGGATAAGAAATTTCCTGCGCTTGATCGAACTTAACGCTCGTTTTCCAATAATAACAGAGTTACTTTGCTTTTAAAACTCAAACAAACTTCATTTCTTAAAGCAAACTAAACTAGCACTAACATAGAATTAACTACCCATTTGTAGCGAGGTAGTTATAAAATTACATTGTGTGTGAAAGCTTTATTTATTGTCATCGTAAAATACGTATTTTACCTGTTTCACCACTTTCTGATGAAGTGCCGAATAGGCTATTCACAACATTTTTGACAGATTTTCCATACTTCATCTGTCAAGTTAAGTGGTGGATAGCCTATTCGGCACTTATCAGGAAGTGGCGAAACATGCCCTTAATGATGTATTACCACTAGAATACGTACAAAAGGCTCAATATAGGACGTTTGATATTCGAGTATCACGCTGGGACCGTACATATTACTACCGAGATAAAAATCATCATTTGTTCTTTCCCGGGACTCAAAGCAGAGGTAACAGACATACTTTCATATCCATACTAATATTATAAATGCAAATTATGTCTGTCTGTCTGTCTGATACCTCTTCACGCTCAAATCACTGAACTGATCTTGCTGAAATTTGGTATGAAGATTCTTTGAGTCCCGAAAAAGGACATAGAATACTTTTATCTCGGAAAAATGTACGGTTCCCACGTGATAAACAAATTTTAGCGTAACGGAGTTATAGGCGTTATTTAGTACATAATAAGCAGTGAAATATTAAATTGGAATGGCGTTGAAATTACGTTCGAGTTGGGTACAAATAGACAAGTTGCTAACTCGATTATTTTGAATTGATATCGCTATAGTTATGTGTAAAAGTCTGGAGTATGAAGCCATTTCTGCGAACTGTACTTTTAAAGTCTTTTATGAGTTTTCACCGCTCACTTTAGTGTAAAGACTACTCAAAAAGTCGTAGCCCTCGTTTTGGGAAAATTGGTTCTTAGTCCAATCTAAATCTTTGTTTCTATGACAACTCAAACATGAAAAACAACTTAATATTAATCTTAAATATCTATATAAAAGATTAAAAGTAATTTAAAATTTTATAAGTTTTGCTAAAACTCGTGAACAGCTAAACCGATGTGGCTAATTTTTGTCTTGAAATATTTGTGAAAATCCAGGGAAGGTTTATATTAGGAGAGAAGTGATACGAATTTAATCATGATTCATGTCACAGTGTCCTTTTATTACTATTTAACATAATTATTATTTAAAAAAAATAGTCATGACAAAATACCTCATTCAACCTTAAACCGTATTTCCTATGTAATACAGCTCGCATTTAAATACAGCATCCAGCGCTATTACGTCAGGAATCGTATTATTTTACGCCAGATTTACGTAAGCGTCTGAAGTAGAGTTCCCAAAAAATGAAAATGTAGCCAGCAGAGTCGTTAGCTCAGTAGGTTAGAGCGCCGATATACAAATTACCTTGACCATCGGTGGGCGGAGGTTCAAATCCTTCACGAATCAAACTTGTATCTTTCTTTTTTAATTTATGATAATAATATATTATTATTATCATAAATTAAAAAAGAAAGAAAGGTTAATATGCTACAGCTTGCTGCAGAGTTTCTTACAATCATTTTAAAGGAGTCTTTAACTTTAGAAACATTTGATGATTCACTCGCTTCACCTTTATAAAGTACAAGTAAAACTAGCTAGTCCGAAATGTAATAAACGCGGAACAAAATAAGTTATTAGACTTTATGTAGTTAAATTTGGTAGCAAAAACCTAATAAAATTAAGGCTTTATATGCTAACGTCATGCTACAGCTGTGCGGTCATTTTCATGACATTCTGCAATTTAATACTGGGAAATGTGTGGTTTAAGTTTAAGGAAATAGTGATTTTAATTTTTTAAATGTATTAACTAGATGACGAAGTTTCGAAGTTGAAGACCTCATGGCTGAGCCCAATATTATTGACGTAACAAAAGCCCAGCGACTCCGATGGCTCGGTCATGTTGCAAGAATGGGAGAGGATCGTGCCACTAAAAAGGCGTTCCTTGGGCGTCCGATTGGGCGACGACCTGTCGGCCGTCCACGGTACCGATAGATAGACGTCGTGGAGTCGGACCTGAGCGATCTTCAAGTCACAGAGTGGCAAGAAACTGCGCAAGACCGCGACAAGTGGCGCAAACTCGTGTCGGAGGCCAAGATCCACTTTGGGTCGCTGAGCCATCGTAGTAGTAGTATTAACTAGATGACCCTGTTAACTTCGCATAATTTTCTTCCTAATATAAACCTTACCTTTCAAATACGAAATTCAAATTCATTTATTTTTGCTTATACTTGTAACATTAATAGGCCTTATATTACCAGTTACCTGGACTTTCACGAATATTTAAAAAATAAAATTAGTCCGTTCGGTTTACCTGATTTAGAGTTTAAGCAAGACAATCAAAATTTTATTTTTATTTTAATAGATATTTACCTAATGATCTTAAAAAGCAGCTGAGTTAATACGAAAGGTTTCTTAAATATATTGATAAACTTTGTTCATGTTTGCAACCATCTTTCATATCTCAAGTGATATTTCCCTAGCACACATAATATAATAATTTCTTATTAAGATCTTGTTAAGCCTATGATAATCTCATCGACGCATGAACAGACGCTAATTGAGTCATTATTTTGCAAAAACAATTATTTACTTTTAGCAATATCTCACCCTAAACTCATAGTCTGCAAGTCGTAGCAGAAAATTCTAGCAGCTAAAACTTGTAGCTTATACCATACCCCAAGGCAAGCCATTAGCTCTTGTTTCTAGGTTTATAACTTTATAACGACGAGCTAAACGGCGAAGTGCGACATTGTGTTTGGTCAGCTAATTATAGTGGCTACTTCCAAATTAAATGTTGCAGAGCTACGGTGTGAATGGGTCGGCTCTGCCAAGTCATTATCGCCGTTTGCTTGCTGCCGTATAGCCTGATACGCTGCCTCCTTCATTGTATAGCTCGACACACTGTAACATACTACAGTGTTGCTCGATAGGCTCATGCTACGCTATAGGTTAATTGGCTGTAACATGCTACGCTGTAGTCTCCTATGCTGTAGCCTGATGCGGTATGCTACTCTGAAATCTAATACGTTGTAGCATGCTACGCTTTAGCCTACTACCGCGTTGTAGTCTGATGCTGTATGCTACGCCGTAGCCTACTACGCTGTAGCCTACTACGCTGTAGCATGCTACGCTGTAGCGTACTACGCCATAGCCTACTACGCTGTAGCCTACTACGCCATAGCCTACTACGCTGTAGCCTACTACGCTGTAGCCTACTACGCCGTAGCCTACTACGCCGTAGCCTACTACGCTGTAGCCTACTACGCTGTAGCCTACTACGCCATAGCCTACTACGCTGTAGCCTACTACGCTGTAGCCTACTACGCCATAGCCTACTACGCTGTAGCCTACTACGCTGTAGCCTACTACGCCGTAGCCTACTACGCCGTAGCCTACTACGCTGTAGCCTACTACGCTGTAGCCTACTACGCCGTAGCCTACTACGCCGTAGCCTACTACGCTGTAGCCTACTACGCCGTAGCCCACTACGCTGTAGCCTGATGCTATATGCTACGCCGTAGCCTACTACGCCGTAGCCCACTACGCTGTAGCCTGATGCTATATGCTACGCCGTAGCCTACTACGCTGTAGCTTACTACGCCATAGCCTACTACGCTGTAGCCTACTACGCCGTAGCCTACTACGCTGTAGCCTGATGCTGTATGCTACGCCGTAGCCTACTACGCCGTAGCCCACTACGCTGTAGCCTGATGCTATATGCTACGCCGTAGCCTACTACGCTGTAGCCTGATGCTATATGCTACGCCGTAGCCTACTACACTGTAGCCTACTACGCTGTAGCATGCTACGCTGTAGCGTACTACGCTGTAGCCTGATGCTGTATGCTACGCCGTAGCCTACTACGCTGTAGCCTACTACGCTGTAGCATGCTACGCTGTAGCGTACTACGCTGTAGCCTGATGCTGTATGCTACGCCGTAGCCTACTACGCTGTAGCCTACTACGCTGTAGCATGCTACGCTGTAGCGTACTACGCTGTAGCCTGATGCTGTATGCTACGCCGTAGTCTGCTACACTGAAGTCTGCTACGCTGTAGCATTACTACGCTGTAGAATGTTACGCTATAACCTACTACGTCGTAGCCTGCTAGACTATCATTAACCTATCAACTCCCGAACGGCCCAAGTGGGCCGCGATAACAATAGAATAACAATAGATTTCCAAGAATCCACGATCGTCGGATATAGCCTTCGACGCTGTCTAGTGCTAACCTGCTATGCCGCAGCAATCGAGAGAGGCGATTATTATTACTTAACTACTAATTATTCTTTAGTATAAAATATTATGTAAGAGCTATTTTTACTAAATTAATTATTTTATTATAAAGACATTTCCTAATTAATGGCAAAAACAATTTAAATAACAAATCATTTCCAATTTTTTTTTTTTTTTTTTTTAAAGAAGGCAGGTCGCTGTAGCCCTGACGTCACTGCGACCCATAAGGATCTATTGTGACTCCTTCGCATTAGAGTATCATCCCCAGCCCAATACTGCTCATAAATTGAACGATGTGGTTGGGGTTGGTGTCACGAATTTCCTCAGTGGATGAGTATTCGTGGCGACCAAGATGCCTGTTTCTGCTCTGTAGTAGAGCAGGACAGTTGAGGAGAAGGCGAATAGGTGTCTCATCCTCCTCCTCACAGAATCTGCAAGTCGTTATGCTACAAATACCCATTCTGTTTAGGTGTTTGTTGAGCTTGCAGTGCCCAGTTAGGCTTCTGGTAAGAATTCTTAGTTGGTTCCTACCCAAGGTGAGCACTAATTCTGATAGTTTCTTGTTGAAGCCAGGGATTAGTGCCTTGGAGTGTTCAAGGCCAGGGGTCTCAGCCCATTGCTTCCTGCTTAGACTGTGACCCCATTCCTTGAGCACTTTCTTTGTGGTACTGGGAGGTATACCACAGACTGGTTCCGGGCCATATATGAGACTCTCGGCCCCAAGCCATCATTTCCAATATTTGAATTTAATATTTTTACCAGGACTTACGTCAAAAGCTCAGTTAAACCTGAATTATTTACATTTCTGCTTTACCTGTATAATCACAATAAATATAAGTTACGATGTTTTCGGCGTAATTATACTAAGTAATGCCTATGTGAATGTCATGCGTTTGGGCAATAAAAATAAATATATTGATAAAAATATTACTGACCTTATTTTCTGTCTTTGGTTTGTTACATTTCCAAAAACCATTCGTGCTAAACATCAATGATTCAGAATAATGTGAAATTATTTTAGAATAAAAGCAATATCGTTTTTTTAACAAGTTTTGCTCATTGGTTTCAAATAAGACTCTTTTGTGGTTTCAATAAAATAATACGCGATAGATAAAAACATTTGCCAGTCACACGCACAAAAAATAACATGTAGAAAAAATAAAGCATATATAAGCGTACGCAAAACCCCCCTCCCCATCGTATGTCGGTCGAAAGATGGAGGGGAGATCTTTTTCCTTGCTTCTTAGCTTTGTAGAAGCTATTTTGTGCTCATTGAAGTAATAAATCCTATAATTTTTGTCGTCCGTTTGTGTTATTCTATACACAAACATAACAAACATACTTTTTTATTTATAATATTAGTATGGATATCGAAATCACACTTTTTAAGGCACGGTTATGTTACGCACCGGTTAGCCCACGGTAAATCTCTTTAGTAAATTATCATGCGATAAAATTTGGGGTGAAGCCAATATGCCCGTCGCTGGAGGCGGCAGACGGTCAGACGTCATGGGGGAATTGAGGTACGTATAAAACAAACTCGAAATTTGCGCTTGAATTGTTAAAGTGACCTTAGATCGTTATAATTTAATAATACTAATATAGAAGTGGAAATATTTTAGGGTGTTTATTAGTTCACTGTGAAAGTAGGTACTGTTTTCAAAAATATACAAGCAAGTACCTGTAACTCTATTTTTAAATAAAAATCACGACGAACACCAAACAATTCGAACGCGATAGTATTAGGCTACTGTGCCTAGGGGTTAGTTGCTATGGATTAATGTGATGATGATGTTTACTATTGTGTAACAAAGCGCCTGGTGCCTGGTGCAAGACGCTGAAATTCACGAAATTCGCTATCGGCCTGGGACACGTTGTTATTGTTCTAAGTTTATTGCAAGTGTAACTAGGGTTGGCGAAAACCAGAAATTTTAATAATCACTTGCAGAATATTGTTTTTTAAGATTTACATAAATCACAACCATTAACTGCGAATAAATATTAGTTACAATCCAAAAGCGTACAGATTAATTAATTGTTATAAGTTTTGTTCATTGTTCAATTTACTTGCCTCGTTCGTTATTACGATGCTTATATTTGCACGAATTGAACACATCTTATTGTGTACTTAAAAATGAAAATTATTTTTAATAAAAAATATTCTGAATTTGAATAAAAAGGATTTAAAAAATATTACACTGTACTGTTACAACATCGCTAGCATAGCATAGACAGTTGGTTAGCCCAAGCTGTAACGTAAGCAAAAACATTATTTGTAAATAAAGTAAATGCTAATAGAATAGAACATAATGAAATGAAACAGCACACGACATTTATTAAGGTCATAATCTGAAATTAGTCGTACATGTAATTAAAGGAAGAAAAATCATACACAAAATCTAAATGTGCCAACCCTTTTTTTTTTTTTTTTTTTTTTTTTAAGGAGGGGAAATACTTTACGTATCCCCCACCCCCTCGGGGGAAGGGGGCGGGGGTATGTGGGGCTCCCCCAAGAGGTCTACCCACTAAAACCCCCCCAGCCCTCCGTCATGCGCCTAGTGCGGGAGGGACGGGCACCACGTAGCGTTTCATATCCGCCCCTTTCCGCGCGCAGCCGCAACCGGCACCTTCTTCAGGCGGCTTAAGCCGCATACCTCACCGAGAGCCCCCCGGGCCAAGAGGGGCTGTCTACTCGGGACCCTTTATTGCGGGCGGGGATCCCCCGATCGCCACCCGCGGGTCTAGGCCTCCGTCTCCATGGCGGCAGAGACAGGCGGAGCCTGCGCCGCGCCCTTAGGCTTCGGCTTTTGCCGAGCCTTTTTGGACGGGGCCTTCTCTTCTCCGGGGGCCGGCTTTTTCGCGGCAGACAGACAATCTCTGCCGCCCAGCACATGCCCCCTTTCGGCCCTGCCAGCGGCCTCGCACAGGGCGCAGTTTGGTACTGCAGCCCCGCACTCCGCCGCCTTGTGCCCCGGTTTCCCGCACCGGAAACAAGTCCGGCTACGGTCCACCGGGCACTGGCACTTGGCAGCCACGTGGCCGGTGTCCTGGCAGCGAAAGCAGCGCGTCGGCCTCGCGGCCAACAACGTCACTCTCGCCGACACCCAGCCAACACGCAACCGCCCAGAGCTCGAAAGCTTCTTGGCGGCCGCGACTGGGAGGCGGATCCAACACGACCCGTCCCCCCGTGGCCCCTCTCTCATAGGCCCCACCCGGACATCGCCGGCCAGGCACTCTCCTTTAAGTGCGACCGCTTCCTTTACATCGGCGGCCGTCACTGAGTCATCAAGGCCGGCGATGCGCATCTCAGCGCAAGCAGTCGGCCGTCCGATCCTCACCTCTTCAGGCAGGACGGTCTTCAGCCTCGCGGCAAAGGCGTCCGCCTTCTTCGCTGCGCCCTCACCCTCAATTCAAGACGTGAGTGGAAGAATAAGGTAAGTAACATGAAAAAACTTCCCGTTTTTTTGCCTAAATGGAGGCTTTAGGGCCGGAAAAGTTATTTGAAATAGAAAAACTATGGATTGTATGTGTAGCCAGATATATTAGCTAGGTTATGAAGTAGATAAGTTACAAATTTTATTGAAATAATTAGGGAAAAAATGTGTTATTGTCCGTATGTTACGAAATGTTACTTATTCGATTCTTCCACTCACGTCTTCAATTGTGAGGAGGCACCCTCCAGTTCTGGCCCGGCGGAAGCGGAGCTGCGGAATATCAAATTCCGCTATGTTCACAGCCTGCCGGGCCTTCTCTATTGCTTTGGCGTACGTCATACCCGCCTTCACGGCCGACTCCTCGATGGTGAGGGCGACGGCCGCAGTGGCGGGTACGCGAAGCCTTGGCTTCTTCTTCTTCTTTGGGGCAGCCATAGTTGGTCTAGCCGCCCCCTTCTTCTTCCTGGCCTTAGGACCCACCGTGGTCCATGGGGCCTCAGTACTGGGGGAGCTGATGTTCGCTCCCCCTTGTGCCGCCTCCTGAGCTGCCATGGAAGGCCGCTTCTTCTTTTTCTTCTTCTTGGCCTTCTGAGGCCTGTGCCGTGGGCGCAACAGGAGCCTCTGGAGGGGCTGCCGCTACCGACGGTTGCGTCTTCTTTTTTAGTGCCGGTTTCCCTTTCGCCTTCTGCAGATGGGGTCCCGGCACTTCTCCTTCCATGGGCACATCAACGCTTGCGGGGACGGGCAGGATGTCCTCATACCGAGCCCTATCCGACGCCAGCGGTGGCCTCCGCCTCGGCTCCGGCAGGAGACGATCCTCCAGTCCGGCGAGCCTGGCGTTAAGCATATTGCCGAAGGTCTCCACGTTCGCACGGGAGACCTCCGCCAATAGCTCGCGCAAGTCACCTCCAGCAGGTTGCGAGGTCTGTTTGCGCATCTCGTCCAGCTCCTGGCGAAGGTTCGCCACTTGCTTTTCGAGACGCGCGTTCTGGGCCTCGAGTTTTTGTATCTCCTCTGATGAGGAGCGACTCCTCATCTCGTCGAAGACCATTGCGATGGTCGACACCGACTCCTTAAGGTACTTTTGAAAAGTGCCCTTAAGGTTAGTAGATTTTTTGGCAACCATCTCAATGGTCTCCAACGCCTCCTTTACTAAATTGGCCATGTCAGCGCCCGTCTTCTCCAACGCCTCTTCTCGCGCAGGAGATGAAGCAGGGAGCACGGCGAGGGCGGAGCTGGCGTTCTTGCACGTCCTTCTAGCCCTACGCGCTGTTTCGGCGACCTCTTCTTCGGCCTCTAGCCGGAGGGCCTCCTCCTTCTTGTTGTACTCGGCCTGCGCTTTAGCGTAGCCGAGTATTAAGACATCGAGCCGCTTCACCGCATTGGGCTGCGGCACGGAGAAATCCGTGTCCTCGTCCGTGATTGGTTCTTTGGCCGGTGCGGTTAGGGGCACCGGCTTAGAACTTTCGCGCTTCTTCGCGCCTCCTTTTCTCCCTTCCCTCCTCGCAGTAAGTGGCCCCTCCGTATACGCGGACCGCCCGTCACCCGAAGGTGACGTATGGGATTCCCCGGTCCCATCGGGACCGAGACCCACCCGGAGATTATTTTCCTTGCTGCGCTTATCCATACTTCAAAACACCGACACCCCGGGTCGCGGGCTCTCTCTCGGCAGTGAGCTCTGCCATACACGCACCACAAACACACACGCAAACACTCGCCCATACCGGCGTTCAGCCACCCCTCCCGTGTCACCGTGAAAAAGCTCACGATGGCACGGGGGAGGTGCCCAGGGACACGACGTGGACGGACCGGTATCGCCCCCAAATGTGCCAACCCTAAGTCAAAAGTACACGGACGTATATTAGTAACATGTTTCCAAGTCAACTCCTGAGGTCGGCAACTTGAGATTATAATATAGAGGACCACATGCCTTCATATTTGAGAGACATGGCAGAGTTATGATAGAGGACCACATAATTTAGCAGCTGGGAAACATTATAGAGTCATACATTAATATAGACCTTTGCGTCAGAAAAAGGTCATTCTTAAGAATTATTATGAAGATTATTGTAGCTAACAGCTGATAAAGCATTATAAAAATATATGGATAATATAGGTTCTATTTAACTGCATGGCGTATTTTTTACAAATAATTATTAAAATAAACAAGACATTATAATATAATATTAATTATGGCTTAACAGTTAAAGGCGTAATAAACATATTAATTGTGTATATTGTAGAGCTATCACTGACTGCAGATAGGACTTAGGAGCATGCCAATAACTATATAACTTAGCACAGAATCTAATTATTATATTATTATTATACCAAAGTATAGGACCACAGTATTCCGTGTTGTTGATGGTAGACAAGGCAAACTAGTTAAATATTGGTAACACTGCACAGGTGTCGCCGATTCCGCAGTTGGTTGCTTCAGAATAATAATATTAGACGTGGTATATATACTCTATATCAAATATGAGGAGTATTCGTTGTTATAATTAAGCTTGTTATAATTATTATAAAAGTTGTAATTTGTAAATATTGTATCAGAAGAAATGTTGATGTTAGTTCAGTAAATATTATGTGGTTTGTATATAAAACCATTAAAATGTTTTATAAACGACTTTAGCTTCATAAGACTTGATAACGCTTGTAACTCCGTTGAGCCAAAATTCGTTTTTCGCTCGGGAACTAAGAAGAAGCCTATACATATGAATTGTCATCGAATTGTATGTACTCTTTTTAATTATGGTTGAAGTCTGTTGTCAAATTGAAAATAGATTTAAGTTTTTTTATTGAATCGTAAATACTGTAGACAATAATTATATTTACACGGCCAGTCTGACATCATTTGACTTTATTAAACTGAGACTGTCGCAGGAATTATATCTAAAAATAATAAAAACCATGCGTTGAAGTTTGAAACTTATAATTAACGAGCTATTGCCCGCGGCTTCGCTCCCGTTAAGAAGTATTATTATATACAAACTTTCAACCCCTATTTTAACCCCTTGGTGGTGGAATTGATCAAAATCCTTTCTTAGCGGATGCCTACATCATAACATTTCCCTGCATGCCAAATTTCAGCCCGATCCGTCCAGTGGTTTGGGCTGTGCGTTGATAGATCACTATGTCAGTCAGTCACCTTTGAGTTTTATATATTTAGATTTTTTATCTGAGATCGAATTTCGACCATTGGGCGATCTCTATAGTTATATTAAATTTAGGAATCATAGTTATCGATGCAACGTCTCGTTAACTCGATAACAAACTTATAGTTTTTCGTAGTTTCAACCCATTTCCTGTGTTATTTATTCATTACTATAGTTTAATCCCGCGTGAGTCTATCCTTTTATTCTTTTTCGATTCAGTTTGGAATCAACATAAATTGGTTTCGTATAAAACGTTCGCCATTTTTATACAGTTTGTTGCAAGTATTAATGGAGCTTTTGTATTGTAATATGAAGGGAATACAGCGTATCATGCAATAGTGTTTTTGTTCGTTGCAGCTTAAAAAAAGATTGCCAGCTATAGATATTTATATTAGTAAGTAGTATAGACCTGTAATTTAGTTATTTCATATTTGTAACACCTGTTATAATCTCCCTTTTTTGCACCAATAAAGTTCTTATTATTATTATTATATTTCGGGTTTCAAGGGTTAAACTAAACTTAGTAATAATACTTAAGGGTATATACTGTGTATGTACTATGTGTCCCATGTATGTTACTTGCATAGAGCTTACGATAAAAGTAGCAGTGCTGTAAGGTGATTGACTAAACTATATAATATTTGTACAGAACATTAACGCCCGGTTTCTGAAAGGTCTGTCAAATCATTGATCAACTAACACTGCTGTTAATTTAACATGGATGTCAAATCAATTTGAGTTTCTGAAACATGGATCAGCCAAAATTTAACTAATCTATGATCATTTTCAATTTGACTAGCGATTTGTTTATTTTCGCTCATTAGTTCATTATTATCTATCTAAAATGCCAATAAAATGTTAAAAGAAGGCATTGCGGACTATCATTGCTTTAAAAAATGTTCTGGGACTGTCAAATCTGATGCTTTCTGAAACATAGATCAGACGAAAATTAACTAATCTGTGATCATTTTGATTTGACATGCGATTTGTTTGTTTTCGTTCATTTGTCAGAATTTCGAGCTTAATATTTTCAGACAGTGCGATTCTTAAATTCTTCTTCATTATAGAAATGATATTAATTATAATATACATTTTTTGCAAATAAAACAAGTAATGCAAATAAAACAGTTTCTTTGCACTATCAACATATTTATTACAAAGTTTTATTAAAACTTCATAATTAATATGTTTACAAACCTATAGTAACGTAGATTCAAAAGGAAAATGTAGATTCAGGTAAGAAATCAATTGAATTCATAAGTTAATTCGCCGACAACTACCGATTAGTTGACACAGCATTTGACAAACCTTTAATCTATGATCACGGCTCAACAAGCGTTTCGGAAACCCAAAATGGCGGTTGACATATTATCATTCTCGAGTCTTAAAAAACAGCTGTGTCAACTGACACGCTGATCAAATCTAGCAACCCAATTGGTACTTGACAAGAGATTTAGCAGGCGATTAGTTAATTTTAGTGTTGACCAGCCTTTCAGAAACCGGGTGTATATCTCCTACGAGGATAATATCATAACCTAAAAACCTATAGACATGACTCCGCATACGTATCCGTATCCGGATAATATGAGACGTAACTCGAGATTTAGGGCTTCGTCAATATTTGCGCCCGAACATAATGTATTTGTGTTTTCCTCCTGATCTCCCGGTACTCTAATAACATTAATGCGAAAGTTTTTGATTCATCCTGTATACTTTATCAAGCGATATATTTTATAGCCATGAATATAAATTATGTTTTTCTTTTACTCACGGAATAAAAAGGTCCATAACAATAGTATGAATTCGAAAGTATATCTGTTTATGTGTCTCTCTGTCTGTTACCTCTTCACGCCCAAACCTTTGAAAGAAAATTAAAATTTGTTGGGAATCAAAATACTTTGAGTCCCGGAAAAGAAAAAAAATCGGCCAAGTGCGAGTCGGACTCGCGCACGAAGGGTTCCGTACCGTTATATAGCAAAAATAGGCCAAAAATTGTGTTTTTTGTATGGGAGCCCCCCTTAATTGTTTATTTTATTTAAATATTAGTATTAATTATTAAAGTACTATTATATTTAAGGCCTTCGTGAATCGTGAAAGTTTCAATTGCTTACCTCTTATCATTATTGATTACGAGCAAAAAAGGCCAAAAAAATCACGTTTGTTGTATGGGAGCCCCTTTAAATATTAATTTTATTTTTATTTTAGTATTTGTTGGTATAGCGGCACCGGAAATACACAATCTGTGAAAATTTTAGAACTCTAGCTATAGCGGTTCTTGAGTTACAGCCTCAAGACATACAGACAGACAGACAGACAGACGGACAGACATCAAAGTCTTAGTAATGAAATACCGGAAAAATGTACGGTTCCTCGTGATAAGCGAATTTGGCGCAACGGATCTACGGGTAGTGTCTAGTTATTTATATTTTAACATTTTCGTAAATAATTTATTAGTATGGATCAATTCAAAGTTAGGAACACTAGCGATAGAATAATCTAGTGGCTAGTTATAATGATGATGATTAAATCCGTATATTTTTACTTACTTACTTAGTACTTACTTACTTGAAATCTTAGAAATGTTCCGTTTTCCTAGCGTATACACTATACAGTCTGGTAAACCAGCAAACTTCAACAAAACCCAGGTCCAAAATAAGTTATATTAGTAATAAAACCATATTTCCGAGTTCGCACGGCACAACGCCGCACGGCACAACGCTCTCTGGCGGTTTGGGAGCGAAACTCGACTTCGACACAATATAAAGTTGGTCCTTTAGAATCTGTTATAGTGATACCCTTTGGGGTGGTACCGTGTATTGTGCATTACCATCAGTACACAACGAAGCGACGCAGCTTAAAATTTTAGATGTAGTGAAAAATTACCTTTATTTACTACACAAGGAGATAGTTACAATGTACTATCAGAGAAGTTGATTTCTAGGCAGATGGCGGACCTAAGTAATTTGGTCGCGTTTATCTGTCAACTGCCTAGGAATCAATTTCCTCGGGTAAACAGACATTGTACACCTACAGATGTGTAGGTTCTCTTGCAATAAAACATCAACACACATCAAGACGAGACGCGGCGCAGCTCTGAAATTTAATAAAGTGATTCGAAATTGACCCTTATTGATTACACACGAAGATACAGTTTTTATTTTGAATTTATAGTCACCCATCAAAAAATTCCCCTCGTGTAGTAAAAACATTTAATCCCTAATGACTTGTTGGCTATCCAAAAATGCATCAATATTAGGTAACATAGGAGTCTGCAATAGTTTGTTATCCTCACCTCATTCAAGAGAGGCCCGAATTTTGCTTGACATTTATTTTAATTTTATTGTAAGTAGTATTTAAGTATCTGATATTGTAATTTTATGTTCTGTTTTGTTTCATGGGGGTGGCATAGTCGGTCACCGACAAAACCCCTTAATAAATAGATAAAAAAAATGCATCGTTTCTGTAAGGTGACTCTTAAATACTACAAAATACAGTGTTAATATTAGATTACAGTGGTAACAGCTGTTCTAGTTACACTAATGTTTTGTATGTAACAGAGGTCTAATTGGTAAACTCCCTATTATTTCACTCTTACCCTGCAGACACGGATTTCCGACACTGCTGTACTGCCGCCCTATAACTAGAAGAGCGTTAAGTGTAAAAACCAAATTTTAGGAAACGAGTACTACAGTAGTACTAGAGTACTACAGTAGTAAAGTCTATAGACACTCTACAGGGCTGTGTTATTACTTACATTTACTATACAAGGTACAAGAAATGATAAAACTTTAGGGTTTATACTTTATAAATGAGTTTCTTATACAGGTGTAACAAAACTCAGTGATAATATTTTAGAGTGTGTGTGGTCGCGGGTTCGAATCCCGCCGACGGAACGAAAAGTTTCCAAAAGTTCCTGGGTCATGGATGTGTGGTAAATATATGTATCAATAAAAATCTTTAATAAATGAATAGTATAAAAGTATGAAATATATTTCCGTTGTCTGGTACCCGTAACACAAGTCCTTCAGGTACTTAGCATGGGGCCAGACTGCCGTGGTGTGAAGCGTCCGTAGAATATAATATTATATTATCAGTCAGTCAAGGTTTTTATGTGTAGATGACGTGTTATCATCAGCCAGTCAAGGCGTGACGACGCGAGCCCTCACAAAGCAAGGATTTTAGGTAGTATTATTATGCTTGAGTAAGTTTTTTAAAATAATAATATTGTCTAAGACCTAAGTAAGTACTGCAATATATTGTTAATTCTCACTAGATATTTTACCTCAATAATAACGTCTACATAAACAAGGAGAAGCTTTGAAATATAACTCGTTGTAAATATCATATATATAACTATTTTCCGACACCCTAGAACGTTTAAATTTTTCTTTATTAGATTAGTATAGTAAAATGAAATTGCATTTGAAATTTTTGCGCTCAGTCGCTCGTACAGTCAACTTCATTATTCAATTGATGTTACACAAAAAAAAGAAAAATCCAGAAAGTTTACGGCGTGCATGCAACACTTGCAGATATAAAACTGTTTTAAAAACTAGAAGTGACACAACAATAATTATTCTATATTTATTTTTTGTGCAGCAAATAAAATAAATTCTTTCGAGTCATCTTAAAAATGCTTCGCTAGCGTTCTGGTTTGAAATCTGAGTAATGTATCTCTAAGCAACAATTGGAATCAAAGAATACGGTAATAAATTTATTTATTCCACATAAACAAAATTCTGATATAAAAATTAAACTAAATAAAAACATTTTAGACCGTAACCTAAAACATTTCTAGAACATTTAGGTCTCTGGCCTCGCTTGTAGAGTTCCTAGGATTCTCTGAGAGCTAGGTGCAGTGTTGCTATGAAATATTTGCTTTGTATCGGAGCCTTATTATTTTTATTGTAATGTGTTTGTGTTAGAAATACATAATATTTCTCTTTAAAATGTATTGCTATTGTTGCAAATTGTTGCACTAGAATTTACTCACGAATTCCTACGTTTAAATATTGCTATCAATATACTATTTTATCTAAAAATTGTTATACATTACTAGCTGACCCGGAAAATGTTGTTTTGCCATATAAATTATTTCTAGTATCAATAGCTACGAGAAATAATTTATATGGTTAATACTAGATAAAAACCTATTCCCAGGCCTAACTAATGTAGGTGGTGGGGCTGCGGTCGTGTATCACGCGTTTCCCGTAGTCCCACTTTCAGGAGCAGGAACACCGTTGGGGTTTTAGTGGGTAGTCCCGGGTGCGGATGTACGTCCGCCCCGGGGAGTCCCACATACCTCGGCCCTTCCCCTGACCAGGATGCGTAAATGCATTCCCCCAACGCAAAAAAAAAAAAAAAAAAAAAAAAAAAAAAAAAAAAAAAAAAAAAGCCCTAACTAATGTACATATTAAAGGACAAAGGCGAAATATTATTTGATATTTTTTTTAGCGTCTAAAAATGCCATGTGAACAAAAACAAATATTTTATTATTTTATATTTTACCAACATATTCTAGGGTTTAGTAAAGGCCACCAAAAAAAACAATTATTTTTTGTAAATCAATTGATTACTTAATACGAATTTCAAGCGAATTTCATATTTTCCGCTCAGCTACCGTTAATATTGCCATTTTATATATTTTGCCAAAGCGGCGGCGCGCACCGCGCGGCGGTTCAGCCGGCGAACGGCATAAATAACATAATGTTTCATCCTACCGTTTAAGTTATGAATAGATCTACAATTATTTTAGTTAATTCAACACTTTTAATAAATAAATCGATGTTTATTTTTTCAAAGTAGTTAGGTAAAAAAGAATGGATGAGGTAGTTCCTAAAATAACTAGCAACACTGCTTAGTTGTCAAACAAATGTTAATTGTCATACCAAGTGTCAAATGTCAAAAAATATCTATGGATTCTATGGTGTTCCTGCCGCGTGCGTTGCCTCTCGTGTTCGATTGTGTTTTATTGTTTTTCCTTTAATTTCGACCCGGCATGTTTTTGGACTTTGATTCTGTGATTTGACTTGTTATATGGACTCCGTTATCCCTTTTGCAAAATACAAAACAAACAAACAATACAAAACAAACAATAATAAAATAATACCAAAAATAATAAGTAAGTAATACCTACTTACCAATGAAACATAACCTAAAATATTTATGATTTTTATGATCTAATTTCTAATAACCTAGGCCTTCTTGGGAATATTTATTTTTAGAAGTTAGTTGTAGGATGAGTTCCTAATCATTTAAGCATTTTTTTATTTATAGACGCCTCCATTTTATCTCAAATAAAATCATGTATGAGAGTTCGCCATTGTCCTTTCATTAAATAGTTGAGCCGTTTTGGAGGAGTTCACGCACCAACACTGTGATACGAGAATTTTATATACATATTAGATTTAATTGTCGCTGACAGTCCCTAAGTTTTTATAATAACATTGAATTTGTTGGTGACTTTTTTGGTCAGCTATTAATTATTATATATGTGGTTTTGAGCTAAAACCCTTTCGATATAATGCAAGTGAATATACAGACCATCATAAAATTTGTGATCATACAAATTGTGATTTCAGACAAAAAAGTAGCGAAAGCGAGAATCTTGTCTTTATTTATAATATAGTTGACTATAGCGTCGCTATGTCGTAATATACTTTTTATTATTTTTATGAACGGAGCTTTGGACCTGGAACCATAAAAATGAAATAAAAACAAGTATAGTTCTTTAATTATGCTAGAAACAATATAAGTAGTAACAGGAGTAGCACACCTGTGGCAAAAAGTTTATACGGAGTGTGAAATCTGTTTGCAAGTTCATCTATCACTGCCACACACACATGATTATTTATACATTCCCGCAAGTGATTATCGCTCCGGCTTGATAAATCGCTTCCTGAGGCCGGTTTGTCCACCGGCACCGTCACCGAGACGTCACCGAGAACGAGATGACGGCGACGATTTAGCGATACGTATGTACCTACTATGCCTATATCCATACGTCTTATTTATCATACTAATACTAGATAAAAGCCGAGCTTTATGAGGGCTCGCGTCGCATCGTTTTTATGCGTGGTATTAATTTTTAAGGAGTTTTTTAGGGTTCCGTAGCCAAAATGGCAAAAAAGGAACCCTTATAGATTCGTCATGTCTGTCTGTCTGTCTGTCTGTCTGTCTGTCTGTCTGTCTGTCTGTCTGTCTGTCTGTCTGTCTGTCTGTCTGTCTGTCTGTCTGTCTGTCTGTCTGTCTGTCTGTCTGTCTGTCTGTCTGTCTGTCTGTCTGTCTGTCTGTCTGTCTGTCTGTCCGTCCGTCCGTCCGTCCGTCCGTCCGTCCGTCCGTCCGTCCGTCCGTCCGTCCGTCCGTCCGTCCGTCCGTCCGTCCGTCCGTCCGTCCGTCCGTCCGTCCGTCCGTCCGTCCGTCCGTCCGTCCGTCCGTCCGTCCGTCCGTCCGTCCGTCCGTCCGTCCGTCCGTCCGTCCGTCCGTCCGTCCGTCCGTCCGTCCGTCCGTCCGTCCGTCCGTCCGTCCGTCCGTCCGTCCGTCCGTCCGTCCGTCCGTCCGTCCGTCCGTCCGTCCGTCCGTCCGTCCGTCCGTCCGTCCGTCCGTCCGTCCGTCCGTCCGTCCGTCCGTATGTCACAGCCACTTTTCTCCGAAACTATTAGAGCTATACTATTGAAACTTGGTAAGTAGATGTAGTCTGTGAACCGCATTAAGATTTTGATGCAAAAATGGAAAAAATATTAAAAATTTTAGGGGTCCCCATAGGTACAACTGAAACAAAAAAAATTTTTTTTTATCTAACCTATGCGTGTGTGGTATCTATGGATAGGTCTCCAAAAATCATATTGAGGTTTCTCATATCATTTTTTTCTAACCTGAATAGTTTGCGAGAGAGACTCTTCCAAAGTGGAAAAATGTGTGTCCCCCCCCCCTCTAATTTCTAAAGTAGAGGCATGATAATTCTAAAAAAAATATATGATGTATATTACTATAAAAACTACCAACGAAAATTGGTTTGAACGAGATCTAGCCAGTAGTTTTTTTTTATACGTCATAAATAGTAAACCTTAATGAAACAAAAAAAATTTTTTTTCATCTAACCTATGCGTGTGTGATATCTATGGATAGGTCTCCAAAAATCATATTGAGGTTTCTCATATCATTTTTTTCTAACCTGAATAGTTTGCGAGAGAGACTCTTCCAAAGTGGAAAAATGTGTGTCCCCCCCCTCTAATTTCTAAAGTAGAGGCATGATAATTCTAAAAAAAATATATGATGTATATTACTATAAAAACTACCAACGAAAATTGGTTTGAACGAGATCTAGCCAGTAGTTTTTTTTATACGTCATAAATAGTAAACCTTAATCTAAATTTCATTAAATCGACTGAAATATAAAAATAAATCAAAAATAATATAATTTCATAAAAATTAACCTTATTGCTGCTGCGGAACCCTCCATGGGCGAGTCCAACTCGCACTTGGCCGCTTTTTTATATTTTAATAACCAAAACTTGGCTGACCGATGATAACACAATATACAAATAAAAATTACTAGTTTTATTATTAGTTTTTTCGTAATGGGTACCACAAAAGTGCTCAGATAATGGCATATACTAGAGCTCGACGCTTCATTCGCCCTGATTATAAAAGCCAAAGTTTGCTTGTATGTTATCTAGTCTTCACACCCAAACCGGTAAACTGATTTTGCTGAAATTTTGTATGGCGATACATTCTCTTCGAAATCTGTCAATTCAGTACAAAAGAAATGCATAGCTACGTGTCACGTTGCGGTCTGAATTGACCCTAAATCGGTGCTGCCGTCATTTCGACCTCGGTGACGTCCCGGTGACGGCGGCGGTGGACAAAAGGCCTCTGCGCGAAAATGTTTGTACATTTTTATTGCATGATTAATATCTTTGACATAATCCCGGGAGTGACATGGGTCGGATGACGTGACTGTAGGATGCTACAAAATTTCCTGGTTAGGTGTTTTTTCCACTTAGCATAAGCACTGTAGACATACGTTTATTCTACACAAGAAAAGAAATACTGACCGATTAAACGATAAAATCAGATTTCATTTATACGGCGATCTTTTTTTTGTGTTTTGTTTTAAAGAAAATAAGCAACTTAATCTAATTTTTTCATGCTAAATGTAAAAATATTTTTATAGTTTGCAACACTTGAGCAGTTCCTCTTGTAATTTTACATCTTTAATTATTTTTAAGGTTAGTTTCTGAAGTTTTTTGTACGGGAGTTACAACACGAAACTAGGCATAAGACACTTAAGCTCTGTACAAAATATTTATGCAAAATAAACTCCACGAAAATGAATTTGACTCACAGAATTGCACCTTAATTCAGGATAATGTAGTTCATTAACCTTTTAATGTAATCTCGAATATTAAAGAGTATATTTAAAGGAGTAAAATTCAATAAACGGTGGGCCTACAGGGAGGCCGGCCTAATGCAGCCACCCCTCGAGACAAACTCAATTAATTCCCTTTACGCCATAGAAAGCCTTTCAATTTTTAACACGTTTACTTTTTATATACGTTTAATAATATAAGACTAGTAGATTTACGCATAATCCATACTAATATTACAAATGTGAAAGTGTGTCTGTCTGTCTGTTACCTCTTCACGCCTAAACCACTGAACCGATTTTGCTATATATGGGGATACTTTGAGCCCCGGAAAAGGACATTGTATACTTTTCATCCCGGAAAAATGTACGTCTCCCACGAGATAAACGAATTTTGGCGCAACGGAGTTGCGGGAGTCATCTAGTTTAATATTATACTAGATTTTGACCCAATTCCACACATCAATGTAAAAATTCTTTCATCGCGTGAGAACGTACGTTTGTTCACGATAAAAACTGTTTTAACCACAGAAATAAATCAAGATAGAACGGCTAAGCGGGTCGAGTACGCGTGTTTCAATCTTGCGCAAGTGAGCAAGATTCGTTTAACGTTCATTCAGTCAGCGCGCACGTCTCGACTCGATTACACCAGAGCGGTTGTACAAAAATGCCTCATTGTGCAGTGTATAATTGTAAAAACGTAAGTACAAAAGTGAATCGGTCAAAAGGAGGTATTTCATTCCACGGGTAAGTTATTTGTTCTAACTAAAAGCAAAGCAAAAATTGACACGATCAATTCCTTAGCAACGCACGCGCGTCGCTGTTCAATCTTGATTTATTCTGTGGTTTTAACCCACACTAAATGACATCTAAATCGGCAGATTGAGGCATGAAGATATACAGTGAAATCATTAAGGTATTATTGCTTTATTTTGCTGCGACATACTTCAGAGAATGGTACAGATATAACGCAGGAACCGTTAATTTTACGTTAAATAATCATCCTGTAGCGTAATATTATAATGTGTATAAAGTATATAATTATCTCTATAACAAATTCTACCTTTTGTAGTTTACGAGATGTCCATGTATATACGGGTGCAGTTCTATATTAGGAATTCTTAAAGCGTTTGTTTATAAATTTCACACCGAAGCACAAAACAGAAAGTTTTGACACACTCATTGAAAGAACTACAGAACTTTCTATGGAACTCGTAACAAAGTGCAGTTTATTTCGAGATAGCTTAGTGCAAAGATAAGCGAATGATTTTATATGCCAAGCTCTTTCTCTTATATTATATTTTTACTAGATCTTGCCTGCAAATTTTTAGCGTAGAAATTTCCACAAACAATTAAAATCGTGGGATGAAAACAATTATTGGGATAGTCGTAGTTTAGTAGTTTTTGGAGTAGACATAACTTCATAACATATATAGAGTAACTTCATAACAAACTTTATTTAAATCTGTTCAATGGTTGAAGCATGGGGAGGTCAGAATATAGACACACTTTCGAATTTATAATAATAATATAAATATGGATATAAGTAAAAAATAAGCGATAGTTTTGTTTTTGACATCGTATCATATAAAACTACGATCACTTTAACCACGCTAACATTTAAAATAGTATTCTGGACAGACAGCCAACAAATTAAAAAGCAATCGTGTATTCGTCGAAACTGCATGTCGGCCAAAATATTCCGGCTTTTGAAGTGTGTCTGGATTTTAATTGCGATTCACACTACCCGACCGCCACTGTAGAAGTACAGAATACAGTCGAAATATAAAAGCGATGGCTTGCAAAATTACTTACTAGACTGAGAAATATAAATTATTCATATATTATGCAGAAAAGAGTACCCATGTTGTTAGAAAATTAACTGTCTTTTAACGTCACGATAAGCTATGCCGACCCAAGTTTTTCGCAAAAAAGATCAAAAATGGCCCATCCATTTGGATTTTACGATGTCAGACAGATCTGACATACAAACAGACAACATAATATATTATACAGACACATCAAACTAATAATATCCCTCTATTGAATAAGATTCAATGGACACTTTAAAAATAATTACTTCGACAATGTTAACAACACAATTCAAAAATCCAAAGTAATAAATTAAATTTAAAAAATTCAGCTTTCCGGATGCTGGAAAATGGAGGAAGGATGTAACACGTGTTCTAAGCCATTCGCAAGTTTTTAAGGTAATTATCAGTTCTAGTTTATGTGAGAGGGCTATTGAGTGCGCATGTCAGTTAGTAACTTGTTGGCCGTAGTCGCACGGACGGCAGTGCGGCGCGGCGTCGCGGAAGACGACGCGTGTTTCCCGCCAACGCGAGTTCCGAATTCGAAAGTACGCGCGAAAGCGTTCGCTTTTTAATTGACGTTTATTTTTTTATCGAAAGCGAAATAGGCTTTGACTTATATTTTGTGAGTTCAGTAAGGAATATTATAAACATTTTTACTTAATTATTAAATAACTTTTACTTTTTAAAAATAAAAATAACATACTTACTTAATTTATTCTTCACACAAAAACATGGATACAACATAGACTTTGAGTGTTTGTGAAAATGTACTTGAAGGTGAAATTCAAAATATGATCGAACGGTTAGCAATGGCGTCCAGAAGAGTTGTTATCGCTTGGGCGCTTTGGCTCGCGTTGCCATTGGCAACCGGCCATCTCAATGTGCTGATCAGCCAGGCAGAAGTAATGAAATTGCTAGGTGAGTTGATTTTGTTTAATTTGAATATTGATGAGTTCGTCGTTGAACGAGCCTCGATCTTTAGAACAGGTGCTATCGCTAACGGCTGCTGGTTTAAAGATTACTTAGCTTTAACTATTTATTCTTTATTTATTAAAAAGTTTGTTATAAATATGGAGAAACCTAATCGGTTATACAAATTTCTAATAACTGACTGTAATATCAAAAGACCACTTAACAAAATATGTGAAATTTCGTAGATGTAAAGTAGCTGCCATAACACTTCTATTATAGCATAATCACCCGATTTAAGTATTTTTTTAATAAACAAAGTAATTTTTATATTTAGTAGTATTATATTACCTATATACCTATATGTTCAAAATAGATATTCTACTGTAACTATTAGGTATTTTGATACCAATTTTTATTTGTAATTCGACGAGTAATAATTTGACATAATAATATTATGCAACGATGTTAAAATACTATTATGCACGTGTGGATGAAAATTATTGATATTCTCACAAATTAGTATAGAATAGCTGCCGCTAAAATTTACTATGGCAATACTCGTTTCAAATTAAACATAAGCTTTCCAACCCGAAAAATAACTGTTCCCCTAGGAGAAAACCGCTAGCAATATTCCTCAATAATATTCAAAAGCTATAAACTATTTTGCTAGTTACTGATAACGTGTACTCGGGAGTTAGGGATATATTTTTCCCTGTGGAGCAGCAAGGTTAAGGGTAAACTTGACCCTGAAGAAAAGCAATTATTGGTTTTATCACAATTATGGAACACTCTTTTGGGAAAAACCTACAAGTTTATATCACTGAAATATTTTATTTATTTTACTAGCAGATGACGCCCGCAAATCCGTTGCACCAAAATTTCACCTTATAGTACGGGAGCCCTAGAACATTTTTTTTAATTACTATCAAGCTAATTTTTTGTGAGTAGCATCATTTTGTTAAGACGAATAACGTTAATATTATCTGCGGAAAATCTCGAAAGTGGTAGCTAATAGAGATAGAAAGGACTTCATACTTTGAATTGATGGTCCTAAATTATGGACTGTTTTATTTGCAGGACAATGTTATTTGCATTCCCTACAGCGGAAAGTGTTAAGAATTCGTCCTGCAGAAAAGTCGTTTGCTGGCAAAATCGATTATGACTTTCAAAAGGCGCCTTAATGGTCGTCTCGATTTTAATTTTATCGCCGAAGCCGAGAGCCGATAATGGCAGGTATCACAAAACCTCGCTAAAATTGCCGGAAAAACTCGTTCTTTGGAGCTTAAAGTGTTTCAGACGTTATTGTTAAAGGATATTTATAGGCAAATAGCGCTAGTCCATCAACAATAGTACATTTAAAAAAAAAACAATTTTATGTCTTTCCCGTTAAATTACGAGTATATCAATACAAATAAAATTAAATTAAGAAATTTAAAAAAACCCCCGCCAAAAAACTTTAAAAAGTAATGAAATAACATTTCCTGACTAAGTTTAAATCATTCCTAAGAGTAAAGTAATATTTTAGTCCATAATTGTTGTCAAGGTGTGTCGGGGGACCGCTAAGTAAACTACCACAACAGCGACTTTTGCATTTTGTATCGCCATAATAGTCGCTGATTCTCTCGATTCGGGTCGCTGTGAACAGACCCTTAATTTATATTGTTATGTGAAATCAAACATCTACATTAGCGGTCCCCCGACACACCTTGACAACAATTATGGACTAAAATATTACTTTACTCTTAGGAATGATTTAAACTTAGTCAGGAAATGTTATTTCATTACTTTTTAAAGTTTTTTGGCGGGGGTTTTTTTAAATTTCTTAATTTAATTTTATTTTATGCTTTTTAAACTTGTGCAGAATAATTCCTATCAACTGGATCATATCCCAATGAATACCATCTATAAAATAATATGTCCTCTTGGATGAGGCCATCAATATGAGCCCAAACATGAAACCTCCACTTTAGGTTCATACGGAGCTTGGCTCCTATAGAATCCAGGTGATGCTGCAGCAGCAGCATGCAAATATTTACTGTTTATCTACGTCTTACTGGTTGTCGCAATTAAAATGAGCCCAAACACGAAACCTCTGCTCTAAGTTGGTGAGGAGTTGGGTATCCTATTGATTACTAGGTGATGCTGCACCATCTGGTCAACTTTCCAATAATGTGTATATATATTCATAAGTGTCTCGAACCAGGATGCAAAATATAAAACCCATCAAACGACTGCAAGTTGCTAATCGTCCTATCACGAAACAGATATATCGTGATATTTCAGCAATGAGCAGGCTGATGATGATGAACTATAGCTAAGAACACTCACCGTCATGTCAGCTTTCAAACAAAAAAAACTAGATCAAAATCGGTCCACCCGTTTGGATGCTACGATGCCACAGACAGACAGACAGACAGACAGACAGACAGACAGACAGACAGACAGACACGTCAAACTTATAACACCCCTCTTTTTGGTCGGGGGTTAAAAATAGACGCCTCCGTGGTCTAGTGGTACAGAGCGCGGCTCTTGACTCGGAGGTCGTGGGTTCGATTCCCGCGTTGGAAACATGTTATTTCCAAGTTTGGTTAGGACAATGCAGGCTGATCGCCTGATTGTCTGACAAGTAAGATGATCCATGCGTCGGATGGGCATGTAAAAAGTCGGTCCTGCGCCTGATCTCTCGCCGGTCATGTCGGTCTGCCGTCCCACTGGGTTATGAGAGTAAAGGAATAGAGAGTGCTCTTGTGTACTGCGCACACACTTGGGCACTATAAAAATACTCCTGCGTAGCTGGCCTGGTTTCAATGAAACCGGCCACCGTCACCGAAACCGGTGTGGGAGCTATTATTATTATTATTATTATTATATCAATACAAAAAATATAATATGAATATAAAAAATGTCTAGATCAGTTCATCCGTTTCAGCGTGCAGAGGTAACAGCCGCTAGTCTATACACATCTTTACATCCAACATAAATAAATGCGAGCTTGTATCTGTCTGTCTTTTACCTCTTCACGCCCAAACACCGCTGAACTGATGAACCGATTTTGCTGAAATTTGGTATAGGGATACTTTAAGTCCCAGTAAAGAACAAAGGATTCTTTCATCCCGAAAAATTATTCCCGCGTGATAAACGAATTTTGACCGTGACGCAACGGAGTTGCGGGCGTCATTAAGTTTTCCTATATAAATATTAACAGTAATGACAACTACATACGTAAGATGACTCACTCTAGTCTTATCCCGACGCGAATAGACTGTTGTAAATTTGACGTCTATTACCCGCTTATCTCCGATACAAGGACATGTGTGACGTCACCCCACGTCTTCGGAGATCAAAAATGTAATTATCTACCCTCAATCTACCCTCATTTTTATTTGCACAAATTCGATGTACCCTCAGCAATATTCCCATTATAAGTTGATACGATGGTAGAAATACTTTTATAGACCAGACATTTTGATTGTGCATTTTAGCGACTTTTATTAATAACATATACACATAGTATAAAACAAAGTAGCCTATAATTGTATGCTTAAAGTCTTTAAAAGTACATAATTATCGGATTTGATGCGTTTTTATGGAATAAATAGAATATTATTATATAAATTGGCTTCGCAAAAAAACATAACATTGACAAGTCATAACCTTGCTTGTTGTCCAATGTGCAAACTCATCTAAGAGCTACTAGGCTAAGCTTTTAGTAACTTTCATATTATACCATTCATTATTATTATTTACTTAGGTAAAATAATAATATAATTTTTGCCACTTCGGCTAATGATTTATTTGGTATGGTAACATCTTTTATTCAGACCACATTTTAAAAACTCGATGGAAAACTTTCGCTATTTCTAGAATTATTCATAAGACATATTAAGTAATATTATTTCGATTAGCATTTACCTTTTTAAAAATTTGATACTGTGGTACACTATACTACTATATGTGTGGTAAGCTATACTTACTAAAGACGAACGGCAGTCAGAGAAATTTAATGATTACTTAAATGAAGCTTTGGTCATAAATTCCATACATTTACTGTGAATTTCTTAATCCATACTAATATTATAAATGCGAAAGTGTGTCTGCCTGTCTGTCACCTCTTTATGCTCAAACCGCTGAACTGATTTTGCTAAAATTTGGTATGGATATACTTTGAGTCTCTGGAAAGGACATATTGCATAGGACACTTTACATCCAGGAAAATGTACGGTTCCCGCTCGATAAACGAATTTTAGCGCAACGGAGTTGCGGGCGTCATCTTGTTTCATAATAAACACCGCCCTATTTAAATACCGCCACTCAGTAAACATTCTAGAATTCGCTTTGAATGTGACTAGTGTTTACCAAAAAGGTTTATTTCGGTTGAATTAACATCCGATCATTACGAACCTCTGGGGCACATTATTACTCCGGGGAACTGATCTTATTACAGATAAGGCGACAACTGCTGTGAATTGTGATTGGGATACAACTACTTGGTTTAAGCAACAATATCAAAATTAGCAACATTTTATTAAGGGTAAGAAATTTAGCGTTTATCAGTAACGACTAACGTTAAGAGTGGGTTGCACCGGCTTACTTTAACTATAACTTTAACCATAACAAAATGTGAAATGAACTGTCGAATCCCTAGCAAAAGTCGCCATATTTGACGATAACCTTAACCTTAACTTTAACTACGCTTCTGGTGCAATTCACCCTAAACTTTTCGTAGAACGTTTCGTAAATTGCGTAGCACTGCGTAGCAAGGTCTACGAAGGTAGTTGCTATGAATTCCTTACTAATGTTTTAAGTGTGAAAGGTTGTCTATCTGTCTGTTACCTCTTCACACTTAAGCACTGAACCCATTTAGATCTAATATGGTACGCAGATAGGACATTTAAGGCCCTTAGATAGGACATAGTAAAGTTTTTTTGCGGCAAAACCGACCGAAATACTGCGCAACGGTGTTTTGAACAAAATCTTAATTCTCAAATATTTAATACCAACGTTAATATTAAAAGCTTAATCAAAATTAATTTCTCGTGATAAAACCACATAAAGTTTATTCGTAGCCGTAGTACACGCAGTGTAGGTGTAAACAGTAAATAACGAACCGAAACCGCAGTCGTAAAGTTGGTCGTAAAGTGATATAGGACTGTCCTATTTCTACAAAGTAAATTCCACACTGGGTTAGTGGACGTTTTTGCTGAATTTGTTACTTATACCTCTATCAATACTAGAGCGCATCACAACATCGTTGCGAGGAAATTAGTTTTAAATTGCTAGGGAACCGTTTTTTTTTTATTAAATAAGGGGACAAACGAGCAAACGGGTCACCTGATGGTAAGCAACTACCGTCGCCCATGGACACTCGCAACATCAGAAGAGCTGCAGGTGCGTTGCCGGCCTTTTAAGAGGGAATACGCTCTCTTCTTGAACTTTTCTGCAACAAAAAATTATGTCTTTTCACGTGTCTCAATGTATAAACTCCTTATTAATTTCTTCCAAATCGGTACAGCCGTTTTAGCGTAAAGAGGTGGTAACAGGCAAAAACACTTTCACATAATATTTTGAAAACATGAGTGGGTGAAGTAGGTAACAGATAATTTGAAATCTGCCGTTTTTTTCGTCGATTCTTTAGATATACGTAGCTAATAAATAAAAATTATAAGGGGAAAAAATAGATTTTAGGTTAATAAACGTTCTTAATAAAACTTGTATTAAAAAATGAGAAGGCTGCGGATCAACATTTTCATTTGTTAAGCAAATTCATTTAATTAAAATTTCCCAAATATTTCCCCGATTATTTTTTCCCCGAGTCATCCAAAGGTGTGTACGATTAACCCGTAGACAATTACAGACTCGATTAAGGTCAAATTCATCATTCAACGACAAATGACAGTCGTATGTGTCAAAAATAATAGACACAGTGACATCTGTCGGGCGGGAATTAATGACAGTTCAAACATCAATTTGGTGGGAGTCTTATCGCGCGCGGCCAGTGCGGGGGTCGAGATAATGTCGTACTTTTTGTCCATCGTGTGAGGGGTGGGTATAATTATTACACTAGAGTAAACAGAACTAAAGAGAACTCGGAGGAGTTTGACGTAGTATGTCATAATATCTGCCAGCGCGCGCCGTACTGCGTTACTAAGAGTGGGTTGCATCAACTTACTTTAACTATAACTTTAACTTTAACAAAAAGTCAAATGAACTGTCAAATCCCTAGTAAAAGTCCATTATGGACGCCATTTTTGACGATAACCTATAACTTTAACTACGCCTCTGGTGCAACTCACCCTAAGCATTGTGAAACATGTTGAAAGTGACATTAGCGGCCAACTCGTGTATAATATATTCGTTTGTTTGAAGTCGAGGTACTCCTTAGTTCTGTCTACTCTGACAATAGTGACAATACGTTGAAGAATATCGTTGCTTAATTTTCGGATAATGCTTTTATAAATTTTAATAAATGTAAGTTTTTATGAAATAAAACAAATTTCATCAACATTTTGTTTAGTAATCTTCTTAAGTAAGTACCTAGTAAATTAATGAATAAAAAATAAAACTAACCAAACTTCTAAGATCCTCTTGAAAATTAAAGAAAATGCACTTTTTAATGATGGCCATTTAAATTTTTGATGTGAAGTGAATTAAGGGTTAACCTGTATCGGAAGTCGGAACTGAATCATAGTAATATAAAAATCAAACAAACGTTACGTTAATTTCTTAGGTCCTTCACTTTAAAATTTCCAACAATATCCTTGGAAATGATGGATTGTGTTTGAAGGAGCTGTTTTGTAAAGTATATAATGGGACACTTGTTGCGGCGGGGGAGAATGGGCAACTAAACGCATTAGCTACGCCGCGGAGGCATATTGAGGGCAATATCAATAAAACTATCCGCGTGAGGCGATAGTTTTAACTACGAGCTTTAGAAAGTTATAGATGTCACATCAGTTAACGTAATATCCACACTAATATCATAAATGCAAAAGAGGTATGTCTATCTGTCTCTCTGTTACCTCTTCACGCCTGAGCAGCTGAAATGATTTTGCTGTTTGTAATGGAGATACTTTGAGTCCCAGGAAAATACATTGGACACTTTGATGAAAAATGTATGATTTCCGCTCGATAAACGAATTTTGATGCAACGGAGTTGCCGGCATCATCTAGTTTTATAATAAGCTCTATAACAAGAATGTCATAATATTTCATTTTAAGGGCCTGTTTCACCACTTCCTGATAAGTGCCGAATAGGCACCACCCACCACCCACCATAATCCACCGCTTAACTTGACAGATGAAGTAAGGAAAATCTGTCAAAAAAGTTGTGAATAGCCTGGCTATTCGGCACTTTATCAAAAAGTGGTGAAACAGGCCCTTAATAATTGCAAAATAACGTGTGCAACGAGTAACGACAGCTTATTTTATAAAAAATATTTTTCTTAGTCGCCGCATCTATTATTTCCTTCGATCTATGTATCCATTAGTAATTGGATTTAATAAAATTGATTATACCTTAAGTAATAATTGATGGTTATATGAACGTGTGGGGAAGAAATTAAAACGCCATTAACACCTACATTATTAACGACTTTATTAGTGACATTAAATGTTATTGTTCTAGGCCCTAAAAAGAATACTGTTAAGAAGAAACAACAGGTTTCACTCTTGCATTGCCGGCAGAAATATTATTTTAAACGAAAGAGCAGGAATACCATACATCTTCTGATTCAGTTTTTTTAAAGAGCGTGAAATTACTTCCTCTTCTATTCCACGCTGGCGATCTATTCTCCCTTAATTTTACGCATTTTCTATCAGGTAAATGCGTAAAATGAAGGTAAGAAATAAAAAAAATGCAAAGCCTCTAAAAAGTATTAATACTTTTTAGAGGCTTTACATAATAATTAACACTAAAAACATGCAAAAATTTAAATGTTCATGGTCACAGTGGAAACAATAAAAACACTCGCAGTTTAAGGGCACCATGACTAACAAAATATAACCTTGGTTAATCTGTCACTTTGTCTATCCCATTATAGAAGAAACTTTCTATGGTAGAATATACAAAGTGACAGACTTTATACACAAAATGACGGTTTATTTTAGTTAAATACGTAGTGAAACAAGGGCGGCGGTTAACAGACTGGTTTATTAAAGTGTTACATGCATTCGCACGGAGCGATCGCGAAGTACAAAATGTCATACTTATCTAATGCGCGTACGGCGCGTACCCAACACCTCCCAACTTAATTGACAACTAAATTATAACAATAAGTAATTATTACTAGGTAATAACTAACAAAAGTAAGAACAAGTACAAATAATTCTTATACAAGAAATTAAAGTAGCACAAAGCAATATATTCCATAATAAGCATGTTACTGCTATGAAAAATAAAAGATAGGTCATCGATAACAGCTACAAATCGCTTATTCCTTATCAAAAACAGATGCACTCGATGTGCATTTCAATCTATGTTTAATGTATAAGGTCGGCCTCGGCGAGGGCGCAGCTCGATAGTTTTAACAGGAGGCGGGGAGGCCGAGGGCTCGGCCGCCGCCGCACTCGGCTCGGGCTCAGCTGACTCGCCGGGGTTGACGGACTCCTCTATAGTAACAGCTGAGCGCTCGTCACTTATATTATCATCCTTATCATTATTGTCTGAGGCGCGAGACAGCGAGTAGCGATTCTGTTTTTGCAACAGAATTTGATCTGCATGCCGCCTAACGGTACCGGTAGGTACATTTACTGAAAACGAAGCTGGCCCGACCTGCTCGCTGACTCGCCCCTCGACCCATTTCCTATTGTTACGTAACGAGTAGTCTCGCACGAATACCCTGTCACCTACGCCTACGTCACGGTGCGTGCCACCGGCGCGCTCCACCTGCTGCGACTGTTTGGCCCGCACACGCTCCTCCACATCGAAACGCAGGAGATCTAGACGCCCGCGAAGCCTGCGACCCAGGAGGGCCACGGCGGGGGGAACCCCGGTAGTTGCGTGCTCGCAATTGCGATATTGAAAGAGCATTTTGTTAAGAGCTTGCTCAACGTCTAATCCCTCGTAGTGAGCCTTCTTTATACAGCGTTTGACTGTTTTCACAGCGTTCTCGGCCGCCCCGTTACCCTTCGGCCTATAGGGGCTAGAGAGATTATGTACGATGCCATTTCTATCGAAATACGATTTCAATTCACTAGAAGTGAAAGGTGGCCCGTTATCGGTCACAATTTGGGACGGAAGCCCGAACCTAGCGAATATTTCCCGAAATACTTTAATGACGGCCGAGGCACTAGTGGTGTTCATTTGGAACGCCTCGATCCACTTACTATGGGCGTCGATTATAATCAAATAGTGTTTGCCCTTGTACTCGCCGAAGTCCGCGTGGAGCCTCTGCCAGGGACGCGCGGGGAACTGCCAAGGCGTGAGAGGGGCGTGCGGGGGAGCGTCGCGCTGCTGGCGACAGGCACTACATGACTTACAAATGTTTTCTATCTCGGCGTCTATTCCCGGCCAATAGACGTAGCTTCGTGCAATACTTTTCATTTTTACGATGCCTAGGTGGCCCTCGTGCAATTCGGCTAGAATGTTTTTACGGTATACGGGCGGTACGACTATACGATAGTTGAAAACGATGCAACCTTTCTCGATCAATAGATCCTTTCTTCTATCGAAGTAGCACTTCTCTTTAGGAGATACATCTTTAGGCCAACCGACAGATATGTATCTTAAAATGTTACGCAATATTGAGTCTCGCGCTGTAGCTTTTGCGATATCTTTATAGTTAATAGCATAGAGTAATTAAATAGGAAACTCATTTTCTATAAAAAATAAATACGATATACTATCGTCTTCTTCGGTTACATACTTTGACTGTAAAGGAAGACGAGATAAACAGTCCGCGGGTGCGTTACTCGCTGAATTAATCCACTCAATAGAAAATGTGTAGGCCGCCAGCCGCGCCGCGTAACGCTGTAACCTGCTAGCCGCAGACTGCGGAATACCTACTTTATCGCCGAAAATATGAGACAACGGCTTGTGGTCCGTCCGAATTGTAAAATCTCTGCCGTACAGATACTGGTGATTTTTAATGACGCCGAAATAAATAGCCAGGGCTTCCTTATCCAGCTGACTATACGAAAGCTCAGCCGAGGATAGCGTCCGCGATGAGTAGCAGATAGGTTTTTCACTACCGTCCTTATACCTATGCGCCAGTACTGCGCCTATGCCGTAAGCGCTGCTGTCGACGCTCAGCACCAACTCGACACTCGGGTCGTAATGAGCCAACACCACATCTGTGCTCAATATATGTTTTATTTGTGAAAATGCCTTATCACACGTAGCATCCCAGTTCCAAAGGGCATCCTTTTTTAACAAATTATAAAGTGGGTATAAAATAGTGCTCAAGCGCGCAATAAATTTGCCGTAATAATTTACGAGACCCAGAAATGCCTTAAGTTGTGTGACGTCCTCGGGTCGGGGAGCTTTGAGGATGGCTGCTACTTTTCTGTCATCTGGATGAAGCCCGTTTTTATCTATAACATGTCCTAAGTAGCAAACTTTGTTTTTAAAGAACTCGCATTTATCTAATTTTATTCTAAGTCCCACTTTCTGCAATCTGGCTAATACCTCTCTCAAATTACGCAAATTATCACTGAAAGAGACTCCGCCTACGCAGATATCGTCGATGAAAGCGACCGTCATAGGGACACCCCTCATCACCTCCTCCATAAACTTTTGGAACTTTTCGGGAATGCAACTCAATCCGTACGGCGTCCTAATATACTTGAAAGTACCTACGTGAGTACTAATCGCCGTACACGCTTGCGAGTCGTCATCGAGTAAAAATTGTTCATAAGCGTGAGCCAAGTCGATTTTTGAGAACACCTGAGCGCCGCTCAACGTGGCGTACAGCTCCTCGATACGCGGCAAAGGATACGGTTCGCGTACGAGTTGAGGATTAACCGTGACCTTGTAGTCCCCACAAATCCTGATATCCCCGTTTCTTTTGACCACAGGTACGATCGGCGTCCCGTACTCAGAGTTTTGAATTTTGACTATAGTTCCTTCCTGAACTAACCTATCTAATTCCGCTTCGACCGGTTTGCGCATCGCTAGAGGTAAGTTACGAGCCTTAATAAATATAGGTTTCCTATCTCGCAATCTAAGGTTGAATCGACTCGTGCACGTTCCCAAACCCGGGGCAAAAACATCGGCAAACTCGCGACTTAATTTCTGAACGATATGTTCCGACTCCCCGTGAGACTCAATATTGTGTAGTGCAATATTAATTTTATCGAGATGTAAACAACGTAGCCACGCGCGGCCCAGGAGCGGGGGCCCCCCTCCGGGGATGACGTACAGCGGGAGCGCCCGCGCGGCGCGCGTCTCGCCGTGCGCGTCCACGCACTGGGCCGACACGATAATGAAACCTAAAGGTTCTATTGTACCACCCGTATATGAATGCAATTTTAGCTTAGTTCCCGATATTTTACTGTGTGAAAAGTATTTACGATAAAATTCGCTATTGATTGCTGAGATTTTACTCCCCGTGTCTACTTCAAAAGTAATCGGTACAGAATTAACAATAACCTTAACTACATAAGGCTTATCATTAGAGCCGTTTACACAAATTTTGAAAAAATCGTCGTACTCGGACTCACTGCTATCTACGATGTTATGCAACTGTTTTTTGTTCATAAATACCTCGTTATCCGAAAGTTCGCGACGCCTCTCAACACCGGTCTTACACATCATCTTTAGATGCCCTTTAGCGCCGCATCGATCACACGAAAAGTTCCTGAAGCGGCACCTGTCCGGTGGGTGCCCGCGCCCACATCGCCAGCATGGCCTGCTGCCGCCGCCGCTGCCGCTGCCGCCGCCTCCACTCGGCCTGCGACCCGTGCCGCCGCCGCCGCTTCCCAGCCGATGCACCGCCGCACCAAATTTTCCACTGTGCGCCGTCGCGCCCGCTGCGCCCACCGTGCCCGCTGCGCCCGCGCCGCTCGTCTCCGCGTGACGTTCCGCGGCCTCCAGCGCCATCGCCAACTCCACCGCCCGTTTGTAGGTTAGGTCCGGCTCCGCGAACAGCCGACTCCTCATCTCGTCGCTCGCGAGACCCGACACGAACTGGTCCCTCAGGTTTTCTTCCAGCTTAGCACCAAAATTACACGTCGTGGCGAGATGTTTGAGCGCCTGCAGATACGAGTTCAGCTCCTCGCCGCTCGCTTGCCGACGCTGTCGAAATATGTGCCTCTCTGCTATGTCTGAGCGCCGGGGCTCGAGATGTTTCTGCACTATTTCCGTCAACTCAGTAAAAGACTTAGTTTCCGGCTTATTCGGGGCACACAGATCGCACATAAGGTCGTAAGTGGCCTCACCTACGACCGTCACTAAAGTCGCCACGTGCAACGATTCTTTAATTTCGTTTAAGGCAATGAATTGTTTCACTCGGTCCACATATATTGTCCATTTTTTAGAAGACAAATCAAAATTGTCTATTTTTCCGATAGGCATGATTACCACGCGCGGAACAAACACTTAATTTTTATAGCACCTCGTCGCCAGTTAAATACGTAGTGAAACAAGGGCGGCGGTTAACAGACTGGTTTATTAAAGTGTTACATGCATTCGCACGGAGCGATCGCGAAGTACAAAATGTCATACTTATCTAATGCGCGTACGGCGCGTACCCAACAATTTTCTTTTCACTCTCCATCAAAATGGCAATTTCATTCAGGGATGTTTACACACGGAGGATAATCAGGAAGATAGCGCTGAAACTAATTAAGTTCGTTAATAAATGACGTCTAGACCAAAAACACACAATGGGATTTTTGTTTGTAGCGACATCTGCCGCATGGCCTGTGCAAGCGGCGCAATTATTAAAATTTGCCATTTCATGAAACGCTATAGAAATTTTGTGTAAAGATTTGTTTTGTTGGCGGCAGTTTGTTAAACCTGCAGAATAGGGATTATGTAATACATTTTGATATAACAATAATATACAATTTTAAACTTAAGTATGTTATATAATTAAGGGTGAGTTGCATCAGAGGCGTAGTTAAGTTAAGGTTATCGTCAAATATGGCGCCCATAATGGACTTTTACTAGGGATTTGACAGTTCATTTGACTTTTTGTTATGCTTAAAGTTATAGTTAAAATAGGTTGGTTCAACTCACTCTCATACATATTAGTACTTAGTTAAATTAATTTTATGACCGATTAGTGGTTAAATTATTTTTATGATGAATATGCTGTGAAACTCGACCTAAAGTCGTTTGGTACAGACAAAGAATAAACTACGAGGAAAGAAACATGTTATACGGTGGCAAAATACACGGTGGGATGCAGGTTCAAGGTTCCAAAAGATGTAAGTAATGGTAGTAGCTTAAAAATAATAATCATATTTTGGCACACTATGTTTTTCGATTGGATCACTAGAAAACAAAATATTGCATTGCACAAAGAGCGAAACGAAATCTGTTATCAAAAGTATCTGTTATTACAGTAATAACTCGACAATTAACGCGATAAATTACAAGCGATATATTACGCGTAATATATCAAGCCTCCCAGTGGAGCCAAAAATGATAACGCCTGATAATTTCCATTTGTTCCCTAGGGCTGCCACCATTTCATAAATATTGTAAAAGATGATGCTTTTGCTGCAGGCTGCATATTTGACAGATGTCAGTCAGTAGTTTGGCAGACCATGGACGTACAAAAAATTTACTGAAAAGACACTTGTCAGAGGGTAATTATGAGTGATTCCTACAAGCCACTTGACCGCTGGGCAAAGATCACCGCAGAATGGGTACTATAGACGTCGATAGACGACGACGCCATGGCCGGCCTCAAAAAGATGACGCGATCAGTGCGAAGGCCAGAATGGCCATATTATGTTCGCGTTAAAACGAGAGGAGAGCTTTGGGAGAGGCCTTTGTCCAGATTTGAGACAGCATAGGCTCTTGAGGTTGGGACACCATAAAAAATTGGTGGCAATGGACTTAACGGCAATCGCGTTTTATCAGAGACTTACTTTTCTTAAATACTTATAATGGCAGATAACTCCTACGGGAAATTAAATTTAAATCTAATATTTTGAACTAAACTTATTCGCACTCGTTGATTCGTCTTTGTATGTAGTCGCTGCATTTTGTTTTGTGCACTACCGTGATCCGTGTGTAGTAGTTAAATATTAAAGGAAATCCACGGACCACTTTTGCACTCTCTTTTAAAGCTTTGCTGAATAATGTTCTTTTAAAATGGAAGAGAGACTTAAAAATATTTTTGATTCTTGCATAAATGTCAAAAAGTATTGCTAGGCTATTGTTCCTTATTAAAAAATAAAATAATACAAAATATTAATTAATTTCATGTCTCATCAGCGAGACCCCATGTCAGCCATTATCAAAAATTTCTCGTCATATTAAAAGATAAAACAATGGTTCGTGTCCTTAAATTTTATAATAAAATTTTGTTATTTTTTAATATTTTAAGTCAGTTTTATTAAAAAAAAACTAGTGTGTAAGGTACATTTTTACATGTAAGAAGTGAATACCTTAAGATATTTTATTTTTGTGTATTATAACTTTACAGAAATTAGGTTACAGACAATATCAATTTCAGTCATGATAAAAAATAAAAATAATACTGATAAGTGAAAGGTATTTACAATTAGGTGTTTTAGATATTTTTAAAAGTGACAGCCCTATTTTGCAATTTTTATTTCACTCCTTGCAGTACTCCTGAGGGAGGTATTTTCTTTAACTGGTTCACATCGCAGTCCCGTAAGCGAACTACGAGTAAGTTACGACTTTTTGTAAGTGAACTGGAGTAAATTATAGTCGATATTCTTTTACTTTAAAGTTTAAAGTTTGTTACTTTCAAATTTGCGACTTGAATATATCATAATTATAAAGATATCATAGAATTTTTTATGTTGAATAAAAATAAAAACGTATCATTCAAACATGCAAGGCAAAAATCGTGGTCAATAAAATGTTAAATGACCCTACTTTAGGTTTGTCACTTAACACTTCAATAAACGATAGTCAATTGTTATTAAAAAATTATGTCACGGAACTCTTCTTGGGCCGCTAAAACTAAATGTTAACACAACAAAAGTTTATCAAATTATTAAGTCCTAAAACGTAGGGCCACCCTGTCATCCAATTACCTAAAATAAATAAACAGTCATTTAGTGGCCCCTTCGTAACCGGAGATATAGTTATGACATCACATCACTTAAAATACTTAATAGATAACATAGCGCATGTGGTGATAAAATGATGACATAGGGCTGCAGTCTGCATCACGTGATGAAGGCGTTTCTATCCTTTATAATATACTTATCTATAATGTATATTTCATTATATTATTATTTATTATAATATATTTTAATATTTTTTCATCAATCACAATTCACATTACAATTTTTAACAGAAATTTTCCATCTTGTTGGCCCAGTGCAAGTTTCTTGCCAAGTCTTCTCGCCGCGCCGGGTTAGTTCCCGAATCGGTGGTAGGTATCATCATTCAGAAAATCTTTCTGAATAGAATAATAATATCTATTTTAAATTTTGAATTTAAAATATGGTAGGGAATTGTTCGTATGCGAGGCTGACTCGCACTTGGCTAGTTTATATAAGTTCCTTATCTAAGATTTTAAACTACTCTATGCAATAACACGGATTCCTTGCCTTTCGTCTTCAAAATCTTCAACACATCAAAATATCACATTATGAGGCCGTGACAATTAATTCTTATAACCATATCCTTTTAAAAAGATAATTTGTACCCTGTACACACAATATTATGTGTATACTCTGTCATGTTCTGAAAAACACACCGCCCAATTAAAAAGCAACATGATCCTAACTTGTATGACAAAGTGGTGTTCTGATTTATTACGACCGAAATTTAATTTTAGAATACCGCACGTGGTAGTTAATAATTTGTTGTTAGTTAAAGTTTGTCTTGCAATTAATATTTTATTTAAATTAATTACTGATTTGACTGTACCATTATTAGATATTTATAATTCACGATAATTCACTACCTTTACAGTTTACCTTGTAAAATACCTTTACACGTACATAAAATTCAAGTGAGATACTTGATCCGAATGTAAGGATTAATAATTCATACTAACTTAAGACGTGGTATTTTAAAATATTAATTTTTCTGCCTTGATGGAACGTGTGGATAAAATAATGTGGATGAACGCTTGTGGGTGAAATAAAAAAATTTGAATCTTGTCTCAAACCTCAACACCGACTCTACCCAAATACCTAAAGTAAGTCTGCACACCACATATTTAGAATAAAGTTAAACTGTTAACTCAACTTGCCAAAGATCTCTTCGTCATTGAAAACTACTGTGAACGTAATTAACTCTATCCAAACTCAAGTATTAATGAGCTTGTCTATAATTCCTTAGATACAGAAATGTGAAAACAGATTTTGAACTTAAGTCAAACATTATTATTATAAATTCTTATGAATATTAAAAATCTGTGAAATTGGGTAATAAGAGGACAGACAGCCCGACAGAAATTCAGGGGGCACAATATTACCACTTAGGATCTATAGTCTATAAATTGTAATGCTACGAAAGGTGCATTTTTGAATGAAAATTTCTTGGGATAGAATTATCACAGTGTAAATAAGAATTATTATATAATTGGAAAACTTACAATATACAGGGTGTAACAAAACCAAGTGATAATACTTTAGGGTGTGTAGTGTGTACTGAGTATGTGTTCCTACTTCCTTGTAGAGAGTTCACTTTAAAAGTAGCAGCGCTGATTGACCTTTTTTTTCACTTTTGTTAGTTTTATGGGCAACCGCCCCAGCGTCTGAGTTTCCTCATAAAGTTAAAAAAATTGTTTTTTCCGCACTGCTACTTTTACAGTGAATTATATTAGCATAATCCGATCAAATAAGGATAACAATATAACGTCTTGAATTTATAATACACTAGATGACGCCCGCAACTCCGTTGCGCCTAAATTCGTTTATCGCGCTGGAACCGTACATTTTTCCGGGACTAAAAGTATCCTATGTCCGGGACTCAAGGTAACTCCATGCCAAATTTCAGCAAAATCGGTTCAGCGGTATGGGCGTGAAGAGTTAACAGACAGACAGACACACTTTCGCATTTATAATATTAGTATGGATTATATCCACCAGCATAATCGAGTAATAATTACTGTGTGGACCGCAAAACTGACAGCTCGAAGGCTCGCATCGAGCCGCTCGAAGGATTGATGGAACCGGATCGAGCCGGATTGATGGAATGAAATAATATTATATCGATTTGGAGTAAAACTATCGAGCAAAACCGTATGTGAGTACTAAGCATTATGTGTGTATAATCCATGGCATTTTCTATACAGTTTTGCATGTACGGGGAATAGGGATCAGTATCGAATTCGCGGTGGATTTACACCCTCGAAGAAGCCTTACGTGTATAAGCTTTAAGAAATATCCCTGTGTGTAGTGTAGAATAATCCTGAAGGGCAATAATATTTTAACTTAAAAAGAAGATTATTTAAGGCAAAATAAAAACAGATTTCTAGAAAAATAAAAGATTAAATACTTATACGTACCATCTTATAAATAAAAGATTTATACCGTAGGGGCGTGTTAATAGTAAATTGTAAAGAAATGATTTTTTCATGTTTGATACCGAGACATACAAGGATTTAATATATTATATAGGGTGTGCAGAAAGTTTAGTTTCTGTACTTTTTAGGGTTCCGTACCCAAAGGGTGAAAACGGGACCCTATTCATGAGACTTCGATGTCTGTCCGTCTGTCCGTCTGTCCGTCTGTCCGTCTCTCCGTCTGTCTGTCTCCAGGCTGTAACTCAAGAACGGTAATAGCTAGAGACTTGAAATTTTCACAGATTGTGTATATCAGTTGCCGCTATAACAACAAATACTAAAAACAAAATAAAATTAATATATAAGGGGGGCTCCCATACAACAAACGTAATTTTTTTAGCCTTTTTTGCTTTAAATCAATAATGGCAATATCTAGGCCCTTGAATTTTTCACAAAATTCTTAGTTTTACTTGTACTTTAATATTTAATAATAATATTAAAAATATTAAGAGGGGCTCCCATACAAAAAACACAATTTTTGGTCTAATTTTGCTCTATAATGGTACGGAACCCTACGTGCGCGGGTCCGACTCGCACTTGGTTGATTTTATTTTTATTTTGTGTAGTAATATAACTATCCTACACTATGTCATAACAAACTATTAGTTCTAGCACAATAAATTATTATGTTCACCAAAGTTTGCTTTAGTTATTCTCAAAATAGCCACAGTTTACTCTACTATTATTGGTTAAAAGACCGGCTGAGAGAATTATTGCTTTTTACCATTAATGTTTTATGGTATAGACTACAGCAATCAATAATTGTACCATTAAAAATAGACTGCTATGATGTACCATCGAAGAAATTGATTCATAGGCAGTTGACGAACCCACGTAATGCGGTCGGATTATGTCAATTCAATATTGGTCGTGATCTGTGGGTTGAGTTTGCGAGATAACAAGCAAATGTACGTAAGCGGACCCCTAGACGAGCAATTTTATTGCGCAATATCACGTATTGCGTAATATTACACATCGTCTAGTGTTGATATTGAACATCGCGCGCCTTCAATCTAATTGTGAAAATAAAAACTGTTCAATAAAATAGAAGCCTGATATTGTACAATACAATACTGATCGTCCAGGGGTCGGCTAAGTAACAGAGCGACCACACCGCTATTTAAATAATGCGCGTACGATGGGGACGAATGTGCGAGGTTTCACACCATTTCATACAACGAATTCCAAAATACGGCGAGTTTAGCGCGTGCCTATAAATGTGCGATCACCTTGTGTACCATACAGTATTATAATAATAATATTATTGCCGCCTAACAAAACAGTATTATATAACCCACAGTCCATTCAGTATATCCATTATCCATTACTAAATCTTTTTCTTATCCTACACGTGGTTAACCTCGAGTCATAATGCGGCGAATTCGACCAAATCTAATAAGAATATGAAAAGGTATTGATTCTGATTCGCCGTTTCTCTCACAATAGAGCACGTGCTGTTAATAAAGGAATAATATCGTTTATTGAAGTTAATAATATTAAAATTATGGAGAGAGATAAGTTTTATGTGATGGATGACATAATATGAGTGATGGATATAAAAAAATTTAATGGACTTACTTCTATCTATATTATAGAATGGTTGCAAGGTTTAGTGTAAAAATAATTCACATTAAAGAATAACCTTTTTTTTTCTTTTTTTTGATGCGCAGGGGAAACCCATCATGGGTCCCCCGGGTCGGGTATGTGCTCAGCACCCCGGGGGTATGTGAGACTCCTACTCACTAAAACCACCTGCGGTTCGCCTTCAGCCGTATAAAGGAGGGATATCCCGGATCTAACAAACACGGGACTCCCTCCACGACTGGCCGGTCTACCTCAAAAGGGGACCGGACTTCCACTAAAGTAAGGGAACGCTTAGGCAATTAAAGAATAACCTAGTTTATAGTAGCATAATATTTCGTATCCATAAATTCTTATTTGGTCATTTTGCTTCTCCTCTATCTAATAAAGTAAAAGGCATATTTTGAACCACAAAGTTTACTTTAATTAAGTGGGGCTTTACTTAGAGAGTATGTAGTAGAAACAATATGATAAAACAGGGTGTAACAAAACTAAGTAATAATACAATTGAGAGTATGTATGTGTTCTTTGTAGAGACTTCACTGTGAAAGTATATTATCAGCGCTGAAAGACCAATTTTTTTTCACTTTGTATGGACAAGCGCCCCAGCGTCACGAGTTTTCCCATATAAAAGTCTTTCAGCGCTGCTACTTTCACAATGAACTCTCTACAAGGAACACGTACATACCCTAAAGTATTATTTCTTAGTTTTGTTACACCCTGTATAATAAGGAAACATAACTATCACTTTATTAAAAATGCTTTAAAGACATAATACCAGGATAGCAACATTAAGGCGTTGTAATAATGTTTTTGCTCAGTCACAAGATTTGACTAATGGCTCGCTCAGTTCGCTCACACCTAGGGCTGCCATCTTGGAGAAAAATAAACTTAATCTTTTGAGGATTCCGCTCCAAAGGATACACGGAAAACTTAACTGTTTTGTATCCCTTTTAGATAGAACAATTTTTTATATGTCGTTGATGTCCATAGTCCATACTAATCCATACTAATGTTATTAATGTAAAATTGTGTCTGTCTGTCTGTTACCTCATCATTGGTATGGAGATACTTTGAATCCCGGGAAATTACATAGAATACTTTTTATCCCGTAAAAATGTACGGTTCCCACACGATAAACAAATTTTGACTTAAATAAGATACTGAAAAAATTGTAATACACGGTGTAATAATCTTATTTCAAAATGTAGTTTTATTTCTTAAAAACTCAAGAGAAAAAACTAGTCACGCTTTATATTTTTATCTATTTATATTAATACGCGAGCGAAAAACTTTGTAACCCTTTTTACGAAAAATGGGGAAACGTAGATGCATGAAATTTCGCACTGTTGTAGTTTATATGGTGAAGGAGTGCATCGAGCTAGTATTATTTTGAAATTATGCTTTTATCATACATTTGTTTAACAAATATAACATTACACACACTACAACACACACGCACACACTAGGAGATTTTGATTGACAAGCCTATACACACGAATTTTTCTTTTCTTTCTCTTCGTTTTTGGCAACTTGACACAAAGTATGTGTATGTTGTGCCACAGACAAGGTAAAAAGGTAAGGAATATGGCGGGAAAACCGTATTCCTCCTACAATAATTTTCAGCAACGTTTTCATGTAATATCGTCAGGTCATATAATCTAGTCAAAGTCTAAGTAAAAGTCAATACAGTCAAGGAGTCATCAGTCAAGTCGGTCGTTTCAGTAAAGTGGTAGACGCTTTACTGAAACTTTCAATGGAGTTTTGGAGGGAACACAAAATCGCACGTTTCTGGATAATGCATCACTTTCCTAAACTTGTGTACGATAACGAATATCTAATGGTTAATATTCTACCAATATTACACATTAAAAACCCAACTTAACACAATTTTAGGAAAATAATACAAAATCACAACATCACTCCTTCACATTCCCGGCAAAACTCCACACGAATTGTACTCTTTAATTTTATGGTTGAAGTCTGTTGTCAAATTGAAAATAGATTTAGTTTTTTTATTGAATCTTAAATACTGTTATACAATTATTACACGGCCAGTCTGTAATCATTTGACTTTATTAATCTGAGATTGTCGCAGGAATTATTATTGTCTAAAAAATAATAAAGTAAATATTTTGAAAATAGAATATCAATAGAAAAGCGGTGAAATTTAAAACTTATAAATTATTTTTTTATCTGAGGTTGAATTTCGACCATTGGGCGATCTCTAGTTAGCTTAATTATTATACCTGATTTTGGCAACCCTGCTCACACTCGTTCTTCCCACGGGTTTTGTAATTTAATGTACTAGTGCTTTTCTAACAGCGGTTTTCATTTTAATTCTTAATTGCGTCATTTGTTTTGCATTTTAATACGCCCTGAATAAAGTGCAGTTGTGTTGTGAATATGGTATTAATTTGTTGTTGATAAGCTTTATTTTATTCATAATTTAACTGCATTATAGTTATTAGAATGTATAATGTTTAGATACGTCTTTGTGTCGAAGTAATATTATTCATATCACAGAAATTAAAGTAGTAGAAGAGTTCAGTTTTTTAAACTATTTTAATTGTAGTAACTTGAGCAGAAAAAATTAAGTAAATTTAAGTAACATAATAATAATTATTATTATTTAAAGATCGTGGATGTCGTTTTTTAAACTCAGTTGCGCAATAGATAGACATAATATTATATAAGTATCAAGTAGTATTATTTTAGGATTAGATTATAAATAATATTATACTTTATGGTCGAGAGTGTGCCATAAAGGCGACTAACCTTAATTAATTTCAGGTACTATTAATACCGTGATAACGATTGTTCAAACCGATACTTAACCTTTGTTGTAATTGAAAACAAAACTAAGAAATTCATGAAGCAGCCTTCATAGTTTTGACAAGTATGGCGTTTAACTTAAAACAACTAAGCGCGCTATTTTCAGACGTATTACAATGAGGTAGAATTGAGTTTCGATTGTAGCGAACACCGTAAAATGAAGTTTGACTTGCTTGTAGTGAATTTTGAGACTTATCGCAAGTTAAAAGAGTTAGTTTTTCAATGGTTTAAGGCTCCAAAAAACCTTGCGATAAACGCCGGAAACGACGGAGTTTTCGTGCCTTCAAAAACTTTAATCGTTTTAACGTTTGTTGATGACTGTACTATTAATACAATGAAACAGTAACAAGAATTGATGACAAACGAGCAAAGTCATGTGATTTTATGCGAAAATTTTTAATTACCATACCAATAGTTATTTGAGGCACATATCCATCGATCGGGGATTCTCGGAAATGCCATTGTATTCTATTGTTGTCTCGGTCACCGGTGTCCTTACGGGGCTTGATGGGTTAACCATACTTTTACCACGAGAAGCATTCTAAAATGCTCATAAAATTTCAATGTCACCAAACCTTACCTAAATATTATTTATTTATGTCAAAATATAATTGTAACTTAGTTACTAACTAATAAGGGAGCAATGTAATGAAGATTTTTTTCATTTCTTTATTTGCAAAATATATTATGTCATTAAAGATGTTAAGACCATAAAGTACCATTTCATTTTCCCAATGCAGCTCGCAAATATTTAGCTGTTCTTTGAGAAATTAGGTTTAAGTTGACTTATTAATTTTATGAACTTAATAAAAACATGCTAGAGAGGTAGATACACTGCAATCCGACAAGCTAGAGCCAGCTTCAATCGAAATACTCACCAATTATGCTAAAAGTATGCCAAAGCAGGCTTACAAGTTTAACCGAAATTAACAAAGATCCAACAGCGAATAGATTTATGTAACGAAATTAAGGCTACAAATTGAAATTTATTACTGCGCTAACAATGTTGGATACTTCATAATGTTTTTGCTGTTATTTATAGACAAAATTTTCTAAAGGGATTAATTTAGTATAAGTACAATGAAAATATGTTTTATTTTTTAGAGGGTTTAGTTATTACATTGAAATATATTACTGCTAAATATATTTTATTATAGTATAATATAGAAAATTCCTAGAACTCTACGCACGTAAATCCAGTAGGTAAAATAAGTAAGTCGGGAATAAAAGCCTCCGTGCTTTTCCAGCGCTGTAACAACTATATTATTGCTAAATGATATCACAATATTATTATGTTTTAGAGAAAGTAACAAAATATTATATTCTATAATTCAAATGTCGGAACGGTTTTAATAAGTAGATACAACCTCTAACCTTGTTTCACGTCTTTACAATAATTAAAACGCTGAACTAATTTTGATGAAATTTGGTATGGAAATATTTTGAGTCCACTGATTTAATAACTTAGTTACGGAAAAAAACGGTTCCAGTGCGATATCGAATTCTATATTTCTAAGGCGCAAAGTCGCATATTATGTGTCAGGTTTTAACAATAATATTTTGAAAAGAAAAACCACTACAAAATGTAACGAAAATCCCAAAATTCTCTGAATATAAACTCTAAAGTCTAAACCATAAAGTGGGTAATGCGATCCTAATTACAGGTTTATAGCGACAGTAATTAGACAGAATCATCACTGGAACCGGAGACCGTAGACAGTCTATCGCCAGCGGCCGAGCACTCGGTTAAAATTTTGTGTGATAAACCTAATTGGGATATTAAGGTAATAATATAAAACCAGACGAGACAAATATTATTTATAATAACAGGTATCCTACATAAAATAAATTAATATTAAATCCAGAACTTGAAGAAACACAGAGAAAGAAGAAGAAAGAGAAGAAGAGAAGATAATTTTTTTTTATATGGAAACGATCTAGACACGCGGTAGCATGTCAAGCCAAGTTCCAGCATTTCAATTTACTGGAATTTGCTTACAATCTTTCGTAGAAAAACAAGCCAAAATTTTAAGAATTATTTTTATGTTTTGGGAAATTTTGACTCTCCAGGGAGGTTTATAAATATCACTTTTCTTTTACCTACTTTTAACCATACTATTAAACTCTTAAGAAAAATAGAGTCTCCGTTGGTACATAATGGTATATAGATTTTAACGTAATAATATTATGTAGTATGCAATCAATATAAAATATGTGTGGTGGTATCCACAATTAGCGCCACATTCCTGCATCGCGCTATCGAAGTTTTCTAAGTGCGTCGGTATAATAATATTCTATACTCGGACAGCTGAAAAGTATCACATGGGCTTCGGCCTGACTAAGTATACCACCTCGCTCGGTCGGAAGATCTTCCTTTGCGGCCTCCACAAATATATTCCCACAATTTTTATATTGCGCTATGACCTTGTATCATTGTGTAAATATCTTTTTAATAATAGTGTAGCTCGTATATTCTGAAAACGGAAACTTTTCACAAAAACGCACTCACAAACTACTTAACTACGCGATAAAAGCTGTAAAAGTTGCAAAACTGCAACAGCGCGAATATGATTTACAAAAGCGTTTCGTTTTATTGTGCGAGTCGAGAGATAAGAAGAATTTGTGGGGTAGTTGGCTCGCGTGTACCCTTTATCGCTAGTTAATAAATGTCCCAGGAAGTTCGTGAATAGTTACTATCGTACCAATGTGCATAATAGAGTATTTTGTTTGCGGAAAGTTATAGTTTTTGAATCAAAGTATGATGGGACTAGTATGTCCGGTTATCTGGCAGCAGTCAATCTTTTTACTTACTCTTTAGGCCGGCCGCATACATACGTTTTCTGTATGCGAAATCCGAATCAGTTTTCCGTATTCGGAAATCCGAATGTATGGAATCAGTAGAAAATACATTAGCTGTCGCACTCGTTCGTTTTTCTCCGTACGGAACGAATTCCGCACGTACGTTACAACTTACAAGTGCAAGCCGGCGCGTTCGTGTGCGCTAGATTCTTAGAATTCCGAATACGGAAAATGAATTTGGAAATCGCGTACGGAAAACGTAATGTATGCGGTCGGCTATGTGGCCGGCCTTATATTGGCTCACATTAAAAAAATCGAACCAATTAAAGACCACTTAAACACCACAGAACAGAGAATTCTATTTGTAACCTATCGTCACTTTTTATTCAAGCGACTCTAGACCAAACAACATTATACTAGGAAAATCAAATAAGACTTGCTCCACTTGCTTCTAAGGTACCTAGAACCAATATCTAACTCCGCACAAAGCAAACACAGCACAAGATGTCAATTAAAATCTTGAAACGCTCACAAACTAGGTGCAAACGGTTCAAAGTGTATTTGGTGCAAAATGTAGGTGCAAACGGTTGAAATTGTACTGTGTAGGTGCAAAATGGGTGCAAAGCGCCGAAGGGAACTCATAATTAGAATCGTGCGTGTTTCAAAGGACTGGTTTAATTATTACGTTTGTGTCTTATTTTTGGTAAAAGGGTGGAGAAGGGTTGAGTTTTCGGCGAAAAGAAAACGAGACATCTTATTGTAAATACGCTTCGATTGTTAAAAACTTTGCAAAAAAGGCAAAATAAATTTCTTTGATACAAACATTTTTAATTTTCGCTCCACCCTGTAGAAATGACACTATTTTAACGCTTTACCGTCACTATACAAAATCTCTTTTTATAACTTAAATCTTAATGAAGGGACATTTTCAAGACAAAGTCTCATTATAGAGTAAACAAATTACAGAGCTGACGCGTTGTCACTGTGTAAACACTTGCACAGAGTAGTGTAGGGTGTCCGACTATATTGTCTGAAGGTAGGGGAGACTGGGGTGCAACGCCTGCTGTAGGGCTGTCAAAAACAGATTGACGCGAAAATTATATGTGCTGTTAATATAGTTTGGTCAAGATTATGTGTACAAACATTACAAAATTGACTGCTTTTTGACTACATATTGTGGTAAAATATTATGTTTGTCATGTTTGTAATAATATTAAGTATTCTTATTGAAATTAAAAGAAAGTGTCAGTTTCATACGGTTTCATTTACCTCATACAATCATTATTAAAATCACTTGAATTATTTGTATATTAGCTTTTTCCACATATTATAAAAACTTGAATATTTTTCTAGTTAGCGTTACAGTATCTGTATTATTAAAATAATATGATAGGCCTCTATTTTAATTTGTTCAGCCCTACCCTACATAGGTATGCTTAAAGTAGGGGTAGTGATTCATCAATTGTGCAAAGTGCCACTTCATATTCAGTCCGTTTGACAGTCGCGTCCGCTTTGCCGCCTCCAAATGAACGCTGATTGGATGATCCGCCATTTTAATTTTTACTTTTTTTTATTTCAACAGTCAAAGCTCTATTTTGAGAGTCCTTGATAACGATACCTGTCAACTTTTTTTGTCACAAACATTGTGAACCTGATAAAAAACAGTGAAAATTTCAAACGTTCTGTGTTCAGTTTCCATTTTCAAATAAAAGAGTAGTAGCTGTAACAATAGAAAATGTTTTAATTAATTTTCGAAATTTCATTAAAAAGATCCAAGAAAGTAAAATAAAGTGTTTAAAAGTAACAAAAATACAAGCGTAAAGGAAATAGACAAGTAAACTTTGTTCCCGGCAATATTATGACAACTGTGTCCTGCTACAAAGTTTCTCAACAGCTCCTCTCGACTTCAAACAATAATTTTGACAAAGAACTTTACCATGCTTATTGCTTCTATTTTATTAGTCTTCCTACCTTCCTGTCTTCTTTATAATTATTAACTTTTTTTGAAATTTGACTTCTTTCGAAAAAGAAAACAGTTGTGGTAAAAATGGCACTATAACAATATTATGGTAATGAGTATCATATTGTTATAGTGCTATTTTTATCACAGCTACACCGACATCAAAAAGAAGGATTTTGGCTGGTTTGTATGTATTTACTATTGTCTTTGTAGGTATGTTTTTCTGCCGTAGCACATAAAATACTGGTTTTATTTTAATGAAACAGGTGTCACTAAATACGTAAGAATAATATTATCTCGTTTGCGGATATACCAACTATCAAAATGATTTCGATGCTTCGATCTGCCAGAAGTCTCGTAACGGATCATTGGATTTTTCTCATTTCTTTTTAGCTAAGCAAAGTAAGTAAGTTGGATAATTTGACGTGTTGCCTCTGGGGACTCTAACATCTGGGGGTGCAGGATGCATCTGCCATGCCATTGTAACTCCTATTGATAGTTAAAAAACAATTTGCTGTACCATTCTAGTCCTTATCGACAATGTAAAAAACAAGAATTCAATTGTAGGAAGAGAATGCTTTTGAAATATTAAGCAGCTCTATTAGAAAAGTATAGGGTTTGGATAGGGGAAGTTTTGGACAGTTTTGTAGTGAGTAATAGTGTGTGCGTGTGCATTGAAAAGAACAATCTTGGCTATTACCTTACTAAGATTGTTCTTTTCAATGCAATAAGGTTTTACTTGCACATAAAAAATTTGTTGTAAGAAAAGATTACGAGATCATAGGCAAGCCATAGACTATACGTAGACCGTAGACTATAATATATATTATGTTTTTACTTTAGCTGGCTAGTGGCTACTGATTATACAAACTCTGCTAGTCTGCGTTTTTACAAAATTCACGATCAACATTTAGCAAGGTATATCTTTTTTCCAGAAAGTTCTTTTAAAGATTACAGATTATCAAAAATAAACTTGAAATAATGTAAACAACCCGAAACTAAAAATAGAAAATATATAAAATTGCTTATTATGTTTTCATCATACAAAGAGATTTTCTCTTGAGAAATATCTGAGGGTAACAATAAAAGTCCATATTATTTTATTATTCTCTTGTTATGATTTAATAATATTAAAAGCAAAATTAATATACTTCAACAACAATCGTATTGAGTTCTATAAAAATTTTCGCGTGGGCAACAGACTCGAGAGTTTTATTATTTCACAAACAATAAATTATATTATTCTTATTCTGATTATGAATATATTTTTGTTTTATGTAATAATAATATTACGATTTTTTACTGGTATTTTCATAGTTTCATTTTTTATTGTAATAATAGAAAACGTATCTAAGGTATACCTGTATAAAGCATGTATAGGGGCATTTTTGTACGAAACCCTTACTCAAGCACATTCACACATAATAATATTATATCAAATGAAAGTGCTTGAAAAGTTTCATTTGGTACAAAGTGCTACAGTGGTGGGTTCGATATGGCTCCCCTTGCTTTGGTTGAATTTTGTTAATTCTAGCCAAAATATCCATAAGTGTAGTTAAAGTTAAGGTTAAGGTTAATGTCAAATATGGCGTCCATTATAAATAAATAAAAAATAAAAAAGCCTTTATTTGACCAAGCTACAAAGATTCTTATCAACTAAGTATTAACATTATTATTTCTTTTTAAACTAGGTCCCCAGATTGGGTAAAGGCCTCCTCCAAGGATGACCACTTTTCTCTGTCTTGGGCTATTTGCCACCAATTTGTTAAAAGTCCATAATGTTGTCCATTATGGACTTTTAATAGGGATTTGACAGTTCATTTGACATTTTGTTATGGTAAAGTAGTTATATCAATTTCTTTGATGGTACCATGGACAATCATAGGCAAATATTATGCCCCTCTATATATAGGTAGTAATTCCTTGTATTAGTCAATTATGGACCAAACAGAGTTTGCATAAGATTGCAACAACGCAATATTTACATCTCCAAAAATTTTCAAGATTGCTCCTCTCCCCCTACATAGGGGTGCAATTTTAAATTTAAGACGATTCAGTTCGCAGGTCTGATTGAAAACCTTAGCCCTAGGCGCTAAGGGTTCTTAAAATGTACACCGAAATGCCTAAGGGCAGGTTAGTAGGGCTGTTGGGGTAAAAAGTAAATTCTATTACAGAGCACTTATGGGGGAAGAATATCACCTCCAAACATTTATTGGTAAACAATAATCAAGTTTTTTGAGCATTGTCAATCTTTGTTTTCATTGCCTACACATTTTTCGAAGGTTGTAAAAAACAATAAAATGTGGCTATTCAGATATTGATAAATATGACGAAAATTTTGCGCCAAAAATTGTTATATTTATTTATAGTGTCTATGACTTCTACTTGAGAATACAAATACACAGCATAAAGTCATGTTTAAATCCGTCCGTCATCAGAAGACTGACACTTCTTGTGGTTAACTTTTCCCCGCTTTTACATTATTGAAGGTATGTAGTCTGCGAAGCTGTCATTATTTCGATAACAGCTACTCTCTAGCCGTAGTCGAAATAATAAGCCTTACACTAATTTTGTATCGATTACAATTATTTAAAGATTGAGTACTTAATATCACCTTCTCTTCTTTTACAGGTCTAGACGCAGAGCTATACTACGTGAGGGAAGGCGCAGTGAACACGTACGCGACTAGCTTCATAGTACCAGTGCCGGCGCATATAGCTGACTTGGAGTTTATGTGGCAGTCGCTGGGAAGGAAACCAGTAAGTCATAAATAAGTGGCATAGTGGCTCTGTCTATAAAGGTAAAATGTACTGATATGGATAGATATACTTTTTTGGCAAAAAAAGAAACTCGCACGGGGCCGCCGCCGTGTGGGTTTCTTACGCCGGTTTTTCTCGCCGGGTTAGATCCCGAACCGGTGGCCGAAGCATTTGGTTCAAATTTATTCAGAAATAAATATTTTTTTATTGTTTTCTTATTTATTTAGTACCGGAAAAAGACAGGATAGTTTTTTACGCAATAAAATGTACAGATCCCTCCCGATTAGCAAACGATTATAGGCACAACGAAATTGCAAGTAAGTTACATCTACTAAAATGTGTTAGTGATAACTTCCATCCAACTTAAAAGTGGACGATTGCGTTTAATACCTTGGTTGTCACTTTTTCACACAGAAAGGACATTCGTTTAATAATATAATGAACAAAGAAAAAAACTAACACAAATCAAGAACATCGTTTGGTGTGTAAACTGGAAAATCCAATTAAAACTTTTTTATCACGTACATTTTGTAACAAAGTGATGAAAATGACTTTAATTATTATTTTGGTTCCTTATTTATTCCCGTTTTTCCACAAAACCCCCATTCTGTGACAATATACTGTAATTTGATTTTACTTTAATGAATGCCGCCGGCTCTAACGTCTTTCAATTTCGCCTCAAACGCGATTAATTTTAGAAACAAAAGAGTGTAAGCCCCTCTTTTGAGTTTGAGTAAAATGTTTTAAAACAAATACTCGGTGAATAACGAGAGGATAGTAATATTTTTTGTTTGTTATAAAGATAGTTTAAACTTTTCTAATTATTCCGATAAAAACATCTAATAGGTATAACTGTATAATGACTCGTTTACCCCATTGTCATCTGACTTTTTCTGAGTTTGTTGTAAAGGTGTTCTTTACAGAATATATTTTGGATCCTAGAAACATTTTCAAAGTACCATTTTCTGACAAATAAACTGAGATTTCTTCGTTGAAGTACGCAAAATCTTGTCCTTTCTTTTTCAATTTAATTTATCAAGCCCCAAGTGGTCGCATGCAACCGCGAGAACAATAGATAAGCTATTGTGTCTCGTTTTTCCACGATCGACGGGTTGATGTGTTGGTCTGAATAGGACACACACGTTGGAGACATTTCAATATGTAAAAGACATGTCTTTGAGGTGCTACTTACACGATTAAAAATTCCAAGTATCTTAGGGTGTACGCACTTGTTTTAATTGGATACACACTACGCTTTGACATGTATATATCTAGAATTTATTAGCCACTAATGGCCTAAATGCATTTGATTGTCAAAGGATGAGCACTAATGAAGTGAAATGTATCTCTCTAATTAGAGCCTTCTGGGTAGTCAGCCGATATAGAGATAGAGGTATAGAATTAGAGAGTTCTAAAGCGATTATAGCATGGCTAATTTAAAGTACATTTTAATCGTCATTAAATGCGTGGTTATAGCGACTTAATTAATCAATTAATTTTCGCATTAACGAAACGTTCAACCGAAGTTCGATTTTTGGTCGAATATGAAGCCGTTTAATTCGGCCGTAATATCGGGCATAAGCCGTAGGCATAGCTAAACATGACTACTTTGGCTGAAAGAGTAAAGTTAGAGAATCTGATACTTTGGTTGCATACTGAAAGGAAATAATATTCACGATTTTGTAAATGGTAGAAAGTGGCATAAGTTGTAGCGTCAGGATGATTTTTCGAATGCACCTAAAGTAAAGTAAAAATGCTCTATCCTCCGATCAAACAATTTTAATTCGAATAACACTTCATAATAATTATTGTCTAGACGTACTAAGACTAAGATCTAATTGTCCGTCTGTCCACAGCTGGCGTACGTGATGGGCATAGAGTATGAGAGCAGAGGCGCCATGCTGCCGCCGCAGGTCAACATCTCCGAGCGCGGTTATGTGCCTACCACGCTGCAGACTTTTAGGTAAATTCATAAATCTTAGGGCCTGTATCGCCACTTCCTGATAAAGTTCCGAATAGGCCATCCATAACTTATTTGACAGATTCTCCATAGTTCATCTGTCAAGTTATGTGGTGGATAGCCTATTTGGCTGCACTTATCAGGAAGTGGTGAAACAGGCCCTTAATAATTAAAATGCATCAATAGACTGATAGATGGGATGAATGTTAGTAATTACTTTTTTAACGCTAACTCTCAACTCTGACATTTTCATTTTTAAGCTGTTTGTGCGTGTGGTTTTTCTTAAACCGTTTTTAAGTCACTGCTTAAAAATTTGGGGTTAAATGGTGATTTTCATGAGCGGAGCTATAGTCAAATGATCTTAACAACGATCTCGACGTACGAACGATAGAAAATTTAACATTTATTGGTAGATAGAATTTATTTTCAAGAAATAATATGAACTCGGCTAAGCCTTCTAACATAATGTTGCCTGGAAGAGACTGCTCCCAGTAAGATTACCAATTCAAACTAGTTGTCTTTGTGACTTGTGTAAATTGATTTATTTTGTTTGTTTGAATAAAGAGTTTTATTAATATTAATAATGATTAATAATTATTATTCTTATACAGGGTGCGTCTCCCATGCACGGGCTCCCGAAGCGCGGAGATCCTGGTGACGATGCAGCTGAACATCTCCGCACCGGACAGGGACCACAAAGATGTCAGACTTACCTTCAAGAGGAACAAGATCTGTTTGAAAGGTAGGTGTACAAGACGTAACAAAAAAAGTGATTATATTTCAGGGTTTGTATCACAGACATAGATCATGATAGATACCGCATGTGTATACTACTTCGCGTGTCATATCGCGCTCCCAAACGACGAGCAATGCTCGTCTTTCGAAAGTCTATTCTTTAGTTTGCTATCGGAATCGGACCTCAATCGGAATTTTAAAAATGCCTAAATGCCTAAAAGTGCCGTATTGAGCTGTAGAAATTCAAATAGAAACGTTGGCCCAAGCCCTAGATAATGGGCACTTTTCTTATCATCGGTATGTCACAGTAGCTATAAAAAAGTGGCACGCTCGTTTTCATACAAATGGAGCGACATGCGGTATCTATCTTGATCTATGTCTGTGGTTTGTATATTCAGAGAAGTTGATTCCTTGACGGACCTACGTCATGAACTTTTCTGACGTAGAGCTCACTGTAAAAGTGACAGCCCTGAAAGAGAAACTTTTTTTGCTTTTGTATGGGCAAATCCGCTACGAATAAGGACGCTATGGCGCTTGCCCTTACAAATAACAAAAATTGCTCTTTTAGCGCTGTTACTTTCACAGTGTACTTTATATTATATATATAAGGGACACACCCTTAAGTATAATATCATTTGTTTGAATCGCTCCGAAAGATGTGTAGCAACTCCAACATCCAGTATTATCCCTAATTCTAAAACTGTCCCAGACATCAATTTGTCATGTTTATTTCAATAGTATTTGCTGAATGGACGACAAGTGTCACGTGAATTTCCGTGACATAAATCACGTAGCCCCGACCGGCCCGACCTGCCATCACGCGTCCGCCAAATTTTATTTTGCACGTTTTGTCCCGTGCGAAAAGTTCGCAAAAATATGACGAACCAGATGACGCCCGCAACTCCGTTGCGTCAACATTCGTTTATTGCCCTGAAACCGTACATTTTTCCATGATGAAAAGTATCCTATGTCCTTTTACGGGACTAAAAGACACACTTTCGCATATTTTGTAAGTATTGAAGATAAGGTGGAATACTGTCAAGCAGTGCTAGCATATGTCAACGAGAAAATTTTGTCTACACGTTTTCTCGATGTTACGTGTTTATCTCTTCATCTCTATTGACCCTAACATGACATACAATTTTTCTCGTACGTCTGTCGTCAAAATAAGATATACTTAATTTTGTTTTTTTTTTATATTATGTGCTATTTTTGTCTATGTACTAACGAACTATATACGAACGAGAAATTTATCTCTCGAGTCTCGACTTACGCATGTTAGCGAAAAAGAGATATACATCGATATCGACAATATCACTACGCTCGAGAGTAAGATATCGACGAGATATCTCGTTGGCCGATGCTAGGGGGGAAGGTATAGTAAAAGATACTTAATAATAATTATCATGTTGAGCCATGGGCCATGGCCCAACCTTTTTACTGTCTTGTCATACATCCATCATAATGAATTATTACCCTCATTGCACAAGCTGTATAAGGCATTTGGTCAAGTCAAGTCAACAAAAGCCAACCAAAGTACTTAGGTCCACTAATAATAATCTGTCTATAAATTAACATCACCTCTGATAGTAACTACATTTTACAGTATAGTCGATTAATTATTGGTAATAGTCGGTTATATTTATCAATCAAAGACCATTTTAAATGGAGGATCGCTTATTTACATCTAAATGTTAACTCTAAGCAGAGCTTTGGTAGCTTTGAAGCTGCCCAAGCTTCAAAGCTACCAATTTTGGCACATTCAATTAGTCAAATAAACTTATTTTTTTAAGTAGATTAAGGGCCTGTTTCACCACTTCCTGATAAGTACCGAATAGGCTATCCACCACTTAACTTGACAGATGAAGTATGGAGAATCTGACAAAAAAGCTGTGAATAGCCTATTCGGCACTTTATCAGGAAATGGTGAAACAGGCCCTTAATATTATGAATTTAAAAAGTATAATTTTATTTGTCCTCGTTTCCATTCATGTTTGATTACCTTTATTTTATTTGAAACTCCTGAAATTTCAAAAGTCACCTTTTTAAACCAACTGAATCAACAGAAAGTAGGTAAAGCATACAAATGAGGTGTTTTCGTTACAAATGCCGCTTTATGGACATTTAATTACAAAATAAACGAGAAACAACTTATGTAATTAATTTTAAGCTTAATTACATTTATTATTTACGACAGCTATAAAAACGCGAACTTGTTAATTTTATTTTATACTAGGCTATTTAGGGCTAAGCGCCAACGATTTAAAAAGCCTAACCTATTTCATAAAAGTTGTACGCAAAATTAATATTTATATATTATTATTTATTACCTAAATGGAAAAACAAACAAACTCACATTTTAAGTTTCCCCCTACCAATCGCATTTACAGGCATATAAAGCAATATACCGAAGTTTTGCCACAAACACTTTGTCTGACAATAATAATAACAATAAATTTTGCCGCCTTCGCTGAATGGGGATATTCAAAATGGCGGACGCATTACGTCATATCTAAGCGACATTATCCGAACTCCCGATGTATTCCCAATTTTTCGCTTACGGGACTCATAATTTATTGGTTTTTATTGCACCCTGTACATTATTAGTGAAATTTATATGGCACAGTTGCTGTAAAGTACCTTTTCGGATAGTGAATGTTGAAATATTACGTAAAGTAAAATATTATGTTGACAACGGTTTTTTATATTAGGTAAGTAAAATATTACTGAGCTACCTCAATAATTGATAATATAAAAAACCGTAAAAAAGACAAACATGTAATGAACTAAAACGTATATTATTATTAGAAATATTTAAGCTCCCCTAAAAACGTATATTTTATGTGAATTTTGAATAATAATATTAATTCCTATATGAAAAATAAATCACACCTATTACCTACTTTTCCTCAGCTTTGTAAAACATCTTTACCTTTCTTCCATATTTAATTTTAAAATTGTGATCAGCCAAAACATACTAACCGCCATCTTTTCATTACTCGTTAAACGGTTTCCCTGTAACCAAGGAGTTTACAGATGAGCGAAACTTTACTCACTCAACAAATCACTCCCTCTCTTTATTAGCATGTAGACGATTCCGTAGACGCAACAGGATATTGGGGGAGTCCCCTTTTTAATGTGTTTACAACGATGTATCGATTGTTCTATTGTACTTTTATTTGACTTGAGAATTTCTTGGCGTATTGTGCTCTGAATTTGTCGCTTGTAAAATTAATTTGAAATTAACTTCTTTCTGTGGATTTCTTTGTAATTATTTTTCATTTTAGAATAGACTTAATATTGCTTGTTGTTTAATTAGTAAATTTAGAAATAAATTAAAATATAAGTTTTTTTATTAATATAATGCAAAACATGGTCCGATCTCTCTACTTCGCGTAGTATTAAGCAGTTCAAGTATGCCAAAGGCAAAAAATTTTACGTAGCTGATAAAAACGTTCTAGATTAAATTATGGTTTGCGCAAAAACTCCAAATAAAATCACGCTGGGTGTCGCTTAGTGAAAAATGTTTTCGCCTAAGCGCCAATGGTGGTAAAACATTTCCATAAAAATAAACGAGCGATATCACCATAACGCTTTTGATAAAAACAAAAGCATTATATCGGCGGTTTATGATAAAGACCTTAACATTTTGGATCCCGAGTCTATTAAAACCAGACTGAGTAAAGACTAGACATGGCTTAATAAAGCAAAAACTTAGTCAAAAATTGGCCTTGCTTTGGACATTTTAATGCGTCATTTACGTACAGATGACAAACTTTTTTGGTTCGTTTTCTATACAAAAAAACAATCGACATTAATTAGCTAATTATGCAGTATGACTATTACTACATAAATTTATATTATGCACATCTATTTATTTTGCAATACCATTCCCGCAAAATATAATTATTTAAAATACTTTATTTCAAACAGAAATCACATTTTTATTGTTTTTTTTTATAAAAAGTGACATTTGAGCATAAGTCACTTTTTATAAAAAAATCAATAAAAATGTGACTTCAGCTGTGTGGAATAAAGTATTTTAAATTATATTTCGCGGGAATGGTATTGCAAAATAAATAGATGTGCATATTTTATGTAGTAATAGTATGAAATTAGCTAATTTGTCGATTGTTTTTTTGTATTGAAAACGAACCACCTTAATGTAATGTAATTCCTATATTTTAAGAATATTACACGCAGCATGGCTGCCGCAGAAGGGGTTATTTCTACGGTAGACAAAATTACAAGTTGACAAAATCTGTCAGTTGTTCCCTAAAATCTCTCAGTTTTCCTCTTTTCGACACACTTAATTTTTTCTAAATAATATATATTTTTTGAGTACCTACTTAATTTGAATATCAGATTTATTTATTCAAATGTGTCAGAGCCGGGTAACACATAAACATGATACGACGTCGTGTCGTACCACGATACGACGTCGCGTCGTGGGAATCTACGACGAGCATCGTAAAAAACTACGTCGCGACATCGTAACGTGCCACGATAAACGACACGACGTCGCGTCGTAGAAAATCACGATGCGTTACTGTATCAGTGCCACAGTTGTTATTCAGAATTCAAAGATCGTGAGTTTCTACGACGCGACGTCGTGCCGTATCGTGCCACGTTACGATGTCTCGACGTAGTTTTTTACGATGCTCGTCGTAGATTCCCACGACGCGACGTCGCATCATGAAACGACGCCGCATCGTGGTACGACACGACGTCGTATCGTGTTAAATGTGTCCCGGCCGTCAGGTGTTCGTGACTTATCACAGCATCAGCTGTTGTCAAGTTATTCGATCCGATTATCCGATTCCAAAACCCGGTTTGGCGGATTTGTGGAATAATAAATAGGTGTTTTCATATTTATTTTCAAATCCTCTACGCCAAACAGTGTTGGTAGGACATCGTCGATTTTCAAGGAATATACAGATTTTGATACTGTTTCTGCAAGATCAGCTAGAAAACGACAATATTTTTTTCAATAGACTTTTAATCTCATCAGATTTATAAAATACAGGGTGTAACAAAAATAAGTGATAATACTTTAGGGTGTGTATGTATTCCTTATTTCAATGGACTTTTAATCTCATCAGATTTATAAAATACAGGGTGTAACAAAAATAAGTGATAATACTTTAGGGTGTGTATGTATTCCTTATTTCAACTTTAGGGTGTGTATGTATTCCTTATCCAGTTCAATGTGAAAGTAGCAGCGCTGAAAGACGATTTTTTTTTCACTTTTGTATGGGCAAGGGCCCGAGCGTCACGAGTTTCCCCATACAAAAGTAAAAAAATATTTGGTCTTTCAGCGCTGCTACTTTCACAGTGAACTCTCTATAAGGAATATATACACACCCTAAAGTATCATCACTTATTTTTGTTACAGCCTGTATAATAATTATTCTCTACTAGTCCATACTTATATTATAAAATATGCGAACGTGTGTCTGTCTGTCTGTCTGTCTGTTACCTCTTCACGCCCAAACCGCTGAACTGATTTTGCTGAAATTTGGCATGGAGATACTTTGAGTCCCGGGAAAGGACATAGGATACTTTTTGTCTAGAAAAAGTGTACGATTCCCGCGCGATAAACGAGTTTTGGCACAACGGAGTTGCGCGCATCATCTAGTAATATATAGCTCTATGATTCTCTACGACCTACGTTTATTGAACGCAAATTTTAATCATTTCCTATACCAACCATTCAATAGATGAACTGCACACTCTCGTGATATTAGTATTGATGCTCCTTTACTCCCAAACTTTAACTAGCTCTATTTTGAAGCTGACTCCAATAGTTGTTAAGTTTGTGGGATCACAAAGTCGAAGTGGGGTCTAACCACACTATTACGGCAGGTATTTTGACGGTGGTTTCGACGAGACAGCCCGCTCGTCTGGATAGGGACCCATCACCCCTTCTGTTATCAGAAACATAATTTTTTATTTGTATGATAAATTGTAATTTATATTTTATTGTAATATGTAATAAATTGTTGTTGTTTGTATATATGTTACATACGTTTATAGTCTCTCAAATACTTTATTGACAATTTAAATAAACAATAATATAGCCGGGTATCAATTACATCCAACATGGACACTTTGCATAGTTGTGTTAAAGTTTTAGCCCGACTATTAATAAAAAAAATTACACAGCGAATAACTATACAAGTCCTGCATGTCTTTGTCTAGCGTATCAGAAACATCACAATATTACATAGGGGCGCGTTGAATAGTTATAATACAAATAGAAACATCTTTATTACTAGACTAAATGACACCCGCAACTCCGTTTGCGTCCTATATTTTTTTGTGTTGAAAAGTATCCTATATCCTTTCTCGGGACTCAATGTATCCCTATACCAAACTTCAGCAAAATGGGTTCAGCGGTTCAGGCGTGTAGAGGTAACGGACAGACAGACATACTTTCGCATTTCTAATATTATTAGTATAGAAGATGGTTAATCTCTGTTTTGGCCCCCAGGTCTATCAACGGTGGTCCACAACGAGACAGCTCGGTTGGCGGGGGACGCGGGGCGAGGTGGGGGAGGGGTGTTCTTCGCGGCGGGGGGCTGCGCGGCGGCAGCACTGGCACTGCTGGCGGGCGCTGCAGCAGGCACCCTGTACAAAAGAGGCAGCAAGGCGCGCCATCATGATTCTATACAGTAAGTATCCGTGCTGTAAATAGCGAACTCTTTAATACAATGAGTATCTAGTTTTCGCATACTATGCTGCGCGGCGGCAGCACTAGCACTGCTGACGGGCGCAGAAAAAAGCGCTGTCATCTACTCTAAGCAGCGCACAATCCTGCATCACGCTATTGAATATCGTCTCAAAGAAGAAGATTCCTACAACGTAAGTATATCGCCAAAACTCATAAAATCTAAAAAGCCATCGACGTCCTTTTATCAACAAAATGACGATACTTGAACCTTAGGTTACATAGTAAAGACAGATTCGCTTTATCACTTATCGCTTTTATTACCTAAATTGTATTAATATGACAGATTTAGCTTAAATATACACCTCACCCTAACCTATCGTCCCAAACTAACAATTTACCTCCAAACAACGTCCTCAAACCGGCGTCATCTAAACTTTATACAAGCGGCAGACTCAGCACTCCACGTCTATACCCTATACTTCCATAGCTATAGTGCATTCAACCTTCAAAACCTTTTGTTGGTATACAATAGTATACAATCAATGTTTATCTGTTAGGACTGGAATCTGAACCATTTTGGGCGTTCTGTAGACCAGACAATTTACCGACTCAATCATAAAGTTAGCTGACTAGAATGTTAAATATCCTTTAACATTTAAAGTAACATCGTAGATTGTTCTGTGATATTATTAAAGAATGAGTTGTCTTAATTTTGTATACCAAAATAATAGAGGTACAATTTCATTAATGTTGAAAACATTACCAAAAAGTAAAAACAAAAGTAAAAACCACTGAAGTATGTCAAATATTACTTAAGTGCGAGTACATTTAATACAATCATCATTTTTCTTAGAAAAAGGCTTAAATAAAAAGCTGAAGAAACATTTAAACACGCTGTTCAATAATAAAATTATGTTAAAAAAACTTCTTCCTGTAATACTCTCTCTACATATTTTGGCGTTGCAGACTCTTCCGAATTATTCCATCCACAATTTGGCAGATATTCATTCACTGATAATACAACAATCTGCATAGTGAGCATACTCAGCACCTGATAAGACCCCTCCGCCAACAGTATGCATATTGCACAGATCAGGCAAGCGTGGCAGGATTAGTATGCATTTAGATAGCTCAGAATAAGCTGTTAGTTTTGATACCACAAAATCCCTCATGTAAAACCTTCTTATCAGAAACTTAATTCATCTTAAGCATTGTACAGATGCACACAAATCGGATGTATCATTTTGACCATATTTATATTTTGAACTAATGTTGCATGGCTCGGTTTATATGCATCCGCGTGAACTAGCGGCTTGGTTACATAATATAATCTCGCGGTGTATCCGATAACCGCGCGTTTCGGCGGACGCATATAAATTCAGCTGTATACAATGTTGCAGTTGCACCAATTCCAAAGCAGAAACGCGTACGTAAATTACCAACAATGTTGCATTCTGAGATCTCACTTCCGATGCAACAATTTAATATAATATTAATTTGCGAGTCCAACTGGTTCTATTAAGCTGAGGATAATATGCAATATGGCGTCACACCCACTGCAAAACAGTGACAAGACTGTAATAGAGTTTCAGAAGCATCTGTGATCGTATTCCCAGCATACTATGTTACTGTGTTGGGAAAATTGAATATAGTATAACTGTATTATGCGCTTGAAGGAATGGCAAAGAACAGATTATGAGAGATGATATTAATATAATTGTTTCTTTTTTGATAGAGGGAATAAAAATTGTAGAACAAATTAACAAATATGCATCTGCATATCACCTATACCACAGAGTACTATAATACCATATACAATATGGAATTAAGCTATAACAAAAACCGTCTAGCATTTGTTTCAAAATATAATGTTCTTTCTATATCGAAAAAGAAACACAATTAAAAATTCCCTCTCCGATTTTTAAAAGTGATGAAGGAGGATGTTTCTACTTTCTGCTCATGTTATTTCCTTAAGTTATAAAATAAGTTTTTTACTGTTATGCTGAACACTTTAAACGAGATGATGAAAGATAAGACTGAAAAAACTACCAATCGAAAGATAACACGCTATTCCAACCAAAAACAAAAAGAGCGTATCAAAAGATCGGGTATGCAGTAGTAAATTTTAACGACCCTTCTGTGATAAATGATGCTATGCTCTATGCTCCTCTATAGTCTATGCTCCGACTCTATGGTTCTCTATCGATAGATAATAAATTACCCGCTGACGTTTAATTGCGCTCCTAGTGTTCGCGGTGAAAAATTGTCTATGGCATTTGTTAGCATACCAACAATGGAGCTCCTATCTTTTACGAGTATCGACTAGCTAGTTATTGGTTGTAACTTAGATAAGACTGTGGCTGGGAATCGTAAATTATTTGTTAGGTGCACAGTGTACACTGTACAACTTTATGATTTGCTTTGTTATGATAAAAATTCACGTTACCAACTACAACATATTATCCTACCTATAAGACGTAGATATGCAATGGTTTAGGTAATGTTCTGAGTCATTAACTCATTACAATTTAAATACCTTGACTAACGCTACCGTACAAGGCTCTTGTAGCAATTGAGTGCTATTTTCACATAATTTGTGTCTTGAGTGATATTTTATAATTTTTTTACAGGCAAACCAACAGCTGTGACTAAATCACATCAGCGAGTTTTTATTTCGATCATGCATGTCTTTGACAATGAGTTACACTTTACAATATGGCGGCATTCGTTTTGATTTGGGCCACGTGACAAAAAAGCAATAACATAAAAATAGCTTTAACAGGTTTCTCACCTCCACCCATTGTTACAGTACCTCCTACACCACAGCGGCTTACGGCAGCCATCAGAACGTCCTGCTGCGACTGGACACCCTCGCCCGCCCGCCAAGCTCGACTGGCTCATATGCGACCATAGCCAGCTTACACAAGTTTCCTTTTGGTAAGTTATAGGCTGTTACAGACATTGACAAGCCGCGAAGAAGGGCTGTCAGATATCTGACCTTACTTGTGAAATGATAATGCGTTAATTGTGGTCTCTCCATGATGGTTCTTCATCATGGTTATCCATGATGACATGCTTATGCAATACCGAACTTGTAGAGGGAATATTATTCGTCGATGATTGCCTCAGATCGGCGTCGATTGTGTATGATATAGATCGTATCATGTTAGCAGACATGGCCAATTGAGTCTTCTTATCTTACAATTCGCTCTATATTCCAAAAAATCAACTAAAAGTTTTCAAAGGCTTACCTTACACAGACTTGGCCATTCCCTACCCTGCCTCCAGGTTGTAGCCGAACGCGGACTAAGAGGATTATGATCTGAAATCAAATTAAGCCGATTATGCTAGGTCAAGCTAATCTAAATTGAATATTAGTTATGGGTACTATGCATCCTATGCGTCCTGAGCGTTAATAATAATAAACAATTATTCTATGTTGGCAGTATTATGGTTTCTCTTAATTACTTCATAGGATTAAGTATTTCTTTATATTATCTAGTTACAAATATATTATAATATTACAATGCTACAAAGAATCTTTTGGCACCTATAGTTGATTCCTTGAAACAACTCAAAATGGCTACATGCACACAGCACAAATTTATTATAATAATATCTGATAACATTATCAGGACGTAAATTACTATCTATCGTCAAGTGACATGACGGCGCGGCGTTATTAATTTTATTTTGGCCAAGACATCCTAGCAGCATTGTATTTAAAATATTTTATTATGTGAGATTGTAGAAAATCCTACATATTGTGAAAAAATACTGTACGATAAGAGCATGAATTAATGTCTATCGTCAAAATTCAAAATGGCGGCGTTAATTTCAAAGCTTAGGCCAAACCTACGCGACCAACGCGAACCATATTGTATAATATATAATATCATGTGTATATATATTTAATATTATGTATCATAACTCATAAATTGTGTTCTTACTGATCAGTCTGTATCGGCGCCAGTGTACATCTGTCGAGCGATTGACAACTAGCAAGGCCTCACAGAATACCATTGCGGTGTAGGAAACTATGCCGCGATCATCACCTGAGTGAGGTCCTTTTCGGCGGCATTCGCACTGCACTGCATTGTAAATGTGTTATTATTGTAAACTTAATTTTCATCACTTTGTACTATTAATTACCTTTTTTTTTTTGCAATAATATTGGTTTTTTGTTCTGTATCTTTTTTGTAATGTGCGTAATGTAATGTAAATGTAATGTGGTGTAGTGTGTATGTGTTGAATAAATGTTTATTATTATTATTATTAAAGCGAAGTGGGGCGTCAAGTTGTCAAAATATGTTGTCAAATGTGTGTTTTGTATGCAAAAAACACATTTGACAACAATTGACAACTTGACGCTCCGCTTCGCTTTCGCGTTGGTCGCGTAGGTTTGGCCTAAGCTTAATTTGGAAAAACGATCCCTGTAGCCCTGTATCACAAAATATATTAATCTATTATATAAATAACAGGCAGTAGAAGATCCCCGTCGCCGTACGCGACGACGCACATCAGCGAGCACGTTTATGCCAAGCCCGAGTCGCGAGTGTCCTACTATGCCGCATCCAACCTCACTCACGTTTCTCAGGTGAGTGAGTGCTTCAATAAAGCATTTATCGGTGAGTGTATATAATATAGTGAGTAATAGTATGTATTATCGTTCAGACAGAAAATCTACCTTGAAGGTGAATACAAATACTTACACCTCCTCAAAAAATCAAATCATTTAGCTTTGGTAGGTCAAAGCCTTGTCGTTTCATGATAATTTTCACTACTAACACCTTCTTTGTGAGAGATAAAATATGGCACACAGAGACGAAGACTGCTTCTTTGTCGACGCCTTTAGGCCAGTAAGAGCCTAAGAAGTAAGAGGTACGGTGGTCTTTACTATTTACAATGTAATATGTTTGAAAAGCCAGAAAGAAAACCTACGCTTATCTCTTACATTTTCAAAATGGTCATCCAAATCGTTAAATAATTATCAGATTAGGGCTTCTTCTGAAGAAGAATAGTACTTCACCTAAAGTCTATCACTTTTGCAGCAAGTAGCAACACCTAAAATCTATCACTGTTAAGTACAGCATCAACTAAAATCCATCACTGTTAGAGCATTACCTAAAATCCATCACTAAAATCAACTAAAATCCATCACTGTTACAACATTACCTAAAATCCATCACTAAAATCCACTAAAATCAACTAAAATCCATCACTGTTACAGCAACAGCTAAAATTCATCACTGTTACAGCATCAGCTAAAATTCATCACTGTTACTGCATCACCTAAAATCTATCACCTATATCTATCTCACGTCCAACCATATGAAAATTCCTGAAAGAACTCTCCGTAGAAAAATTGTATTCTCTGTGGAAAATTGTATTCCCTGTGGAAAAATGTTTATCCTTAAACTCCACAGTCAATATGTCTGCGGTCTAATCTGGGTGACTTCCTTTGTATTGGGTGGTATTGGCTTAGTGTCACATCGATGTATTGGTATTTACTGTATAGGATTTTAGCCGTGCTATATTGAAGAGAAGAAAATATATGTTGGGTAAATAGCACACTGATTTCAAATTTTGTTAAACTTTACACACCTTTTCACTACACTTTAAGCGTTTAGGTACATTTTTAATTTTCCTATTTTGGATAAAAAGTAGCCCCGTGCACTTCTTACAGTCGGTTCCTATCTTTGGGCTACTCTTGGAACCGGATTTATGGGTTAGCGATTGGACTCAAAAAAGAAAAATATTATGTAAAAAAAGATTTAAAGAGTTTTAGATATTTTCCGTTTTTTTTTTGTGTAGCAATGGCCGTATGTACTTTAAACAACATTTTAAACATCTGCGTCCTCATCCGTCTAAAAATATACGGTAAGACCGTGGATATTTATCGTCTTCTCTTAACTTATTCTAATGTTTATTTGGATATTTCGTATATAAGTCTATTTGAAAAGTGTTGCTACGTAAATTTTATCTACTCCTAGAGCCCCAAAGTAATTAAATATAGAAGCTAATCTCGCCAATCTTAACCCCATAAAACATAAGGCTCGAATTAAATGACATCGCAAATGATCCACAAAATTGTATGAAGCGCCTTTTACAAATCCTTTGAGCTGAGCGGTGGGATTGCGTCGGCCTTTACCTCATTAAAGATCCAATTTACACGGGCCACCCATCAGGTGATACAAAAGCAATTAGATCTATTGGAACGCGGAGAAATTAACCTGGAAGTGTCGAAATGACTGGTTGATTATTATTAAAATAGGAAGGAAGATTGAAATGAAATATACGTGTGAAATAAAAGTTAGTATATTTTAGGACAGTGAAGAAAACTATTTTTTAATCGTATAAAACCGAATCATAGATCTGAATGCCTCTACATACTTTTAAGCAGTTTCCTTACCTTTGAAAAATGTTGTATTAGTTTGGTGGTACGAGTAGGTAGAAAGTAAAATATATTGAACGTCGGTATTCCTTTTTAAGACGCATTATTTTTAGTTTTCGATAACTCGAAGTTTTTATTTATTTGCCTCAGTTTAAACTAAATAACTCTAACTTAAAAGTGAAGATGTTAATATTTTTATTTTGCAAACATAATATTTTAAATTATTTTAACTGTACTGCACAAAATTTTATGTTTACAATCAACAGCTAACATTCTCTACAAGACCCTTCCAGGAACCTTCATATCATTTCATTATTAGGCTTGGCGTAAAGCAGCGTTTTTAATTTATCATCCCTTTGTCCCTAAATTTGCAGGGTCGTTGAGTTTAAACTTCGGGAAATATGAATTTCGCTCTTTGATAATTACCGGAACAGTCAAATTTGAACCATAACTAATTCGACATAGAACCCATTCTTCATCTACTCCTGTCTGAACAAAACTTTAGTTAGATAAACGTATAAGTGATTGAAGTTTTTGAACTTGTTTTAATGTCCCATAGTCTCTGAGTATTAAGATATCTTTATGTTAATTGTTAAGACGGAGTTTATCTTTTGAAATATACAAGAATAATATTTTAATAATGTAGATTTTGTATTGTATAACAATATCGGCTCCTCAAAAAACTTTTTGCCTCTTCACGTTGGGACAGTCATTAGTCAATCATAAAAAGGTTTGCTTCACTTCAATTATAGTACGAGGCATGTTCGTGTTATTTAGTGTGAGGCATTCAATTAGCAAGACGATATAATCTTAAGTTTGTGATATTATCTTAAGTATAAATACATAACTTGCAGGCTACCTGCAGACTGAATCACGACTACCGTTCGATTCGGATTCGGAAACTTTACGTGCGATCATTGGTCAATGCTTGGCATGGCGAGTGTTGATTGGATGTCGAGTGGTGAAGTTTTCGAATTTGAGTCGAATTCCTCATCACCTTGATGAGTGGTAGTCTTCCACCATACGTTTTACTGCTGCGCACTATACAACTCTGGAACGAACTGTCACCAGCAGTATTTTTGGATCGATACGACCTGCAAACCATCAAAAAGAGAGCGTATTCCTTCGTAAGACTGACAACGCACCTGCAGCTCTTCTAATGTTGCGAGTGTCCATGGGCGACGGTAGTTGCTTTCAGGTGACCCATTTGCTCGTTTGCCCCCTTATTTTATAAAAAAGAATTACGCGTTGTGACCTTGGCGCTCTCATTATAGCATCTAATCTCAACTATTTCCACCAGCAAACCTCCCCCAAGGATCGCGTGACAGATCCAGCTGAGCAGCTGCGCTACCTGACCACCCCCCGAGCTAACATTCGTCTAGAGATCCTCGTCCATGAGGGTACCTTCGGCCGAGTCTACAAGGGAGTGTACAAGAAGGGGGATACTTATGAGGAGGTGGTGGTGAAGACTGTATCAGGTAAGTGCTTAAGGAAGGACTGATTTGTGTAAGAGAAATGTGGAAAGAAAGCATGCGGGAGTATTTTGATAGCTGGAGCAGAAGGCACGAACAAGGCAGAACTGTTTATTTCATAATCTCAATTTTAAAACAAATGACAATTACTCTGATGTACAATGTGTAATGTACGTATTGAAGTAGTTTTACTTTTAAGGTGACGCCTTGATAATTTGGCTGTAGCGATGTCCATTTTTCTCAGCAATGACTAAAGCTAAGAAATTAAAGTTCACTGTCAATATTCATCATGTCTTTGTCTTTGAATTACCCATAGCATAACACGATTGGTCAACTTTTATAACACAGAATAATCAATCAAAAAGACCTCTGTAAAAAAAGGGATTCCTATTTTGCCAACAGAGGAGAGTGATATAAGCTTCCAAAATTTGTACATAAATTGGTTCTAGTATACACTTTAATTTGTCCATAGCTTATATAAAATATATTTATGGTTTTTAAATTACGCGACGAAAACCATTTTGTCGCTACGCCCTTTCAATTTTTTGCTGTTCCATTGCTTGTTTTCTATGAGAGGCCGGGCCAGCCTCGCATAGAAAACAAGCAATCTAAAACACATCCAACACGGTTTTTTACTTTAACATGGCGTCACCTTAATACGAATCTAATGATACTCAAGCAAGCGACAAGCCTACTAGAGTGTGCCAAAGAAAATAAATATTATTATTATAATCGGTTTCTTTATATTTGGGCTACCAGCTTACGCTAAAAAGCTTTCTAGAAGTTAAATGATCATGTCTAAAAGGCATATAACATTTCATAGTAGCTTCGTAGACCACACTTCGCACAGCAAAGTATGTAGTTTTTCATGATGCGACGTCGCAATGCAATGTTTATATAATATTTATGACTATGCCTAAAGGTGTCAAAAATCGAATGGAAATACAAATGATTGATTGATTGAAAAATGAATACATTGTACAGACGCGGCATCAGCGATGCAGGCTGCTCTACTCGTGGCTGAAGGTCTACGACTATTTGGCTTAGCACACACCAACGTGTTAGCGCCAATGGCGGCCTGCGCAGAGGAGGCACGAAAACCGTTGCTGGTTTACTGCTGTGTGTCGCATTCTTCTAATTTAAAGAGGTATGTTATTCAGAAGAGGTGCGTTTAGAGGAATGTCTTGCTATGGAAGCGCTACACGTATCGATGTCAGTCAACGTAGCGTAATAGAATCACCTTATTGGCTTATTCTATTGGTTATAAAAAACAAAATTATACCACTAGTCGCGACAAAGCTCGGGTGGAACGGATAAACCCTACATAATATTGTGAGTGTTTATGAGAATGGACGATTAGATGGAAGTTTATTACTCTTTCTATCATGCGTTCTTGCTGGTCTGGACATGTTGTTAAGTTTTTGCAATCCTCTAAGTTAAAAGGTAGACATAGTTGTGAAAAAATTTAAGGTGTTCAATCAAACACCGTTACATTTATTACTTTTAATCCTGACTTCTGTCTCACTTATATGAGGTCTTAGGGAGTCTTAAATTATCGTATCTCATCACAAAGTCTAAAATACCAGATAGAAATTAATAATAATAATAATAATAATAATAATCTTTATTGATAACAATATAGGTAGGTACATTGTTTCAATGTTGAACAGTTACAATTTGTACTTTAATTATGTGATATACATCTTCGAATCCCTAATATTAATCATTTCAGCCTTAGCTTTGATAGAATGTTAATATTTTGGCACTAAATTCAACTCTATCGCTATATTGAGCAATTATCTCCTATACTATAAATATAGGGCACATTCCATAAACTAGTTTTTCACGTATCCTAATGGGCATCGGTGGAATGTAAAATCAATATAATAACAGCTTTTGTCGTTCTTAATAGTAGTGTAGCATACTATGTTACATTGTTCCATGCACTTAATGATATTGGCTATTATTGTGGTTGAAATTGTAATTCTAGAGTGTATCAAATCTATATCTATGTATATTATATCTATATAATATATAAAAATGGATTTTCAAATGTGTTAGTCGCGCTAAAACTTGATAACGGCTGAACGTATCGGGCTAATAATTTTAGTCTTAAATTAATATTCTTAGAAGTTCAGGGAAGGTTTTAAAGTGACACGAAGTTCACCGGGATAGCTAGTATCATATTAATAATGATTGTCCTAATAGTGTACATAACTTTTTTCAAGAGCGAACAACTTATTATAGTAATCCACGACTTGGTCAAGTGTGTAAGGTAGGATACCTTAATTGCTCTTAATAATTGTAAAACCTTGTAAACTAACGATATTATGTTTCAACGTCAGCGCTACATGAATCTCTATAAATTTCTTCAACATAAAAAATATAGGAAGCAAAATAGTATAGAATGATGTAAATTTATTTATATCTTGGTCATTAAATACATAATTAAAAATAGTCATAAGTAGGTATTTTATGCAAGAAATTGAACGTAATTTTCCCAAAAACTCATCTTTGTTACATTTTTATGTTGCGTTTATGTAAAAAGAAAAAGTTAATACCGAGTCTTTGTGGTCACTAATTCTCAATAATTAAAGATAACTTCGCTGTGGAAGTTCGTTAGGGAAATTTGCATTCGGTTTACAAGCGTCCTCCATTCCTATTGTCTTTTATTTCCGCGCAAAAATTCCCTTATCTTGTTTTCAGGGCTCATTTAGGACGAAAAATGTTCGGACGAAAGCACAAAAATATGGTGTCATAAAAATTACAATTTCAAATTAAACAATATTTAAATTTAACATTTATGATTATTGCCCTACATCTGTTTGGTGGACCAAAATGTTTATAAAATAACACTTACGTTTGTTCGCGAATTTTGAACACATTAGGTTGCAAATGTTACTGTAAAGTAACAGCGTTATGTTCAGGAATTAAATTATAATTCCTTTACTGCTGTCGATGTACTTACATCCCAGTAGTGGATGCTGAAATCACTAAAACGAATTACTTAATAAAAAGTATAACTTCAGTAATTATAGCTTGAGTGCATTAATTCAGTAGAGAATCCAGTATAATATTAAGTGTTCAGTGTTACATATTCCATAATATTATCAATCACATCTGTCACCCAGGTTCCTAACATCCTGCCGCCTGGGTCAGCAAGCGGCTCCAGCTACGAGGGAGCTGGTAGACCTGGGGGCTCAGATCGCCTGCGGAATAGCCTACCTCCATGTCCAAAGATTGGTGCACGCGGACATCGCCGCGCGGAACTGCATGTGAGTAGCCGCTATGTTGACGCTGAAACAATATGGCCGATATTTTTAAGATTAACAATTGTTTTACTCTAATAAATAAGTACTATTATTTGGTTGATTTTATAAAGTACTATAAAGTTATAACGTTTATAAAGTTCTTATTTGGTGGCTCATCCACGGTTTTAACTTTTAATACAACATTTTGACAGCGACTATATTTCTATCTCGTTTTTTGGGCAAAATTAGTTTTTCAACCAATTAAAATATTTAAAGGGCCACAAAACTATTAAATCCATTTAAACGAGATAAACAATTATTATTGTATTAAGTATTATGTGTACTCTATGCACAGCAAGTTCTTTTTCTCCTGTAAAATTGTATTTTGTCGAGCGTAGTTGCTCCCGAAATAAATTGTAGTCAAATCTGACGACAAGATAAGCACTATAAGCAGTACCTCGCTTTCCTTCTTTCTTCACGAAGAATCATAATAATTCTCTTTCTTAGTGTGGACGAGAAGCTGCGACTGAAAGTGACCGACAACGGTCTGTCGCGCGACTTGTTCCCTGAAGACTACCACTGTCTCGGCGACAACGAGAACCGACCAGTCAAGTGGATGGCGCCGGAGTCGCTGCTACAGGACCATTATACCACGGCGTCTGACGTGGTAAGGCTTTATTCCAACGGCATAGGGTTTAGTATGAGATAGTCTGAGGTAAAATAATTTTAAATGGATTGACAAAATATAAAGATTGTAGGAAGCTAACATGTAGTAGTAGATTAACACTGAGTTCTAAATTATTTTAGATACGATAACACCCTTATACTAAAAGCATAAGGATCACTTTCAGAACGTCCAAGATAATTTCAAAAATTGAAAATTTAACGACTGGTAGCTGACCTAAGCTGGCGCGCGCGTAGCTGGCATCAGAGAAATTTATTCATAGATAGAAAGCGAACCTATACTTTATTTGGCCGAGTTATGTTAAGTCAACAGAAAGTCCTAATCTGTCGGCTAAGTTTACGATAATTTACATCGACTGTTTTTAATATAACCAAACCGAATTACGTAGATCTGCTATTGCCGTATCAATGACTGTCTATAAGATTTATGGAAATACTTTGTCAAACTAGATCCTCCTCCGCTAAAAAGCACTTACAATAATTTACATTTAGATGTCCAATTTCAGCGCAATAATCTCCAAACTTCACAAAGGATTTCCCACAAACAGTACCGCACTAATACCAGAGTAGTTTTAATATCTGGTTAGCGGCCGCAAGCTGCGCTTTCGACTGAAGTGCACCGCATTGCGTCGACTCTTTGATATAGTTTGCTGTTTATTAAGCTCGATATTTGCATTTAAATAGTTAATTTCCATAAAATGTCAAATAGGAAAGAGTTGGCTGATTAGTTGTGTGAGATTTCGTCTTAGTAAGTCGGGGAGTTTTTAGGTCATTTAAAAATAATTAAGAATATAGAATGAATAGGATTATTTACAAAAGTGTTACCACATCAAATGCTTCTATAATCTTACTGATGATTATAGTATCGAAAAAAAAAATATTCTTCCGCGAACACAAAATATCCCAATACTGAATTTCGTATAAAGTTCGCTGAAAGTCTTTCGGCGTTTTAGCGGTCCAACTCAAACTTTATATTTTATTAACAATCTGAAATCGAAATGATAAAAATCACTTTCATATAAAATTAATAGCCTACGCTGCATTTCAACAGATTCACCATAAGCAAATGACCATAAATAAATGTTAAATGCTGTTGATGATGCACCATAATAAATGTTGATGTTGTTTATTATATTACAATAATCACCATCTACACAGTGGTCACTCGGCGTGACGCTATGGGAGTTGGCGACGTTGGGGTCGGCCCCACTAGCGGAGCTCGACGCAGCCGATGCTGGCGCCTTCCTCGCCGCCGGGTACAGACCTGCCCAGCCGCATAATTGTCCGGATGAGCTGTGAGTATTTATGTCAGAATGTCTGTAAATGAATGTTAGAGCTACAGCTCGCCGGAACGTCATGGCGACGACGCCAGTGACGTTACCATGTCACCTTTACGTCGCCACAAAGCGGTTTTTTTAACTTCCGTGGGAGAGCCATGCTTCGGCACGAATGGGCCGGCTTGACCGGAGAAATACCACGGGCTCACAGAAAACCGTCGTGAAACAGCGCTTGCGCTGTGTTTCGCCGAGTGAGTGAGCTTACCGGAGGCCCAATCCCCTACCCTTTTCCCTTCCTTACCCTCCCTTATTTCCTTCCCTACCCTCCCCTATTCCCTTCCCTGCCCTCTCCTACCCTATTACCCTATTCCTTCGTAAAATGCCGGCAACGCACCTGCAGCAGCTCTCTTCTGATGCTGCGAGTGTCCATGGGCGACGGAAGTTGCTTTCCATCAGGTGACCCGTTTGCTCGTTAGCCCCCTTTTTTCATAAAAAAAACTAAACTTTATATTAAGACAAACAGTGCTTTGCCAGGCGTTGATTGGACGTTGCCATGGTAACGTCACTGGCTACGTCGCCATGGCGTTCCAGTGGACTATAGTTCTTAATGTACTAGTTTAAATAGATGAAAAAAAATAACTTCTTCCGATTCGTCCCACTGGGACGAACTTTAATGCGACGAGACTCAACTACTATGGAGTAAATACGAGTGAGGGGTGGTTCATATGGATGAAGGGTCATTGGTATTTACAGTACGTTTCCCATTTATAACATCAACTAGTGTGGTGGGGCTCGTTATTTTTCAAGTTACGCAAGCTTTATCTATCTTTGCTACGACGTACAAGAAGTTACAATAACTTTTCTCAATATACGCTACTTTAGTTCGGGAATAAATGTTTCACTCATAAAATGCTTAGGATCTGGTATTGTCAATCATTTGACAACAATAATACCTTGATGGATTTATGAAGACGTATCTGTCTTTACTGTTTCAAATCCCTCCGATGGGCAAATATCTTTTATAACGTTAGGTTAGGTACTACGTTAGGTGTCTATAAGCTTACTTTCTATTGAACCGCTTATGTTATTACGTGGTTTGTGTGACTGATACTTAAAATCCACACTTCTTTTGGACTTGATGTTGGAGTTTGCTCATCATGTGGGACAATAGTTATTTACTCAATGATGTAACGTCAAATTATATACAAGTAACAAAACATAGCACTGATAAAACTAACGTTGTAAGTATGTGTCCCTTATAATAATATGGAGTTCACTGTGAAAGAAGCTTTTGACTTCGTCGCTCCTAACTCGGAGGTCGTGGGTTCGATTCCCGAGTTGGAAACATGTTATTTCCAAGTTTGGTTAGGACAATGCAGGCTGATCACCTGATTGTCTGACAAGTAAGATGATCCATGCGTCGGATGGGCATGTAAAAAGTCGGTCCTGCGCCTGATCTCTCGCCAGGCGTGTCGGTCTTCCGTCCCACTGGGTTATGAGTGTAAAGGAATAGAGAGTCCTCTTGTGTACTGCGCACACACCTGGGCACAATAAAATTACTCCTGCGTATCTGGCCTGGTTTCAGTGAAACCGTCCACCGTCACCGAAACCGGTGTGGGGACTGGGGAGTTTTATTATTATATATTATACTGTGAAAGAAGCAGCGCTGCAAGAGAATACATTTTTGCGATTTTTATCGGCAAGCGCTCCAGCGTTATAATTTTTCCACAAAAAAGTTAAAAAAGTCTTTCAGTACTGCTACTTTCACAGTATCTATATAGGGGACCCATTCACACCCTAAAGTATTATCACTTACTTCTGTTACACCTGTAGTTTGTCCCTAAAACGTCCTTATAATGCAGGTACGGTTTCATGTCATGGTGCTGGTCTACGGTCCCCACCGAGCGGCCCACTGCGCCGCAGCTGCTTGCGGCCCTACACGACTTTAGGCAAGCGCTCAGCACCTATATCTAAGTCTTAAGTATCTATATTCTGTGGATTTCAGATTAGGTCTTAAGTGCATAAAATACTATCTGGATCTGAATAGTCCGCCAAGAAATGTGAATCTAATATGACTTACTTTGTAAAATTCCCAATGTTTTTCGTAAGGCAGCAAAATTATAATAATTAACAGTGTAGCCTAAAAACAAAAAAATATATATATTTTGATCTCGTACCTAATTTTAAAAAGTCTGAAAAAATCTGTCTTTAGTAAAATCTGAATTTATTATATTTTATTGATTAAAACCTCCTGCTAACTTATTTTCTGTTTCATTTTCTTCTACACCAATGTGCCTGCAGTATTTGTTTAATATATTTTATTGCCAAATAAATTGTTAATATTATTTAGGTTAGTTAATTTCATAATAATTATAATAATTTAGTGTAAAGACTTATAATTATTGCGTCTCGAATAGTTTGTTGTAATTTAGAATAATTAAAATATAATTTGTGTAGTTTGCTACTTAATTTATATAATATATTTTATACTGCAAATAAATATGGGCAGTGGGCATTGCGAATGAGTGATTTAAAATTAATTTTATTTGGTAATAGTACCTAACAAGTTACAATCAAAATAATTTAGAAAGAAATTTTACACTTACCAAAAATGCTCAAATAGAAAATTTTAAATTATAATTATAGCTGTCTACAAAACTAATTTTCGTGACCGTAAGGATTTCTTAGATAGAAAAAAATCAACACTATAAAAATACCTTTCTTCACGATTTCCTAAAACAAAAATAATAAAGGCAACACCACACTTTTCTTCACTAAGCCACTACTTTTAGGATAATAAAAATCTGTAATAAACACTTAGTGGATTCTTTTAAATTTACACTAAAAATATTACACTCAAGATAGATAATATAAGCATAAATATTATTATTTAAAAATAATAATTTTTAAATAATAATATTCATGCTTATTATTTTGTTCTACAGATACTCTAGATTTTTTCCAATAAACATTTGAATGTTAAGTTTGTATATTATTATTTTACCTGGTAATTTGATTTTTATTCAGACGTGGCGTATTATTATTTTTATTGAATTTTGAAGTGTTATAAATTGATGTGTCATTTTTAAAACGGTCATTTATGATATTATTAAAAAAATACCTATTATTTTGTAAATATAAAATAAGGGTTGTAAATATTAAGACGATGCATAACGGAATTAATTTTTTAAAAGTGACTACATATTATTGATGTATGAATATTGGATATAGTATGGATATATTATGAATGTATGTTAGTCGTAAGCTAGGTTAGTTTCCTGAGGACATCAGTCCGTCCAGGCCGGAATAAGGATCAACACCAAAACAGTAGTTAGTCACGGGGTCTTAAGAAATATGCTTGGGTGAATATTTTTAGTAATTATTACTTTAAAAGAATGAAGCTCCTAAACTAAAAAGGTAAATGACCGCTGGTGCCACCTTAAATTGTCCTGACTATAGATAGTCTCTTATTTAAGGTGGCACCAGCGGTCATTTACCTTTTTAGTCCAGGAGCTATATGAAAAATACCCGCACTGCATTCTGTTAACTTAGGAATAAAATTTAATTCTTGTGAAGACTATTAAAGTTTCATCGCAAAACGTCTTGGCTACGTCCTCTTCGTATGATAATCTCCATTTATTTATGAATTTGAAGTGATAATAATTCATACTGTGCCCACATCGTGTATGAAAAATATATAATTCTATACTTACATAAAGAACAATGAATTATGGACCGACTGACAAGGCAATACAAAGTAATTATTAGCTTTGTATAATCAAAATCAACCATAAAAACATCAAAGGATCTTGTATGAGTTCTAACATAATTTAAAAACAACAAAGTTTAGCCAATATGGGATACCTTACAAGCTGAAAATAATCACCTGAAGCCATATTCTGACTTCGGGAACAAAATATTATTGTCTATACCAAAGATTATTAATGAAAAATATTATACCTTATGTAAATTGATTTGTAAATATGCACTTGTTTATATGTAACAAAATAAATGTTTTATATTTATCCTGTCACTAATAAAAAGATCCATATTATAGTTAAATACCTTATAGTTATAAATTGGTCTTTAGCCAAGCCACTCAAACTTATCGGACAAAAACTTTTGTCATTGTTCGTTTATATAAGCAGTGAAGATCTTTTTATTAGTAGTAGGCTTCATGTTTAATTGTTTATTAATTATGACTGTATTTAAGCTTGTGATGACTGTTTTTATTTTAAGCTGAAACAAAGAAAAGCAAAATCATACTTACCCCCATAAATCTTGTGCTTAACATTGTCATGGGGGCAAGAAGGCTTGCATTACCTCACTGTTTTTAATTTACACCTACTTAACCCCTCGCGCGTCGCACTCGCACCACTCACCTCGCTACCGTCGGCAGGTGATGCGCGAGGGGATAATATTATATTATTGTATTACAGTTACTAATGATAATATTTTATGCCCACATTATTTTTTCTTTGTTTTTATTACTTAACAATAATATTATAACGAATCACTGTGTGCAATACTTATAACTACATTAGCGTGACATTTTTTCTGTGTTACCTAATTTTATAATTTATTCCCAATGTTATCTAGCAATTACTGTTACTTTCGTCCGTGTTAAATCCTTTACAATATCTTTACACTTTTGCCCCACCTACATAAAGTAATTGGGGCAAAATTTTAAAATTACCAACAACTGAAAAAAGGAACCCTCTTTTACTCACAATTTATCAATGTTTTCCATAATATCACAATATAAATATAAAATACAGAGGACTATCACGCATCCATAAATAACTTTAAGTAACTAACAGTACCATCTCTACATTGAACGATTTTGATTTCAAGGACACAGCTGACCTACTCTACTGTATGATATTTATATTGTGACAATAAACTGGATACAATTTAAATCCATTAATCTAAATCAGTTGAATGCATAAGTAAGACTGTTAGTCATTGTCGGTTATCTAAACGCGTTATGGATTATACAGGGTGTATCTCCTTAGGCATTATATGCAACGTAGAATTTTGTGTTGTTCTTTGCTCTTTAACTTCTAAGCTCGATGTCTGTATTCGGTGTAACTGTAACTCTGTTGTATGTTTTTAGTTGAGGTAAGATGGTACGTATGCTCTCTTACCCCGACTAACGTTACTCTAGTTGAATGCGATAGGTCGCTAGAAGCTGTAATTTATATAACATATTATCTACTATATACTAAATATCTAAGTGCTGTATAAAATTATGCGCAGTTTTTTTTTTCATTTTACAGGTCCCTTTTAAGTTCAAAGTTGGCAAATTATTTCGTCCACTTTTCTTTACTTGATAACTAAACTGATATTAAAGCAAAGACAATATTATATTCATAATTGTGTTGTCATTACAACAAACTTTTATCTTATAATATTATAAAGCCGAAAAATATTTTCATTATTCGATAATTACTTGATATTTTTCCTAACCATAACCATTCTTAACAGATGAGAAAATTAATTCTTAAAAGATGAAAATTATGCACGAGTCTGAACATTTATTTTTATACCACACTCAACAGTTCAATGTTTTTTGCCTTTGCATTACTGACCTAAATAGTTAACCTACTATAAAACTTTTTTTTCCTAGTTTTCTATTTTCAAAGCTCTCTTTATTCCACTCCAGTATTAACAGCTGAATACTCTAACTTCACTCAGGGAGTTTGAGAAATACTCAAAAATATAAGTAACTTTTACTAAAAATGCGGTTGAAAAATTATGTGTTAGTAGTTAGCACGGACTTAAAATATTCCGGATACGAATTATACAATATTGAAACGTACCCTTAAAAAGCGGCCAAGTGCGAGTTGGACTCGCCCATGAAGGGTCCGAGACTTGTCCATAGATACCCCACACGCATAGGTTAGATGAAAAAAATTTTTTTTGTTTCAGTTGTACCTATAGGGACCCCTAAAATTTTTAATATTTTTTCCATTTTTGCATCAAAATCTTAATGCGGTTCACAGACTACATCTACTTACCAAGTTTCAATAGTATAGCTCTAATAGTTTCGGAGAAAAGTGGCTGTGACATACGGACGGACAGATAGACAGACAGACATGACGAATCTATAAGGGTTCCGTTTTTTGCCATTTTGGCTACGGAACCCTAATAAAAATCAGCTTAGGCTAGATTATGCGTCCGCAAAACGCGCGGCTGCGGTTACATCGCAGGATCACAAGTTTATAAGACTAGGCGATGCCCGCAACTCCGTTCCGCCAAAAATCGCGCGAGGACTGTACACTTTTTCGGAACAAAAAGTATCCTATGTCCTTTCCCGGGGCTCAAAGTATCTCCATTCTCCATACTAAATTTCAGCAAAATCGGTTCATCGGTTTGGGTTTGAAGAGGTGACAGACAGACAGACACACTTTCGTATTAATTATAATAATAATATAGATTGACAGCGGCGCTATCATATATATAGTACGGGTGCCCTAGAACAAATTTGTTTGTGATTTCAAGCAAATTTTTTGTGAGTAGGCATTTTGATAAGACGAACAACATTTTTATTTTCAAAAATTCTCGAAAGTGGTAGCTAACAGAGATAGAAAGGATTTCATACTTTGACTTGATGGTCCTAAAATATGGATTGTTTTATTTGTAGGACAAGGTTACTCTTAAATAATATAACTATTAACCTACCAATATACAAAAAATCAGCTGGTTAGGGTTCCGTTTTAGGGTACAGTAGTCAACCAAATTTTGTTGATTACAGAACCCTAAAACGGAACCCTAACCAACTGATTTTTTGTATATTGGTAGGTTAATAGTTATATTATTTAAGAGTAACCTTGTCCTACAAATAAAACAATCCATATTTTAGGACCATCAAGTCAAAGTATGAAATCCTTTCTATCTCTGTTAGCTACCACTTTTGAGATTTTTCTAAAATAAAAATGTTGTTCGTCTTATCAAAATGTAGCTACTCACAAAAAATTAGCTTGTTAGTAATCACAAAAAATTTGTTCTAGGCTGTGGTTCTAGGGCACCCTGACTATAAGCATAAATTAATACGCGAGCGAAAAACTTTGGGTCCCTTTTGACGAAAATTGCGGAAACGTAGGTGAATGACATTTTGCACAGACTTTATAGTTTATATTATGGTGAAGGAGCGCATCGAGAGAATATTAATTTGTTAAAACAATGTATGATAAAAATCATACATTATATTTTTAATTTTTAACATATAAAACATTAAGCACACTACAATCTCGCTGTGTAGCCGCCGCGCGTTCCGGCGCATATAAATAATTTATAATTCATGAAGTATTATACTGATTTTGTATTAATTGTATTGTTTATTAATAATATCTAGAACTGGGTCGTATTTGATAGTTCAACAATTTTCGCTTCAATAAATAACCAGACACTGTTAACTAGTTTAATTAATAAATTGGTACCATGTTTGTTTAATAAATGAATATTTCCGAGCTCTGTCGAATAGTTTCCCGATATTTTGAGCCCATTCAAAATTATATTTTGTAGACCCGGTTTGATGACGTCATCACTTGAAATTACAAAATAGGTACTGTCAGAAAAGTTTATTTATTTAAGCATGACGGACCTACGTATTTTGGTCTAGAGTTAGAGTATATCCTTTATAACATTAATAGTTCACAAACAGAAAGCGTCTTGGCTAGGGCCTCAGTATTTTTCTTGATGATATTAAGTTATTTTAAGGTTATTCCTATCTTCACGAATTTATTAATTTCCTATTGTGTCGAATTTACTGTATTTTAAACTGAGTTAAGATTATGTGCTCAAACCTAAAATTTTATTTTAAACGTGTTTTCTGATAAATCTTTAATATTATTGCTATGTATAGATAAAATATATTAATTAAATGTATTAATTCAATTACTCTAATATTCGTCCTACACATTGACGTATCATCTCCTGGATATCGAATAAATAAAAAATCTGGCAGGTTTCTTTTCATAAAAGATTATGTTAATCATATTTTTATCAGATAAAGCTTTAAGTGTAGACAGACTTCATTTAATTTAATTTAAAGGATCTATGATTATTCTGCGACAGTTTTATAAGGGTTTATTTCGGATTCATTAGTTTTAGGCATTGTATAATACAATTTATGTGGATGTCCTCAGATGTCCTCGATATCCACAGAATATGGTACGTCGATGGTCGTATAATAATAATTAATAAATGTATATTTGGATGGGTTTAGTGAATCATACACTGAGTGCCAGATGAATGTGATTGAATGTAAGTGTCTATAATGTATCCAATACGCGCTTCAGTATAAGGAAAAAAATAAAATGTTATTTTACAATATACTTTGGTGTTTTATTTATACAAGAACTACATGTTTTACCTCATAACCCAGCAGTAACCCTTTTTTATGAAATAAGGGGGCAAACGTGCAAACGGGTCACCTGATGGAAAGCAATTTCCGTCGCCCATGGACACTCGCAACATCAGAAGAGCTGCAGGTGCATTGCCGGGCTTTTAAGAGGGAATAGGGTATTAGGGTAGAGGAGGGTAAGGAATGGTATAGGGTAGGGGATTGGGCCTCCGGTAAACTCACTCACTCGGCGAAACACAGCGCAAGCGCTGTTTCACGCCGGTTTTTTGTGAGCCCGTGGTTTTCACCGGTCGAGCCGGCCCATTCATGCCGAAACATGGCTCTCCCACGTAAAACCTTACTTAGCACGGGACCCATTTAAAAAAATATCAAGTAAAACCTATCCTAAAAGTATGACATTTTGCAAACCTCAAAATATAACTTAATGGTCTTCGGACTTATGTTATTCAAAATCAGGAATCGAATCCCAGCGCAGGACTGGAATTATGTAAGCTGCCCTTATAGCGTAATGAAGTTACAGACAAAAAGACGGACAAGCAACTGACAAAAATATAACGAATCTGATGCATGGAAACAAAACTTGCATTTTAAAATTGCATATTATAATGTTGCGAGTGTTCATGGCTGATCGTAGTTGCTTTCCATCAGGTGACCCGCTTGCTCGTTTGCCTGCTTATTTTATAAAAAAAACCTTAAACTATTTAATTAAATTCTCAATGGAATCTAATAATTATTGTCCTTGCAATAAAGTTTACTTTTTAATTGCTTTAAAAATATGAAAATTCCGTGATGTGTCGCGATCCGTTTCGATATGAACTGAACCTTTGAGTACATCCCTTATATTTGATAACGATACTTATTTCAAAGTACAAGAGAAAATATTTTATACGATATAGTTTTATTACATGAACCTACATACCTAATATTAATTATAGGTGTTACATTTTTAGGGTTCCGTACCCAAAGGGTAAAAACGGGACCCTATTACTGAGACTTCGATGTCTGTCCGTCTGTCTGTCAGTCTGTCTGTCCATCTGTCTGTCTGTAACTCAAGAATGCTTAACCTTGATTCTTGCTTTTCATTGTTTATCAAAAAATCAATATATTATATTTTATCCTCCTTTTGGCCATTATAATATTGGTTGTGGGCTGATCATGATGACCGGGTGAGTTACTGCAATGGAAAACATGAGAATCTAATTATTATCGTGAATTTATCTCCCAACTCTATTGTATTACTTTCTGGGCGTATGCCAACTTCCATTTAGCTGGGTGTGAACACGGCCATATTATACCCCTGGGGGGTTATTATGAGCTCTTATATCCAGCCAGTTTCCAGCCAGTTTACAAGCCGTGTCTATGCAATGGCCTGTAAATTGGCCTGTAAACTGGTTGGATATAAGAGCTCATAATAACCCCCCTGATTGTAGTTTTTGAGTGATAATTTAATAAGTAGTAAGGTGTTATTAATTCTATGTATACTGTTCCTATAATAGTAGATATTATGTAAGTGAGTGGTAAGTTTAAAAAGTATAAAACGAGTAAAGACTTAAAAATATACTAAGTATTACTAACTACTTTTTAAATATAAAAAAATAGAATTTAAAAAATAGGTCTAAGTTTTATGTCTTAAAATTGGTAGGTAGGTAAGTTAGTGATTTGGCTGCTACGAGGGCACAATACATACTTACATAGACTGCCTTACCTTTTGTACCAAATAATTACGCTTTGTACTTTACAGCAGTATGATAAAAAAAATAAGCAATAAAGTTTAGATTATTAATATTGGCTCCACTACATAATAATATGTTTTACTATCATTATTATTATCATTAGATATCGCTAGTATTGGTGACCAGTGAGTTCCCATTTCAAAATTTAATACGCTCTCTCCTGGATTTTGTAATTCAAAGTGTAAATAACTTCATCGTATTTCAACACGAAATTTTTCAATTTCCGATAAAAATTTCAATAAAAATCTAGCTTTTCAAAACTTTGTCTATCGCTAGAAAAATTGCAATTCTCCGTACAGCCCGCGGGGGGCGACGCGACAAAGTGGCAATATTCCGTCTCTACGGGACTCCTCAAACAAGGGGACACGAGAGGGACAGACTTATGGGGATCACCATGAGTGAGAGAGAGACAGCATCCAGTCATTAATTGGACAGAATTGACGGAAGTTCACGCGAAGCCGTGTTTTTGACAAATTTCGCTTTGATACGCCGATTACTTTCACCTCAACGCGAGGGTAGACAGAAAACATCTTAGATGATTTGTTTGTGAAAAATCCGTTTTACCAAACACTGAGGGCTCTTAATGAAGATGGTCTCAAACAGGACTCAAATATAATCCGATGTAATGATGGAAATTTCACAGGTTTTTTTGATGTCTTGTGTTTTTCTTTAGTCTTTTATATCGTTTTAGAGGGCGCTTAAAATTATTATGGTTCTTTTGTGAGTACATAATTGGAATGAAATTGGTGGTGAAAACGATTTTAGGTGTTTCAAGGAGATGTTTAGGGATTTGTGCTATATCTTAAAAAATACTGTATCATTTTTGGCATAAAATGTAGCATATAATACTTTAATCTAGGGACTTAAATTCAAGTCATCTCAGGATTATGTCTAAAATTACACATCAGTAGTAGCATGCAATATAATCAAGTACTGCTATTACTAACAGCCTACTCTACCTGTATTATTAAACATGAAGAAGAACGAAATTAGCAGCTCAAAGGACATAAAATTAAACTGTCACATGCATCGACTCCATACAAGGTAAGTTTATACACTTATGCTACTCGGCTATCTTTTTAAGGGGGCCTCTACATGTTTGGCCATAGCCTATAACAATAATGATTGTAAGATACATAGTAATGAAATATACTTAAGCATGTTAGCAAGATAGTCCGAATGGAGAGCAATATACATACACAATCCATTTATTATCCTAACTAATATTATAAAATATACGTAAGTGTGTCTATCTGTCGATCTGTTCTGCACTTGTACCTCTTTACGCCTAAACCGCTGAACCGATTTTGCTGGGTATGGAATTACATTACAGGGAAGGATATAGGATAATTTTTATTCCGGAAAAATGTACGATTCCCGCGTGATAATCGAACTTTAGCTCAACTTAGAAGGCGTCATGTAGGTTTTTAATAATATTTTGAAATTAGAAATTTAATTATTATTGACATACATTATTCTTCCAATGCTGGAATCGTACCCACGACCAAAGTCTCGAGAGCCAAGCTTTCAACCACTGGACCATTACAAACAAATACTTAGCAAACGATATAAAATGAAACGAATCGAAATAATTCACGTTCAAAGAAGAATCAATTGAAATTCAATAAACAACCTTAATCCGTGTCAGGTCATGTATGAAACCATGTTTGAATACTCGCTTAGGGCTGTCAAAATATACTATTTCCGGATTTTTAATAAACCGGTTTATCTTATAATAGACTAACTGCCGAAAAGAATATTAATTTAACTTAACTGACATTAAATGAAGATTTTGACATCAGCCCCGTACATTAACTGGATGTTGTTAAGCATTCGTGTACTAACCTAACAAAAAAAAAAGTATGGGCTAGAGCCTAGGACACAAATGCTTAACAGTGACCATTACTATCAAGCTCTTTATCCAATTAAAGTTTAATCCTCATTAAAATGCGGCCGTAGGAGTCAGCACAAATTGTAACGTGATGAGGCGATGATATTATGTATTTTAAATAAGCCACTCAAAAATTAACTTTACTTACGAGTAAACATTACGAACAAAACATTGAACTTAATAATCAACCGCGGTGTTCTGCACATGCCAATTTAAAAAAAAAAGTTCAATATTTAAACTGCCCTTAAATATCCCTATTTTAAAGTTATAAACATTGATTCTAAACAGTGTTTGTACTTAAGAATAAGATAAATTTTCATCGTTTTTTTTTTTACTGAAAATTTAATAAATCATAGTTTTTGGGAATATGACAGCCCTGCTCATTCAACAGCCATCCAAATTCATCCAGAACTCCAATTTGGTTTTAATTTAATTAAGCCGATAGACAAAGCAATTTTTGCCGTGACGTGCTCGTGTTTTATTATTTTAAGTGTTTTTATTTCATAACTCCGTTTTCATACGCCATTAATGTTTTTGCTCGTTATCTCATTTCTGTTCTTGGCTTTAAACAATATACAATTTGTGAAAGATTTGAGCTGTTGTTAAATGTTTGAGGAAACGAGTGATCAAAACTATAATAAAAGTCTGTTGCAATTTTGACACTACATGTAAAATATATTAGGCTATGATTGATAACGTGATTATCAAGAAATTGTAGACAACTTTGTATAAAGTTATAGATAACAATTAACATGCGTATAACGTGATCGAAATTGGTCATTGCTAATTATTATAGTTGAATATGGACCGCGCAACGTTTTGTTTTTGAATTAATTGAATATTATTAAATGATCTTATGTGGATGGATGATTGATCTATGATTGAATTTTAATACTCTTTGACGCAACTACTGCATTTAAAACCGTGCTTAAGGATTATTCAATTATTGAAACTCCTTAAATATTATTATCATGTGTAAAATCAAAAGTTGAGGAATTCAGAAGGCGCCTAACAAGCCCAAATAAAGTCTACTTCATCTCGCTTAGTTTAATAATTCAATCTCCTTAGGAACAATTTCCGAATAGACCAGTATCTTCGACTTCCACAAATGAACCTATGACCTTATTATTAAGGAACACGACCTTAACATTTAACCAGTATACCAGGGTACCTTGTAGCGGTTATACAAACACAACATGACGTCTATGGCCGTTCCTATATCTCATAAAGTTTATGTGTCCAGTTTACGACCGCGGAGGTCGCTTACGGACATTTTATAAGCTCCAGACATTTAATATTGACACTGGAGTGTTGGTACATATTAAAAATAATGTTATTTCAATATAATATTAAGATCACTAACGACTACACTTAAAGATTTTTAACTATTACTTAAATTTAATTTAACTAGATTGAAAGAAAAGTTATTCAGTTTATGTAAAAATCTTCACTAATTAAATCAATGTTTCAATCCGGTCCGGTTTCAATTCAGTCCGACAGGAATAACGAATGTGGTCCAGTGGTACTCAGACCTATTACTCGGATCGTCTGTGAAATCGATGTCTATATTATATCAACATTATTTGTTGGGATAATGCAGCCTGATATTATTGATGATTATTTTGTCTGATCAAAACAATACTTATTATTATTAAGGCGCTAAAGAAATGAAAATATTAAAATAGGAGGACGTTTTTTTCTACAGTAAAACGAAAGAAAATTGGAAAGAAACGAAAGTTACAGTTTCAGTTAAACCTCCCCTTACGTCATTGAGTGTAACTTTGATTTCATTAGCTTTATTATCTACAGTATTAACACAAATGTCCGTCCGTCTGTCCACAATATACTGGCGTTCATTACTGACCACCGATCACTGGTCCACATGTCAGATATCTCCAGACATCCACTTCCTTACCTTTGCAACATGTGCTTCTAATGGGCTCCCAGAAAAGTTCCACCGCAAGCACCCATATCTGCAAAGAAAAATAAACCTTGAGTTTTATATTTTAGAGTTGGAATTGTAGCAAAAGTAGATGGTAGATAGGCCGTTTTGTGACGCGAATTTTTTAGCTATGCCATCAATTTTGAAGGTGCTAGGGTGTTTTTACCGACTGACCTATTATTACAAACAATATTTGCGCAATCGGCGAAACTTTCGGAAATGATTTTTATTATTTTTTACGTGATTGGCGACGAATGTATGAGGCTTTTGGGGGAAATCCTGTTATTGTGTGGGGGAATGATCATATTTTACTGGTTATTGGGCGTTTTGTTCCCCTTGTGGTACGCTTAGCTTAATACTAACAATTAAGACTGCTGCTCGATGCTTATTAGTCTTATCATAAATAAATATTAACTTATTGTAAATATTGAATAACGCACTGTTCAAACACTTTTCTAAAAAATTTACACAATATGTAGAAAGGTTTTTTTAATAACCTTAGCAGTTAAAAATGATCTTTAAATACCTTTGGCTATAACCCCAGTCTAAAATCTATAATCTATAATATAAATAAAATGAATTTAAAATTTTATTAATCCCGTTAAACTCGCAAACGGCTGAACAGATTTGGCTAATTTTAGTCTTGAAATGTTCGTTGAAGTCCTGGGAAGGTTTGTATTCGGAGGAAAGTAATACAAAGTTAACATTCAGTAATAAATAAAACTAGTAATAAATGATATAAATAAACGTAATACATAAGCAGTACAATTAGAACGTTACACAGTGGAATACCATTTACGTACAATTCCTACATACGTTTTGTTTGAGACGCGAACTGGGTTGTTTTAATTAAACTGGCAGTGAAACTTGACGTAATGAAGACTTTACACAACATAACCTCAGGTAACAATACGGTTCTGTGATTCGAGAGTTTCTAAACATCATCATCAACTGCCCACCTATTTTTTAAAGTCTAAACCTTTTTTATGATGCGATGATAATATGAAAAAAAAGCGACCCACCCCAGTCCCCAACACAACTCTTTGCACACTAATAAAACACAATTTTCGTGCACTTTTTTCACTGTATTAAGAAATTATTATAAATTTTAACAAATTACATCATGACCGGTTTCGAAATAAATCATCACCAGCTGGTGTAAGTTTAACCTCAGTAGTTTTAAACTTAGTCCTGATGATGATTTATTTCGAAACCGGTCGTGTAATTTGTTAAAATTTATAATAATTTCTTAATATAGTGGAAAAAGTGCACCAAAATTATTGTGTTTTATTAGTTATCAACATGAATTTTCACAATAAACCGACATACAGTACAATCAGTTACATATGAGGTATATGTAACTGATTGTACTGTATGTCGGTTTATTGTGAAAATTCATGTTGATAACTAATAAAACACAATAATTTTGGTGCACTTTTTCCACTATTTTGCCTTTCTATAATTTTTAACAAAATTATATATTCATAAACTTAGGTAGTCTTTTTTACTGTTTAATAATATAATCCTTTTGTTAAAATTCTCCTACTTAATAATTAATTATTACCTTTTTTTACAAAATTAGTTCTCTCGCCCCCTACATGAGCACTGGTTGAAAGCACTGATCTAAACAATATTCTTCTCAGGATTGGTTTACATTTAAACGTGACGAGGTGGTGTGATGCATTTTTATAATTATGAGCTTTGTAAAATTGAAATAGGCAGCCTGAAAGCGCGATTGAATGTGTATCTTCAGGTGTAATCAATAAAGTTGAGTTTTGAATGACTTTTTTTAAACAAATTGCGTTGCATCGACGCATCACGTTGCAATGTGAACCAATTCTTAGGCTAACACGCACTGCGTAGCTTTATTTTTCTGCTTATTTTTGATCTCGTTCTTTACTTTATGAAAAAGGTAACATGAAATTCAATCCAGGAATAACTGTAGGTATCGTTCGCGATAGATCGTCTCAATCGATCGCAATTGTGTAACCTTATTGCAAATTCGCCGATAAAACATAAAAGCTTATGTTTACGTCAAAGACCATGTATGGCAAAATAATATTCTTTTGAAGCAGAGCACAGGCGAAACTGAAATTTTAAGAGAGCGCTCAAAAATTTAAAAGCAAAAAGGAAAGGCTTTGAGGGGCGGAAGTTGAGCTAAAACTGTTCCCCCTTCATATCCGGCGCACCATGTCATGTTTTTGATTAAAAATTTATCATTTCACATAGTTCCTGTATAGTACATACAATTATAAATTACGAATAATAATTATACAGTATTTTATTATTTCAGTAGCAAAATGCAGTTAAATATAAATTGCGACAAATCGCTATCAAACTGGAATAAGACGTGTTTGTTCGTTCGATCGATTGAGTTTCCAAGAAACCAGTTAATTCCGATTTCGTTTTAACTAAATAGTTATATTCCAACTAGAATAATATTTTATCTAAATTTTTTAAAGATGGATGGATGAACCATTTATATTAATATTAACTAATGTCAATACGACTACGACTATAATTATTATAATTGTATATTTTTAATCGGAATTCTACCACTCTCTGAACCTTTAGTTTTTGATAATTTCTAATTATTTAGAAGGCCCAATTTAAGTTGCAATCATGCATTAAATAAATAATATCTTTATTTAAGCCACAAACTTGTACATAATTCTGAAGCCTCTCCACTATTGTTAACTGTTAACTGCTCTACGTATCTATATTGACTATATTCAGTTCCTTGTTTTCTACATTTTCCCGTAAAAACGCAACGAACGCCGAAACACGTACATCGACCTCTTGACCCCGAAGCGACAATTTATGATGGCATCCGATGGCCATCAATCGCGGTTAACGTAATACCCCGCGTTTGTCAGCCCGACATCGACTGACACCGACCTGACATCAACCTGACATTTGTCAGTGTTTGTTTTAACCTGAGAAGGTTGAATGACCCTGTAACTTGATTCGGTTTTGGGTCGCTAATAATGCGGGGTGAGATACCTTGAGAAAGTTTTAAAGGGACTGCTTCACTACTTCCTGATTAGTGCCGAATAGGCTATCCATAACTTATCTGATAGAAAGACGTTGACTGATAGAAAGACGAGTTGACGACCTCTGTGGCTCAGTGGTGAGCGCGTCGGTAGCTCAAGCCAGGGGTCGCGAGTTCGAATCTCGCCGACGGAACAAAAAGTTTTCAATGTTCCCGGGTCTGGATGTGTATTAAATATGTGTATGATATAATAAAAATCTTAAATATATGTATAGTATAAAAGTATTAAATATATATTTTCCGTTGTTTGGTACCTGTAACACAAGTCCTTTAGGTACTTAGCACGGGGCCAGACTGACGTGGTGTGAAGCGTCCATAGATAAAAAAAAAGAGTATGGAATATCTGGATTTGTAAAACAGATTCATAAATTGTTACATAAAAACAATTGTTACGTTACAATTTTCATATTAAATTTAAATATTTGTAATACAAAGCTGCCAAATAGCTGCTTGTATCGGATCATATCGTACCAAAACGCAACCAAAACGCGACGCGAAACTGCATTTTTAGGACGCATGGACGAAAAACACATTTAAGTTTGTTACACAATATTTTATCTACTTAAGAAAAAATCTTTTTTTTTCAATATAAAATGAAACTGCACACAATTTATGGGCAAACAGAGCATGCGTTTTACGGCGTGGATGGCGGAATTTATGTCCAGCAGTGGGCACCGTGCGGGCAGCGCCACCCGTAAATAATACCACGCCAATAAACTGCACTGCCAATGATTCGTACAGCCACTATGGCGAATCTTATTTGTGGCGAACGGCTATCGTGTTGCTGTATCTTTAGTGCCTAACAGTTAGCTAAAATACTTTATTATATAGTAACTATTAAGTAATTTGTGGAAATATAGTTCATCTATAAGCGAGTAATGTAACCAATAAACTGCGCTGCCAATGATTCGTATCCACTTTGTTTGCCGGCAAATCTTATTTGTGATGAATAGTTTCTGTCGTGTTTCTGTATCTTTAGTGGCTAATTGTTGGGTAAAAGTGTCTATCTGTTTTCTATCAATTTTTTCTAAGATTTAATTATTGTATTTTTATCGTACTACCTGCCGCGTAGTATTTCGTAAAGGCTCTACGAAATTTTGTAAAATATATGTGTATATGTGTTACGATGCAGTTTGGTATAGTAATAGTTTAGGTTCTTAATACTAAGGGTTAATTCAGACCGCAACGCGACGTGTACATGCATTTCTAAATTTGTACTGAATTGACAGATTTCATGAGCGTGAGACGTCTTGCAAATTTGACAAATCCATACAAATTTTGTAATGCTCTACGCGTCGCGTTGCGGTCTGAATTGACCCTTAAATTGATAGAATGTACTTTCTAAGATTTTTTGGCATGAAAATCCTAAGTCCTTACAACCTAAACTACTACTATATAAACTTGTACAAATAGTACAAGTCTATAAAGCTTATTTATCTAAAGTTGATGAATTCAAAAATTTTTATTATAATATTATGTTGAATTTGTCAACACACAGACATACAGAGTCTAATATAGACGTATCATGTTATACAAAAATGTATAATAATATCATTGAAAGTGATACGGCGACGGTATGATGTGAAACAAGGGACGTCTCAGATTTTATTGGTAAGCCATAAAATAGGCGGGTAAGAGTTAATAAAATATATTTTTATTGTAGTAAAATTCAAATATAATTTATTTTATTACGTTATTTTATTAGGTTTCTCATACAGTAAATTTTACGATTACGAAGAATATAACTCGCTTTACTACCGTGTAGTAAATTAGAAGTTGGAACGTAATTAGGTCAAGATTTATCATAATATTATCGCAACATACATTAGGTATCACAATTATTGCGATACTTCATATTAATTGTTTTGGACTTTAAATTTATATTTAATTTTTTTTCGCAGGTTTTTACAGGTGCTGGTGTATTTTTATAAATACACCAGCACCTGTAAAAACTACATATTGACATAACTGTACATTTTTAAGTTATAGTTACCAATCACAATATTTTCAGTACGGAAATTTCAAATTACAACTCATAACTATGCTAATAAATTTTTCAAATATGTATAATATTATGAAATATGAGAGATATATTATATAAGAAAGAGATAAAATAGTTTTTTTTTCAAATCCCATCCAAAACTACCAGGTCTATGAAGAGCCAAAAGACCTTTTTCCAACTTGATTTTTGTGAGTACAATTGAACTACTGTAATATTAGATCTTTTGTATTAGTAGAAAAATTTTATGAGTCATATTGATCTACTTACTGTAATGTTATATTTCCTTGTATTATTAGAAAAAATTATCGCATTTTTAATGGCCCTACGTGGTTGTTTGAGCTCGACGATCAAACGTTGCTAGGCCACACGGAGAGCGCTCAAATCGCAGCCAATATTAAATTATTGGTACATTTCTTTCAACTCCTATTGTGTTTCGTATTAAATTATATAGGAGAATGTATGTTATGAAATATTTACACTTTCTTGAAAGAGAGAGAATTTTCGCCGCGTTTGTAGAACAAATATAATATTTCTTGATAATTTTGTACATTTCTTGTAAATGAGATACTTTAGTAGTTTTATGTTTGTTATAGAGACAACACTAGGCTCGGCATTATAACAATTAACATTTTGTTACGTAGACATACTGGAGACGTACTACTTAGTATTTCGTAGAAGCTCTACGAAATCTCGTAGAGGCTCTACAAATTCTCGTAGAGGCTCTACGGAATCTTGTAGAGGCTCTACAAAATCTCGTAGAGGCTCTACAAAATCTCGTAGAGGCTCTACAAAATCTCGTAGAGCCTCTACGAAATCACGTAGGACCTCTACGAAATTATAAATTTTAATTTATTAGTTTCTTTGTATTAATGTCCGGGCCACACTAACGTTGAATGCCGTTAATTAACGCGATAATGGACGTTCACCGCTAGTGTAGCCACAATTGAACGCGATAATTTTGAACGGCATTCAACGGCGTTCATGAACGCCGTTGAATGCTCTAGTGGCGGTACATCAAAGAGATGAACGCGAATGAAGCGGCCACACTACGTATCGTCACTGTGCGTTGAGAGCCCGACGGGATCACACGTGTTGACTTGTTTAAGTACGTTTTTGAATTTATATGCGTATTATGGAGTGGAGTAACGAGAAAGTAATTACATGTCTTGAGATACTGCAAACAGAACCATGTTTGTGGGATCCGAAACTGAAGAGTTATAAGAATCGTGGAGCGCAGAATGATGCTTGGCGACGAGTTGTGGCATTATTACCCTTCAAAACCACGTTTGAGGAAATTAAAAAAAAAGGAAAGCCTAATGGGTTATTACAGAACCCATTTAAACAGCTGATTTAAAAAAATCATTAAAGTCCGGAGCTGGTAAAGATGACGTATACGTCACCAATTTTCTTCATTCGGTAAAGATTTAATAAATTCAAATAATAAAAATTCGTACTCATAAAATACAGAGCTCTGTCGTCCACGTCCATCTTGCTTGAAAAGTGAGACGCTGTGGCCCCAGCATTCAACGCCGTTGAACGCCGTTGAACGGCGTACAACGGCGTTCACCGTTCAAGTGTAGCCACCCATTAACGCGTTAATTGTCGCGTTTTTGGGCATTCACGTTCAACGGCATTCAACGTTACTGTGGCCCCAGCATAAGAGCCCGTTAAATTGAATGACCTACAGGCAGGTTCATAAAACATTATATTTTCCTTGTTTTGAGAGAATACCTTTTGTTTTTCTATCTTAACTAACAAGGGTCGAATTTTAATCAAAGTTGCGAAAAATATAAACTTGATTTTGTATAGGTTAAATAATAAAAGAAAAAGCGCTTGGCAAATAGTACAGTCGGCAGCGAAATATTTAAATATTCTAAAGTTAGGTTTTTTCTATCTAATCAGTTTTGATTCATCATTCATTTTTTTTTTTCAATATAAAAAAATCATTTTTATGAAAAACTAGCTGTTGCCCGCGACTTGGCCCGCGTCAAAGTAAAATATTCTCAAAATATCCTCCTTCTTTTTGGAAGTCGGTCAAAAAGTAGCCTAAGTTACTCCTTACTACATCAGCTATCTACCAAAAAAGTCCTGTCAAAACAGCTCCAGCCGTTTCAGAGATTAGCCGGAACAAACAGACAGACAAACAGACATACAGACAAAAATTGAAAAAAATGTTGTTTTGTTGTATGTAGCGTATATATTATATATTCATATGCATGTAGTAAAAAATGGTTCTTTCAATATTATAAACAGACACTCCAATTTTATTTATTGTATAGATGTATAGACTAGACAATATAAGGGTCATCATTGAAAAATATAATATATGAGATTATTATATTCGAAGATAATTTTCGTATAAACGTAATAACGGCAACGAACCTCAAAGAAATACGCTCGTTTATTTTCAGACCCTACAAAATAAAAATATTCTTACACAGTATAACTAAGATTATGATTAAACCACAACAGTATTAACAATCTGAATCCGACTCTATCTCAACATCTCAGGACTCAATTCAGGTTGTCAGCTCCTAATAGTTTTGTTTACGAGTTGCTTAAAGTTTAATTGAATTGGCGTAAGCGTTAGGGTAAGCCGTAGTAAATGGAGATTTAACGATTATCCCACATAGCTCAAGACCCAGCTTGACTTTCGTCATTTTAAAAAGCTGAAACATTCCTGTATAATATGACCCCTATAGAGGTAAGATTAAGAACGACCAGAAACTATGGAGTTTCGGTCGCGGTTACTTCAGGATGTATCCAGTTCGGAAGGTCTACCTGACCTTTGATGAGTATTACGCTTAATTTGCTTCGGGATGACTGTAGAAATATTGTTTTCCACTGCCGGATTACCTCAAAATCTAATAAAATCTAAACTTTAGGGGACGCTCAGAATTTGATACCTCCTAAACTCTGAAATAACCGCTACCGAAACTCCATATTTGGTGGTCGTTCTCATCTCCATAGGGGTCTTAAACAGAAAAACTTTCAGATTTTACAAAACGATGTAACTCTGGCTGTCCCTGGCTCTTGAGACATCGTCCCATAGCTATATTGTCCCATTCGATTGTCACTCTCTTATTTGACCCTTGAGGATAGTTAGAAATGTCCGACTGATGTAGGTAAAATTAATTCATTTCGATCATTAGTCAAGGTGAGGTTAATCAAAAAATTTGGCAACCGTAACTTTGTTGTTTCGACTAACCTATACTTATTTATGTATACTTGTTGTACCTAAAATATTATGTATACTTATTGAAAATAAAAAAATTTGAACTTTGAACCTTTGTTAATGTGTCTAACGGGAACACGGCTAAGATTTGTGATAAAAGCTTATTTCATAAAGTATAAATTATCCACACCTAATTAAATTTTTGATGCGTTTTTAATATCGCACTATTTGCGTGAAAAGTAACAAACATAACAGACACTATATACAGCATGACTGGTGAGACAATACCGATAATTATGGAGAGTACTCTGTACTCGATTCTCATTATAATTATGTAATAAAATTAGGTTCTTAATTTTTTTCCGAATTTCTCAAAAATAAATGAATCATGGATACTAAGTAAATTACGCGGCTAGGCGAGTAGGCATACTATGCGGCCGGTGCAGAGGCGTGCGCTACCAAAGAAACACCACACAACTACCCCTCCCGCTCGCGGTGTCCATGCGTTGGGTAAATAATTATTTAACTTTAAGCTACATTTACTCAGTAATCAATTGATATTATTTTTTTATATTATTTTTTTCCAACTAATATAATAGCCAAATATCACGTCCTCGAGTATTGAACATGTCTCACCAGTCACGCTGCACGCAGTATAGTAATATAATTACTTTAGAGAAATATTAGCTAAATTCTCTTTTTACCTGACTGGGTTAGGAATATTGAATCTGTATAATATGTATCTCCGTAGAGTATTTACTTAAATTATTTCTGAAGTATATCACAAAAATATTATACAAACCTTAAACATTTTAGTACATATACGAAAAGGATACTTGGCAAGCTTACTTAATTTTAAACATCTATAATTTAACTCGGTCCGGACATAAACAAGATGGCCACTTCAATTTAAACTCCGGAATAGGAATTAAAGGCTGTTTTAAAATTTAAAACCGCAAAGCCAGTGGGATTAAGAAATAACTTTGAGTGTAAAATTAGAAGTCAGAGTGACTATTTCCTACGACTTCCTACATTTTTATGGCTAGAACTTTCTACGTCTTAGTTTTATGAGGTTTGAGTTTCCACATTTAGATATGAATTATAACTTTTATGTAGAAGCCTATTCTATACTTATAGTAATAGTTCATACCCTTAATATTATGAGGCTTTGGTTCCGAAATAAAACCCAGCATTCTAGCCAGTGCTCCAGCCGTCATGCATTTGAACATTTATCATAGGACCGTCGTGTGACAGGAGAGGAGATATTTTAATATAATATGGAAGCTTTTAAGACATATCCATGACCCAGGAACATTGAAAACTTTTTGTTCCGTCGATTCGAACCCGCGACCCCCGGCTGACCACGCTCTCAACCACTGAGCCGCAGAGGTCGTAAAATATTCCAAGGAAGTCATATTATTATATACGTCAAGGCAATGGCGTATAACATTTCGGAAACAATTAATCATGACGTCTAGAGTCAATGCCATACTGTCGATTCCAGAACGCCATCGTCGAACCCTGCAGTATACTGGTATACTGGGTAATAATTTATAACAAATTTTTCTTAAGAATGCTCCAACCGGAGAATTAGCAGGTCGGATGTCTGTCAGTACGAATATCGACGTTAATTACATTAAAATAAGATTCATATTAGCGCGCCTTGTACAGTGGCGGTTACGATGCTCGCCGCGTTCTTGATATGGCGAAAATGTATTAAAAAATTTGAGAAATTTTCTTATTTTTCTTATAACTGGAAAAGTTGTTTATTTTTATATAAAATTTTTAGCGGACTTTATAGAGGACTAAATAAGCAACAATATTTTTGTATATTTATTTTCCTCAGTTCAGTGTATTTAGATATTAAGGTACCTAATGAGACCCCATTTTTTTTATATTTTGCGATTATTGTGATGGTTAAAACGTATTTTATGTGAAAATTTTGTATGCGGCTATAGAATTTTTATAGTACAGTCGTGCAGATGAATATATTATCTTTCATTTGAAACCAAAATATCCTCGCAGTTTGACTCATAATTCTTTAATAGGGTACCGGAAAATCGCTGATATTTGTAATAGCGTCCTTAACACTTAAATAATTTTCAAGCACAAAAATCACAATCTTTTTCAAAAACGTAAAATACAATAAAAGTTATTCGAATGCTGTAAAATATTGTAGGCTTACATCCCCCGGAGCTACAGGCGATGCTTAATCCGAGCTTAACAGAACTTACTGCGGCCGTGCTGTCGTTACATAAACTATAACGTAAATTGAAGTAGCGAAGTGCTGTATTAAAGTGGTTACTTCTTTCTCGTTACTTAATATTATTATATCCATGTAGTATAAACCCTGCTTCCATACTTATTAATATTGTAAATGCGAAATTGTGTCTATTTATGTGTCTGCCTGTCCGTTATCTCTTCACGCCTAAACAGCTAAGCCGATTTTACTGAAATTTATTACGGAGACTAGTTATGTAAGAAAATAATTATTGATTGACTGATAGATCAACAGGTTTAGCCAAACCGACCTGTTGCTGTCCCATTGTATATGTATTATGTATAACACTCATTTATTTATAAACAAAACTTTTTTTTAACTTTTAAGGCCCTATCATCTACAAAATCTTCGTCATTTTATCGATCGTTTTACCTTAACCAAAATTATACCTCATATTTTGCTTAAGCTGAAAAATACGCGTATACCATAGGTATGCCCTAAAAGCCTTCAAATTAAAACGTGATTAACATACTGGCATAATGTATGTAAATTCAGTATTACAACTATTAACATCTTCACGCGTCCCGATCGAGAGTCAAGTCTCCGCTATAAAACCGGTTTAAGGCCGTTTGATCCGGCTTAAACCGCTTAAAACCGGATTACGCCACGAGGCTGAGGCGTTCATTTATTATGTAAATACTCGACAAATTAAATCCGATGGGAGATTCGTTTGACAAACGCTCGGCCGGTATAATAACCAGAGTTTGTCCTGCCTGTGTAAATAATACAGAAATAGTTATGGACTCTACTTCAATTACTGTTATTTGACAGGGATAGTTGTTTCTATTGAACAAACACCTTGTAATAATATTAGTTTGTTTAGACGAACCGGTCCGAGTTAATCAAGTAAAAATCATTTTATCTCTTATTTTTCGCAAATTAAAGAATAACTAATAATTATTTTACACTGAGCAAATGTGCATCAGGGTTAGTAAATTTAGTTTGAAATTCAATTGTGTATCGTAATTATGAATCGTCGCATTACATTCCGGTAAATACTCATATTCACTGACTGTTATGCCTGAGTTGATCTGACATGCGAGCTGGCCTAGTGCCATGCAAGTAGCTGCACCTCAGTTACTGAGGTGCAGCTACTTGCATGGTGTGACCGCATCATACGAGTTACTTTCTTGTGCGAGTTGTTCAGTTGCTCGCGTGCGAGTTACTACAACATTAAACGTAAGACAAAAGATTTAACTCTGTTACACTCAAACAGCACAAAAGTTGTACAAATAGCCCATACAAAAGACATCCACAAATCATACAACACACGATTTTCCATTCAGGATTACCTTTGATAAACAAGGCTTTGATTAATGCCAACAATATTCAAAGTTCGATAGCGCTGCAGTTGACCGACGGGTCGATACGAACTATTCCCAACTAATATTAGATATTAATTTCCCAGCTAATAACTAGGATGTTTCAGATATATTTATTTTTATACTAGAATATGACGTTTTCTGGACGTTCAGTTCCATATATCGTCTCACAAGAGGTAACCGTACACTTTTCCAAAATAAATAACTGTCCTATATCCTTTATAGGGGCTCTGCTCAGAGCATTTCCGTACCAAATGTCATAAAAATCAGTTTATCGTAATACAGAGGCGTAACAGACAGACAAACCACAGATCTACACAATATGTCATAGATACACTCTAGATCTATGTAGCTAGTCAGACAGACAAAAAACATGGTAATTCCATATCATTTTGCCATAACTCTAGTGCTGATGAATCAAAATTTCATAGATTAGATGCTATGAAAACTGCGCAGCGCCGCGTGCAACAGCTAGTATTGGATTTGCTGAACGTTTAATAAAGTTTTAGTATATGGAGCACGTAGCGGGTAATATCGTTGTATCAATTACGTGTACAGGTTGGCCTCTACACTCTATTACGAGGTGAGGGCGTGGTGCGACTGTTAGAGTGGTGTATCCGCGCTAAGTTAGCAGAGATTCACCAGTTCTGTTCAGTATCAACAATAACAAATTATTATGCTATGTTATCTTCATTTAGTATCAGTTTTTATACACAGATTTCTTTTTATCTCGCGAAAAAATTCTACAATTCTAATATTATAAGAATACAGGTATTGTGCTTTGCTAATAAAACAAAAGCCATCCATGCATCAAAAACCATTCCTCTGGTGACTTAACAGATTTTTCATACTTTTATTTTAATAATTATGTGTCCTACCAGTTAACGCTTTTTTATCTGCTGTCGCTTATCTTTCCGCCATCGCTTATCGTCCGCTAATCGCTGTCACCACGACCACGCCCTTAATGGGATGTGATCAGGGATAATGCTGGTATTAGTGGGGGCGGCTTTTTGAAAGGTGTCTCTGATTGGTTTTTAATTATTTATTGCGGATCTGGGGACGTGCGCTGTTTGTCCAACATGATGAGTTGAGTGTAATTGAGCTTTAAATATTTTATTTAAAAAGCTCTGATTTTATTCTAAATACTGCCGTATAATGCTAAGCATAAAATAATTTCTATATTCCTGGGTTATATTATTGAAATGTATACAATATTTTCTTCAAATCTGTTTCTGTTGTTTTATACTGAACTTTTCAGGTCACATTCACATAATATAAATAGTTCAGGTTACAATTTTCAGGCCCTAGACTGGCACTAGACTTTCGGTTCAACTGTTCTCTCCCAGGAATCTTATGATCACAAACCGTTTTGACTTTATGGATCATACCAACCAAAGAATACACAATATCTTCTTATATATAAAAATGGATTTTCAAATGTGTTAGTCGCGCTAAAACTCGAAAACAGCTGAACGGATTGGGCTGATTTTAGTCTTAAAATATTCGTAGAAGTCCAGGGAAGGTTTTAAAGTGACACGAAGTTCACCGGGATAGCTAGTTATAGTATATTTTATAAAACACGCTTCGAAAAACACAACCCTCCTTTAGACTATTATGTAGGTAAGACGTCGCATTATTCTTGCTCTCCCGTAAAACAGGCTACGCAAATATTTTTCTCGATCGAGGCTTTCACGGAATATCTCACTCTCCCCCACAAACAAAGACCCCTCATTATTTTCCCAACAGATGGCAGCACAATCTATTACCAGGCGCAATTCGCGGCCCGATCGTCCGGAAAATCTACTGAAATGAATAAAACTATTTCACTCACTCGACTGAATCGAGAGAACTCGAACTAAAATAAACAATTGCGAATCGATAATGAAATTGTTTTTGTTGCAGTACTGTAATCGATAGCAGATTAGACAGTAAGTAAGTTACAAGTATATCCATTATCCATACTTAATATTATAAATACGTAAGTGTGTCTGTTACCTCTTCACGTCCAAACCACTGAATCGATTTTGCTGAAATTTGGTATGGGGATGCTTTGAGTCCCAGGAAATGACATAGAATACTATGTACGGTTCCCGCGCGGATAAACGAATTTTAGAGCAACGGAGTCTTCTAGTAATGACTTGTCAATACTAGATAACAAGGTGAGCTTTATATTACATGTTTTTCCTATAATAAACCTTCCCTGAACTTCTACAATCCATTCAGCCGTTCTCGAGTTTAGCGAGACTAACAAAATTGAAAATCCATACATCTATAGTACAAGGTGTAACAAAACGAAGTGATAATACTTTAGGATGTATACGTGTTCCTCATAATATAGAGCTCACTATGAAAGTAGCAGCGCTGAAAGAGCAAAAAATTTTTTGTGATTTGTATGGGCAAGCGTCCGCGCGCATTGAATGTTTCCATACAAAGGTGAAAAAAAAGTTACTCTTTCAGAGCTGTTACTTTCACAGCGAATTCTATACAGGGGACCCATACTATTATCACTTAGTTTTGTTACACCCTGTAGATTTGAACCATCAATGATACTATTTTTGATTCCATAAGTCAAGCTTATTTTAGTTAATTATACTCCATAACTGTAATTAAAAACATTTTATAGCTCCACTAGCTGACCCGGTAAACGTTGTTTTGCCACATAAATTATTTCTAGTATCAATATAAAAGTAGATAAAAACCTATTTTCAGGCCTAACGAATGTTCTATCAGAGAAGTTGATTCCTAGACAGATGGATTCCTACGTAGTTGTAATCACAATAATTTACATATTATCGAATTGACATGATCCGACCAAATGACGTTGGTCTGTCAACGTCCTAGGAATGAATTTTCGCGATACAAAATTTCATTAAAATCGGTTGAGCCGTTTTGGAAGAGTTCGCGCACAAACACAGTGACACGAGAATTTTGTATATTAGATACTCGTTATATCAAAATCATACAGTATACAAACAAGAATTGATTAAAGGGGTGTCACGAAGAAAATGAGATGCGTGATTCGTATTCTGAAAGATATTTCCAAAAGCTTATAATGAAGCTAAGCCAAGGGATTAATAATAAGATGGCACTAAAGAGCCAAGAAAATTGGAGATAAGAACAAAAAATTTCGTTTTAAAATCTTCGGCTGAGAATAAAATAAAGGTGATATAATGTAGTTTTAATTTGTAAATAGTTCACATCACAAACCGTTTTTGATATGTAGCGTTGTAATTCGTCGAAGTTATTTTGTAGTGTCCTTGTGTGTGTGTGCAATACACATTAGTAATTGTTATCCTTAGAGTACTAATATATCGCTGGATCACAGAGGCACATAAGAATGCTATCAACCATAATATTTTGACGATGATTATGTAATTCAGAGTATCAATGTACATATTTTTCTCACTTAAAACGATTAAATTTTGGGTCTAGGGATGCTTTGAGTCCCACTTAAAGATACCACAGATTTTATTGTAACAAAATGTACGCGTTACGCGTGATAAGCATAGCTTTCTGTTTAGGATAGTTCTTATCGCTCACTTTTTATCTTGAATCTGTAAGTACGGTTCCCAAATTTTCGGCGCAATAAAATCTATGTTATGTTTACCCTATCTATATGTTTCTCCATCTACAACGCGTTGAACCAATCAGTCGGGAGAATGAGGGTATTGTATCAGGAGTTAATGTGTTGTCACCGAAACTTGATCTTAAACAATTTAATTACAACCCCGTCCTTTGGGATAGGAATTTGCAGGAACTAATGGCAAAGTCGATTGTCGTGATTTTCATTGATTGTCAGATTGATACATAGGATGGCGGGTCTACATTATTTGGTCGGGTTATTTCAATGTTGGTCGTGATCTGTCGGCTAGACTTGTCACTTGACATAGTCCAAATAATATTAGTTGTGGCGGATTTTGTTTATGTATATTGTTGCCAATAGCTAATTTTTTAGAATAAAGATTGTTCTATATTTTTATCTCTACATTCTAAACAAAGTTGAGTTTCTGGCTTAAGTATGGAGAGTTTAAACACACGCCTTCGCATTTATAATAATGGTTACCGATATCATTATTGCTTTACGAGTAGCTTCTTCGAGGTATTTATCATCAATTACTTTTATCTTTATCGTTCAAGTTTATCCATACTAATATTATTGATACCAAAGTGTGTCTGTTTATCTGTCTGTCTGTCTATTATGTCCGTCTGTCTGTTACCTCTTTACGCCCAAACGTTGAATTGAACGTTCATCATCATCACCTAGTTGTTTTATAAACACTTTTTCCTACATTTCCTACATTAATAAAATGTTTGAAATGAAGAGAAATGAAATGTAATTTTATTTTGCTAACAACTTTATTTGTATACATGTTGATTCCTGGAAGGTCGTAGACAATTTGGGGCAATTGCGAGCATAGGCGCCGGCGAAGCCTTTGATCACAGTCCACAGAAGACTTAATTAAACTGATCTTTACAAATTGTCAAAATGGCGACGACGACATAAAATATCTTGATTACTTTGTAAACATGATATCACAAGATGGCATTCAAATTGACAGAAATTAGCTAGTCGAAAATGGCCACTTTGATTGTTTTCTAAGATAATTAGTTTCACTCCAAACGTACCTAAACGAAATGTTAAATATAAATATTCTAATGAATCTATACTACTACTACTGAAAATATGACTTGATGGCTGAATTATTTTTAGAGATATGAAGGAACTACTTTTGTAATGTTTTAAAATTAATTGAAGCAACACAAAAATGACGAATAAAATAATAAAAACAGTCAAATCAATGTCGAATCGAAACAGTGTTGTCAATTTTTTTATTATTCTTTATAATATGTAGCGAAGCACTTGCCGGGCCGCTAGTATAATAATAAAATACTTTTACGTATTTTAATTATAGTTCTATGCTTGTGGGCTTTTAGAACAATTAAAATACTATTAGCTACAAAATATAATTTTTAAATTTCCTAATTTCGTTAAAAATTCATATAAAACTGTTTTCCAGCCATAAAAATCTCGATTTTCCGTCACAAACACTGTTTTTCGGGTATCAAAGACATTAATAACGTCAAACACAATACAAATAACGACCTAATGATTCTCATTAGTAAAAAAGCTAGTCATGGGCGGGCCGCAGGCCGGGGGCCGCAAGCCGGGTCGTCGAACTGTTGCGTACCCCTGAAATTCACAACACCCTAGTAATTAGTGATGATCAGAAATTTGCAACCTTTTTTATAATTATTATAATGAGGAAAGTTATTCCGAGCGCCTTTTGTGAAAAAAGTGATCGTAAAAGTTAAATTGATGTGATAATGATGTTTTCATTTTCTGAAAAAAGCCTTCGTTTAGCGCGTAGCTCTTTCGATTGGTCGTGGGTTTTAATCCTACGTTGAAAAATTTTATTTTTATGTTTGGTTAGTTTTTGGTTATGCCTATTTCATTGATTCATTTTCTGTCCGTTCTATAGGGTCAAGAAATTTTAGGAAAGGAGAGCATTCCAGTGTGTTGCTCGAACACTTGGCACTATAGAATGAATTCTGCATAGCAACTAGCAGGCAACGTTACACAATGAAATAATTGATATGCAATATTATTTTGTTATTTTTTTATAATACGTCGGAAAATACTCATATTAGAATAGGACAAAAAATTGAATATTATTAATGTGTGACCATTTATATAAGTAAATAGTAAAGTGGAACTAAAAATACAGCTCTTTATGTACTAAGGGTGGATTGCACCAGAGGCGTAGTTAAAGTTAAAGTTAAGGTTATCGTCAAATATGGCGTCCACAATGGACTTTTACTAGGGATTTGACAGTTCATTTGACTTTTTGTTATGGTTAAAGTTATAGTTAAAGTAGGTTGGTGCAGGGTTGCACCGGCTCCCCCCGATGGTTGCTCGCCTTGTCGTGGCGGTGGGGCTCTAGTAACCGCGGCTTGGACAACCGCGGTGAAGCGAAGAGGCAACCAGGGCCGGCCGGTGTCGCCGCCTGGCCCGAGGAGGGTGCTCCCAGCGGACTGGAGGAGTCCGCTGCGGATGCGCACCGAGGTGGGGCCGCAGAGGAAGAGGCAAGTAGGTATTACGGTGCGCCGCTTGCCCTATCCTCTGCGGCCGAGGACGGATCGCG